>CM074724.1:197254372-198454372 GCA_037306005.1 Rhinophrynus dorsalis
CACAACTGCAGTGTGTTCACTGGTTACCTCTTTGGCACTCTGCTTTGTAACAGGGGTACCAAAGTACCATCCTGCACTGCGGATACTTTTTATTTTCTTTTAACCTTTTCAGTGCCACAGAGGTATCTAGTGCATTACAATGCATACACATGTAATATAAAAAAACAAAGCCATGTACTGCTGTATGTACATAAGTACAGCAAGAATGAACAATATATACATATAAAAGCTGCATGTACACAAAAACTGAGTGGATATTACCTACAAGAGCAGTGAAAGTATACTATCAAATGACCATATACACCTAAGATGTACACAATTAAAACACACCATGATAAACCGCAGGCACTGCAGACAGGTTGTTTTTTGGCCTTCCCATGGTATTAAACAGAACACTAAACTTACATGGCTATGTCTACAGCAAAAAGGAAAAACATTGCTACAGCCAAAACATAACACTGTTGTAAATGCTAGCTCAAAATCAAGTTGTAACACAGTAAGTTTTATATATTACACTGTATAACATGAAAAGAAATAGTCATGGTGTAGGAATACCCCCCCCCCCCTTTTAGTTCTATCCACAGAAGTCTGCAGCAGGAACCTAAGCTCTTAGTATAATCTGCAAATATCAACCATGAGATCCCAATAAAAGATGATCATTGCTAAACAAGCCAGAGAAAACTGAAGGCTCATATTAAAGCCATATAAACAGCTGCAGGGTAAGATTTGCAGTTTTACATACCATGGCCAGCTGAGAGATCACAATTAATTTACAGCTGAAGCTGAATAAACACATGCTAGACAGAGATTTGTATGCAGGTAATATGTATAACCAGTACTTACTGGATAAAATTTATGCTATGCCAGCAGATTATGATCAGGCTTATAAAATAGATACTGAAAAGATGCAAAGTAAATATATACAGCAAAATATACATATAAAATAAGGCTACTGAAAGACTGGAGGCAGAATGTAAATCAGAAGTGGTATCTGTATATATCCCAGCTAAAAGCAGCTGACTAGAATCCATGCAAGCAAGCAGTCTGAGGTATAGCATGCTTGAGTAAATCCAGATAAGTATGCTCAGCTGACATCCATAGACTATACACTACTGATTTGAAAATCTTAATATTCTTAGCAGCAATATGAAAGTACTATATAAATTGTAACCTTTTGGGTGCCATGGGAAGTCCAATGAATTGCTTTCAGCAATGCTTTCCTATATTTTATACTCGTGTTTTTAAGAACCGTACCCATGAGAAAAAAGATATTAAACTTACTTTGAAAGGTGGTATGATACAGCTACTCACAGTGAATGGAATGTGAAAGTTTGAAATGCAGGGGCCAACTCATGCTGCATAGTACATTTGAGATTAGATTAACACCTGCTTTCTTTCATACCTACAGCAATATATGATTGTTGCAATACATTTATGTCCATTAGTGCTATCACACAGAATCTCTGTAGTTTCTGTTGGGTTTAGCTGCTTCTATAGGATTATAGCAGATCCTTTGTAGTTATTGCAGTTCATTATGCCTGTTGTTGCTACCTTTATTTCACTGTCGTCCAATACAGGTTACTGGTAACTCTGGGAGGCGAAGCCCTCTAGTGGTAGGCAGGAACATTTCACAAAGTGTATGCAGGGGGTGGAGCCTCCCCTACCCTCCTTGGCCGCAGCTAGCCAATGAGCTCCAGAATGAATTGTTCCTCATTGGAGTAACAAGGCTGAAGAACAATTCTACAATAGTTTTAGTTTTTTTTTTTATTTTCTGTCAGATATGGAATACCAACCATTAGGCGGATTACCATGACTGACAAATGCCCTCCAATGTGGCTAGCTCAGTTTCCAGGACTATTTATGTGGACCTTTAGTCCTGGGGGAAAATCTTGACTCCAAGTGCTTCCCCAAGAGTCACCCACTGAGGTACTTCTTTTCCATGGTAATCTGAAGACAGAAGACTGCAGGAAAGATGAGCTACCCTTTGAGTGCTGCAGGTCCACTTGTCCCACAGTATCTCTCCGCACAGGGGTGGATATTTGGAGTTCTCATTGCGCACTCCTGCACTTATTGGGTATATATGTGTGTCTGTCTGGGTGTTTGGAGCACGTTTCTGTGATAATTTAACCCTTTCACTGCTGGAGGTACCAAAATTGTGTACTGCACCTTTAAGGCACACTTTACTGCATAGCCGCTATTGCTCCATTCATTCCTATGGGACTGCACTGTTTGGGACCACTTGTGCTAGCAACTTCAGAGATGGCTCATTTTACTTGTCTACTCTTGCTCTATCATCTGGTTTACAGTTCAAGTGTTTTGGGGGGCTCAGGGTGCTTCAGGCACTGTTTAGGATACTTTTTGTGAAAAAACTACATTTCCCATGAGCACTTGCTTCGCGCCTATTTTCTGATTGGCTCCTGTCGAGGCAGCCATTTTGTGGGCAGTTTTGAGCCAGTATCCTACACAGGACTTGGAATCTCCTTCTCTCCTTTTATGATTAACCCTTTGCCTGCCAGATAAGTTTAAATTAACGTTTTCTGGGGTGAAACTTTAATCTTTAACACTGTTTCTTGGGTGATTTAATGTACAGTATGGTTATTGACACTATGCGAATGTCTATACTGCTGGAGCTTGGGGTTAGAACTATGACTTGGGAGGCTGGGGTCTCTATATCCCCCATTGCACATTGATCTTCCTGTCACTTAGGGCTACCTAGAGAGTTCTCAGGTCATATTTGCCCAGCATGTTCCGATGTCCCTGACAGCAAACCAGGGCCCTCCAGCCATGCTATTGAGCCAGCTTGGATGTAAGAGTTTAAGGCTGCAACTAGGGACCTTAGGTCCACACTACAACTATTTCCATCCCAGATACTGGGGGTCTTCCAGGCTTGGCAGGCCCCCTCTCAACCCCAGGGGGCACCTGATGTCTCAGACTCCTCGGAAGAGGAACTGCTCATAGACACGGATGTGGAGGTGGGTTCTATTCTAGAGTCTTCTAAGTGTATTGGGGACCCATTTCAGACTCATCCTGACCTCTCTGTGGAGGGCCTTATCGGAGCTGTCTTAACCACACTTAATATTTCCCTGGTTCAGGAGGTCCCGTCTGATTCCTCTGATGTTTTTCAGGAGCCTCCTAAGCCCCTGTCTTATTTTCCTCCTAATCCCACTCTTGACCGGCTGGTTTCAGAAGAGTGGCAATCACCGGACAAGACTGCTTCTGTGTCCAGGAAATTTGCTAAGCTTTGCCCTTTTCCGAGGTTGCGGTTGCTAAGTAGGTTCATCCCCCTAAGGTGGATGCTCCTGTTTCTAGGCTGTCTAAATCCACTGCCTTACCTGTTTCTGACGCTTCTGCATGGAAAGACTGGACTGACGAGAAGCTTGAGATTATTCTCAAGTCTATTTTCGCGACCTCAGGCACTGCCATGCGGTCTGCTTTTGCTATTGCGTGGGTTAACCGGGCTATTGCAGTCTGGAGTGAGCAACTCACCACGGCTGTCAGGATGCGTCTACTTCAGAGAAATTGTGCCTGCTAGCTGATGCTGTCCACATGATGGCTAAGGTTTCTGGTCTGCTGATACTGCTTCTAAGAAAGTCTTGTTGTCCCTGCCTTTTCAGGGTATGTACTTGTTTGGGCCTGATCTTAAAGAACTGATCAGTGAGGCCACAGGGGGCAAGAGTACTCACTTGCCATTGGTGGCCAGGAAGAAAGTACCGCTCAAACGTAACCGGTATTTTCGTTCCTTTCAGGGTGAGACACGTCCGGCGAACCAGGCGGTTCCCTCAGCTCTGCGTCCCTCCTCCAAGCCCAAACAGCAATGGAAGCTCTAGGTCTCCTCCAAGCCCAAGGTTTCAAAGACTGCTTCGGCATGACTCACCGAACCCGGGTCCGCATCCCGCTGTGGGTGGTCGTCTTAGTTTCTTTCACAGCGTTTGGGAGGATTCTGTGGCGGACCCATGGGTTTTACAGGTGGTGTTGGAAGGGTACAGGATCCCTTTCTCCTCTCTTCCTCCTCTTCGCTTTCTTCTTTCACATACGCCTCAGAGTATAGAGAGACGCCATCTGTTCGACTGTGCTGTTCAGGTTCTCTTGGACAAGGACGTCTTGGAGCCAGTTCCCACTCCAGACAGGGGTTCCGGGTTTTATTCGAACCTCTTTGTGGTTTCCAAAAAGGATGGCGGCTGTCGACCTATTTTGGATCTGAAGGACCTCAACTCCTTTGTGACCCGGTCTCGATGTCTCCAGGAGTCCCTGCGCACAGTGATCTCTGCCATGTTGCCGGGGGAGTTTCTTGCTTCTCTGGATCTCCAGGATGCCTACTTAAACATCTCCATCCATCCAGAGAGTCGGCAGTACCTTTGGTTTGCCTGCGACAGAGGACACTTCCAGTTTTCAGCTCTTCCTTTGGCCTGACTACAGCTCCTCAGGTTTTCCAACAGGTTCTGTGGGCATTGATTTCTGTCCTTCACCGGGACGGCATCAGGGTGACTCCCTATATGGACGACTTGTTGTTGAAGGACACGTCTGCAGATCTACTTCTGCAATAACTTCAGACCTGCATCCAGTCTCTATCCCATCATGGGGGGATTGTCAACCTGGTCAGGTTGGATCTCATTCCGTCTCAGCGACTGGTCTCCCTGGGCCTTCTCTTCGACACACAGTAGTGCATGGTGTACCTTCCAGATGAGGTGGCTCACCAGATTGCCCCACAGAGTCTCTGCAATCCTGTCTCAAGATCCAGTTCCGCTTCAGCGGCTGTCCTCACTGGTGGGGAAGTTCATCTCCACGATAGAAGCGGTTCTCTTTGCCATGGCACACACCAGGGAACTACAGAGGCTTGTCATCCAGATGGGCAGAGGCCTGCAACTACATCAGACGAAGATGGTTTCTCTTCCTCTTCACATGGAACTGAGCCTATCCTGGTGGCTCGACCTATCCAACCTGCTGAAGGGCAGGTCCTTCCTGTCCCCCTTTTGGACCACGGTAACAACGGATGCCAGCCTGTCCTGCTGGGGTGTGTTCCTGGGTCGCCTGAGTGCTCAGGGTCGATGGTCTCCAGAGGAGTCCGTCCTTCCCATCAACTCTTGGAACTATGAGCGATATTCCATGCCCTTCGACATTTGACAGCCCAGTTGGAGGGCTATCCTGTCCGAGTGGATTCCGGCAACGCCTCGGCCGTGGCGTGTACATCAACAAGCAAGACAGCACAAGAAGTCTCGCTTCTTGGTTAGAGGTCAAGGCTGTTTTGTCCTGGGCAGAAAGACACGTTCCTGCCATATCCGCAGTGCACATTCCAGGCTAGACAACGTCATGGCGGACTTTCTCAGTCGTCATCCTGTGAATAGCAAAGAGTGGGAGTTGCATCCTGAGGTGTTTCAACTCATTGTTCAGAGATGGGGTCCTCCTTACATTGACCTGATGGCAACGAGACACAACAGGGAAGTTCCAGTGTTCTGCTCTTGAAGGAGGGATCCTCTAGCTCTAGCTGTGGATGCTCTGTCCATCCCTTGGATGTTTCCCCTGGCCTACATATTTTCTCCTCTTCCCTTGTTGATCAGGGTCATTTGGAAGCTGCGGATGGTACCTTGTCCAGTCATCCTGAATGTTCCGTTTTGGCCTCGCCAATATTGGTTTCTGGCTCTATCTGTAGCGGAGCCGTTTTGGCTCCCCTCTCGCCCGGATCTGGGGGATCTTCAGTGTCCTCCCTTTGAGTCCTTGGCGACTATTCCTCTGTCTCCTGACATGGAAGATAGCCTTCCTTTTGGCGATTGTGTCTGTTCGCTGTGTTGTGGAGTTACAGGCTTTGTCCTGTAAGCCGCTTTATCTGGTGTTTCACAAGGATAAGGCAGTACTCCGTACCTCCAAGGAGTTCCTTCCTAAGGTAGTCTCCGAGTTTCACATCAATCAGGAGATTGTGGTGCCCTCTTTCTGCCCTAATCCCTCCTCTGACAAGGAGAGTGATCTTCACTTGTTGGATGTGGTGCGCTGTCTTAAATTTTATGTGTATCGCACTGAATCTGTTTGCAAGACTGACGCGCTGTTCGTCATTCCTGAGGGGCCTAGAGCAGGAAGACCTGCATCAAAAGTCACTATTGCTTCTTGGATTAAGTCCACGGTTCATGAGACTTATAAGTTGCGGAATGTTCCCTTCAGGGTCACGGCTCATTCCACCAGGTCCATTGGGGCCTCTTGGGCCTATAAGAATCAGGCGTCTGCTGATCATCTGTGCAGGGCGGCCACTTGGTCATCCATGCACACCTTTTCGAAGCACTACCATATGGATGTGCTGGCTTCGGCTGATGCCAGCTTTGAAAGAAGGTCCTGGAGCCGGTTTTGCCTGTCTAGGATTTTCTTATCCAGTTCTTGGTGCTTCCTTGACTGTTGAGTCCTGTTGGCTCTTATGTGTGCTGTGTGATATTTCCGGGGTCATTACCCTTGTTTGGTGTCAGTTGACACTTCAGTTGTTGGGCTATCTCTGACCTGTTGGTCCATAGCTGCAGTGGTGACTTTGGGGGCCTTGCGCCTGGTCCTTGCCTTCTTCCCACCTCAGGGAAACTCAATGGTTGGACATCCCAGAGTTACCAGTAACCTGTATTGGACGACAGTGAAAAGAGGATTTTAGTCTTACCTGTTAAATCCTTTTCACTTAGTCCATACAGGTTACTTGTCTCCCACCCTGTCAAGAGACCATACTTGGGTCTCCTGTGGCAAGCCATAGGGGTCCTTCGGGGCATGCTCACAGGAGTCTTCTTTTCCTTCTACTAGCTAGTCCTAGTTAGTGTCTCAATTCATTCTGGAGCTCATTGGCTAGCTGCGGGCAAGGAGGGAAGGGGAGGCTCCACCCCCTGCATACATTTTGTGAAATGTTCCTGCCTACCACTAGAAGGCTTCTCCTCCCAGAGTTACCAGTAACCTGTATGGACTAAGTGAAAAGGATTTAACAGGTAAGACTAAAATCCTCTTATAATTGTTGTAGTCAATGTGTGCCCATTACTTCTATCAGGCAAGTTCACTTCAGTTTCATTCTGGGCTGTGGGCCACCCTCCTGAACCATTCCATTAGGACCGGCCTGCAGCTGATAAAACTTGCTGCATGTAACACTGAATAAACAAGATCAATTCAAACCCCATTCCCACTGTTCTGTTTTTTTTCTTTTATATTTGTTATTATAAGGTCTCTACAGTTTAATTGCTGCCTTGGCTGCAAATGGGGCCACCTACTTAAATAACTTGTTCCAAATAGATGATCTAGCAGGTACAAAAAAAAGAGAGGTTCAACCTCCCTGAACAAGTGGTGCTGTGGCCTGGTAACCCAAAACAATAAAACCTGCCCAGACTGGGTCAGTCATCCTACCACATGTAAGAACAGAAAAAAAGACTGAGGCAGAGCTTCTATTTTTGGAGTTTCAATTTTGATATCTATCCTATCAGCTGTGATGGCTGGAGCTAACCAATCTGTTATGAATGCTTCTAAACAGATGGTCAGGAAAAAAGGGAACAAACTCTGGGGGGAAAAAAAAAATATATAAACAATTTGAATATTCGGTCCTAGTAGAATAAAGGGGGCCTACCACACAAAATGTATTTGCTTGGAGGCCGAACCTTGTCCAAGGGCAATAACTTGTCACTATGTGTAGATTCCAGAAACTGCTTTCGTAAATGAGTTAATATAGGTTTAACATAAAAATATCTAATTTTTTTTCCATTTGTGTATGTGTCTTGTTTAGATACGTAATCCAGGAAAACTGAAGCGTGCTGGCAAGAAGCAGTTGCGTCGTATTGAGAAGAGAGACACCCTGATGCTGTCTTCACAACCAAAGTGACTGTCACAGAACAAGAGACGGCCTTCTAACAAATGCACATCAAAAGCTTGTGCTTCCAGTTAATCTGATAGTAAAATGCTAAAGTACTGTTATCACTTAAGATCCTATGGTGATATAAATTAAAGGAAAATCATTAGTTCAGCTACATCTTGAGATATATATGTCTGTAATTGGTGGACCTTTCACCTTGTGTTTGCATGTGTGAGAAATTCATTAAAAACTGCCGATGTATTATCAGCTGTAAGATCAGCAGATGCCTTGGATAGAAATCTTTCATACCTTTTGTTTCTGTGTGGAGAGCTCTGTAAGGGTGGTACTGTATGCAAATAAATTTTCATTTGTTACCTATGCTAATTAAACGAATGGTGCACCAAAACTCCATACCTAATAAAAATGTTATTCATATGTTCCTGACTACCATTATCATGTTGAGATAGCTCAGAGGCTAATTCTTACCTGTTCATATAACTTATCCTGTGGTATCAAAAGGAGGAGTAGGGAGAGGACTGCAAAGCCAGAACCCCACAGGATTTCAGCTACGCACAAGTGCACTGCTTATATGGAATTTGAGATGTCTGTGCCGAAAGTGGAGGCTGCATTTCGGTACTCCTTGTTTAATACAGCAGGGTGAGGCAAGAAACTGGTTAAATCTTAACCCCTGATGTACCTCAGAGTGCTTGTAGTAGGAAAAAAGTGATATCTCTGGTACAAGGGGTGTCAGATAGGGAGATCGCAGTCATTCTAAGACATGTTTAAAGCTGTATTTTAATCAGTAGGAAATTCTGACTAGTGTTTAAAGCTGTATTTAAATCAGTGGTAAATCTTTAAAGTTTTGTCATCTATGGTACAGATTTTTTTTGTTTTTTTTTTGTTTTGTTTTTTTTTACCCAAAAGTACCTTTTTTCCCAGTTGTGTGCATGTTGTTTTGGTCCAACTTCATTCTCTATAGAAAGGCAATATAAGCAAACGTATTGAGCAATAAGTTTGAACATGATGGTGAGGGCATTGATACGTGCTGTCTGTCACATCATGATCCAAATCAAGCATATATGAATTCTAGTCTTAAAGGGATAGTAATACTTAAAATGTAAAAAAAAAAAAAATGTTGTAGGGTTTATCCCCCTGTGTAAAACAAGGGTACTCCCACTTCTGAAAGGTGTTTTATTCAAAAGTTATTACAGCTCAAAGTTGAATTTTTAGGTGCAATATCACAATGGCCTGAAATTTTACAGTAGTTCTGTTGCTACACCATCCTATGGAGATTTATGGTCCCAGGACCAGAGCTCTCCATAGGATGGTGTAGCAACAGAGCCACTGTACAATTTCAGGCCACTGTGATATTGCACCTAAAAATTCAAATTTGAGATGTAATAACTTTTGACTAAAACACCTTTCAGCAGTGGGAGCACCCTTGTTTTACTTATGGGGTTAAACCCTACAACATATTCATTTATTTTTTTACATTTTAATTATTACTCTCCCTTTAATATTCTACCAATCCTTTTACCAGTTTAGTAACCTATTGCTAGATCCCAGAAGACAGTGTTAAGCACTCTTATTCGGAAGTTTTCAGGTTTCCCTAGGGCAAAGAGTTTGTTCCCCTCTTTGTATTCACAGGGACCTAGTGTGTATCCATCACTGTTATGTTGGATGGTTCCGGGGTCATATACATCCTTAAAGGGATAGTAATGTTTCATAATAAAAGCAGCTCTAATTAACCATCATAGTATTTGGACTTTGGAGAGTGTTATTTCAATTCTGTCAGAGTTGTAGTTCAAGAGTAATTCAATGACAAAAATTAAGATAAGGGAAAAACCTGAAAAACTTGTCAAGGGGGGCAGGGCCTTCATTGTTCTCATAGGAAGAAGATTGTCCCCTTCTGTTATCTGTCTGGTCTTACAACCAGATTCCACATCTGAGAAGAGATGGCTTACACTAGGTAAAAGGGGCGGGAGGGGAAACTTTTCTTGTGATTATCTCTCAAACCATAAAGGTTTGAGAGATGAGACTTCTATCGTTCTTCATGTTTTTTAATGCCTACAAAATAAAATAAAGATAAAACAACGTATTACTGTCCCTTTAACTTGTCTGAACACTCAGTGTGTCAACATATGATTTAATTTGTTAAAACGTTCCCTTAATACAAGGCTTGACAAATTTGGAATGACTGTAGGAGCCAGGCACATCATCACAGCAGAGAACCACCACTTGACTCCTTTAACATTTGTTGTTGGGTTCAAGTGATCTCCCTTGAGTCTATATTTTTGCTGCTGTTTTAGCACCTAGAACACGTGCACACAGCTGCTGTGGAAGTCCAGCTCCTATTCCAATTAGTGTGGTGGCGATAATAATAATACAATAGCACCCACAGAGTCACATACAGTACTTTAGGGGTGTTCAACATGTTTCAAACGAAAAGGGACACACCACACACACACACTCTGAAACGGAAGCGGAGCTACGCTCTCGATACACAGTGCTTATAATTGATGTACAGATACACTCGTGATACACCAGAGCTTTCAACTGAAATGGAGCTACAGTTTGGGTGTGGTATCACTTCTGTATCTCCATTTCTTTTGTAACACCGCAGAGCTTACAAATGTAATAGTACTGGAAGGAGGGGAGTTTGTTGCTACCTTGCATCTCCTACATTTATCTCTTGCTCCTCCCAAACACGATCTGATTAAAGTTAAAAAAAAAAAAAAACAAAAAAAAAAAAAACGAAACTGAAGTGAAGGTAAATCCCTAAATGCCAGCAAGCAATTCCTAGTTGCCATGTGACCTGGTGCCTAGGTTTTGTGGAGCCCTGCATTAATCTAGTTTTCAGTTTCCTCTTGGATCTACCTATGTATTGTAAAGCACACCCATGTCAGGAGATACACCACATAGGTAGTATTAGAGGACAAGGCACTTGGATAAAAGAGCTCTGTGGAGGCGAAAATGCCTTCCTACTCCACTTTACCCCAACCAGACATGTTCTGTAACTTCGAATAGGCAGGCTCCTTGTTCTGTGCATCTGATTGCTACATGCCAGGGTGCATATTTTTTTAAGGGACTTGCCTGTAAAAGTTTGGCGCTCTCTCTCTTCATATTTCTCTTGCTTAGAATGTACAAGAGCGTGAAGACTCAAATGGATCCCTGTTTCAGTGTGCATTGGTCCTGTGAATAGGCTCAACTCACAGGTCTGTCTCCATCTACCAGCCACATTCTAAAGTGAAATTGCTAGTTCTGGACTATAGCCTTTGTTTCTGTCAGCTCTATTCTCCTCATCCCTCTTTATTGAAGTGGGCCTCATTCATTTGTTTACTAAAATGTTTGATTATTTTAATCATACGCTGTTGCAGGCTAGTAGTATTTTTAAGAAACAGGCACTCGCAGTGGTCATATTGGGTGGAGTATCAGCAGCAACGTTATGGATCCTGCTGCAGCGGGTGGTCTCTGGTGGGCAAGAAGGGACTTATTTCTGTCCTTTTAATATTATGTGAGGATACCCTTAGGGGGACCTACCACTGCAGTTAGGCTGGTGGACAGCCTCAAAGGCTAGTGAGCTATTGCACAGCTCAACACTATGAAGAGACAACTACGCTTGCAAGGAAGCCTGGGTTTTTTTTCCCCCTCTTCTCCCATGCCTTAGAGAATAGAAACTGAAGGCCTTATGCCTCTGCTCTTCCTTTCTCCTGCAGCATGTAATCCATAAGTTTGGAGTCTCCCTCCTTGCACTTAGAACTTCACTTCCTGAAAGGAGTTTATTTTATATTCTATTTCTATACTATTTTTTATTCTGTCCAATATGGAACACAGGAACCTTGTGGTTGAGCAGGAGGGCAGGGTACCTCCAGGATTCATGTGATCTGCAAATGAAGGTGCAGTGAGGATTCTTAGGTTTTATGTTATTGTATTTTTATTTATTTATTTTTTCTTTCTTTCTTTTCTTCTTCCGTTGATATGGGGCTGTATAATCCCCCAGTGGGCAGGCTTACATCACTTGCTTCCCTGGAGTTGTATTGTTCAGTTCACAGGAGTTTCTATCGACCATTTGTCTGTGAAGGTTGATTTTATGATAGGTTTGTTGCTCATGGCTGAATCTCTCTGAGGTTCTGCTCTGCTTAGATGGGAGCCTGAAGACAGAAGGCAAAAGTATCCTCTTACCACAGTCCTCTTCTAAAAGTTCCTTTGTGCCGAGGAGATTTTATTCCCCTCTGCCAATCTGGGGAGCAGAGGGTTCAAAGCCCCCTCAGATCTCCCAGACACACCCCACCCTGAAATCCAGACACACTTGGCAAAACAAGAAATTTTCTTCGCAATCTACATCTTGCAAGCCAGTCTCCGCATGATTTGTGGAGTCCATAATCAGTCATGATTTCCATCATTACCTGTATGAGGTCGTATCCACCTTTCTTTCAAAACTCCAATTTGTCTTCCGAGATGGAGCAGTGGATTTTACTGCTGGTTTAGGAAGGTACTGAGTAGATTACCAGTCCTTTTCTTCTTATTTCTTTTCAGTGGTTCCTTGGGACCCAGAGTGCTGGATAAGTAGGTTCTAGTACTAGTCCCTTCTCAAGAGCAGTGCATGCCACCCTATTCTGCACCTGAAATGCCTCAACCACTAAGTGATTGCTAAGCTCTTGTGTCCGGATGAGCTCTCTACATCCTGGATTTGCATGACTCCTATCTGCACATAAATATTTGAACGATCTGCTGATCCAGGTTAAGAAGATATCCAGACGCTCCGTAGCCAAGAGTGTGCCCCCATTCTAGTACACCACTGTTGATTCTCAACCTGAAGAGGTGCTCACTAATCCCATCCCAGGTGCTTTTACTGAAAATGAAGTTTGACACTCTTCAGGGGCGAATATTCCTAATGGAGGAAAAGATAATGTCCCAAGAAATATAGAGGTGGCTGGTATTGCATTCTGCAATGCTAAAGGATTAAATTAGGATTCTGGAATGCCTGCGTCTGCCCTGGAAGCAGTCCCTTATGCTTTGGTCTACACAAGGGAGCTACAGCTGGACATAAAAAGTAACAGTTGATGAGGCTGAAAAGACATGCATCTATCAAGTTCCGCCAGTGCCATATCACCCCTGTTGATCCAGAGGAAGTAAAAAAAACAAAAAACATTGAATACATTTCCAATTATGTCCCAAGTGGGTAAAACATTTCCTTCCTGACTCCAAACGGCAATTAAGTATTTTCCTGGATCAACATCCTATCTGATTTGAAGCCAACTTATAATTCTTTTGTTCTGTGCTACATAGGTATCCATTATTTGTTTTAAACAATTAGAGTATCTGCAAGTACAACATCCTAAGTCAAAGAATTCATACCTTTACCTCCCTTTCTGTAAAAAAAAAAATCCCTGCCCCTTTCTTCTAGTCTTAAATGATGACCTCTTGTTGTTCGCTCAGCTCTTTGAGTAAATAATTCATTGGATAGTTCTTTGTATTGACCTTTAATATATTTGTAAATGGTAATCAAATCACCCCTTAGAAGTCTCTTCTCTAATGTAAATAAACTCAGCTTGGCTAACCTCTCTTCCTTTGTCATCCAATATAGGTTACAGGTATCTTTGGGAAGGTGACCGTCCCTTTAAGTAGGCAGGAACAATTCTTGAAAAGAAGTGCAGGATGGAGCCTTCCTTCTCTCCTTAGCTGTGCACCAGTCAATCCCCAACCAGTTAGATTTGTTCCTTGATCAGGAAAGGCAAGAGAGCATTTCTGCATTGTTTTTAGATATATTTCTTGTTTTCTGTTAGATATGGAATACCACCATTAGGTGGATTACCATTACTGACATTCCCATTTTGGAGAGCTCAGTTTCCAGGTGCTGTTGTGGACCTTCCAGCCCTGAGGGGAAAATCTTGACTGATAAGTTCTTTCCCTAGGATAGGAGTAAGCCCACTGAGGCGGCTTCTTTTTACATGGTAATCTGAAGACAGAAGACCTGCTAAAAATATGAGCAACCCTTTGAGTGCTGAAGTCCACTTGTCCCAAGCTTCTCCTACAAACAGGGGTCTCCTTTGGAATTCCTACTACATACTCCTGCACTCATTGGCCTTACACGTTTGTCTGTTGGGTTTATGGAGCTTTGGGTTTCTGTGGTAAATTAACCCCTCGCTTGCCACTTTGGGCTATTTTGAGGTTTTATCACACTATACCCCTTGGGCTTAGTGATTTCTATGTGTTTTCCAACTCTTGGAATTACTTAAAGCGATAGCAATACTTTATTATTACTATCCCCCATATTGTACATATTTGTAAAATAATTTAATAGCCCCCAGGTTCATTTCCTTGTCTAGAAAGTTTGCTAAACTTCTCAGATGCGGCGCTAGCTCAGTGGACTCAACCCCCTGGCCCAATTTCCAGGCTTTCTAAATCCACAGCACTGCCAGTGGTGGACGGCCCTGTTCTCAAGGATTGGACTGATAGAAAATTTGAGACCTTTTTTAAAAGCCATTTTCTCTGTTGTCCAATACAGGTTACTGGTAACTTTGGGTAGGCGATCTGCCCCTTTAATTGTAGTCTGAACAGAATTGTATGCAGGGGGTGGAGCCTACCTTCCCTCCTTGGTGGCAGCTAGCTAACCAGCTCCAGATAGATTTGTTACTTGGTGAAGACACGGACAAGAGAACAGTTCTGCTATAGTTTTAGACATTTTTTTATTTTTCTGTTAGAAATGGAATACCACCATTAGGTGGATTACCATAACGGACAATGCCCTTAGATGTGGCTAGCTCAGTATCCAGGTCCTTTTTGTGGACCTTAAGCCCTGGGGGGGAAATCTTGGCTACAAGTTCTTTCCTCAGGAGTTGCCCACCGAGGCTTCTTCTTAATACATGGTAGTCAGAAGACAGAAGATCTGCAGGAAAGGGGAGCAACCCTTTGAGTGCTGCAGGTCCACATGTCCCACAGTGCCCCTCCGCACAGGGGTTTACCTTTGGAGTTCCTGTTGCACAATCCTGCACTCATTGAGTCTATCTGAATGTATGGGTGTTTTGGAGCAGGTTTACAGTGGGGCAAAAAAGTATTTAGTCAGCCACCAATTGTGCAAGTTCTCCCACTTAAAAAGATGAGAGAGGCCTGTAATTTTCATCATAGGTACACTTCAACTATGAGAGACAGAATGGGGGGAAAGAATACAGGAAATCACATTGTAGGATTTCTAATGAATTCATTGGTAAATTCCTTGGTAAAATAAGTATTTGGTCACCTACAAACATGCAAGATTTCTGGCTCTCACAGACCTGTAACTTCTTCTCCTCTGTCCTCCACTCGTTACCTGTATTAATGGCACCTGTTTGAACTTATCAGTATAAAACACACCTGTCCACAACGTCAAACAGTCACACTCCAAACTCCACTATGGCCAAGACCAAAGAGCTGTCGAAGGACACCAGAAACAAAATTGTAGACCTGCACCAGGCTGGGAAGACTTAATCTGCAATAGGCAAGCAGCTTGGTGTGAAGAAATCAACTGTGGGAGCAATTATTTGTAAATGGAAGACAAACAAGACCACTGATAATCTCCCTCGATCTGGGGCTCCACGCAAGATCTCACCCCGTGGTGTCAAAATGATCACAAGAACGGTGAGCAAAAATCCCAGAACCACACGGGGGGACCTAGTGAATGACCTGCAGGGAACTGGGACCAAAGTAACAAAGGCTACCATAAGTAACACACTATGCCGCCAGGGACTCAAATCATGCAGTGCCAGACGTGTCCCCCTGCTTAAGCCAGTACATGTCCGGGCCCGTCTGAAGTTTGCTAGAGAGCATTTGGATGATCCAGAAGAGGATGGGCGAATGTCATATGGTCAGATGAAACCAAAGTAGAACTTTTTGGTAAAAACTCAACTCGTCGTGTTTGGAGGAGAAAGAATGCTGAGTTGCATCCAAAGAACACCATACCTACAGTGAAGCATGGGGGTGGAAACATCATGCTTTGGGGCTGTTTTTCTGCAAAGGGACCAGGACGACTGAATGGGGCCATGTATTGTGAGATTTTGAGTGAAAACCTCCTTCCATCAGCAAGGGCATTGAAGATGAAACGTGGCTGGGTCTTTCAGCATGACAATGATCCCAAACACACCGCCCGGGCAACGAAGGAGTGGCTTCGTAAGAAGCATTTCAAGGTCCTGGAGTGGCCTAGCCAGTCTCCAGATCTCAAACCCATAGAAAACCTTTGGAGGGAGTTGAAAGTCCGTGTTGCCCAGCAACAGTCCCAAAACATCACAGCTCTAGAGGAGATCTGCATGGAGGAATGGCCCAAAATACCAGCAACAGTGTGTGAAAACCTTGTGAAGACTTACAGAAAACGTTTGACCTCTGTCATTGCCAACAAAGGGTATATAACAAAGTATTGATATGAACTTTTGTTATTGACCAAATACTTATTTTCCATCATAATTTGCAAATAAATTCTTTAAAAATCAGACTGTGATTTTATGGATTTTTTTGTCTCATTCTGTCTCTCATAGTTGAAGTGTACCTATGATGAAAATGACAGGCCTCTCTCATCTTTTTAAGTGGGAGAACTTGCACAATTGGTGGCTGACTAAATACTTTTTTGCCCCACTGTATGTGGTACTTTAACCCTTTAGCTGCTGTTTTTGCATCTTTTGGGGGTTTTCTGACACTTTTCCTACTGATTCAGTGTTTTTTGGGTATCCTAACATGTTCTAGTGATGTTTCATGCATTTTTATTTTACTGTTCCAATTTTCTAAAATTGCTTTACCGCATAGGTGCCATTGCTCCATTCACTCCTATTGGATTGTACAGTTTGGAACATATCTCTGCAACCGCTTAACCTAGCGACTTCAGAGATGGCTAATTTTTCTTGTCTGCCCTTGCTCTCTAATCTGGTTTATGTTTTTAATGTGTTGGTGGGCTCAGGGGGCTTTGGGCACTGTTTGGGTACTTTTTCCTGGGAAACTACATTTCCCATGAGTGCTTGCTTTGCATGCTCATTTCTGATTGGCTCCCGCTGCGGCAGCCATTTTGTACCATTTCCAGAACGAGTATCCTACGCAGAGCTTGGACTTTCCTTCTCTCCTCTGCTGATTAACCCTTCGCCTACCAGATAAGTCTAGTTTAGCGATTTTTGGGGTGAAACTTTAATCCTGCACAGTGTACTTGGGTGATTTCTTTTATTGTAAGGTTATTTGGCAATGTGAGAATGTCTATACCGTTGGAGCTTGTGGCCAGACCTAAGACTAAGGATGCTGGCATCTCTGTATCCCCTACTGCGCATTGCTCTTCCTGTCATTCAGGTTTGCCTAGAGAATTCTCAGGTCATTTATGCCCAGCATGTTCTGATCTCCCTGAGAATCTCCCAGGGACCTCCAGCCATGCTTTAGAGCCAGTTTGGGTGCAAGAGTTCAAGGCTGCTACCAGGGACCTTAGGTCTACATTGCAACTCTTTCTATCCCAGTTACAGGGGCTCTTCTATTCTTGGCAGACCCTCTCCTCCGTCAAGGCTTCCCTGCCAAAACCTCAGAGAGTACCTGACATATCAGATTCCTCTGAGGAGGAACTGCTGGTGGATTCAAATGTTGAGGAATGTTCTGCTGTGGACTCCTCCAAACCCAAGGTTTCCAAGCCTTCATTGGCATGACTCACCAAACCCAGGTCCCCACTCTCCTGTGGGTGGTTGCCTGCGTCACTACCACAGCATCTGGAAGGATTCAGTGGCGGATCCGTGGGTTTTACAGGTGGTGACGGAAGGGTACAGGATCCCTTTTGTGTCTCTTCCTCCCTTTCGCTTCTTTCCTTCTCATACGCCTCAGGGTGCGGAGAAATTCCGGCTGTTCAATGGCGCTATTCAGGCTCTTCTGGACAAGGATGTTCTAGAGCCAGTTCCAGTTCAGGACAGAGGTATGGGTTATTACTCAAACCTCTGTATGGTCTCCAAAAAGGACAGCGGTTGTCGCCCCATTTTGGATTTGAAGGATCTCAATTCCTTTGTGATCCGGACTCATTATCACCAGGATTCTCTACAGACGGTGATTGCTGCTATGTCACTGGGGGATTCCTTGCATCTCTGGATCTTCAGGACATGTATTTACACATCGCCATTCATCCAGAGAGCCGGCAGTATCTCAGATTTGCCTGGGACTGAGGGCATTTTCAGTTTTCAGCTCTTCCCTTTGGTCTGACTACAGCTCCTCAAGTTTTCAACTGTGTCCTGGGAGCATTAGTGTCCGTCCTCCACTGGGATGGCATCAGCATTACTCCATACATGGATGACCTGCTTCTGAAAGCCCCCTCTGCAGAACTTCTTCATCAGCAGGTTCAGCTATGCATTCACGCTCTCACCCATCACGGGTGGATCATCAACATGGACAAGTCAGATCTTGTCCCATCCCAACGTCTGGTCTTCCTGGGCCTTCTCTTAGACACTCAGAAGAGCATGGTGTTTCTCATGGATGAGGTAGCTCACCAGATCGCCCACAGGGTTTCTGCATTTCTGGCTCAAGATCCACTTCCAGCCAAGAAGTTGTCCTCTCTGAAGGGGAAATTCATCTTCACCATAGAAGCGGTACTGTTTGCCATGGTGCACACCAGGAAACTCCAGAAGTTTGTGATCCAGGTGTGCAGGGGTCAGCTGGACCTTCTGAAGATGTCAGTGTTCCTCCCTCTTCATGTGGAACTGAGTTTGTCATGGTGGCTCTACCTCTCCAATCTGCTGAAAGGCAAGTCCTTCCTGGTATCTTCTGGACCACAGTGACAACGGATGCCAGCCTCTCCAGCTGGGGAGCGGTCCTGGGTCGTCTGAGTGATCAGGGTCGGTGGTCTCCAGAGGAATCTCTCCTTCCCATCAACATATTGGAGCTTTGGGTGATATTTCATGCCCTTCGTCATTGGACATTTTAGCTGGAAGACTGTCCAGTCCAGGTACACGGCCGTGGCTTACATCAACAAGCAGCAAGAAACAAGAAGTCTCGCCGCTTGGTTAGAGGTCAAGGTTATTTTGTCCTGGGCAGAGGAACACATTCCTGCCATGGCAGACTTCCTCAGTTGACACACAGTGGACAGCGAAGAGTGGGAACTGCACCCAGAGGTGTTCACCCTCATTGTTCAGAAGTGGGATCTTCCTTACATTGACCTGATGGCGACAAGACACAACAGGAAGGTTCCGAGGTTCTGCTGTCTGTGGAGGGACCCTCTAGCTCTTGCGGTGGAGGCAATGTCCATCCTTTGGTTATTTCCTCTGGCCTACTGTAACGGATGTTATCCGTTACTTAGGCCCTTGTCTGGACCGTGAACAGTTTCCTCAAAGACTATGGCCCTGTGGCCTTATTTGAACTGTGATAGGGGTTTCCACTATCATTATGTTAAAAGATTTTATGTCGAATGTTGTACGTTTTGTATATTGTCGAATGTCGAAGGTTTAATGTATTGTATAGCATGAGGTAGGAGAGATACACGAACACCGAAGCCGGTGGTTCCCCGGTTCCTTTGTTTAAGGCATCAATGCCGTCTCGAATGCGGGAAACTGGTGACAGTGAGTCGACGCCGGATTGGCCGACGTACGACTCACTGCGCACACTGATTGGCCAGGGTTGAAGCCGCATATTCAAACTAGGGTGTACGTGCTTCAACCCCTGGCCCAGTTCTCGAATGTGTATTCCCTCCAATCAGTCCATTGTCTTTGTCCAGACATTAATTAATCATGTTAATCCTAACCTTGTCAATATTGTGTTCAATTGCTCATCTGTCATTGGTCCATTCCCCTTAGCCACTATTGGTCCTTTTGTTCGCCCCTGCCATTGGTCCATTGTTCCCCGTCACCACTGGTCTGTTGTGCCCTGTGTCATATCCCATTGTGTCGGATTGGTCCCTGGGCCAAGCCTGCATTAGAATGCCTGGCCCTTCCCCTCCCTATTGTGGTATCATGTTGTAACTGTATAAAAGATGTGTTGATTGTTCAATAAAGTGTGTGTTACTTTTGGAGTGAACCAGAGTCCTGGAGTCTGTTTGTTCCCATGGTTAAAGTGGCCACTCTGCCGCCCATTCGAACCAGGTTCCTGTACGTTCGTCTGTCTGCTGCCAGGATCCCGCTACCGAACTTTGTATCCTGTCAGGCGGCAACGTGGACTCTGCCCTGTGGTTCTTCTGCCTAAAGCTTCAACTTTCGAGTCGAGCACCGGAGTGCTCGAATGGCTGAGGATATAGCCACTTTGGTTCCTTCTACATTTTGCCTGATTCGTTCCTGTGCTTGTTCGACGGTGTTCGAGTGCCGTGACCACTCCGGTAGCCGCATCCTTCGGAGTAGAGTCGGTCTTCCCGAGGTTCGAAGCCACTTTGAGTCGACCTCCGGAAGGCTGATTTGCTCGACCGGTGCACTCGACGGTGCCAGTCCGGCGTCGAGAAGGAGAGACCCAGGAACTACGATGGAAGGCAGGCGGGCACCTCTCCGCCTATCCGTTATACCTACATCTTTCCTCCCGTCTCAATGTCGCACAGGGTGTTATGGAAGTTGCGACTGGAACGCTGTCCAGTCATTCTGATTGCTCTGTACTGGCCTTGCCAAGCTTGGTTTCCAGAGCCTATGGATCTGTCAGTGGCAGAGCCATTCCGGCTCCCTTGCCATCCAGATATTCTTCTACAGGGTTACCTGTGGAAGGAGGATGTTCATCGGCTAACTTTGACGGTTTGTAAATTGAATCCTCAATATTGAAGAAGGAAGGTTTTTCTTCTGGGGTGGTGGCTACTATGCTCAGTGCCTGCAAACCTGTTTCCTCCAAGATCTACCATCGTATCTGGTCGACCTTCCTATCTTGGTGTGCTGACAAGGACCTGCCTACAGTCCTGGCTTTTTTGACGTATGGTGTGGATAAGGGCCTCAAGTTTGAGTTCCCTTAAGGTTCAGACCTCTGCTCTCTGTTTTCCTTCAGAGGCGCATTGCCATCCTTCCTGACCTCAAGGTTTTCTTCCAGGGCGTTGCTCATACTCATCCTGCCTTCAAGAATCCTGCTTCTCTGTGGGATCTTAACTTGGTTTGGGGCATTCTTCGGCGCCCTCCATTTGAGTCCTTGGCTACTATTCCTCTACGCCTGGTGACATGGGAAATTACCTTTCTCCTGGTGATCGTGTCCGTTCGCCGTGTCGCGGAGTTACAGGCTCTGTCCTGTAAGCCACCCTATTTCGTGTTTCACAAGGACAAGGAGGTTGCGTTGCACTTCTCAGGAGTTTGTCCCGAAGGTGGTTTTGGAGTTCCACATCAATCAGGAAATTGTGGTGCCTTCTTTCTGCCCTGACCCCACCTCTGACAAGGAGAGGGATCTCCACTTGTTAGATGTGGTGCATTGTCTCAAGTTTTATGTACATTGCACCGAGTCCATTAGACAATCTGACACAATGTTTGTCATTCCTGAGTGTCCCAGGGCAGGAAGATCTGCATCCAAAGTGACTATTGCTTCTTGGATCAAGTCCACTATTCGAGCTGAGGAATAAGGCTCTCCCCTTTTGGATCACGGCTCATTCTGCAAGATCTATTGGGGCTTCTTGGGCTTATAAGAATCAGGCCTCTGCTGATCAGTTGCGCAAGGCTGCCACTTGGTCGTCTGTGCACACCTATTCGAAACACTACCGTGCTGAGGTGCTGGCATCGGCTGATGCCAGCTTTAGGAGGGAGATCCTGGAGGCAGTCTTGCCTCTCAAGGATCTTCTTCGGTTCTTGGTGCTTCCTTCACTTTTGAGCCCTGTTGGCTCTAGTTCAGTGTGCTGTGTAACAGTTTGGGGTGTTTTTACCCCTGTTCATTGTCCTTTGACACTTCATTGTTTTGTTGGGCTATTCTGATCTGATGGTTCATATCTGCTTTGGTGACTTTGGGGGCCTTGTGCCTGGTCCTTACCTTACTTCCCGCCTCTGGGAAACTAAATGGTTGGACATCAAAAAGTTACCAGTAACCTGTATTGGACAATAGAGAAAACAGTCTTACCTGTTAAATCCTTTTCTCTTAGTCCATACAAGTTACTGGTCTCCCACCCTGTCAATGGACCATGCTTGGCTCTCCTGTGGCAGATTGTAGGGGTCCTTCAGGGTCATGCTCACAGGAGTCTTCTTTCCCTTCTACTATCTAGTCAATAGTTACTGTCTCAAAGCTTTCTGAAGCTGGCTGGCTAGCTGCAGCCAAGGAGGGAAGGTAGGCTCCACCCCCTGCATACAATTCTAGAATTGTTCCTGCCTACAATGAAAAGGGTGGATCGCCTACCCAAAGTTTCCAGTAACCTGTACGGACTAAGATAAGGATTTAACAGGTAAGACTAAAATCCTCTTTTTGCTACTTTAGGTACATCCCTACGTCCCTCCTTCATTGCTGCTTGGGTGAACAGGGCCATTGCTGTCTGGACTGAGCAACTCACTATTGCTGTCATTCAAGGCATACTCACAGCTGACTTGCTGCTGCTTTTGGCCAACATTGCTGATGCTAAGCCTTATGTGTCTGCAACTATTTTTGATGCTATTAACGCTGTGGTTGCCAGATGTGCGCTCTGGCTTAAGATCTGGTCTGCTGATACCACGTCTAAAAAATCCCTGCTCTCATTACCTTTTTTTGGGGACTTCCTTATTTGGGCCTGAGCTGAAGAGCCTCATTAGTGAGGCTACTGGGGGAAAGAACACTATCTTGCCCTTGATTTCTAAGAAGAAACCTCAGGTCAGACAACATCATCTTTTTCGTACTATTCAGACTGAGGCGAGTACTACGTCCCAGACAGTATCCCAGGGTCCGCATTCCTCTTCCAAGCCCAGACAGCAGTGGGGGATCTGTGGGTTTTACAGGTAGTTTCAGAGGGTACAGGATTCCTTTCACCTCTCTTCCTCCATTCAGGTTCTTCACCTCTCACACTCCTCAGGGAGTGGAAAAGCATTGCCTTTTCAGTGGTGCCATCCAGACCCGTTTGGACAAGGAAGTTCTGGAACCAGTTCCTGACCTGGAAATGGGTTCAGGATTTTATTCCAACCTATTTGTAGTTTCCAAGAAGGATGGCACCTGCCGTCTGATATTGGATCTCAAGGATCTCAATTCCTTCATAGTCAGGTCTCATTATCACCAAGAGTCTCTGAGGACAGTGAGTGCGGCCATGTGTCCTGTGGAATATCTTGCTTCTCTCGACCTCCAGGATCCCTATCTGCATATAGCCATCCATCCAGAGAGCCGTCAGTTCCTCAGGTTTGCTTGTGACCAAGGGCACTTCCAGTTTTCAGCTCTTCCCTTAGGTCTGACTACGGCTCCCCAGGTCTTCACTCGTATCCTGGGAGTGCTGGTTTCAGTCATACACAGAGACTGCATCAGAGTTACTCCATACATGGATGACTTGCTCTTCAAGCCCCCCTCGTCAGAACTCCTTCAACATCAGGTTCAGACCTGTATACACACTTTCACCCATCACGGGTAGATTCTAAACATGGACAAGTAGGACATCACTCCATCTCAGAGGCTGGTCTTTCTGGGTCTGTTTGATACCTTGAAGGGCGTGGTATTCCTCAAAGACGACAGGGTAACCAGATCACCCATAAGGTGTCGGCAGTCCTGGCAGCTGATCCAGTCCCTGCCAAGATGTTTAAACACAAAAAGAAAAAATGGTCAGCACTAACCACTTATTAACAATGTTATAATCTTGACACCAGTGTGTCTGGTGCACTTAGGATTAAAAAAATCTCAAAGCACAATATAGGGAATAAAAAGACACCCTATTAAAGCAAAACCCTTTACAGAGGCACTCAACAACAGTTCATGAAAAAGTATAGTTTATTGAAATATAGACTACATAATTGTACACCCATTTAAAACATATTTAAAAACAAGGAGACCCAATAAGACTTAAACAAATTAATGGATAAATAAAGATCACATCTCAACTCAATGGGTAAATACAAATATAATAACAAGAGAGTGATAATTTACCTGGACCACTAACCATTATCAGACTGAAAAACCACAATAGTAAATATACAGATAAGTATGGCTAATAATATAGACTAATAATAAAGTGCCAAAGGGAAATAAAGTGCCAAAAACATGTATATGATAATGTGCAAAAAAGCAAAATCACTCCATAATTGAATCACTTCATGGATAAACCATAAAACTTATCTGAATCGAATTAGGTAGTAACCAGGTCACAGGCAAAGAAATGTAACGATATAATAGTCTCACTTGGCGTCTTCACAACCAACACAACACGACGCGTATCGCTGGAAGGCTTTGTCAGGGGATGTATCGTAAGCACCGTTGGTCCGGGATATAAAGGGGTCCTCCTCCAATAACAAGCACAGAAACATGTCACATGACCGCCTATGTCACAAAAAAGAATAGAACTCAAGCCACCCAGAGAGAATTGAAAAAAATACATATATACCTAGAACATATTGATGCACTAAAGATCTGTTGATTGTAAAAGAAAAATCAAAATAATTTCCCAAAATATTGATGACAACTGGAGTAATAAAAATACACAGGCGCATCAACTGGTCACGTTACACACTTCTGGTATATATTCCAGAGAAGTGACCACTGTATCTTAAGTATCTCAAATTGGTACTATCAGTACATATTAAAAAACTATGCATGCACGTCTCATGCTGAATATGACGAGTAAGAAATGCGCAACCCCAAACGCCATTTTTGTTAATGGTAATAAAACCAGATTGCAAAAAATAAATGAATAAAACCACATAGGTATGCAGTTGCATGGCAAATCCGCAATGTCGAAATATATTATGTTAAAGAGACAAAACATAAATTACAAAACGGCAAAGAAATTACTATCTGAAAGTTTACAGCCGATAGGATAATAATGAGAAATGTATACATAACAAGTGACATATTTAGGGACCCATACACCTGAAAAAAGCCATACCCATAGAACAATACCTGCGTGTTTTATCAATTGTCAAACTACAAATTGTGTTTATGCCATTAGGTGCTCCTGTCAACAACTTCATATTGGACAGACCACTCAAATGCTAAAGTCGCGTATTCAGAAACACTTCTCATTGATACGAAATGCTCAGCAGGATGCAGGTAATGGACTTACTCTAACATCTGTAGCACAACATTTCTTGGTAGCACATAATTGCTCAATAGAAAATACTAAAGTTTTTGGACTCGACAGAATTCAGACAGGTGTTCGGCGTGGAAATACCACCAGGCTCCTCCTTAGGAGGGAGGTCTGGTGGATTTTCAAGCTGAAGACCTGTTTTCCTCAAGGAATGAATGTGAATTTACTTTTTACTAGTTATATCAACTGATGTTTTTGCCCTTTCCATATAGGTTCACCATTGTTACCAGTCTATACCTTATGGGTAATGATGGATCAGTATTCCCTTTGGATATTCTGGATTTTGAAACTTTGTGAATTTTGTATATTATGTTTTTGATGTTTCCTGTTTCTCTTTTTGAATTTATAGTTATTTGTTAATGATGATACTAATTAGTTTTTGTCTGTATTTTTCGTTTTTGCAGATTTACGAAAACATGTGTGTGATAATTCTAATACTAAAGTATAGGACCAAAATATCATATTCTTCTTTGAATTCCATCTTTATTTTGGACATCTGGACTTCATGCCATCTGTATAAACATATATATGAATTATTTGTATATTTATAATATATGTATTAATTAATATATGTCTAGATTTACACTTAAGGTGTTGATTGGTCTCCAAATACAACTAGGTTGCACTTTTATATTTTTTTACCCACAGCGGCGTTGCTTGGATGTAGGGGATGTCCTCGGTCTATGGTTCCATAGGGGGCCTGGGGATTTGTATCCTCTGGCTCCATGTGGGACGTGGAGATTTATAGATTGTTTGGGTGTCACTATTAAAGGGATAGTAATACTTAAAATGTAAAAAAAATATGTTGTAGGGTTTATCCCCCTGAGTAAAACAAGAGTACTCCCACTGCTGAAAGGTGTTTCATTCAAAAGTTATTAATTTTCAAAGTTGAATTTTTCAGGTGCAATATCACAGTGGCCTGAAACTGTACAGTGGCGCTGTTGCTACACCATCCTATGGAGATTTATGGTCCTGGGACCAGAGCTGTCCATAGGATCATGTAGCAACAGCGCCACTGTACAATTTCAGGCCACTGTGATATTGCACCTAAAAAATTCAACTTTGAAAATTAATAACTTTTGAATGAAACACCTTTCAGCAGTGGGAGTACTCTTGTTTTACTCAGGGGGATAAACCGTACAACATATTTTTTTTTTACATTTTAAGTATTACAGTATTACTATCCCTTTAACATTTTTTGCCACTCTGTGGGAACACCTGCGACCATGATGCGTGGTGTATAGAAGTTTTTGTCTGTTTGTTTTTTGTATTATCTAACTTTTTCTCTTTATATTGTATTCAACATACAGCTTATAGTGATTTGATATTTAGATTGTATAATGCGGCGTATGGATCGGGTCCCTAAATCTGTGAAACAGAAAAGTAAACTGCTGCTTCAATCCACTATAGATGCAAATACACAACACAAGGCAGTTCCAGTGAACATGTATGGAAATCACCCCTGAGTTCCCTCCACGCAATCATAGAGCTGATATATCTTGGAGTGTGTGCTACTTCAAAGGGGCCTTCATCCTCCCTTCACTTAAGCAGATACAATGATTGAAAAAGTGCACCACGCCGTTCAATTAATCCAAAGTACAGCTTCGATTACAGTATAAAAACATCAATATTATTCAGTATTTGACATCAACACATACAAAAAAATACCTTTAAATCCATCCAGGTATCATAGAAGTATAATAGTGGGTACCATTTCGCAGATATATCTCATAAACCTTGGATCAACATGTTTCTCGTGCGTTCACGCTTAATCATGACCAACTGGGGTCCAAAGTGCAAAAACCAGTACATTTGAAAAAATCTCTCATCCAATCATCATCAACACCCATCTCAGCTTCTAATTGTTGACTGTAATGGCCATAGATTTTTAAACAAAACTAGAATACTAAGCATTTAATTAACCTCTTCAGGGTAGAGTAAAACCAAATACACCACAAAGATATTTAAAGATGTGCCTACACATTTCCACTCAAAACATCAATGTATAATCATTACATAATGCATCAGTTTTACAACCAAAGTTAAAGTAAAAATAGGGATAGAAATATATATGCACATCACTATCCACTTAAGCAGTTAAAAAGTACCCAAAAGTCACATTGATTCAAAAATCCTTGGATTCATTATTTCGCTGAGAGAGTATTCTATCAATGCATACATCTCACGTTTGAAGCATATTAATAAAAAGAACTAGGGTTGCACCGATACCGATACTGGTATCGGTATCGGTGCCAATACCAGCATTTGCACGAGTACTTATACTCGCGCAAATGCGGCCGATGCCAGCACCGATACCCTGTGTCAGGGTTGGTGCTGCAGAGAGGGAGCCCGGGGAGCTGCTCACAATGCTCCCCGGTCACCTCTCTCCTTCCTGCAGCGTCAGAGCGTTGCCGCGGGTTACCATGGCAACGCTCCGACGCTGACCTCTGCCGGGGCTCGCGAGAGAACAGTGAGCACCTGGCAGAGGACAGTAAGGGAGGCAAGATGGGGCAGCTGGTGGTGAAAGAGGCAGAGAGGGGGGCCAAGAAAGGAGCAAAAGGAGGAAGGATCAGGAGAGAGTGAGAGAGGCAAAAGGGTGAGTCAAGGAGAAGGAGGGGGATCAAAAGGGAGAGAGAAAGCAAAGGTAAAAGAAGGGGGCTCAAGAGGGGTAAAATGAAGCAAAAGGTAGGAATCAAGAGGGGGAGAAAGAGTCAAAAGGGGAGAATCAAGAGGTGGTGTGTGTGTGTGTGTGTGTGTGTGTGTGTGTATGTATATGTATATATATATATATATATATATATATATATATATAAAATATAATTTTTTTTTTTTTTTTCCAAGTACTCACCAATACCAGTACTTTTTTTGCGGTCATTTGCCAGTTTTCCAAGTACCTAAAGCATATAGGTACTTAGAAAACTGGCAAATGACTGCAAAAAAAAAAGGGATCGGTAATTGGTATCGGTGAGTACTTGAAAAAAGTATCGGTACTCGTACTCGGTCTTAAAAAATTGGTATCGGTGCATCTCTAAAAAGAACCAAATATACAAAAATTTGTAGAGGATTACTTATACATGTCAGGAAAATGCCCATATTTTACTGACCGGTAAATTAACTCCTCTTGGACGGCACTCAAATGTAAGACATGCACATTAAACTAACACTAAAAAGTAAATCCTGTCTGCAAATAAAATACATGCTCACCTTATAGCAGTCAAAATAACTCTACACATACTGGAAATATGAAACATACCTATCGGTGTGCAAGAATTCAAATACAACAGACAGGACTATTGATCCATAACTCACATTACGGTGTCGTCCATAAGAGAAGTAATCTTCATTTCATTGTTATGATTAAAGCAAAAATCATATAGATGATGGTGGGGTGTTAACCTCTGTTATTCCAACCTTATTATATATAATATTTACATCCCATCAAACATCCATACAAACACACACACATATATATATATATATATATATATATATATATATATATATATATATATATATATTCCGCCACATGTATATATACCACTCACTACCAAATTAGCGGAATTTACAAAGCTCTAAATCTAACCACCACCAATGTGTATTAAAGCTGTTCCAAAAGGCTTTAATAATAATTACAATCTGGCAGAGTGGTATACTCATATGCAGTTCTATTAAGGAAAACTTCTCGGTAATAATTCCAAAGTCTATATTTTTACCAATAAAAGCAAGATAACATGACACCTCTGAAGATTATTACCATCCTTCCTGCATACATAATGACTCACACATAGCAAGGTACATCATAATGTCTATTTAAACTAGTCAGTTGACGTGTTCTCAGTGTAAAAATCCAGTAAACTTCTGTTTTGCTAAGCTTACTGTCAAGGCTTCCTCCCCTCACCCCCAGATTAATTCGTTCAATACCTTGGATCAAAAAGTTGTCCATAGTGCAACCAGATGTTGAAAAATGTTATGCAATTACTGACCTGATATTACTTATACGTATATCACTTAAATGTTCATTTATTCTAATTCTTAGACACCTCGTTGTTTTACCAACGTACTGAATTTTACAGTTACGACAAGTAATAAGATATACAACTCCTTTTGAAGCACAGTTAATATAACTTTTTATTGGATATGGTTTCTGAGTTGAGCTAGACGTAAATGACCGAGAGACATCAAGCCATCTACAGCTACCACAGCGTGTGCCTCCACATTTGTAACAGCCCATGCTGGACAGCCAATTTATTCCTGATCTCTTCCTGTCATTCACAAAGAGACTAGGAGAAACAAACGTTGACAGGGTAGGTGCCCTTCTTGAAACAAAACGAAGTCCCTCTGACACCACCCCTCTCAACGCAGGCTCTCCATTTAAAACAGGAAGATGTCTCTCAATTATCCGTCTAATGCTCTTGAACTCCAGACTATAGGGGGTAGTAAATATCACCCTATTCTCTTTTTTGTTTTCTTTTTTATTGTTTATACTATCTTGTTGAACTGTATTCTCTGGTATTTGTTTTTTATAAAATAAAAGATCTTCCCTCTTTTTACTCCTAGCAATGTTTAAAGCTCTGTCTAATACTCAAGTAGGAACCCCCTTTTCAAGAATTTCTCATACAACTCTTTAGCCTGCAGCTCAAAGGTATCCTCTGTTGAGCAGTTTCTCTTAAGACGCACAAACTGTCCAACCGGTATACCACGTATAGTATGAGTAGGGTGACAACTCTCTGCCCTCAATAGGATATTCCCTGCAGTCGGTTTACAGTGAACACAGGTTGTCACACTTCCCTTGACTACATCAGATGAAATACTAAGATCTAAAAAATTAATTTCCAAAGGATTATACTCATGTGTAAAGGAGAGGTTTAAGTCATTTGTATTCAAATACAACATGAAGGACTCCATCCCAGCATCATTTCCCTGCCAAATAAATAGCAGATCATCAATGTACCTACCGTACCACACAACCTCCCCCTATAGGGGTTCCCAGCCCCAAAGATGCAGGACTCCTCCCACCACCCCATAAAGAGGTTAGCGTAGGTGGGGCCAAATTTAGCCCCCATTGAAGTCCCACATCTCTGGAGGTAGAAACCCCCATCAAAAAGGAAGAAGGTGTGGGTAAGGAGGTATCCTACAGATGTAAGGATGAAGTTCTTCAGGGCATCCGAATACCTACTATACAGGTCTAAATGGTAACCAAGAGCTTTCAATCCTAGTTCATGTGGTATTGAAGAATAAAGCAATTTTACATCGCAAATTAACCAATTATAGCCGAAGTGCCACTTCACCCCATCTAGGGCCTGGATGACATTAGTAGAGTCCCTAAGGTAGCTGTGCAGTCTTAACACCAAAGGCTGGAGTAGATGGTCTATCCATTCACCCAAAGGCTCATTTAATGAGCCTATGCCTGAGACTATGGGTCTACCCTGCGGCTCCTTTAAGTTCTTATGAATTTTAGGCAAATGATGGAAGATGGGTATGACAGGATCAACCACCGTCAATATATCCACCTCCTTTTCAGTCAATATACCTTCTGATAAACTGTGCTGCAAGATAGACTCAACTCCCGGGCATACATGGGGGTCGGATTACTCTTTAATTTGGTGTAAGACTGTAACGGTTATTCAGACTCTCAGACCAGAGGTAAAAAATAAAACACCGTTTTATTAAGAAGAAAATAAAGAACACTGCCCCCTAAGGGCAGAAATAGGTAATGACATATAATTACAGGTGATATGGTATTAAGGTAGACACAGTACAGGTAAAGAGCAATACTGTACAACAAGGAATAGGTGTAGCAAGGGTTAAGTCCAATGTAATAATCAGTCTCTGAGGTGGTGTGTAAGCCAACGCCCAGTGGTGGATAAGAACAGTCAAAGGTTGTGGTCCCAGATGGAAGCACCTTGAAGTGAGTCCACACAGCAGTACTAGGGACTGGCGATTTGCAAGACCAACCACTATGCTAGAGCCACTTAAGACAAGAGCCAGGTACACTATTGTTGTGCGTAAATGGACCCACACTGCTTGAGCTGAGTATAATCTGAGCCAAAGGCACTCGCGGTGAAGAATGGGTTAATAACACTGCGTGAGCTGAAGGAAACCTGAGCCAGCAGCACCCCATCAACGGGTACCCACACTGCCAGAGCTGAACGGGACCAGAGCAAGTAGCACCCCGTGGTGCGTAATGGATATGCCAACACTGCTAAAGCTGAACAGGACCAGAGCCGGTAGCACCCTTCCGGTGCTTAACTGAATCAAGTGAATGGCAAGAGCACTAGGTGGACAGTAACGGAAACACCACGGCTCTGCAAGTGAACAGAAAGGCTCGGTACGGATAGCAAAGAGCTCAGCAAGTGTAAGAGGAGAGGCTCGGTATCGGAGGCAACAAGCTCTGCAGGGGTTAATGGTCAGGCTCGGTAACGGAGGCAACAAGCTCAACAAGAGTTGGCGGAATACTCAGAATCGGAGGCCACAAGTATTGCAAGTGTCAGCGAGCAGGCTCGGTAACGGAGGCAACAGACTCAGCAGGTGCAACGGACGGCCCTAATCGGAGGCAACAGGCACGTCAAGGGTTAATGCACATGCTCGGTAACGGAGGCAACAGGCTCAGCAAGCGTGGTGGAGGTCAGCAATAGAGGCACTGATTAGACAGTTCGAAATGTCGCCAACCGACATAGACAAAGCCTCAATAAAGCCAGATCACCAGAAACAGGAACCAAGCGGTGAGGTAGATCAGGCCTGGTCACACACGGAGCAGGAGCGTCAGACTAGCCGGATCAATCACGGAGCAGGAACGTCAGCCAGGCCGGGTCATACACGGAGCAGGAGCGTCAGACAAGCCGGATCAAGCACGGAGCAGGAACGTCAGCCAGGCAGGGTCATACACGGAGCAGGAACATCAGACAAGCCGGATCAATCGCAGAGCAGGAAAGTCAGCCAGGCCGGGTCATACACGGAGTAGGAACCAGGAGAAGTGTCAGACAAGCCGAATCGGTACACAGGAACACAGCAACGGAAGCACTGGTACTGGAACACCACGAAAGGGCACATGACAGGTGCCAAAGGCCCGGTATAAGAAGGCCATACTGGGCGGGCATAACAGGTACTGCCAATAGGAACACACCACAGCAGAGAGTGACAGCAATCACGGGAACCGTGATAAAGACTCTATACAAGATAACTGTCTAAGGGCTTCTTTATGATAATATGTGGTATCTAATATGACCAATGAGCCCCCCTTTTCAGCATTCTTGATAGTTATATCTTCCCTTTGGGCGAAGTTGTTTAAGGCCAATCTTTCCTCTTGTCACGGTTTGTTAAGACTCTCAGAAACAAAGTTAAGTAAAAACACAACTTTATTGAAAAGTTTACGACAACCCCATAGGGTATCATACACGTACATACATATATAGTGAAATGACAGGAAAAGCAGTAATAATAGCGAATAGGCTCTACCGGCCTTGCCAATATACCGGGCAAGGCAGCCAGGACTAATGCACGGAGAATATAGTAGGCTCTACCGGCCCTGCTAATATACCGGGCAAGGCAGCCTGGACTGGCACACAGGATAGTTGGCTCTACCGACCCTGCCAATATACTGGGCAAGGCAGCCTAGCGGAACACAACAAGTATACAGGCTCTACCAGCCCTGCCAATATACCGGGCAAGGCAGCCTAACGGAATACCACAAGTATACAGGCTCTACCGGCCCTACCAATACCGGGTAAGGCAACCCAAGATGGTAACTAAAGAAAGGTTCTACCGGCCTTACCAATATACCGGGCAAGGCAGCCTTATACGGAGAAGGTGGCAACCACTGAGGCCTCAGTGACCGTCTAGATGACAACAACAGTCACTTGGATGACATGCAGAGGCTAAATGGGCTCAAGTGACAAGCCAAGGAATAGCAGGGAAACACCAGTACCCACGTACTGGGGAGCCAACATAGCTGCCTAGGACTTGACAGCTCTAACCAGCATGGAGCGAACCAGTACCCGCGTACTGGAAAAACCGTCTCTCTTCCGGTGCACCGCAATCGGTGACCTATGTAAGTAATCCAGTACCAGTGTACTGGAAGCATAAAATGCAAGTAGCAACAAGAGCCGGGTGGAGCAAACCAGTACCCGCGTACTGGGAGTACAACACAATGTTGCAACAGCAGCCGGGTGGCTGAGGAGCTAACCAGTACCCACGTACTAGAGCACAGTACTACCGTACAGTATCAGCCGGATGGCTGTGGAGCGAACCAGTACCCGTGTACTGGGAATCAAATCACATAGACCAAACAACAGCTGGGTGGCCATGGAGTGAACCAGTACCCGTGTACTGGGAATCAATAGGATCGAGGCAACAGTAGCCGTGAGGCTTTAGGAGCGAACCAATACCCGCGTACTGGGAACCCAATACAGTATCGAGGCAACAATAAACGTGAGGCTGGGAAGCGAACCAGTACCCGCGTACTGGGAACCCAAATCAGTAACGAGGCAACAGTAGCCATGGAGTAGTGGAGCGAACCAGTACCCGTGTACTGGGAACCTAATCAGTATCGAGGCAGAATAGCCGTGAGGCTGTGGAGCGAACCAGTACCCGTGTACTGGGAACACTAATAGTATCGAGGCAGCAGTAGCCGTGAGGCTGTGGAACGAACCAATACCCGCGTACTGGATAAACCAGCAAGAGTGGAAATGTCGCCTAGGCCACCAGGGAGCAATAGCTGACCCAAGTGAACTGGAAAATTAGCACAGCAGGTGAAACAGGAACCAGCACTCTCCGACGGTTAACCGGATCAGGAACGACAGCGGGGACTGGCAGCAGGAAGCAGCGACACAGGGCAACTCCAATCGGATCAAGAACGGAAACAGGAACCACTGAACTGGAAACTCAGGAACTAGACGATCTCAGGTTAGCAGGAACACAGCAAGGGCCCAGGAAGCTCAGGAACATGATGAAAATGCGAGCAGCATAGAGACAACACGAAAGGGCAACCAAAAGGGTGCCCAGGCTCAGTCTAAATAGGCAATGCAGGACGGGCTGAAGGCAGACAGCCAATGGGGAGCCACCTACAGGTAACTGACACAAAAAGGCAGCAATCACTGGCACTGTGATACCTCTTTAGTGAGGTTATTATTCCTTTTTAGACTATTGCGTTTAAGATTAATCAAATCACGTTCTATCAGGTCCTGAAAGCTATCCAATACTTTACATCTGCTATTAACCGGATAAAAGGCAGATTTTCCAGACAGTTCAACCTTAACTCTAGTGATCAGATCAACCTCCACTGGGGAACTGCCTTCACCCCGTATCGATTCTAGATCACCCATTGCACAAACAGCTTGAAAAGTCCAACTGCCATGGCTGCCGGCACCAAAGCTAGTCACCGACGATGTCCTGCTGACAGTAACATCACCCGTGGCATGGGTGTCGAGAGTCACGGCAGAGGATGTATGTTGAAAGAATTTTTTTAGAGTTAATTTCCTAACCAGACGATTTACATCAATGACTGTCTGAAACAAATTGAAATGACAGCTAGGTGCAAAGTTAAATCCTCTCTCAAGGAGAGATTCTTCAACTCGAGAAAGGACACAACTTGATAAATTCACAACAGATTTATTTTCATTTTTTTCTTTTTCTTTCCTCTCTTATCTGTCCCTCTTCGACTCTTCTCCTTAACTTGTTCCTTTGTCTGCCTCCCCTCCTCGTTGGTTTCTTTTCCCTTTTTGTTTCCTCGCCCTCGAGGATGCCCTCCTCAGAGGTGGTAGAACCAGAGAAGTTTCTTTGTTTGTGAAAGCTTGTAATGCTTTCTCTTCCCAACTGTGTGACAAAAAAGATGAAGATGTTGTGTCCACTCCTTCCGTTGGATCAAACACCAAACCAGATATATTTGAGTCGATACCCATCCTCTGCATATCCTCCACTTCTCCCGGATCAGTGTCAATGCTTGAAAAACTTACTCTTTTTTGTTTGAGTATTGATCTAGAACGAGACTTTCTCCCTTTAAAGGAGTAATCATTTATAGAATTTATAGATATTGCCTGAATCGTAGTCTTCCTTATCCCGTTGGAATTTTCGTTGTTTTGTCTCCATACTCAAATTTTCCAATCTCTCAAGATAAGCTGATAATTTTTCATACAAACTTTTAAAATCTGGTTGTTCTTTACAGGGTTCCAATGTCAACTGTTTCTCTTTAATTTCTTCCTGTGCTTCTGTTAGTATATTCCGTTTATATTGCACAATGAGATCCATCAGTGTATTAGAACATAAGTTTAAAGCAGCATTCCACTTGTTCATAAACTCAATATCTTCTTTAATAAACGTAGGGGTTTTCTTTATCCGTAAACCCCTTGGGATCCGTTGAACTTTAATATATTGTTCTAAAGTGGTTATTTCCCACCAGGTTTGTGTCTCTTTAATCATTAACTTCTCCAGATCTCTAAACAACGTGAAGATATCTGGGGTTTCTTTGGGTTTGGCAGTCTCAACATTTTCCGTATCAAACATTCTCAATGCATTTTCATAACGTTTCTTCGTATCCTCTACTGCACAAAGAGATCTGCTGGTGCCCACTATAATTGTTTCTTCCATTGTGTTCAAGGTACAATTCGTGGAACTTCAAAAGGGTTAAAAAGGGATAAAGTTTCAATCACAGTCTTTTGACTTTAAACAATTATCCATAAATCCACATCAATTTCCCATTCAACCTGTGCTTTTTGCTTGAACGGATGAGCCAGACAATATGAAGGAAACATATATGTATAACAGAAAAGTAAACTGCTGCTTCAATCCGCTATAGATGCAAATACACAGCACAAGGCAGTTCTAGTGGACATGTATGGAAATCACCCCTGAGTTCCCTCCACGCAATCATAGAGCTGATATATCATATCCAATAAAAAGTTATATTAACTGTGCTTCAAAAGGAGATGTATATCTTATTACTTGTCGTAACTGTAAAATTCAGTACGTTGGTAAAACAACGAGGTGTCTAAGAATTAGAATAAATGAACATCTAAGTGATATACGTATAAATAATATCAGGTCAGTAATTGCATAACATTTTTCAACATCTGGTTGCACTATGGACAACTTTTCGATCCAAGGTATTGAACGAATTAATCTGGGGGTGAGGGGAGGTAGCTGGATTTTTACATTGAGAACACGTCAACCGACTGGTTTAAATAGACGTTATGCTGTAGCTTGCTATGTGTGAGTCATTATGTATGCAGGAAGGATGGTAATAATCTTACGAGGTGTCATGTTATCTTGCTTTTATTGGTAAAAATATAGTCTTTGGAATTATTACCGAGAAGTTTTCCTAAATAGAACTGCATATGAGTATACCACTCTGCCAGATTGTAATTATAGTTAAAGCCTTTTGGAACAGCTTTAATACACATTGGTGGTGGTTAGATTTAGAGCTTTGTAAATTCCGCTAATTTGGTAGTGAGTGGTATATATACATGTGGCAGAATATATATATATATATATATATATATATATATATATATATATATATGTTTGTATGGATGTTTGATGGGATGTGAATATTATATATAAAGGTTGGAATAGCAGAGGTTAACACCCCACCATCATCTATATGATTTTTGCTTTAATCATAACAATGAAATGAAGATTACTTCTCTTATGGACGACACCGTAATGTGAGTTATGGATCAATAGTCCTGTCTATTGTATTTGAATCCTTGCACACCGATAGGTATGTTTTATATTTCCAGTAGGGGTAGAGTTATTTTGACTGCTATAAGGTGAGCATGTATTTTATTTGCAGACAGGATTTACTTTTTAGTGTTAGTTTAATGTGCATGTCTTACATTTGAGTGCTGTCCAGGAGGAGTTCATTTACCGGTCAGTAAAATATGGGCATTTTCCTGACATGTATAAGTAATCCTCTACAAATTTTTGTATATTTGGTTCTTTTTATTAATATCCTTCAAACGTGAGATGTATGTATTGATAGAATACTCTCTCAGCGAAATAATGAATCCAAGGATTTTTGAATCAATGTGACTTTTGGGTACTTTTTAACTGCTTAAGTGGATAGCGATGTGCATATATATTTCTATCCCTATTTTTTCTTTAACTTTGGTTGTAAAACTGATGCATTATGTAATGATTATACATTGATGTTTTGAGTGGAAATGTGTAGGCACATCTTTAAATATCTTTGTGGTGTATTTGGTTTTGCGCTACCCTGAAGAGGTTAATTAAATGCTTAGTATCCTTGTTTTGTTTAAAAATCTATGGACATTAGAGTCAACAATTAGAAGCTGAGATGGGTGTTGATGATGATTGGATGAGAGATTTTTTCAAATGTACTGGTTTTTGCACTTCGGACCCCAGTTGGTAATGATTAAGCGTGAACGCACGAGAAACATGTTGATCCAAGGTTTATGAGAGATATCTGCGAAATGGTGCCCACTATTTACTTCTATAATACCTGGATGGATTTAAAGGTTTTTTTTGCATGTGTTGATGTCAAATACTCAATAAATATTGATGTTTTTATACTGTAATCAAAGCTGTACTTTGGATTAATTGAACGGCGTGGTGTACTTTTTCAATCATTGTATCTACTTAAGTGAAGGGAGGATGAAGGCCCCTTTGAAGTAGCACACGCTCCAAGATATATCAGCTCTATGATTGCGTGGAGGGAACTCAGGGGTGCTCTCCATACATGTTCACTGGAACTGCCTTGTGCTGTGTATTTGCATCTATAGCGGATTGAAGCAGCAGTTTACTTTTCTGTTTCACATATTTAGGGACCCATACACCGCATTATACGATCTAAATATCAAATCACTATAAGCTGTATGTCGAATACAATATAAAGAGAAAAAGTTACATAATACAAAAAACAAACAGAATAAAAACTTCTATACACCATGCATCATGGTCGCAGGTGTTCCCACACAGAGTGGCAAATAATGTTAATAGTGACACCTAAACAATCTGCAATTCTCTGTGCTATAAATCTCAACGTCCCACATGGAGCCAGAGGATACAAATATAGATCCCCAGGCCCCCTATGGAACAATAGACCGAGGACATCCCCTACATCCAACCAACGCCGCTGTGGGTAAAAAAATATAAAAGTGCAACCTAGTTGTATTTGGAGACCAATCGACACCATAAGTGTAAATCTAGACATATATTAATTAATACATATATTATAAATATACAAATAATTCATATATATGTTTATACAGATGGCATGAAGTCCAGATGTCCAAAATAAAGATGGAATTCAGAGAAGAATATGATATTTTGATCCTATACTTAAGTATCAGAATTATCACACACATGTTTTTGTAAATCTGCAAAAACGAAAAATACAGACAAAAACGAATTAGTATCATCATTAACAAATAACTATAAATTCAAAAAGAGAAACAGGAAACATCAAAAACATAATATACAAAATTCACAAAGTTTCAAAATCCAGAATATCCAACGGGAATACTGATCCATCATTACCCATAAGGTATAGACTGGTAACAATGGTGAACCTATATGGAAAGGGCAAAAACATCAGTTGATATAACTAGTAAAAAGTAAATTCACATTCATTCCTTGAGGAAAACAGGTCTTCAGCTTGAAAATCCACCAGACCTCCCTCCTAAGGAGGAGCCTGGTGGTATTTCCACGCCGAACACCTGTCTGAATTCTGTCAAGTCCAAAAACGTTAGTATTTTCTATTGAGCAATTATGTGCTACCAAAAAATGTTGTTCTACAGATGTTAGAGTAAGTCCATTACCTGCATCCTGCTGAGCATTTCGTATCAATGAGAAGTGTTTTTGAATATGCGACTTTAGCACTTGAGTGGTCTGTCCAATATGAAGTTGTTTACAGAAGCACCTAATGGCATAAATACAATTTGTAGTTTGACAATTGATAAAACACGCAGGTATTGTTCTATGGGTATGGCTTTTTTCAGGTGTACGGGTCCCTAAATATGTGACTTGTTATGTATAAATCTCTCATTTTTATCCTATTGGCTGTAAACTTTCAGACAGTAATTTCTTTTTCGTTTTGTAATTTATGTTTTGTCTCTTTAACATAATATATTTCAACATTGCGGATTTGCCATGCAACGGCATACCTATGTCGTTTTATTCATTTATTTTTTGCAATCTGGTTTTATTACCATTAACAAAAATGGTGTTTTGGGTTGCGCATTTCTTACTCGTCATATTCGGCATGAGACGCACATGCGTAGTTTTGTAATATGTACTGATAGGACCAATTTGAGATACTTAAGATACAGTGGTCACTTCTCTGGAATATATACCAGAAGTGTATAACGTGACCAGTTGACGCGCCGGTGTATTTTTATTACTCCAGTTGACATCAATATTTTGGGAAATTATTTAGATTTTTCTTTTATAATCAACAGATCTTTAGTGCGTCAATATGTTCTAGTTATATATATATATATATATATATATATATATATATATTTTTTTTATTTTTATTTTTTTTTTTTTTCAATTCTCTCTGGGTGGCTTGAGTTCTATTCTTTTTTTGTGACATAGGCAGTCATGTGACATGTTTCTGTGCTTGTTATTGGAGGAGGACCCCTTTATATACCGGACCAATGGTGTTTACAATAAATCCCCTGGCAAAGCCTTCCAGCAATATGCTTCGGGTTGTGGAGATGCCAATTGAGACCATTATATCATTACATTTCTTTGTCTGTGACCTGGTTACTACCTAAATCGATTCAGATAAGTTTTATGGTTTATCCATGAAGTGATTCAATTATGGAGTGAGTTCGATTTTTTGCACTTTTTTGCACTCTATCATGTACATGTTTTTGGCACTTTATTACCCGTTGGCACTTTATTATCAGTCTATATTATTAGCCATACTTATCTGTATATTTACTATTGGGGTTTTTCAGTCTGATAACCTTTAGTGGTCCAGGTAAATTATCACTCTCTTGTTACTATATATGTATTTACCCACTGAGTTGAGATGTGATCTTTATTTATCTATTAATATGTTTAAGTCTCATTGGGTCACCCTGTTTTTAAATATGTTTTAAATGTGTTTACAATTATGTAGTCTATATTTCAATAAACTATATATTTTCATGATTTGTGGTTGAGTGCCTCTGTAAAGGGTTTTGCTTTTTATAGGGTGTTTTTTTATTCCCTATATTGTGCCCTGCCAAGAAATTAACATCCCTGATGGGGAAGTTGATATCAACCATAGAGGCGGTACCATTCGTGATGGCTCACACAAGGCAGCTTCAGAACTTTGTGATCCAGGTCTGCAAAGGCAAGACGGACCTTCTGAAAAAGTTAGTATCTCTACCTCTTCACTTCAAGCTGAGTCTGTCGTGGTGGCTAGACATCTCCAATCTGATGAAGGGCAGGCAATTCCTGATACCCTTCTGGACCACGCTGATGATGGACACCAGCTTATCCGGCTGGGGATAGATCCTGGGTCACCTGAACACCCAAGGTCGGTGGTCAACGAAGGAATCTCTTCTTCCCATCAACGTTCTGGAGCTTTGGGTGATATTTCATACTCTGGATATCTCAGGTGGAAGGCTTTCCGGTTCGAGTCCAGTCAAACAACGCCATGGCCGTGGCATACATCAACAAACAAGGCGGTACAAGAAGTCTTGCGGCTTGGCTAGAGGTCAAGGCCATTTTGTCTTGGGCAGAAGAACGTGCTCCTGCCATATCTGCCGTTTATATTCCTGGAGTGGACAACGTTCTGGCGACTTCCTAAATCGACACATCGTAGGTAGCAGAGAGTGGGAACTCCATCCAGACGTCTTCACCCTCATTGTTCAGAAATGGGGACTGATGGTGACCAGGCACAACCGGAAGGTTCTGTTGTTTTGCTCCTGCTGGAAGGACCCTCTAGCTCTAGCAGTGAATGCCATGTCGATTCCATGGCACTTCCCTCTAGCATTCATCTTTCCTCCCATTCCCTTGCTTCACAGGGTGTTGAGGAAATTGCGCCTGGAGGGATCTCCTGTCATTCTAATTGCTCCATACTGGCTTCGTCAGGCCAGTTTTCCGGAGCTCCTGGACCTATCAGTGGTGGAGCCCTTTCGGCTTCCCCGCAGACCAGATTTTATTTTACAGGGTTATCTGTGGAAGAAGGATGTGGATTGTCTGGGTTTGACTGCATGGCAGTTGAATCCTTAATATTGAGGAAGAAGGGTTTCTCTTCAGACGTAGTCGCAACTACGCTTCATGCTCTGAAGACTGTTTCCTCTAAGGCATACCACAGAGTCTGGTCTAATTTTTGCTCTTGGTGTGTGGATAAGGATCTTTCCTCCCGAGACTTTGACCTTCCTACTACTGTCTTTTTTTACAGGATGGAGTGAACAAGGGGCTCAGCCTGAGTTCCTTGAAGGTTCAGACTTCTGCGCTCTCTGTTTTCTTCTAGAGATGTATTGCCATTCTCCCAGATGTCAAGTCTTCTTTCAGGGTGTCGCTCATGTTCGCCCTGCCTTCAAGAACTCCGGTCCCCCGTGGGATCTTAACTTGTTCTAGCTGTCCTTCAGCTCTCTTCTTTCAAGTCCTTGGCTACTATTCCTCTTCGCTTTTTGACCTGGAAGATGGCCTTCCTCCTAGCGATTGTTTCAGTTCGCATAGTCGCTGAACTGCACTGTTTGTCCTGTAAACCACCCTTTCTGGTGTTTCATAAGGACAAGGCGGTTCTTTGAACTTCCCAGTAATTTTTTTCAAAGGTGGTCTCTGAGTTCCACATCAATCAGGAAATCGTAGTGCTTTCTTTGTGTCCTGACCCTACTTTTGACAAGGAGAGGGATCTCCACTTGTTGGAAGTGGTGCACTGCCTTAAGTTTTATGTGCATCTCACTGAGCCTGTTCATCAGTCTGACACGATCTTTGTCATTCCTGAGGGTCCCAGGGCTGGTAAACCAGTGTCCAAGGTTACTATAGCCTCCTGGATTAAGTCTACCATTCCATTCAATGCCAGCCTTGGTAGGAAGGTCGTAGAGGCAGTCTTACCTGTTTAGGTATCCTTCTTTTTTCTAGTATCCTTGACTGTTGAGCCTGGTTGGCTCTAGTTCTGGGTGCTGTGTTATAGTTCATGGTATGTTACACTCCAGTTTAGTGTCTGTTGATACTTTTTTCTTATGGTCCGTCCTATGATCTTTGGTTCTTGTAGGCTCTGGTGACTGTGGAGACCGGCGCTTGCCTTCTTTCCTGCTTCTGGGAAACTCAATGTTGGTACATCCCAAATTTACCTGTATCTTATATTGGACGACAGAGAAAAGAGGATTTTAGTCTTACCTGTTAAATCCTTTTCTTTTAGTCCATATATGTTACAGGTCTCCCACCCTGTCAAGGGACCATGCTTGGTTCTCCTGTGACCGAACGTGGGAGTTCCTTCAGGTTCATGCTCACAGGAGTCTTCTTTTCCTTTCTTGCTACCTAGTCAGTAGTTAGCGTCTCATATCTAACTGGTTGGGGATTGGCTGGTGTACAGCTAAGGAGAGAAGGAAGGCTCCACCCTGCACTTCTTTTCAAGAATTGTTTCTGCCTACTTAAAGGGGTGGTCACCTGCCCCAAAGTTACCTGTAACCTAAATGGACTAAGACAAAAGGATTTAACAGGTAAGACTAAAATCCTCTTTTACAACTCAGATCCTCCAATCCTTTTGTCATTTTTTTGCTGTCTCTGTACTTTTTCCACTTATATAATGTATTTTTAAGAGCTGGTGAATAAAACTGTACTCTATACTCTTGATGAGGCTGCACCAAGGATTTATACAGAGGTAGAATTATATTTGCATCTCGTGCATCTCTACCTCTTTTTATACTGGATAATACTTTGTATGCTTTTGCAGCAACTGAGTGACTGAGTCTTATGTATGTCAGAACTACTAAATCTCTAATGAGAATTCCCCAAGTATTTTCTTATTTAGTGTATATATAACATGTTTGTTTCTACAGCCCAAATGCATAACCTTACATTTATTGACATTAAACCTTGTCTGCCACTTTTCTGACCTTTCACTCAGTTTACAAAGGAAAAATATCCTACTCTTTATGATTTCCTTACACAGCTTAGTGTCATCAGCAAAACTGGACCAGAAACTGGTCCTGACACTATTCCCATCTGTCTGACCACGAGTATCTCCCCTCAAGCAAGGGAGGATCCACATTTGTGGCTACATTGTTTTCATCTACCTCAGGGATGTTCCTGAGTGATACCTGGCCACTACAGATGGCAGTCTGAGGGGCTGGGGTGCTACCCTGGTTCACCTGGCAGCCTAGGGAGGGTTGTCTGGAAAGGAGATCCTCCTGTCAATCAACGGTCTGAAGATCCATGCCATTTGTTTGGCACTTCCTCACCAGTCTCAACTTCTAACAGGGACACCAATGACAGTGGCTTATGTCAACTGCCAGGGAGGAACGCAAAGCCAATTGACCTTGAAGGAAGTACAGGAGTGTCTCGACTGGCCAGAAACTCATATTCCAGTGCACACACCAGGGATAGAAAATGTGGTCACTGACTTTTTCCAGCCTTCAAGATGTGGATCCAGGCAACTGGGAACTGAACCGGGAGGTGCTCAACCTGATAGTTCAGTGCTGGGTCTTCCAGTAATAGGTCTGATGCCCTCTTGAGAGAACAGGAATGTTCACCTATTTTGCACAAAGGCTGTCTTGGTGAGGGAGGCAATGTCCATTCCATGGAACGTCCATCTGTCCTATGTGTTTCCTCCAACCCTGATTATTCCCAGGGTGAAGAAGACCAGGATGAAGAAGGCCTTAGTCACACTGATCTCTTCATTCTGGCTCCATTGGGCACGGGCAGTCTATCCATGCAGAAGCTGTTCCATCTCCCTCCAAAACTGGATCTCCTTCTCCAGGGTCCCATCTGGTAACAGGATTCCACATCCTGGTTTTAACACATTTTTGCCATATATAAATGGCACAAAACTTAAGAGTGAGTGTATTGGACCTTTCAAAAATGAGATGGGTGAGTTGATTAGAGAGGATAAGGAAAAGGCCAATGTGCTAAACCCTTTCTTTGCATCAGTATATACAAGGCAACAAGGAATGGTAGAAGAGCCTCATCAATTAATAAAACAATACAATTATCAGATATTGGGTTAACACAAGAAAAGGTCACAGGAAGACTAAACGAAATTAAGACTGTCAAAGCACCGGGTCCTGATGGTATACATCCAAGGGTTCTTCAGGAACTCAGTGCAGTTTTAGCAAGACCCCTCTTTTTACTCTTTAAAGATTCTCTCACCACAGGCTCAGGTTGGCATAGAGCCAATGTGTTCAAGAAGTGAACTATACAGAACCTGGGAATTATAGACCTATGAGTTTGACCTCTATAGTGGGAAAATTGCTAGAAGGGATAATAAGGGGTTATATTCAGTATTACACCACAAATAAGATTATTAGCAGGAATCAACATGGTTTTTTGAGTAATAGATCATGCTAAACCAATCTTTTTCGACTTCCGTGAAGAAGTAGCAACCTAGATAATGGTAAGGCAGTTGATGTAGTATATCTAGATTTTGTAAAGGCATTTGATACAGTGCCATATAGAAGGCTGGAATATAAAATAAGGACATTGAGGCTAGGGGATAACCTTTGCAATTGGATAGAAAATTGATTGAATGGTTGTAAACTGACAATTCTCCAATACAGTTAATGTTGAGACTGGAGTACTTTAGGGATCAGTGCAAGGTCCACTTGTTTATAACTTGTTTTTAACATGTTTATAAATGACCCGAAAATACATATATAAATCAAAATGTATAAAATAAGGAAATTGGGGCTAGGAGATAACCTTTGCAATTGGATACAAAACTGGTTGAAGGATAGGGAACAGTGTGTGGTTGTAAATGGAAAATTCTCCAGTATAGTTAAAGTGGAGAGTGGAGTACCTCAGGGTTCAGTATTGGGTCCGCTGCTTTTTAACATGTTTATAAATGACCTGGAAATAGATATAGAAAGCAAAATATCAATATTTGCAGATGATACTAAATTATGCAAAGTCATTAATTCAGAACAGGATATTTTCTCTCTACAGAGGGACTTACATACAATGTCAGATTGGGCAAACATGTGGAATATGAAGTTTAATGTGGGGAAGTGTAAAGTCATGCATTTGGGAGGAAACAATCCCAAGGCTACTTATAAACTTAATGGAATAATTTTAGGTGACTCGTTGCTAGAAAAAGACCTGGGTATCCTTGTCAACTACAAACTTGGAAACAGTGACCAGTGTCAAACAGCAGTAGCAAAGGCAAACAAAGTCCTGTCTTGCATAAAAAGAGGTATTGAAGCAAGAGTGGATAACATTATTTTGCCATTATACAAATCATTGGTAAGACCTCACCTTGAGTATGCAGTGCAATTTTGGGCACCGGTTCTGAAAAAGGATATACTAGAACTAGAGAGGGTACAGCGGAGAGCAACAAAATTAATTAAGGGAATGGAGGACTTGACATATGAGGAACGACTAAACAAACTTGGTTTATTTACTCTAGAGAAAAGACGACTAAGAGGAGACCTTATCACATTGTACAAGTATATGAGAGGTCATTACAAGGATCTCTGCGGTGAGCTATTTATTCCAAGGCCTGCTCAGGTGACCAGGGGACACCTCTTGAGATTAGAGGAAAGGAGGTTTAAACTTCAGCAGAGGAAGGGTTTTTTTACGGTAAGGTCTGTCAAATTGTGGAATTCATTGCCCAGGGAGGTAGTTATGGCAGATACAATGGACACATTTAAGAGAAGATTAGATACATTTCTTTCAAAAGGGAACATACAGAGTTATACTGTTTATCAGTAGGCTGATCAGGAAGGTCTGATAAAGACTAATTTAATTGGTAGCAGGAAAGCTATAAAATTCTTAGTTACTGAGGTATGAAGCGAAGGTTGAACTTGATGGACTTGTGTCTTTTTTCAACCTAATTTACTATGTTACAAAATTTACTATGTTACTATGTTACAAAATATCACTGTTTGCAGATGACACTAAATTTTGTAGGGTAATTAATTTAGAACAGGATATTTGTTCTCTACAGAAGGAGTCACATAAAATGTCAGATTGGCAACCAGATGGAATATGTGGGAAAGTGTAAAGTTATGCATTTGGGGAAAAGAAATGTTGCTAGAGAAAGACCTGGTAATCCTACAAACCTGGAAACTATGACCAGTGTCAAATAGCAGTAGCGAAAACAAACAAAAACCTGTCTTGCATAAAAAACGTATTGAAGCAAGAGTGGATAACATAATTTTGCCATTCTAGAAATCATTGGTAAGACCTTACCTCGAATATACATTGCAGTTTTGGGCACCAGTTCTGAAAAAGGATATTCTAGAACTGGAGCGAGTGCAGCAAAGAACAACAAAATTAATTAAGGGAATGGAGGACTTGATGTATGCGGAACAACTAGACAAACTTGGTTCATTTACTCTAGAGAAAAGAAGGCTAAAAGGAGATCTTATCGCAATGTACAAGTATATGAGATGTCAATACAAGGATATCTCTGGTGAGCTATTCATTCCAAGTCCTAATCAAATAACCAGAGGACACCCCTTGAGATAAGAGGAAAAGGAAGTTTTGACTTTAGCAGAGGTTTTTTCGTATATATATATATATATATATATATATATAAATATAAAAAAAAATAATAAATAAATAAATATGTATATATATATATATATATATATATATATATATATATATAAAAGCTATACACCCTGTTCCAAATTATTATGCAAATGATATTTAAGTGTCACAAAGATTAAATATTTTGTTTTTCAGTTTAACTCATGGATGGTATTGTGTCTCAGGGCTCTTTTGATCACTGAAAACAATCTGGGACACCTGTGATAATTAGATTGCCAGGTGAGCCCAGTTTCAGGAAAAACTACTAAAGGTGGGTGTTCCACATTATTAAGCAGAGCACCATTTTCAAGCAATATGGGGAAGAAAAAGGATCTCTCTGCTGCCGAAAAGAGTGAAATAGTTCAATGCCTTGGAGGAGGTATGAAAACATTAGATATTTCACAAAAACTTAAGCGTGATCATCACAATATTAAGAGATTTGTGGCTGATTCAGAGCACAGACGGGTTCGTGCAGATAAAGGCACAATTTCTGACAGATCCATGCATCGGATCAAGACAGCAGCTGCTAAAATACCATTACATAGCAGCAAACAGGTATTTGAAGCTGCTGGTGCCTGTGGAGTCCCACGGACATCAAGGTGTAGAGTCCTCCAGAGTCTTGCAACTGTGCATAAACCTTCTATTCGGCCACCACTAACCAATGCTCACAAGCAGAAACGGCTGTATTGGGCAGAAAAATACATGAAGACTAATTTTCAAACAGTCCTGTTCACTGATGAGTGCCGTGCAACCCTGGATGGTCCAGATGGATGGAGTAGTGGATGTTTGGTGGACAGCCACCCTTTTCCAACAAGGCTGCGACTTCAGCAAGGCGGTGGTGGAGTCATGTTTTGGGCCGGAATCATGGGAAGAGAGCTGGTCAGCCCCTTTAGGGTCCCCCAAGGTGTAAAGATGACCTCTGCAAAGTATGTGGAGTTTCTGACTGACCACTTTCTTCCCTGGTATGGAAGGAAGAACTATGCTTTCCGTAATAAAATCATCTTCATGCATGACAATGCACCATCTCATGCTGCAAAGAATATCTCTGCATCAATGGCTGCTATGGGGATAAAAGGAGAGAAAGTCATGGTGTGGCCTCCATCCTCCCCTGACCTCAATCCTATTGAGAACCTTTGGAGCATCCTCAAGCAAAAGATCTATGAGGGTGGGAGGCAGTTTACATCCAAACAGCAGCTCTGGGAGGGTATTCTGACATCTTGCAAACAAATTCAAGCAGAAACTGTCCAAAAACTCACAAGTTCAATGGAAGACTTGTGAAGCTGCTATCAAATAAGGGGTCCTATGTTGAAATGTAACGTGACCTGTTAAAATGTTTAAAAAGTTAAAATCTTGTTAAAAGTTTGATTGAAATAGCTTTTGATTTCAGTAAATATGTGGCAAACACAACAAATGACAATTTTCAGTTCTTTACAACCTATAAAGTATTTTGAAACTTACTGTGCGTAATAATTTGGAACAGTGCATTGTAAGTTTTTTATGTTTAAAAAAAATATTGTTATCATTAGGAGGATTGTTCAATAAAATTTGAATTGTACTCTTAATAGTTGAAAACATGAGAATTATGCTGATTGTTATTTACATCAATTATTTAGGTAAATGAGAAAAATATAATTTGCATAATAATTTGGAACAGGGTGTATAATTGTTATGTAACTGGGTCATGAGGCAAAGGTTGGACTTGAGTCTTTTTCTCAACCTAATTTACTATCTTACATCAACAGCAATTCCCTTTATCCAAATTAAGTAAATTAGTCTGATATAATCTATTCATAAAACCATGCTGACTCCTACTAAAATATTGTTTGTCTTCACATAGTTCTAAATACTGTCAGTTAGTAACTGTAACGGTTTGTACGACACTCAGACACAGTAGGTTAGAATAAAACACAGTTTTATTAAAGGACACAATGAGAATACCCACAGCGGGCTATAGTATCACAGCAGAATAGACAGGAAAATATAAATCATGAACATATGCCCACACAGGCCCAGTATACAATGGGAAGAAGGTAGATACTGTCACAGGTCAGGCATAACAAGGTAATTTCAGCACAGCATGGGTTAAAGTTAATAGATAGTAATCAGTCTCTGATGTGGTGTGTTTGGCAAATCCCAGTATGATGGTAATGGTATCAAGAGACTGTGGTTTGAGATGTTGAAGCACCTAAGTCTGCAAAGCAGGACTGAGACTTATACCCTCTGCTGTAGCAGTAACAGAGGCCACAATACTCTGCTAGAGCTTGAACAGACTTGAGCCACGGGCACCCGACCGGTGCTGTAACGGAAGCACAGTACTCTGCAAGAGCTGGTAGACTTGAGCCAGTGGCACTCGTTTGGTGCTGTAACGGAGACACTGTACTCTGCAAGAGCTGGTGGACTTGCGCCAATAGCACCCGACCGGTGCAGTAACGGAGGCACGATACTCTGCAAGACCTGGAATATTGAGCCAATGGCACCCTGCCGGTGCTGTAGCGTAGGCAACCATACACAGCAAGAGCTAACGGAACGCAACCACGGCTTACTGCCGGAGTGGTATTCAGAGGCAACAATAGCTCTGCGGAAATAACGGAAGGCTCAGAGGTAATCGGAGGCAACAGTGCTCTGCAAGAGTTAATGGAAGGCTCGGTGTTAAACGGAGGCAACAGTGCTCTGCAAGAGTTAACGGAAGGCTCAGTGTAACGGAGGCAACAGTGCTCTGCAAGAGTTAACGGAAGGCTCAGCAGTAATGGAGGCAACAGTGCTCTGCAAGAGTTAACGGAAGGCTCAGCAGTAACGGAGGCCACAGGGATACTCAGTCTGCTAGGGCAACTAAGCGGAAGTAAGAATGTTGCCCAAGCGACACGGAGAACAGGAGCAGAATCGCTGGGCCGGATCTCAGTGCAGGAACGTCAGACAAGCCAGATCAGGTCACGGAGCAGGAATGTCAGCCAGGCCGGGTTGAATCATGGAGCAGGAACGTCAGACAAGCCGGGTCAGGTCACGGAGCAGGAACGTCAGCCAGGCCGGGTCGAATCACGGAGCAGGAACCAGAAGGAGTAGTCAGACGGGCCAAGTCAGTACACAGGAAAGCAGGAACACAGTAACACAGTAAAACAGTAGCACTGGTACAGGAACACCACGAAAGGGCACCTGACAGGTGCCAGAGGCTTGGTATAAGAAGGCCATACTGGGCGGGCCAAACTAAGCTCAGCCAATGGGAGCACAACACACCAAGAGTGACAGAAAAAGCACAGGCACCGTGATAGTAACCCTTCTAATATCTTACCCACTATGGAAGTCATGCTCACAGGTCTATAATTTCCTGGTTTTGATCTTGGCCCCTTTTTGAACAATGGTATTACATCAGTTTTCCCCCAGTCACAGGAAACTATGCCTGATGAAAGGGAATCAATACTGTGGCAGAGTCCCAGGAATGGTGATAGAGGGTATATACATATCTCCCAAAATCCTGCAGGGTATCTACCTTGATTAGCTCAGTGAAATAGAATATATAGGTAACTTGGTGTACATTGCAAAACTATGTATTTTGGGTCAGTGCTCCATTTCACAGTTTCACAGTAACTGACATGTGTCAGGTGAGGAATCCACACCAGGAGTTCTATCGCTCCCTATTCCTCACCCACCTGCATCTGGTATTTAGTGCAGCAAGCAGTCATATACTTCCCCCTACACAGAACATGCTCTTTGTCTTTTTGTTTGAGTTCCCAGAGAGGAAGGAATTAACCTCTGAAAGCCTGCAACTTGTGGAATTAACTTGTGCCTGCTGGACTGTGTTGTTGGATGTTTCTCTCTTGAGCTGTTAATCTGACTAGTAGTCCAAATACAGTCAGGAGCTGATATGTTTAGTTAATGTTCGGTAGAGCAAGAATCTTGTTTTGTTTGTGAAGCTGCTGTCTCACCATTTGGATACAAATAAACAGGCAAAGACTTGATTTAACCTCCTCCTGTGTGTGAAGTGTCTCTGCAACCTAGAATGCTGCTCCCAGGACAGAAGGTACAACACATTAAAATGTACTTTTGTCACATATGGTAGAGAATGTGGGCAGTTCAGTAGAGTCAGTGAGTTGCAAATAGAGACTACTGGAGAAATGGTGGATGTTATTAAAGCCCTGATACAGTCCTCAGCTGTACAGCAGGAAACTAACAGAAAGGCTGCTGAGGCCAATGCAATACAGCAAGAAACTAACTGAAAGGTTGCTGAGGCTCAGAGCAAAATTGAAAGTTGGGCTGCTGAGGCTAATGCACTATGGCAGGAAACTAATGCAGCACTGCAGCAACTGGTTGTGGCACAGAAAGAAAACACAGATGCTTTGATCCAGGGACTATCTGAGAGGCTGACCAGAGCTGCTGCAGAACCTCATCAAAGTCCAAAGTCTCTCAGATTGAGTAACTATCTGCAAAAGATGGTAGATATAGATTATGTGGAGGCTTACCTGATGGCATTTGAGTGAACTGCGGAAAGAGAAAGGTGGCCTATTTCTGAATGGGCAAGTCTATTGGCACCATTTCTGAGCAGAGAGCACTAAAAGGCATATTATGATCTCATACCAGACCAAGCCAGCGACTACAGAAAACTGAAAGCAGAGATCTTCACCTGTCTGGGAGTAACAACTGCAGTCCGGGCCCAGAGGTTCCATTCCTGGATTTACCACCCAGAGAAAACTGTTCGATTGCAGACATTTGACTTAATACATCTGGCCAGGAAATGGTTACAACCAAAAATCAACTTGTCCAGCTACATTGTGGAGCGGCTAGTAATAGATTCCTGAGTGGATTGCCTATCGCTCTCAGAAGGTGGGTCAGTCAGAACAATACCAAAACAGCAGATCAGTTGGTCACATTGTTAGAACAGTATGTTGCAGCAGGAGAAATGCTTCAACCTCCTGTCCAAGAGCGGATTCAGAATTAAAAAACCCAGAGCCCCAGCAAAACTGGTAAGACTGTTCCAGGGAAAAGAGGAACTTTTGGTGAGTGGGTTGGGTTTTATAACCCCAAGGACATGAGCCCAAGGGAGAAGGGCTTTGTGAGACCTGAAGAGCCCACAAATGATTTGAGAATGACAAACTATGCTATGAAATGTTTTAAATGTCAAAAATATGGACATCGTACAAAAGACTGTCCTGAAAATGTTGAACTGACAGAATGTAGTTTGGGAACAACAGGGATGGTTATTCACTGTATTCTCATCCTGTGTGTTCTGCAAACAAAAGTGGCTGTCTAAATAGCCACCCCAGGTGTTCTGTGAATGTGGAAGGTAAAAAGATACAGGCATTACTAGATTCAGGTAGTATGGTTAACCTTATAAACCAAGTTTTGGTAAATGGAGCTCACATAGATGACTCCCAAATGACTGATATTGCCTGTATATATGATGACATACATAGGTATGCTACTGCTGAAATATGTGTTGAAACACAGTTGGGTTCTGTAAATTGTCGAGTTGGCCTGGTACCAAAGTTAGCTCATGATATGATAATTGGTAGAGAATTTCCCTATTTCTTAGGGCTCTGGGCTACTGCTGAAAACCACATGACTAGTCTGCCAGGTGAATATAAAGATGATTTTCCTTTTTCTGACACTGTGGTAGATGAACTAGATAGCAGGGATGGATCTGAGAGTAAGATGTTGTGCCCTCTGAAAACGCTGGTTGGTGACAACCCAGAATTGAGTGATACAGGGCTATCTGGTAGTTCTGAAGAAGACATTGGGCTCATTGACCTGGAGGTTAGCCCAGGTACCTTCAGGACTGCACAGTGGTCTGACCCCACTCTATTAGCAGCCAGAAATGCCATTTCAGTTAAAGATGGTTCCCCCGCTAATCCAGAGAAACCTCTTACTTATTCCTATTTTGAAGTAGACAATGATTTGTTGTATCAGGTTGAGAATAAGGAGTCTGTTCTAACTAAACAGTTGTTAGTGCCACAAGCGTATCGACACACTGCATTATATCTTGCACATAGCCATGTCCTAGGGGCCCACCTGGGGTAAACAAGACAAAAGAGCATAATCTTAGGAGATTTTATTGGCCAGGGGCAGTGGCTGCAATAATACAGTATTGCTCTTCATGTCCAGAATGTCAGCTTACAGCATCATTCACAGCATATCGTAGCCCATCGGTACCCTTACTTGTAATTGAATTCCTGTTTGAACGCATAGCAATTGACTTTGTGGGACTCCTAGTAAAGTCTGTTAGGGGGCATCAGTACATATTGGTAATATTAGATTATGCTACTCGTTACCCAGAGGCAATCCCTCTGTGCACTACCTCAGACAAATCAGTTGCCAAGGAATTAATTATGCTGTTTAGCAGTTTTGAGATCCCCAAGGATACTCCATTCATGTCCCGGGTTACAGAAGAATTATGTAAATATATTCGCATAAAGCATCCAAAAACCTCTGTGTATCACCCACAAACTGATGGTTTGGTGGAATGGTTCAATTAAACTCTGAAGTCTATGCTACGGAAGGTGACTGACAGGGATGGGAAAAATTGGGAATGTTTACTGCCATAATCAATGTTTGCTATAGGGAAGTACCACAAATCTCCACTGGGTTCTCTCCTTTTGAACTGTTGTATGGTAGACATCCCAGGGGACTACATGACATAGTTAAGGAAATGTGGGAACAAGAGGCTACCCCACATCGTAATGTAATTGAAATATAACCCAGATGCAGGAACATATGGCCGCTATTATGCCCATCGTACGGCAACATATGGAGAAGGCCCAGCAAGCTCAGGAAAATAGTTATAATAGGAATGCCAGGGTCCGTGTATTTCAGCCTGGAGACAGAGTACTAGTTTTGGTCCCCACAATAGAAAATAAATTCCTGGCAACATTGCATGGACCAAATGAGATTATTGAAAGGGTTGGAGAGGGAATTACAAAGTCAGACAGCCAGGTAGACGCAAGGAAGAGCAAATTTACCATGCAAACTTACTTAAGCCATGGATTGATAGGGACACTCTAATTGTGGTAGAAACCACTGCCCTTCATATTAAAGATAAAACTGACCCATAGGTTAATACATCAGAAATCCTGTCTATACAGACACGAGAAGTCAAACTTTGTATGATTAAACAAAGACGCATTCTCCACAACTCCAGGCAGAACTCACATTATCAAACAAGACATTATAACACAGGGAGGGAAAAGGGTTAACCTTAAGCCTTGTAGGATACCTGAAGCCCTTAGACAGGCTATTAGAGAAGAGGTTAAGAAAATGTTGGACCTTGTGGTAATTGATGAATCCCAAAGTGACTGGAGTAGCCCTGTTGTGCTTGTGCCAAAGCCCAACGGCACAATCATATTTTGCAATGATTATCGTAAGTTAAATGCCATTTCAAAATTTGATTTGTATCCCATGACAAGAGTTGATGAGCTAGTTGAAAGGCTTGGGAAAGCCTGGTATCTTACTACATTAGATCTAACCAATGGATATTGGCAGGTCCCACTTACAGAGTAGGCAAAAGGAAAAAAACTGCCTTTTCTACCCCGATGGTCTTTTTCAATACAAAGTACTTCCTTTTGGCCTACACGGGACTCCTGCCACATTCCAAAGAATGATGGGCAGAATATTAAAGCCACATACGCATTATGCTGTCTCATACCTTGATGATGTTGTATACATAGTGCAGATTGGGAGTCTCGCCAAAAGTACAAGCTGTGCTAAACTCAATCCGATCTGCTGGCTTAACAGGTCATCCCAATAAGTGCACTATTGGTCTGGAGGAAGCCAAATATTTAGGCTATTCAATTGGTAGGGGATTAGTAAAACCCCAACTTGCAAAAATTGAAGAGATACCAAACTGGCCTCATCCGCTCACTAAGAAACAGGTGAGAACTTATTTGAGCTTAGTTGGATATTACCGGAAGTTTATCCCTAGCTTTGCAACCACTGCAGGTCCCTTGACTGACCTTACAAAAGCAAAAGCTCCTGTGATGGTTAAATGGTCCACTGAAGTTGAACTAGCATTCAGAAAATTGAAGGAGGCCATATGTAGTCAACCGGTGCTGATGACCCCTTATTTCTCTAGGGACTTTATTTTACAGACTGACGTATCAGATGTGGAACTTGGGGCTGTTGTCTCCCAAGAGAATCAGGGTAAAGAGCACCCCATTGTATACCTATGCAGAGAACTGAATCCACATGAAATAAATTACTCTATTGTTGAGAAGGAGTGTCTTGCTATTAAATGGGCTGTAGATTCCCTCAAGTACTACCTGTTAGACAGGAAGTTCAGACTTGTGACTGACCATGCACCACTAATGTGGATCTGTCAGAACAGGAAGAAGAACAGTAGAGTGCCCTGCTGGTTTCTTAGTTTACAGCCCTATAATTTTTCAGTTGAACACAGGGCAGGCTGTAAACAGGGAAATGCAGATGGGCTCTAAAGAATGTATTCCCTATTGTCCATGGTCGGTCATCCCACAGGGATTGAGGGGGAGGATGTGTGACAGAGTCCTAGGAATGGTGATAGAGGGTGTATATATATCTCCCCAAATCCTGCAGGGTATCTACCCTGATTAGCTCAGTGAAATAGAATGTATAGGTAATTTGGTGTACATCGCAAAACTATGTATTTTGGGTCAGTGCTCCATTCCACAGTTTCACAGTAACTGACATGTGTCAGATGAGGAAGCCACACCAGGAGTTTTATCACTCACTATTCCTCACCCACCTGCATCTGGTAATTAGTGCAGCAAGCAGTCATATACATCCCTCTACACTGAGCCATGCTCTCTGTCTTTTTGTTTAAGTTCCCAAAGAGGAAAGAATTAACCTCTGAAAGTCTGTAACTTGCGGACTTAACTTGTGCCTGCTGGACTGTGTTTGATGTTTATCTCTTGAGCTGGTAATCTGACCAGTAGTCCAAATACAGTCAGGAGCTGATATGTTTAGTTAATGTTCTGTAGAGCAAGAATCTTGTTTTGTTTGTGAAGCTGCTGTCTCACCACTTGGATACAAATAAACAGGCAATGACTTGATTTAACCTCCTCCTGCGTGTGAAGTGTATCTGCAGCCTAGAAGGCTGATCCCAGGACAGAAGGTACAACACATTAAAAGGTACTTTTGTCACAATACATATTAAGTATAATGGTCTTGCTATTACTGAACTAAGTTCCTTAATGACACTTCAGTGTATACGATCAGGCCCAGGTGCTTTATTCACAATAACCTGTTCCAGTCTCTTTCGAACTTTGTCCTCAGTAAACCATGTACATGATAGAGGAAATTCATTGTTTTTTTTCTATTTGCCATAGTCTATCATTTTTGTTTCCTTTGTATATACGTAAGCTTGCTTGTTTGCTTGCTGAACAAGTGGTCAGAGCACAGATTATATGACTATGACAGCTCACTGGGTTTCTCTCCCCACCATCCCCAGTGGGCAACAATACTAGCTTACAGCATCGGGTGGCAGCCATTAATCTTACCTCTGGTTCTGGCAGTGGGATTAAAATACAGCATCAGTGGGATAGCCCACAGCATTGACATACAGAGTTTTGAGAGACAGTGCCACAAAACAGTAGAGGTAGTAAGTAAACTAGAGCAAGTGATAGAGGAATGGCTTGTGCCACATTCCTTAAAAGCTTGTTTTGTGTCTGCTCATAATGGCGTCAACACAATTGCTGCCTTGAGTAATAGTTAATTTGGTGCATGTGCTCTACACTGCCCATGTGTTAAATTTAGTTGTGATCAGATTCTTGGCAGAATCCAAAACCCTCAGAGAGATGTTGAAAGTTGCTTGCAAAATCTCTGCCCATTTTAGCCTCTCCTACAGTGCACATAACACATTATCTTCCATACAAGTGTTTAAAAAACTGCCCTATCACCTTCTGAAAATGGAGGTCTATACCAGGTGGAATTCCAGATTGTACATGCTAGAGTGAATGTACGAACAGAATAAGGCCATTAGCAAGTACACAATACAAAACTGGAAGACTTTGGAAGGAGCCTCTTTGTCACCAGGGTGACATAGCAACTAATGTGCAATGTATGCTAGGTGCTGAAACCCTGCTGGTTAGTCACATGGTGACAGGAATTCGTTGAAATTGTAGCACAAATATATTTATTACAGAAAAAAATGAGGAGCATGGCTGAGGAATCTTACCATGATAACACAGACATGAACCAGTTAGTCAAAAACATTGTGCTACACGGTGATCCTGTGCATCATAGTAACATAGTAACATAGTAGATAAGGCTGAAAAAAGACATGCGTCCATCAAGTCCAGCCCATGCCAATAACACTCCTGTTGATCCAGAGGAAGGCAACAAAAAAGCCCTCTGGAGCAATTTCCAGTGTAGGTGTGTGTGTGTGTGTGTGTGTGTGTGTCAAATAGTTCCCCGGCTCAATATCCTATTTGCTTTGAAGCCATCTGTCATAACTGTCAATATTGTTCTGTGCTAGATAGGCATCCATTGCTTTTTTGAATGCAGTTACATTATCTGCAAGCACAACATCCCGAGGCAAAGAATTCCATAGCCTTACCGCCCTTACTGTAAAGAATCCCTGCCTGTGTTTTAGTCGAAAGCGCCTTTCCTCAAGTCTTAATGGATGACCTCTTGTTCTTAGCTCAGCTCTTTGCATAAATAATTCATTGGATAGTTCTTTGTATTGACCTTGAATGTATTTGTAAATGGTAATCATATCACCCCTTAGACGTCTCTTTTCTAATGTAAACAAACCCAGTTTGGCTAGTCTCTCTTTGTAACTCAGATCCTCCAATCCCTTTATCAGTTTTGTTGCACGTCTCTGCACCTTTTCCAGTTCAGCAATGTCTTTTTTTAGAACAGGCGCCCAAAATTGTACTCCATATTCTAGATAAGGCCTAACCAAGGATTTATACAGAGGTAGGATAATATTAGCATCCCTTGCTTCTACACCTCTTTTTATGCAGGCTAGTACTCTATTTGCTCTTGCAGCAGCTGAGTGACTCTGCACACTGCTGTGAAGACTATTGTCTATCAGCACACCTAAATTTTTCTCTAATGAGGATTTCCTAAGTTGTTTCCCATTTAGAGTATATGTAGCAAGTTTGTTTCTACAACCCAAATGCATAACCTTACATTTATCTACATTAAATGACATCTGCCACTTTTCTGCCCATTCACTTAGTTTATCAAAATCCTTCTGTAGGGAAAAAACATCGAGCTCTGTATGTATTTCCTTACATAGCTTAGTGTCATCAGCAAAGATTGAGATGCTACTTTCAATTCCCAACCAAGTAACAAGTCCCACAGAAATTTACCTCTACCAGTGCCACCACCTCCAATGCTGAATATTTGCTGTCCCTGCTGAGACACATGAATCGCCCTGTGTTCTGTGGGATGTTTTGTTTGATGTAGTTGCTCCTGCTGCTGGTCTTAATGTTTTGCTGCCTTCTTTTTCACTATACTGTCTATACATTTTTGGGGCCCTAGCATCCTTTGAACAAGATCCTCACATTGTGTCCATTAAAGGCAATGAGGAATACATTCTTGCCACTTTCCTGGGCCCCTGCTTTAAACAAAAAAAATTAAAATGTCTGCCAAATCATCATCGGCAGCAGTTTGTGACTACAAAGAGTCATGACGATCAGCAGCATCTGTGAAAAGAAGGCAGCCAAGCATTTAGACCAGGAGCAGGAGGAGCAGCTACATCATAAACCAGAACATCCCATTCTGAACACAGGGTGATTCATGGGTCTCAGCAGGGGCAGCAAATTTCCAACACTGGTGGTGGTGGCCAGGTGAGGAATCCACACAGGACTTCTATCACTCCCTACTTTCACTCACCTGTATTTGATAATTAATGCAGCTAGCAGTCAAATACTTCCCCCTGCACTGAGACGTGCTCTTTTTTGTTTGACTCCCCAGAGAGGAAGGAATTAACCTCTGAAAGCCGGCAACTTGTGAAGTTTATTTGTGACTACTGGACTGTGTAGTTGTATGTTTATTTCTCAAGCTGGTAAACTGACTAGTAGTCCAAATACAGTTAGGAGCTGATGTGTTTAGTTAGTGCTCAGTAGAGCAAGGCTTTTGTTTTGTTTGTGATGCCGCTGTCTAACCACTTGGATACAAATAAACAGGCAAAGACTTGAATTATCCTCCTTCTGTGTGTGAAGTGTTTCTGCAACCTAGAAGGCTGATCCCAAGACAGAAGGTACAAACATTAATGAGTACTTTTGTCATGATATATATATATATTTATATTTATTGTGGTATGGTCACTTCAAACACGGTCAGGTGAGGTTGTAACCTCAATGAAAGTCTCTTTCCACTTTTATGGGTATGCTTCCACTTTAAATCAAACAGAAGACTCACAGTAGTTCCCTCACCACCAGTTACTGAACCAGCTACTCTGGGTTCCAGTACAAAATAAAATAAGTAAACGTGCAGTCTTTTTCAGTTAAGAAATTTTCTCACCCCTGCTTGGTGTTAGAGGCAGACAGCAAGTTTGCTGGTCTCCAAACACACTATCCCAGTGCAGCCTGACTCCACCCTGCTTTTTCAGACCTACCATATAGGACTGAGCTAATTAGCCAGGAGAAGGTGTGCTACCAGGGGAAAACACTTAATCATTTAATAGCCGGGATAAACTGATGTATACATGATCTTGGATTCTGTCACTATATATATATATATATATATATATATATATATATATATCTCACAACACACAAATCCACCACCATACACATCTGACAAGTAGACAGGCTGGTCCTGTGTTTGTGGGAGGGGCCGAAGGGTTCTTAAGCCCGTCGGCCCCTTCCGCAGGGACGCCGCTTTCCCTTGTCACCGTTCTCACTCGCCACCACATCAAAACAGACTCGGACACGTCTCGCGATACCTCCGTGACGTCATCCATCGGTGCCTGTCGGTACTCGATTCAACCGCTGCATCTCATCATCTTCTCTTGATCTCCGTTGATCTCCGTTATTCCTATCCCATGCCAGCAAGTAATTTTCCACCACATCTGTCCAAATCCTCCATTTAACACGTCACTAGCATTTTATGCAGTCATCTGCCGCAACACCACTTCATTAGGCAGTTAGTGTCAGTTTTTGGCACTTTTAAAAACTTACAAGCATCCTATTACAGCAAACATGCTATTCAAGCTTTTGACCCAGGACACTGCAGCTACTACAAGGCCAATTTAGCAACCCGCATTCCAGTAGCTTTAACATATAAAAAAAAAGACCCTCATACATGTTTTACCCGCATCATACATCCTTCATAGGTATCCTACCAGCAAGTAACATCTGTCAGCCCTATCACGCCAATCGATCTTCCAAGACCCTCCATCTAATCAACAATATCCTCCAAGGTACGTTTACATTTCCATTTCAAGTATTGCCTTTAGGTTAATTTTCCCCTTTTTCACTCGCTGCTTCTTTTCCCCACAGGGCCATCATCCGCCAGGCCCTTCATCAATGGCACACCTTCATCAAGGTACTGTGGTCTTATAAATTTCAGCCTCTTCATTCCAAGTTACTAATATATCCCCCTAACTTGCTCGTATTTTGTGATACGGATTACGATATGTCTGATCCTCTTAGGTAAGGTTTTATAGCCCTCCCCCAGATTCAGCTGCCCCCCCTTCTCCCTTTCCGCATCCTAATCCATCCCTTCCATTCCACCTATTCTCTACACTTTCCCGTAAGAGGGCTAGGATCTACCACACCTGCCCTCTTATCTACCCGTCAAGATTTCCCCATTTAATCCCTTCACTCCTTCTCTCACTTAAATTTCAGATTCCATGTTTCTTACTGCCTTCAAGTTTGTCTAAATACTTGCCACCTACCTTTCCTTTCCGCTCTCTTTGCCTCCCGTCAGAGGCTTAATTTCTTTACTTTTTTCTCCTCTCCTCCTGTCAGAGGACTAGGGGCTAGATTTAAAGGCAGCCGTTAAACCATCCGCTAATTAAAAAAGTCACATCGGCCGCAAAGAACACATGGTTTAAGGCAGATTCAAAGGTAAGAGTACAAGAATAGCTATCGGGCGTAGGCACTACAAAAACACGTAACACAAAAACCAGCGTCGCACCTGATTTCGCATCACCGTGCGTCCCAAACACCCGTTAAAACACAACTTAAGTCAAAATGTTACATTACTACTGCCGTTGTCTAGCAACCCTGATAGATGCACAAACAAAATTCAAACCTACAGCCAATCCCAAGGCCCCAAAGTATCAAAAATGTTCAAATACACCTATATATACCTCAAAATAACGGTCACACCCTGTCTGTGTTTCGAGTTTCAGCAAGCTAGAGCACAGGACCCAGGAGTTGAGGATAGTGTTTAGAGAGAGAGAGAGAGAGAGAGAGAGAGAAGCATACACAGGAGTAAGGTAGAGGGATCTTGGAGAGGAGAGAATTACATTTAAATAGACACATAGCACACATTTGCACATAGCACATACATCCATACAAACACAAACACATACACATACATACACATAGTCTTTTTTTTTCATCACACCTTACACATTTTAAACTTTATTTTTACAGTGTGAATCCGTGAGTGAAAGTGTGTGACAGAGAGTGAGTGGGATCGAGTGTGTCTGTGAGGGCGTGTGAGAGTGCCTGGGTGTGAGTGGGTGAATGATGGCCACGAGAGGAGGACAGGAGAGAGGGATGGGGAGACTAGTGGAGGAGGAGGAGGAGGAAGATCAGGAGGGGATCCCTCAGCAGAGCAGGGGTGGGAGAGGGAGATCCACAGGGCGGAGGGGGACCAGGCCCACAAGAACAGGCACACAAAGAAGAGGGACAGATCCTGCAGTGGGACGAGGGGTAGTGCCTGGGGACCACCACACACAGCCAGGGGCAGAGCAGGCAGGACACTCCGGGTCTGACTCCTCGCATGCCGGAGCTGAGGGGGACAGGGTCAGGGATCCCCGATATACCAAGGAAGAAAACACGGCCCTCGTGGAGGCTGTGCTGGAGAGGGAGAGTGTCCTCTTCCCGGGGGAGAGACTCCCTGGCCTGGCTGCAAGGAGGAGAGCTGCCTGGAGCCAAATCTGAAGCCGAGTTAATGCGGTGGCCACCTGCAGACGGGATGTGGACTCAATCAAGAAGAGATAGGGCGACTGCAAAAGGCAGGTGAAGAAGTAGATGGGGGATGCCGCCCTGCACGCCCGAGCCACCGGAGGTGGGCCACCTGTCCCCATCACCTTCAGCGCATGGGAGGAGAGGCTGCGGCAGACACTGTCATCTACCCTCATTGAGGGGGTCCCTGGAGGATCAGACACTGGGGATAAGAGGAGCCTCCACACCACTGGTAAGTGCATCACCCCAAAACCACACACCACCTCAAACCACACACCCATCACAAACAAGCACTCACATCCCAACATCTGCCCTTCATTCATCCACACAACTACACCAACACAGCACCCTGAGGGTTTAAACAGGACGCAAGACAAGGACAAATGTCAAGGTTCAACAAGCTCAAAACCTGTCCAACTCCCTGGTTAACCCTCATGTTGCTGTGCTGATCACACAAAATACACACAAACCATGCTCAGAAAAGTGTTGTATGTCAAACATCACAATTGTTGTCACACAGTGTTACCCATGTTCCCACAGGGAATCCAGCACATAACCCCATGAGTGCTAGAGGGATCATCAATGCATCGATCAACAATGCTTTGGCAACCCCTCCGGTACTCAAAGGGTTAACCAAACAACAAACACATGTCGATAGGTTAACAATTACATGACACATAGGGGACATTCACTAAGCGGTGAAAAAGAGCTGATGTAGAGAATTTGACACTTACGTACCCTCACTTTACCAATTACAATGTTAGTCTATGGAGAATATCCAATAACAGGATTCAAGCTGCACAGGCCCCATTGTATGGACTCCATAGAAAACATTGCAGATGGGGAAATGAGGTCAGTGGAGAAGTCAGCATCATAATCAGTTCATCAGGTCCACTTAACCGCTTACTGAATCACCAACAGGATGGATCAGGTCACAAATCACAGTGCCACTGAGAATAACTGCTTGTATGTGCAACACACAGGCCAAAAACAATTACACATAACTAAAGGTGAAAAAGTTGGCCTTGGTGTTGTGTATGCAATCATTTACGCTAACTTGAATTTACATATCTCACATTTGATTCACATATAGATCCTCAGGAGTGCTGATGCCATGGATGGATGGTACACCAGACACTATTTGCAGGATACATATGGGAACCAAATATGAACCATTGAGGTTTGGTCAATAACAGGCCCATGAATTATGGATATCTATGATCGGGTCTGGCTGCCTCACACAGAAGGATGTATGGGCTGATCCAGGAAAAAAAAGGCCTCAATCAATGATATCCTTCAATACTGGCTTGATTGTTGCCCCTCAGGATTCAACTTGAACAGACCTCATGGACAGAATCCTGTAATGTACATCAATCCCTGATTGCCACGGTGGTATCCCATGCATCACAATGCAATGCATAGGATACCATCATGACAACCAGAGAGGGATATGTCTAATCTGACAAAATCCAGCACTGTACGGGATGAACTGATAACATAGGGATGAATACTACTTGAATCACACTGCAGATCAATTACAAAAAGATATGTACAGAAAGATAAACGACCAGATATGTATGTGGATATGTCCCTTTCAAATGGGTACAAATATGTCCCAACAAGATGTAAACCCAGAGTTCGGTTCAGTACGTGTGATTGTCCTACTGCCCATATATGTGCACCCTCAACAAAATAACTCATATTGATATCATCATCAGAGTACATATACCTAGTAAATTACACCTTACTTGGATGGGTATCAGTGGTATCAATGAAAGTTAGTTTGTGATGGCTGTACATATATAGGCAGTAAGACAATCACATGTACTGAACAGATCTCTGGGTTCATATCTATCAAGGATATGTTTGTACCCATATGAAAGGTACATATACACACATATCAGACCATATTCCTCACTGTGTACCTTGGCATGGCAATGGTTAATTTCACCTTGATGTAACATTGCAGGCATCATAAAGAGATGTTTAGAAAGATGTTACTGTATGTGACAGCTGGAGATGTCAGTCATATGACCACACGGAGGCTCTTCAGCTGACCCAAAATTGAACCAATTGGAGATGGATCCATCATTGACATGGTCCACAGAGCGTGCTTACAAACCAGGAACACTTTGTAGACAATGGCAAAGATGTAGTTATCTCCAAATGGGTCAATTTGGAGTCTGCTGAAGAGCCTCCGTGTGGTCAAATGACTGACATCTCCAGCTGTCACATACAGCAACATCTTTCTAAACATCTCTTTATGATGCCTGCAATGTTACATCAAGGTGAAATTAACCATTGCTATCCCGTTAAAGAGATAGTAATACCTAAAATGTGAAAGGAAAAATACATGTCATAGGATTGATCCACTGGGTAATGCAAGGGTATTCCCACTACTGAAAGGTGTTTCATCCCAAGAGTATAACAGCTCAAAGTTGAATATTCCATGGACAATATCACTGTGGCCTGAAAATGTACTATGCCAATGTTGCCAGACCATCCTCTGGCTAGCTTTGGTCCAGGGAGCATAAATCCACAAAGGATGATGTGGCAACAGCGCAAATGTACAATTTCAGGCCACTGGGATGTGGCACCAAAGGAATTCAACTCTGAGCTGCAATACATGTAGAATAAAACACCCTTCACCAGTAGGAGTACCGTTGTTTCACACAGGGGGATAAACCATACAACATATATGTTCCTTTCCACATTTCAAGTATTAATATCAATTTGACACCATCATGGCTAAGTTTACTGATCACACAATCTCAATCCTCCACACAGGTTATGTGCCTCCAGCACTCCAGGAGCCCATGGAGGAGGCCACCTCACCACCCAGTGAGGAGTATACAGAGGAGGGGACCAGCCAGTGGGCACCGTACCCAACTACATCCACACCTCTTGGCCAACTGGATGCCCCACCTCTGGCTGCACCACCTCTGCCTGCACCACCTCTGCCTGCACCACCTCTGGCTGCACCACCGCTGCCTGCACCACCTCTGCCTGCACCATCTCTGCCTGCACCACCTCTGGCTACACCACCTCTGGCTGCACCACCATATTACAGTGACTGGATGCACCCCACCACCTCCAGGAGCTATTACCCTCCAGCAGCAGCAGCAGCACCACCACCACCAGGGAGGCAATGGCTGCTCGGTGATGTGGCCACCACCCAATACGGGCCATACTCATCCCCGACTGACCTACCCTCCTGGATGGCTCCCCAGCATGGCCCCAGGTATGATCCCAGGTGGGGGCCAAGCACATACCAGTGGCCAAGGTTTGACCCTTGGCCACTCGACTACCAACACCTGGGCCTGCTTGGGGAGCCCCAACACCCTATGCGAAGGGACGTGTTTACCCCACCACCTCCACCAGCACAGACATCGGTGGGCAGCAGTGGGTCCATTGATGTGGTGGGCACATACCCATCTGCAGCACATACAGCACCAGCTGAGGAGGACACAGCACCAGCTGAGGAGGACACAGCACCAGCTGAGGAGGACACAGCAGCAGCAGATTCACCAGGCACAAGCATCACCAGCAGTGAACGGCCCACGGGGATGGAAGCAGAGTGTATGGCTCTGCAAAGGAGACTACTCCGGTCAAGCCTCTGCACCAATGACAACATCACCAGGAGCCGTAGGGAATCCCGGAGAAACACTAATAGGATAGAGGCAAGGATCCATGCCCTGGAGTCGGAGGTCATGAGGATCAACACTCAACTCCATCAGCTCTACACGGGGGTGATGGACATGCTTGCACAGGTACTGGTGGAGTTGAGAGAGCTGAACCGCAGGGAGGACTTACGGTTAGAGAGGGAAAACCTGCGCTCCACAGAGGGATCCACTGCCCTCACCACCCCCTCTAATATGACCCCCGAAGCCACACCTAGGGGGCAAAGGGTGACCAGGAGATCATCCAGGTTATCCACTTCTGCCACACAGTCTAAGCCCCCCCCCCCAAGAAAAAAAAAATAAAATGCCCAACATGTTACATTTCCCCTGAATAAAGGAACATTGTGCTTTTGAATCCTGTCTGATCTGCTTTGTATTTGGTCATAGATTGGGTGGCAGAGTTGTCTCCAATGCATTGCCAAACAATTCAGTGAACACAACTTCTGCCTAGGTAAGATGTTTGTGGGATGTTACAACATGGGTTCACACACACACCGTTGTACAAATTCAACTGTAAATACATCCCTGGAGCCATATTACACAACTGTGTTATATGGCAATGTTGTGTGTTGATTTTGTATAACAAAACATACCCATTAGCACAACATTTGGTACAACATTGAACATTCGTCTACATCATATGTTGTGCTTAACCCTTTGACAGCCAGAGTGGTAGGCAACGCATTGCAAAGAAATGCGTTGGGTACCACTCTGGCACTCAGAGGGTTAAGGGGATAACCAAACAAACGGCTATGTGACTTCGCGGTGAGATAACATGCAGGACAGATAAATGGGACATGTACCCATATTGTCTTGGATTCACACACTCATTGTGCAACAGACTTACTGGGGAAGCCAATGTTTTTAACCTAGGATTTCAATGTGTAGCACACACATTGATATCCTGGGGTGAGCATTGAGGTCTCCAGTAAGCTGAGTTGTTGTTTTTCCTAAGGGTGTAACAGACTTCACCAGTGAAAACACTTGTCCACTTGGTCATGTACTGTGATATGTCAAAGTGGAGCAATATCACAGAACATTGATTATACTGAGCAACACATAAACTGTGGACAGGAATTCACTGTGGAAGTATGTCCCCTTTATCACCTCTTTATCACTCCCGCAACACATTAGTGTATCACTGCCACCATCTGTTAGCGTGAATACATCACAGAGTCCACTCACTTGCAAACAAGTGGTGGACTCCTGTGATATGGGTGATGCCTTTCCATTTATGGGGGATACTCTATCCTGAGTGTGGTTACGCATTAACAAACATATGTGTAATCCAATATATCCTCATACAGACACAGATGATTGACTAGTGATGGTTCATCTTTATTGTGTCTCAAAGTACATTAGAACGTACATGTGTTTTCTGTGTGTATTGCCTATATGCATTGAACACTTTTATGAGAAGACTAAATGTACTTTGAAACTAAATCATACTACTTGAGTAACACTGCTCTCCTGCTCATGTGTTGTCCACAAGGTTTGACAACTCTGTAGATGAGCATCCTAACTGTACAGGTTATTACACTTGTGAAATTGTGTTTTCTGTGTCTATATGAGAATGTTCAAGTAGAGGTCTGTGTGAACCTCAGGTCAAATATTGCATCACTAACAACATCACCAGAAATAGCAAGGGGTGATCTTTATGAAGGTGTTGTCAAGACATCAATCCAGACACATGGAAGATCTTCAGATCAAGGATGGATCATGTTATGGATGTCTGAGGGACAAGAGGACAGGATTTGGAGCTATGCACCTGAACTGATCATCAAGCAACAACAATTTCGACTTTATAATCCCCTCAATCTTCTTAATTACAAGTGAGTACACAAACCATTGCTTGACAATGTGTTGTGTACTCATCTGTAACCAATTATGTGGAGAACTAAGGACATGTGCCCCAGCCCTATGGATATGTGACCCTGACATGAATACACACATCAACAAGTGTTCTGAGAGCTCCATGGAAGTAATGAATTTGGGCTGCCACTGTGAAAGTGACAGTGGCAGCCCAATGTCATTTGTTCCATGGAACTGTTAGGACATATTTGTTGATGTGTGTATTCATGTCGGGGGCATATATGTCTGCACACTCACAGGTCAGCATGGAGTCCCTGGTAATCTGATCTACGTCTCATGACCTCTACATTGTGTGACCATACCACTGTACATCCACCCCTGTGCTGCTGTTCTCAGCTGTAGCACAGTACAGGTCCCATATTGAGTCCAATGGCCCTTTAACCCCTGATGTGACGGAGTATTATCCAATGCATAGCATTGGATAACACTCTTTTGCTACAAGGCTAGCATGGTTGCTCTGGCTATGATCATGGCAAATCAAGTTAGCTGCTGTCAATCAAGCCCTGTAAGGCAATGAACATGGGTTATGTGTTGTACCTTGTTTCTCCTGAGAGTGTGCGTGATATCCTTGGGGACTGTATGTCAACGTGGAGAGTGGAATGGAGGATGGTTTTTGAGTCCACACACACAATTTGCCACGTCCACTGCCAGTGCAGTGCTGTGTCACTGTTCCTGTGGGGTGAGACAGAACAAAATGTGCAGTGTGGTTAGTGTCACAGGACCGATGGGGGACTTGCATGGATTGTTTGCATGCCTGTGTTATACTCACATGTAAAGTGTTCCGTGATGAGCCTGTCTCTGATCTGTGTCCCTCTCAGGGTCTCCTCACATGGCCGATGTCCATGGGCACTTCCTGTATGGGGGGGTCCTGGATGTGCTCCAGCAGCCTGGTGTCCACTGCGATGTTGTGCAGTATTGCGCACGCCACAATTATGTCACACACCTTTCCAGGTGCATACTGCAGTGCTCCCCCCGAGTGGTCCAGACATCGGAATCTTGACTTGAGGAGGCCAAAGGTCCGCTCAATGGCATTCCTCGTTCTGCCATGAGCCTGGTTGTACCTTTCCTGGGCATGTGTTCGAGGACTGGCCAGAGGGGTCAGTAGCAGGACTTGCATCCATAGCCAGCATCACCTGTGTAATGTGAGTGACATGGTGAGACAGGGAGCACATGTTGTGTGAATGATGTTTTGTGTGGTGGACGTACTAGCTGTGGGTCAGTAGCATGCTAAGCAGCGTTGTGTGTACGCCTGTGTATGTGATGTGATTTTGTATTGTGAACTCACCCAAAAGCCATCCCCCTGTAAAAGTTCCATTCTCGAAATCTCTGTGGACTGAGGAGTTTTGGAGAATGTATGAATCATGTGAGCTGCCAGGATACTTTGCACAGACATTCATTATCCTCATATGGCTGTCACACACCATCTGCACGTTGATGGAGTGAAAGTTCTTCCTGTTGATGAATAGCTGTGCGTCACGTTCTGGGGCCTTAATCCGGACATGGGTGCAATCTATAGCACCCATGACCCTGGGCATGCCTCCCCTGGCCTAAAAGGCCTGCTTGACGTGTATCCAGTCCATGTCGGTGGTGGGAAAATGTATATAGGTACTGGCCTTGCTTTTGAGGGCTGGCAGGACCTGGACCAGCACCCTGGAGAATGTGGCCTGTGACATGCCAGATGCGTAACCCTCAGTGGACTGGAAGGCCCCACTTGCCATGAAGTGTATGGCACAGAGTAGTTTCTGCAGGCCAGACCAGGGCATGGTTGTGGATGTAGATGGGATCCACCTGCTCCTTGATGACCTCATACAAGGCAATGATGCTGTCAGGCCTCAACCTGTAGCGATCAATTACCTCATCATCGGTCATTCCAAAGAGGGTGACCCTTGGGCGGTATACCCTGGGCCTTGGTGGTCGTCTATACATCCTCTGCCCTCCAGGTGGGGATGGACTCCTGTGTGGCTGCTGAGCCAGAGCCTCCTCACTTGCAACAGGTGGAGGCTGTTGATCAGGCGTGCTTGGAGGTTGCTGATGTTCCCCAGCTCTCTCCCTTGCACGCCTTCTCCGCAGCCTTCGCAACAATATGTAACCCAACATACTGTTTGCTCTATCTGTCTCTATCTGTCTCTCTCTCTTTCTCTCTACCTCTCTCTATCTCTCTATCTATCTATCTCTCTCTCTCTATCTCTCTCTCTCTCCCTCCCTGAGTGGAAAACAAGCCACAAGTGAGTGTGTTGAGTTGTCCCTTTAAGTACTTGCTAGGGCGTTGTGTAGGTGTGGTGATGAGGTGAGTGCTGACCAATGGTGAGTTGTTTTTGTCCAGGTAAGTGTTTGCAGGTGTGTGTGTGTGTGTTATAAGATGTGGTGTGTTGTGCTTGTTCTGTGTGTGCCATTTGCGGGTGTGCAGTTGTGGGGTGCAGGTCGCATGTTGATGTTGCACAGGTGAGCTTATATTTGCAGGTGTCCGCTTTGTGTGATAACCCCCATTGTTCCGTGCCATGTTGTGTTGTTGTTTTTTTATGTGTCGTTGTCCCTGTGGTGTTGGTTGTTGTTGTGTGTGGAGTGATTTGTGTTGTGTGTGCATGTTTTTGTGTTGTTTTGGCATTACACGGGTTAATTTTCCCATTTACATGGTTGTGCGGTAAGCTTTTTGTGTATTTTCCTATGTAACGGGTGTTTTGTTTTGGCCGTTAAGTGTCTAACGGCTAAGAAAAGTGGGTCTTAACTTTTAACCGTTAGGTGTGTCTTTTTTTCAGCCGTTATCAGTACCGCAAGCCTTTGAATAGCTCTGGGGTATGTTTTTCCATGCGTCTGAATGCACGTAAGTGTATCGGCCGTTAGGATTGTGAAACTGCCGTTAGCTGTTCTTTAGACGGATCTTTGAATTGCAACATGACACTTAACGCACCCGTTAGTGATTTTTTTTACTAACGGCTGCCTTTCAATCGTGCCCTAGGAGCTTTCTCACTTTTTTCACTTACTTACCCTTCTTCACCTCCCATCTTGTTTCCTTTCACTCTCTTTACGGCGCTATTACCTCATCTCCCTTCCCCTATTGGTCACTCTCCACCTCCCACCAGGGGTCCTTCCATCTATTTCCCATCACCCCTCTCCTACTTCAACCCACATTCCGTCTCTCACACACTCTCATGTGTATCTCAAGTTTGGTTCCTACACTTTCTCTTCCAGCTCTCTCTGCCTCCCGTCAGAGGCCTAACTCCTCACTTTCCTCCTCTCCTCCCGTCAGAGGACTAAGAGCTTTCTCACCTCGTCACCTCCCCCTCCTCACCTCCCATCAGAGGTTCCTTCATCCTCTTTTATTCCCCTATTCTCCCACCACTCTCCAGTGTCTTCTGGTGTCGTCTATTCATGGCAGTCTGACTGTGAACAGCCCAGCCAGGATACAGACCCACAGGGAGCTCCTCGCGCGGCAACCCTCCAGCGGCGGATCCAAGAAGACAAGCCTCGTCAGCAGTTCCTCCGGTTTCAATCCAGAAGCCAATGGCCTGGCAGTCTTCGGTTTGGTTTCCTTCGCCAGGTTGTCAGCGCTCCCCTTTTCAGTGCCCCCCCCCCCCGGTTGTTCATTCCCCATTTTAATCACATTCTTTTCTTTAAGTCCTAACCTAGAAAGCAGCCCCGTCATAGCAGCATCACCTCATCAAGAACCCGCAGTAGTCCCCCTGGCTACTCCCAGTAACGAACCCCCATCCACTCCCAGGAACCGAAAACAGCTGTATAAAGATTGGGCCATTCCCAAGTTCACCGCGGAATTGCATTGCAGGCGCATCCCCTTTCCTGCTTCAGCCCGGAAACCGGAACTCTACCATCTTCTGTTTCCTCAACAGGACATTTCCACCCCCTCCTCCCCCTTTCCCCTCCTCTCCTCATCCCCCCTACTCCCACCCCTGCCTTCCAGCCCCCTCAGCCTCTTCCTCAGTCCATCCAACCATCCCAATTCACTCATCTCACGCAGATGATTACCAACATGTCATCCATTATGTCCGACATACAGTCTAGACTAAGCTCCTTGGAATCTATCACTAGACCTCCTCCACCAGCAGCTACAATGGATCCTACTCCGGCAGTTCCAGGTATTTTAGTTCCAGCCCCTGCCCCTCTTATCACTCCAGCCCATCTGATCCCCGCTCATCTGCGCAATGACATCCTAGCAGGGAAAGATATCAATTTAGTCTCCTTGCTCTTGGCAACCCAGGATATGGCCGAGAATCTCACCATTAACTATGGGGATGTCTCTGTCACGCTTAAGGCCAAAGATCCTAGACAAAAAAACTCAATATTCCAGAGTTCGTACTGGCCTTCAGCTTATTTAGGGATATCCTTTGCTCCTCTTTCCCAGCCCGAAGACAAGAGCTAGACCAATATTTATATACGCTAGTCGACCTGGGATATCGCTACGGGGCATTCTATTTCTATGATTACCATAGAGATTTTTCCACCAAAGCAGCTGCCACCTTCTCCCAATTTCAGTACGTCACAGACTGGAGCTCACTGGACCAAGAGCTCTTCTGCCGCCATTTCACGGGTCTCCGAGCTCCAGTCTGTCAGTCCTGCCAGTCAGCCGACCACACTCTCAATTTTTGTCCAGCCACCTACCCCAGCAGCTCAGTTAGCTCTCCCTCTCCAGCCCCCTTCTCACCCCCTCCTAGACCCCTTCCCCCTTCTTCCTCTCAGCCCACCAAAGATAAACTCGGCCGGACAATTCACTACATGGGTAATACGCCCATTTGCAATAATTTTAATGGACGTGGTTGTTTCTTCAATTCATGTAGAATGCACCATGTTTGTTCCCTTTGCCGCAGAGCTCATGCTTGTTCCATTTGTCCACGCAACCCAGTGCATAATAAATGACTAGGCAACATTAGTTACCGTCTTTTGCAGTCATTGCTCTCATCTCACCCAGACCGTCAGTTGGTATCTTTTCTTATTTCAGGTTTCCAAGAAGGATTCCACATAGGAGTCAGCACACTTCCCACCGAAACCACAGAATGTCCTAATCTCCTCTCCACCCAAGCTGAACCCTCAGTAGTGGATTCACTTTTTAGCTAAATACCTAAGCTGTCACTTCCTTATCGGCCCATTCCAGACCCCTTCTTTTCCCATTTGGTGCACTAATCCGCTAGGTATAGCTACCAGAAAAATTTCACTTAAAAAAAGGCTCATTAGAGACTTATCTGCCCCTCATTCCTCCCCTATTCCCAGCATTAACTCCCTCATCCTTTCTGACGAGTACTCTCTTGAGTACCACTCATTAGACCAGTGGTTCTCAATCTTTTTTTGCTTGGGGCACCCCTAACACGTAATCTTGAACATTCGGGGCACCCCTAACATATTTAATGTACTTTATCAAGGGCATAATGAAGGGTACAATACATAAATATACAGTATTATTAGGTCTTATAATCAGAATATCATAACTAAACATATTGTGCATACATTTCTATAATTCTTTATTTAAAAATCAATTTTTGTTAGTCTTTATAGAAAACACAAGGCACCCTAAGTTGATGCCCGTGGCACACCAAAGTGCCACGGCACCCTGACTGAGAATCACTGCCTTAGACCATGCCATTTCCCAAATGCGACTAGCCGGTCCCAGTTGCTGGCTTTCCAAAATCGATATAGCAAACGCTTTTAAGTTACTCCCTGTACACCCCTCTCTTTGGCACCTCCAAGGCGTCAAATGGAAGGACAACTACTTTTTCTCCACCCGTCTGTCCTTTGGTTCCAAAAGTAGCCCCAAGCTTTTTGAATTTTTCGCTGACACCTTAGCATGGTTGCTGTTAAACCACTGTAGATGTCCCATGGTCCTGCACTATTTGGACGATTTCCTTCTAATCAAACCAGCCTGTAGTCAACCCTCTAGTTTAGCTAAGTTAACCAATCTTTTCCAGAACCAAAATATTCCTATCGCCCCCGATAAAACTATAGATCCTGCTGCCATTCTAGAATTCCTGGGTATCACCCTTGATTCCAAAAAAATGGAAGCTCGGCTCCCCCCAGATAAAATATCCCGTATACATTCTACCGTCCTCAAATTTTTCTCCTGTAACTCATGTACAAGAACTGAGCTCCAATCCCTCCTAGACTACCTAAATTTTGCTATCCGTATTATTCCGCAAGGCAAATCATTTGTATCCTACCTCCTTGCACTCCTCTCTGGCCCAGCCAACGCATCCTCCACTATCCCTATAAATCAAGCAGCCAAGTCCGACCTGGCCATGTGGTCCACCTTTTTCCAACACTGGAATGGCCACTTTCTCTATCTACGGTCCCGATTGGATCACAGCACCTTGGCCTCACCAGGCCCTCAATGAACCCCTTTTTTTCCAACACCCCGTAGCAGCTTCACTTTACCCCATAGTCTCTGCCGCAGTCCGTTGGGGTCGTCTCTGTTCCCACCAGTCAGTTACGTTCTGTACCACTAACTCTTTGACTCACCAAGCATTAGCCAAAGACAGATCCCCTCACCTCCTTTCCATGTTATTCATCCGTAAACTCACTTGGTTGTCCCTTTACCATAAGTTCACCATGCTCAGTTCCCTCATCCCTCCACAATCCAACCAGGCAGCTAACATTCTTTTCCATCTCCTTCTTCAGGAATTTTTCATACTATGTCCTCATGCAAACCAACACCAGTCTTTGGCCCCAGACTTCCACGAACTGACCCTGGAATGACACACCTTGACACCTGTACAGCCACTATCATGAGCCTCGCACCCGCACCAAACGAGTTTATTCAAAAGCCTGGTCCACCTTTTCCCAATTCCTGCTCCTTTCTTATACTCCTTCCGATTATTCCATAGAAGCCATCCTAGCTTACGCTACCCATTGTCACATAGCTTTAGGCTACTCCCCCGTTACCATTAAGCTTCATCTAGCAGGAATTCGGCACCACTTAGCTTTTCTCCAGCCTCACAGACCTTCTATCATGTCCTGCTACCAGATAAAATTATTTCTTAAGTCTCTATCAAAAATGTCCAACCCCTCCTCCAGACCCCGTCTGCCGATCACAGGTCTCCTCTTCAGGAAACTGTACGAGTCTCTCTAAGCCAACCCCTTCAGCCCTTCCTTCAGCTGTACGCTCTTAGCGGCAATCAATCTAGGTTTTTTTGGGCTTCTTAGGCCAGGGGAATTCTTGGTTTCGCCAACATCTCCTGGATACCCAAAGAAATCTGACCTGATCATTCATCGCGACCACATTATTCTCCACTTATCACATTCAAAAACTGACCAAGACAGGTGGTGCCCCTTTAAGGCTCTTCTACAACTCTCCAACCTATTGTCAAACCAACCAGACAATAGTCCACTCTTACCTACACTTCACGGCCCTTTGTCCACCTCAGAATGTATCTGCAACATCAGAATTATTTTGGCCCGTTTGGGAGTTAATCCTAAATCCTTTTCAGGTCACTCATTTAGGATAGGAGCTGCTTCACAGCCTCCCGTAACAAAGTCCCACCACACATTATACACAAATTGGGCAGGTAGAAATCCCATTGCTTTTCTCGTTACATCCTTGATCCCAAAGATGAAATTCGTTTGGCACTTTCTACACTTTCTCAATAAAGCATTTAATAAAGGACTTTTCTCGTGCATAATCTCTCCTCATTTTTGGCCTCTAATCAGGCCGGCCACCTCGTCATCGAGCTTGGGTCTTTAGGATCAAGGTTACTCCACATGCTTTCACTAGTTATGCTCAGCACGCTTAGATCTATCATCACACCTATCATATCATACCGTAGGCCCTGACCACAAGTAGACAGGCTGGTCCTGTGTTTGTGGGAGGGGCCAAAGGGTTCTTAAGCCCAGCGGCCCCTTCCGCAGGGACGCCGCTCTCGCTTGTCGTCACCTCAAATTCCCTCCCCTCTTTATTGCAATTCCTTCTTGGCCTGACCTCTTATCAGGCCGGCCGCCTCGTCATCGAGCTTGGGTCTTTAGGATCCAGGTTATGCCACATGCTTTCACTAGTTATGCTCAACACGCTTAGATCTTATCATCATACCTATCATATCATACTGTAGGCCCTGACCACAATGTACTATTTTATTTTTTTAATTATTATTTTTTAATCTCTTTTAAAATGATGGTTAGCCAGCAGGCTTGCAAGATATACAAGGGCAGAAACTTTTTTTAATCAGTTTGGTATGTCCCCTCTGTTCCCTTTTTCACAACTTTGCTACAATAACAAAGAATGCACAGTACAGTTGCTGCATTGTGCCTGCCCCAAGGGAAACATAGTCACACATCCATGATTTCAGGGAAGGGAGAGGTGGAAAAGAATGGCCTGCTTCTTCTCCTCCACAGTCACCTCCACTGGCTGGCGTAGGTGTTGCTGCTGCCTCAACATCACTACTGGTGCTAGGACCAGGATTATTGGAGCAGGCCCTGGTGCCATATTGCTGCTTGAAGAAGGAATTCCAGTGGTTCTCAGATTGTGGCACACTAACCCTCTCATCACCATTCTGCTGCTTAGATAGATGAAACAAGTCTGCTGCCCCTAGATCACAAGGGAGGGATGATGTTGTGGGACCTCATTTGGTCTGGGGAATGTGGGCTCCCAGTCTCAGTTGTGCCATTGCTATTGTTTGTGACACATGTCCCTCATTGAATTACTAGCCTCGGGGTCCATTCAGTTTCATTCTTTTTTTACAACAGTGGCTGTGGTCATAGTGTCAGCCAGCACTATGAACCACGCAGTAACCACTTTATTTTGTTAGTATTTGATTTCAATGTATTTTTTCTCTCTTTCTCACTCTGTCTCCTTCCACTCCACTTTACTCCTAAAATTCACCACTCTAGAATGCAGGAGATTATGTAAATGGGTGGGAAGTTTCACTTCATTGAGTAACATAGGAGGCAAATGTGTCCCTAGCAAAAGGTGGTAAATCTTCATATTTCTATATGGGCAAAACATCCTGTCGGAAAGCGAAAAAACATGATTCTTTTGATAAATTTCCCATTCAAACATATAAGTACTTTTCATCCATCCTTATTCCCTTCTTCTTTAGAGAAGTAAGAAAATGGGTGTAATTGATTGGAGGTTAAGTATCTTAATAAAGTCCCAGCCCAATCTCCCGAGACCTCTACTTTGATCACAAATGGTTTGGGACTGGGTAATGTAAAACAAGAGGTGAGATAAAAGAATTGTAAAGCTTTGAATGCCTTGAAAACCGCATCAGACCATTTTTTGCATCAGACCCTTTTTTTAAGTGAGGGCTGCAAGTGGAGCAGCCACTTTGGAGAATACGATGGATGCCCAGTATATGTGAGGGTCGGGGCCAGTGAGTCACAGCAGAGACTTTAACAGCAGCCATCTCCAGCCCATCCTTAGAGATGACCTAGGAAAGATAACCAGGTGTGCTCAAATTCACACTTTTTACTTTTAGCAAACAACTTATTCTCTCACAGACGTAACGCCACCTTAACATAGCTTCGATGTTGAATCAGGTAAGAAGAAAAAATCAGTATATTATCTAAGTAGACAATAACAATGGACATGAGCTTATCCCAAAAGATATAATTGCTAAAGGTTTGGAAGACCGTTGGAGCATTGAATAGACCAAAGGACATCCCATCCCGACGTGTACTGCCAATAGTGACTTCGTCATCCCCATCAGTGGGATCCCTTTGAACTCTTTTCTTATTCCATATGGTATACTGAGTTTTGACATAATTTATATATATTTCTTGTCATCTTTTTAATGGTACTTTAGTGGTGTATTACTTTTTTGTTTCACACAGTATTCAGAGGTTTCTTACCTTTATTTAGGCTTAGCCCAGTGTGATGTGATATTATTTACTATATCACTTTATATGTAATATTAGAGTTCAGTATTTTATGGAGTATATTTATATTACATATTTTGCTGCATCATTGCTACCCACAGACATTTGTGTGTTTTTTTAATAGTTTTAATTGAGTCATTGTATGTATATGTCTCTTTGCTATATTTTTTAATAGTAATAAAACTTTTTTGTACCTTAAAAAAATAGGCAACAATAGTTTTGCAAGCTTAGTAGGCCATCCAATAAGCCGTGTTATGAACCCTAACGTACGCTAAGAAATGACAACAGCCAGTAATATTTCACCCATTGAGATCAATGGAAAAACTCTACCTATTTGCAATTAATTTCTGTGAAATTAGTGCCAATGCACTGTAAACAGATATATTAACTCACAATAATCCTGGAGTTTTTTGGCATACAGCACCCAACATCAATTAAACCCCAGTTGAAAAATACCAAGCAGGGAAAAAACTCTCACACAACACTTAGCACATTTCACAATGACAAAAAAGGCAAAATGAATCCATGGAATGCCAAGGAACCACCCAGAAAATGTGTATGGCCCACAAATAAGTGCTGGACAACTAATATCAAACCATTAATCATCACAGGAACAAGGGCTTTGCAAATCAACCTCAAACAATCCATGACACAATACCTTGGGACAATTGAGGCTAACATATACCAACAGATATGCACACACAACACAATATGCACACCTGTCAATCGCTAAGCAACCCAAGTCTGCCTGTTCAACATCACTAGCCAATGGAGAGCCAAGGGGCACCAGACCATGTCACACATGCACCTGACAGGTGAACAGCAATTACAACAAACATATTCAACAACAAGTGCCACACTGGCATACACTTATTTGGACAACACACACCTTCCCATTGGCCCCTTCAGTACAGTACTGATGACTGTGCCAGGACAACACCCAATCACTGTTTAAAGGGACATCTCACTGTCCCCAGTAGTGGCATGTTTATAGTGAGGCCACTCAGAGAGCGATTGTGATAATTATATTTCCATTGCAGAACCTGCAAAAACGTCAGAGATGAGGGCATGTGAGGGGTATGGAGCCCCAGGAACCCCCAAGCACACCTGCACATGTGCCTGTTGTAACTGCGGATGCCAGAGAGAATGCCATCTCCACCTGGAGGACCAGGCCAGGCAGTAGCACCTAAGCTGCCACAACCGTATCTCCCACAGCTCCCACAGGAACCTATGGAGTAGCACAAGGAGGACAGATAACCACAAAGAGCTAGGATATTCTGCATAAGGGTCATGCTCTTTGGAATGACATGGACCTCATATTCAGCACCAATCATGCCATATCTGGTATGAAGAAGCTGCTGTGTGCCATACATTTCATGGCATGGGACCCTTCCAGTACACAGAGGAATATGTATCTGGGATGTCCCAGGCCACATGTTCCTGGGTGTTAAGGAAAGCCAGAAGGTATATCCACTTCTCTTCCACCCAGATGGAGTGGGCACATGTCAAGCAGGAGTCGTACATAAGGGGAGGCATACCAAGAGTCATGGGGGTCATAGACTGCACTCATGCGCATAACAGCTCCACTGCATGAGGGACATCTCTACATCATTCTCAAGCACTTCCACTCCATCAACTCACAGATAGTGTGTGATGACAACATGAGGATCACCCATGTATGTGCTAATTATTATGGCAGTTGTCTTGACTCCTACATCCTGAGGCATTCCTCCATCTACCGGGACTTTGAGAATGGATCCTATACAGATGGTTTGTGGATGAGTGAACAATCTATACATCCATAGGAGCACTCACACAGTTCATGAAATCACAGCTTAGCATGGTCATGACACACAGCACGTGTTTCCCCATCACTCAACATCATCCACAAAACCATGTGGTCCATGTGTCACAATTTCACTCTTCTTCCATAGGGGATGCAGGATATGGTTGCAAACCGTGGCTCCTCACGCCTGTTCCAAATACACAAACAATTGTACAGGACTTCTTCAATGAGACTCACACCAGGACCAGGAATGCTATCGAATGCACCATTGGCCTCCTGAAAACAAGATTCCGCTGCCTGCATAACTCAGGGGGGAACACTGCAATATGCTTTTGCCAAAGTCTGCGATATCATACTAGTGTGTGCCATACTTCACTGTATCACAGTCAACACATGTGTAATGTAGGATCTGGATCTACAACCCATTGTGGAGCTGCCTGTTCCCCAGCCTGAGGATGAGGATGAGGAGACCCAGAGAGGGACGGCTCATCAGGGACATCTTGTGAAAATAATACATGAATCAAGCATATTGCACATATGACCATGATTACGCATGGAGAATGTGCGCAAACACACTCACACAAGACATAATGATGTTTCACTCCACAGGATGAGTCAGATTCACATGAACCACCAGCCTTGAAATTGGCTGTTTCTACATCACAACATAGCTGGCACACACATGCAGCTGACACACTATGTTTGGGTCTAATGGAATCCATGAATTTAACTGACATCTGGAACTCCATTCGGCCATGATGACATTTCCACTTCACAGAAATCAACTATCCCCCTCGAACACTGCTACACACAGTTGCCTATGTCAATAATTTTCTGGAAGTTTTACACAGAGCAGATAATCAGCTTTAGAGTTGAACATATTCAATTCATATCAAGCATACAACTCTTGGGGCGTTGAGAGGTATCCAATACATTGAAATGCAATGCATTGAATACCCTTCTCACATTCCAATTGTTAACGAGGTAGTAGAGGTATTAGGAACACAAGGGATTTGTGATGCCCAATCCTGCTGAAGTGGGATGGATTCCCTGAGTAAGTATTGGGCACTGTATAGGAGTAACTAATTAAGAGGAAGGTTGACAAGCCCATGATGCTGAAGTGTGTGTGTGTGTGTGGTGTGTGTGTGTGTGTGGTTGTTCCAACTCAAGAATCCTTGGACAGTCACGATATGCACCTCCTCATCACAGTGGAACTGAGAAGGAACCCATCATGAAGATAGTTCAACAGTGATGTTTGACCACTTCAACATGTGGATCTTGCATATGTTCAGTAAGCCTGGAGTTTGGAATTCAAGAGGGTTACACAACACATATATATGTGTGATGTATTGAGTCGCCCACTAGCATCCCAGGAATCCCCTAAGACCCCTCCACCACCTACAAGCACAACCTGATGAACACACTCTCTGGGATGCACACTGGTTGCTTTGAAGGATATGTTTGTGTTCCAGAGACCGTGTATTGTGAGATGTGCGTTTGCAGAGTGCGATCCCTGTGCCACATGCCTGACAGGATCATATGAGAAGGAAGTGTACTCTTGTGTTGGAGTGTTACTGTCCCTGTGTGTTAACAGTGATCACTGTGTGTGATTTGTGACATATTTCCTATCAGCTGTTAAACTTCAACTCAAATCATCTTCAGACAACAGCTTCAGGATTTTTGCTTTGCTAGGTGTTTTATGAGTTGAAATTGGAGAACATCGGATGTTCTAGATTGGTTACCAATGCTCAAACACTTTCCACCAAGTACATTATGCAGTGCAATGGAGGCATCTCTGCCACTGACCTTGTTAGATACAGTTGGCCATACCCTTCTGCCCCAGGTTTTCCAATCACTTTGTATATGCGGTCTGGCACATTCCTGGATTCTATCCTATCTCTCTCAATGGTCTTTCTCTGTGACATATGCTAACACCTCCGATCCTCCTCTCAGTAGGTGTACCCCAAGTTTCTGTTCTGGGACTTCTTCTCTTTTCTCTGTATACACTCTCCCTGGGGCAACTGATAAAATCCTTTGGCTTTAACTACCATCTCTATGCAGATGATACGCAAATATATCTCTCCACACCCACAATATCACCTGAAATACAGCAGCTCTCAGATTGCCTTATTGCTAGCTCTTCCTGGATGGCTCATAGTCGCTTAAAACTTAACATGTCTGTCACGGAACTCAAGGATGAAACAGGACACAGTACAGTAATTTGAAACACCACCTTTATTGCACAATAATATAGCAAGAAAATAAATAACACTCAGGCGGAGATAAAGAGCTAGGCAGGGAGCAATAACTTGTACCAGAAATAGTAGACTGCACCTGAACGTCAAAGATGGGAGTACGTGCAATAGCACCGATGCTGGGGCTAGGACCCAGATATAGATTGCGACAATAGCACCGATACTGGGGCTAGGACCCAGAAATAGATTGAAACAACAGCACCAATATTGGGGATAGGACCCAGAAATAGACAGCTATGTCAGATTCAAGAGGTAAAGGCAACCAATAAATACTAGGACTGACTTAGGCCTACAGTCAGTATAATGAGATATAGGGAACCAAGGTAGAGAACCAGAGGAAGTCAGCCAGAGCTGAAGGTCAAAACCAAGCGGGTAGTCAGACAAGCCAGGGGTCAGTACCAGAGCATGTAGTCAGCCAGAGCCGAAGGACCAATAACAAGTGGGTAGTCAGACAAGCCACAACACTGGACACCGGGGAAACTAGGATGACAAGCCAAGAATCATACACAGAGCTCAACTACACTGGAACACCACAAAAAGGCTACCCATGTGGTGACCATGCAGTTTATAAATGGATTTCCCCACTCCCAGGTGGTAGAGCACCAGATGGTCTGTCCCTTTTAGAGCCGGGACATAACGTCACTGTAGGATTCCCCAGTGACTCGCACCCGGCTGTCTGACAGCAGGGAACCATGAAGATACATGGCAGGAGCCGCAAGACGGAGCAGTCAGAAGGCCGGTCGCCCAGATGAGCAACAGGGCACACTGGTAACTGTGAGACTGGACACGGCAATCCTACGAGGCAGCAAGCAGAGGGAACTGGCCTTCCCTATACATCAGTGCGGCTGGGTCCCCTCTGAACAGGAGTTAAGCGTGGCGCTTACAGTACCTCCCCCTCAACGAACTCTCCCCCACAGAAATGGACGAGGTTTAGAAGGAAATCGGGCGTGAAATCTCTGAATGAGAGTGGGAGCATGCATGTCTATATACGAGACCCAGGAATGCTCCTCGGGTCCATATCCCTTCCAGTGGACCAAATATTGCAAGTGCCCTCGGACCCTACAAGAGTCCAAGACATTTTGAACTTCGTACTCCTCATGATCTGCAGCTGTCACTGGAGCAGGACGGACAGGAACAGAGGTATACCGGTTGCAGACCAATGGTTTTAGTAAGGAGACATGGAAGACGTTATGGATGTGCATATTGGCAGGCAGATCCAGGGCATAGGAAACAGGATTGACCCTATGCAAGACATGGAAAGGACCCACGAACCGGGGAGCCAGTTTTCAATAAGGGTCTTGTAGGTTCAGATTACGTGTAGACAGCCAGACTCTCTCCCCCACCTAAAATACCGATGCCGGCAATCGGCCTGCCTTTTCTGCTGCTGATTGGACCTTTGCAGGGTTCTCTGAACCCGTACACATGTGGAGCAGAATTCCCTTAATTTCTGCTCAAGATCTGGAATATTTTGTGCCTCAAAAGCCACAGGAAGAACCGAAGGTTGGAACCCATAATTAATCACGAATGGAGAGTTCTGAGTAGATGAGTTAACGGCACAATTCTGGGCAAACTCTGCCCACGGTAACAGGCTCGGCCAGTTGTCGTGATGGTCCGATACATAAAAGTGCAGGAACTGTTCCAAGGCCTGGTTCGATCTCTCTGCTGCACCATTGGACTGAGGGTGGTAGGTGGAGGAGAAAGAAACTGGATACCCAACTAGGCACAGAAGGCTCTCCAGAAGCGGGACACAAACTGGCTCCCTAGATCCAAAACAATCACCTTAGGTATCCTATGGAGCCAAAATACTTCCTTAGCGAAAATGTCGGCCAGTTGCTGAGAAGTTAAAAATTCTTTGAGGGGTACAAAATGAGCCATTTTAGAAAATCGGTCCACAATCAAATGAATGACTATGAATCTGCCAGATGATGGTAACTCCACCATAAAATCGATAGAAATGTGCGACCATGGTTGCTCCCCATTCGGTACCGGGAGCAGAAGACCCACAGGAAGATGCCGTGGGGTCTTAGTTTGAGCACAAGTCTGACAGGCTGCCACATATGCAGATACATCATTACGAATGCTGGGCCACCAAAATAATCGAGATAAGGACCAGAACAATTGGTCTCTACCAATGTGCCCAGCTGCTTTAGAAGAGTCATAAGTCTCCAATAGTTTGACCCTTAAAGTTTCTGGCAAAAAGCATCTCCCCTGTGGACTGTTGGACAGAGCCATCCCCTGAGCAGCCAATATCTCTGTCCCCAGCAGAGAAGTAATACTGGTGCGAATGGTTGCCAAAATACGATCCAGAGGAATTACAGGCGTAGGGTCACAATCCTCCTTTGACAGGGTCCCAAACTGGTGGGACAGGGCATCAGCCCTAATGTTTTTAGTACCAAGCAGATAAGACACAATAAAATGAAAACGTGATAAGAATAATGCCCACCTAGCCTGTCGTGGGGACAAGTGTTTGGCCTCCGAAAGGTAGGTCAGATTTTTGTGGTCTGTAAGGATCAAGATAGGGACCCTAGTACCCTTATCACGGTGCCCTGATTCTGTCTAGATACATTGTTACTTCCGGGTTTACTCTAGCTGCATTCTTATTGGTCCTGAGCTATGACTACTCCTTGGGCTTTGCCTTTATATACATCCTCCTGTCACTATACTGGTGCCCTTTCGTGGTGTACCCGTATCTAGCGACTAATAGCTCTTGTTTCCTGTTTCCGTGAATGACCCGACTCGCCTGACTACGCTTAGTGCCTGACGCTCCTGTGATCTGATTCAGTTGCTGACCTTGGACTGGCTTACTAACTCCTTTGTGTACCGAACTGGCTTGGCTGAGTATCTGATTCCGTTGCTGACTAGGACTGTCTGACTAACTCCTTGTGTACCGAACCGGCGTGGCTGAGTGTCTGATTCCGTTACTGACTAAGGACTGGCTGAGGATCCGTTATCACCGATCTGGCAGGGCTAGTGTCTGGTGGTTCTCCTGACTGGCTGTAGTCCGTGTGTGCCGACCTGGTTGTGCTTCTAGCTCAGTTGCTCACAGGACTGGCTTATTACCTCCATGTACCGATAGGGTGACACTGGTTGCGGACCGGTTACGTTACGTACCTATCTCTCCCGCTCTCTTACTGCTCCTATAGTCTCCTGGAGCCTGTGGGAGTCCCTGCACTCACCAGTGTCTGTGTTGCCTCTGGTAACCCTATAATATCTGGGTCCAGTCTATACCACACTTTTGCCCACATTGTCTCAGTTCACCCTACTGGCTTAGGGTCGTTATATTGCCAGTATCTGGTGTCTGTTGCCTCCGTTAACCCTAAAGTGCTAGGGCTCTGTCACTGCTAGAACCCTGTCTATGTTGCCTCCGTTTACCCTAGCGTTCTAGGGTTCAGTCACTACCTGAGCCACAGCCGCGTTGCCTCTGTTAACCCTAGCGTGCTAGGGTCCAGTTGCTGCCAGAGTCCATTCAGTCTTGCCTCTGTTAACCCTAGTGTTCTAGGGTCTGGCCATTGTCAGAGTACTGTCTGTGTTGCCTCGATTAACCCTAGTATTCTAGGGTTCAGTCACTGCCAGAGTCCTGTCCGTGTTGCTTCCGTTTACCCTACTGTCCTAGGGTTAGTCCTCTGCCAGTGTTTTGCCAGTGTTGCCTCCATTAACCTTAGAAGTCTAGGGCCTAGTATCCACTTGCCTTCGTTATCCCTAGTCCACTAGGGGATTGCCCTTCCGTTACCCATCGCCTGTGTCACCTATTGCTGTTTGGGGCTGTCGAGGATATTCTTGTTCCTTGAACCTTTCTGAGAATCTGCCTACAAGTCCAAGATCGTCACACTTATTTTGCTTACTACTACTATGTGTGTATTTTCACCCTGACCTGCGTCAGATCTGGAAAGTACTTGGTACGGACCTTATCTGGACCTGAGTGGGGCTATTGTGCATTATTTTCAATAAAGCTTTTAACCTTACCTAACTGTCTGAGAGTTCTTTAACAAACAGTAACTAACCGTGACAACCCTCAAGTAAATGCCGTCATTCATGCAAAGCCAAAATAATGGCTAACAGTTCTTGATCTCCAATATCGTACAAGGTTTCGGGCTTCGAGCGTTTGCGAGAAGAAAAATCACACGGAAGCAAACGCTCGTCTGGAGAAGATCACTGAGACAGGAGGGTGTCTACTCCCGACTCAGATGTATCGACTTCCAGAGTAAACGGTAGCGTAGGGTCAGGATGTCTGAGAAGTGGAGCAGCGGTAAACGCTGCTTTGAGAGTTTCAAAGGCTTGGAGCGCACTTGGAGACCATTTGGAAGTATTAGCACCCTTGTGCATCATATCCGTCAGAGGTTTGACATTAGTAGAGAAGTGATCAATACATTTCTGGTAGTAATTGGGGAAGCCCAGGAATCGTTGAATTGCCTTAAGACCCACTGGAAGGAGCCATTGGAGAACAGCAGAAAGCTTCCCAGGGTCCATTGCCAACCCGGAAGAGGAAATCACATAACCCTAAGAAGGTTACCTATGATTGATGAAATTCACATTTCTCTAGTTTACAAAACAGTTTATTGGCCCGTAGCCTTCGCAACATCTCTTTGGTGTTGTGCCAAATTCGGTGAGTGGATGAGAATGTCATCCAGATAGACAACCACACAACTCATCAAAAGTTCATGTGAGACATCATTAATGAACTCCTGGAAGACAGAGGGAGCGTTGCAAAGACCAAAGGGCATTACCAAGTATTCGTAATGCCTGCTCCTTGGGTTAAACGATGTCTTCCATTCATTGTCCTCTCTGATTCATACCAGGTTATATGCTGCACGAATATCAAGCTTAGAGAAGATCACTGAACCCCGTAACCGGTCAAATAGTTCTGTGATCAGAGGTATAGGACACGCGTTCTTGAGCATAAGTTTGTTAAGCCCACGGAAATCAATGCATGGTCTCAATTCTCCGTCTTTCTTCTTAACAAAGAATAATCCTGCTCCTGCCAGACAGGTGGATTTCCGAATTATGCCTCTGGAGAGGGCGTCTTCCACGTATTCTTCAGTGACTCTATTCTCAGCCATAGACAGCGGGTATACCTGACCTTTCAGAGGAACAGCCCCTGGCATCAATTCAATTGAGGAATCGTATGGCCTGTGAGGAGGTAAGGTAGTGGCATGCACCTTGTTAAACACGTCACGGTAGGCTTGATACTCCTCCGGTAGGGTGGAGGAGGCAGAAAAAGTCGTGCCCAATATTCGAGTAGGACAGGTGAGACAAGAATCTCTACAATACAGAGACCAGGATAATATGTCGCAACTGCGCCAGTCCACCCTGGGGTTATGCTTTTGGAGCCAAGGAAACCCCAGAATGATCGCATTATGTGGTGAATTGATCACCTGAAATTGGAGAGTCTCCTGAGGGACAGCTCCGTCAGTGATCTGAGGTGGTTGTAAAGGCCTGCCATCAATAGCTTCAATGGTCAACAGACATGCCCGAGGCTGCAGGGGAATAGAGTGTTTTTCAGCAAAGCCAGCATCAATGAAATGCCCTGCCACCCCTGAGTCGATCAATGCCGGGGTAGTCACAGAGGAATTGGCCCAAGATAGTATGACCTTCAGGGTCGTCTTCTCCTGAAAATCTTCTGGGGACTGAGAGACACCACCTAGAGTTTGTCCCCGATGTGACTCTAGGTGCGACGTGCGCAAAATGTGTCCAGATTTGCCACAATATAGGCAAACCCCCTCTCGTCTGCAGAATGCTATCTCCTGCGCCGAGAGACGGGTAAATCCTAACTGCATAGGCTCCCCCTCCTATGTCTGAACTAGGAGGCATGGGCGGCAAGGGAGGAATGGGTGGGTGACTGAAAGTCAGTGCTAAGTGTGCCGGAGCCCTCTGCAGGGGCTCCCTAAATGACAGCCTCTCTCTGATGTGGGTGTCAATCAAAATGGTAAATTAACCAGAATGTCTAGCTCAGCAGGCAACTCCCTGGCAGCAATTTCATCCTCGATTTATTCATTTAGCCCCTGTGAAATGGGAGGCTACCAGTGCCTCATTATTCCAGTCCACCTCCGCTGCCAGTGTACAAAATTCAGTTGCATACTTGGCCACTGTACAGTTACCCTGGCGGATAGACATTAGATGTTTGGCAGCAGAGGCAGAGGCAGCAGGCACGTCAAACACCTGTTTGAATGAGGCCACAAATTCTGCAAAATTGTGGATGATAGGTTTATTATTTTCCCATAGTGGACTGGCCCATGTAACGGATCTTATCCATTACTTGAGCCTTGTCTGGACCTCAAACTATTTATCCAAAGACTATGGACATTTATTACTGTTTGGACTCTGTGCTGTGCCTTGCCGTACAAACTGGCCAGCTATTCCCTAAGAGAAAGACTTAAATTCATAGACTTTGGATACTATGTTTAATGTATGTTGAACGTTTTAGTTATTGTATGTAGTATGTTCGAGGGTTTACACATGCATCAATTACCAGTCGGCGGGGACTGGCACGGAGTGTGATCAGCGCCACTGGATCGAACGTTCGCCGGTGGGGGCAAGAGGTGAAAGCTGGGTCACTCAGAACCCTGGAGTAGGCATTCAAATATCTTCTATAGCCTAAAATGTGTATTGCAGCCACTCCAGCCATTTGACTATGTGTACTGTAGCTAGACCCCCTGCTGTGTGTTAATTAAGCTATTGTGAACTACAGTCAGACCCCCTGCCATGTGGTAATTAGTCAAGCCCTCAAGTCTTTGTTCAATCAAACCCTTTTGTATCTGACATGTAATCATGACTGAGTCATTGTATCTGTTAAGACCATCTGTTGTTGGCCTTTGTCTGATGTATTATGATTGGATCACACCCTTTTGTATCTGGTTTCACCCATCAGTGTATAAATATCTGTGGTTTGTGTCAATAAAGTGAGTTATGTTTGGAGTGAACAAGGAGTCCTGGAGTCTTGTATTGTTTATGGTCTAAAGTGTCCACTCTGATACCCATCTGCGCCAAGTATCCTGAATCGTCGACCGCCTGCTGCCAGCTTCCTGCGACCCAACTTCGTATTCTGTCAGGCGGCAACGTGGACTCTGCCTTGCTTCTTCCAAGTTCAAGTAGAACCTTAAATTCAAGCACCGGAGTGCTCGAATGGCTTGGCAACCGCTACCCTTCGTTCCTGCGACACTTTCCCTGTTCTTCGTAGCCTGGGAGTAGAGGCTTCATTCTCTACTTCCATGTTTCCCTGCTCCAGTGATCCTGCGACTGTTTCAGGGACCGTCCATACTTCGACTGGTGCATCTGACGGCGCTTATCTGCCTTCAAGAAGTAGAGACCCGGGAACAACGGCGGAAGGTGACGCAATCCCTTCTCAGCTTCTGTTACACTGGTGGCATAGTGGTGGGATTTCTCCTTCGACATCAGTTGCATCGGAGACGACATGGCGGGCAAACCTGTGCTGGAGGACACTCTGGGATCTTACAACGACCGGTATGACAACATACGAGTAAGATGGAAGAAACAGCTAGGCGATATTGTTGACAAGTTCGACAGGGAGCTGGCCTGGTGTCTCGAGGAAGAGTACAAGACGAGTACTGGGAGCTGGTCAAGCACATGGAACGAAAGTATGGACCCAGAATTCTTGTGGACTTTTACCCATATCTCTTGAGGTATGAGATTCAAGGACTTGTGTGTAGAAGGCCTACCACAAGGATTTCACTTTTGGTTGCCCAGGCTCCAGCCGATATTGGGAGATCCGGGACGAGAGAAGCCATGCTTGGGGGGTACGTTCCTGAGGATCTCCAGGGAAATTTCAATGTCCTGATTTTATGGGAATGGGACCTGGAGCAAAGATACACTGGGTTTGTGCGAGAAATCAAGGAGTTTCTACGAGAGGAAGAAGAATGGGGGGGCCCACTCATCTGAGGACCCCTGTTGTTGCCCCTGCATCAGGAAGTGGGACAACGGTCCTTCCTGATACCCCTTTGCCCCGAGACTGTATTTTCCCTGAGCTGAGGAGTGGGAATGCGTTCCTCCTCAGTGAAAAAGATGCCTCTGCATCAGGGGATGGGACAAACGTCTCCCCTGATAAGCATGTTGCCCCTTACCCTGCCTTCCCAGCTGCGGTGGATGAGATGCAGGTCCCCAAAAGCAGCAATTGTATGCCCCAACTGATGGGTGGGAGAGAGCCCATCAGTCCCCAGGACCCCCCTGCTGTGGTGAGTGTAGAAGAGCTCACCAAAAGCCCCAAGATGTTGCCCCCTGGTTTATTGGAGAATGCCCTGGGAGCGGAACAGTGTGTGCTCCCCAGGGTCACGGATGATGCCGCCTTGAGGGATGGGACTGTGGTCTCCCTCAAGGCAGAGAAGGGCCTTGTGTGTGATGGCCTACAAGAGGAGGACCCCAGTGGACTGGAAGAGAGCAGTGCTGCTGGCCCTCCTGAGGATATGTTGTGTGACCTGATGGGTGGAAAGAGTGCCCCGTCAGCCCCCCTGTGACCCCTGGCCTGGGAAGTAGGAGCAAGCTCACCAGGGCATGGGATACCCCTACTGTGGTGAAGGAGATGCAGGTCCCCACCAGCAGCCCCAGTCCGTCCCCTGTTACTACTGTCCTGGAGAAAGGGAAGAGTGTCTTCTCCAGGTATCTGAATAAGAATGTAAGGAGGATTGAGATTGCCCTCCTCCCCAAGACAAGAGATGGCCCTGATGTGCGGGGCCAGGAAGAAGAAGGGTCCAGCAGGCTGCCACCCTGCAGTGCGGCTGCTGGCCCTGGAAACCCTATGTGCTGCCCCAAGACCCCCATGCTGGAGAGTAGGATAGAGCTTTCCATTCCCTCTGTAACCCCTGGCTTGGTGCGTGGGAGCGAGCGCACCAGGTCATGTGAAACCCTGGCTGTGATGAGTGGGACAACAGACCTCATCTCCAGCCCAACGATTATGTCCCCTTTTTCCTGTGAATCCCTGGCTGGGGTGAGTGGGACAACAGTCCTCACTCCCAGCCCAACTGTTGATACCCCTTTTCCCTTTGAACCCCTGGCTGGGGTGAGTGTGACAACAGTCCTCACTCCTAGCCCAACAGTGATTCCCCTTTTTCCTGAGACCCCCAGCTTGGTGAGTGGGACCACGGTGCTCACCAGGGATGTTGCTGTTTGTGGTCCTATTACCTGTGAACTGGTGGGTGGGAGTGCGCTCCCCATCAGCCCCCCTGGGACCCCTGACCTGGTGAGTGGGACCACCATCCTCACCAGGGATGTTGTTAGTCCCCCTGGATTCCCTGAGCTCTGCCTGGTGGGTGGGAATGTGTTCCCCACCAGGTCACCCGGAACTTTGGATACCCCTGCCCTGGCCAAAAAAGTGCCCAGTGAGGCGGACAGTGCTCTGAACGTTGCCCCAGCCCAGGAGAGTGGGAATAACAGCCTCTCCTATCCTCCTGGGGCACTTGCCCACAACAAGAAGGGGGAGATGTGCCCCTCTCCCCACACTCTGACCCCCAGGCCCTTGAGAGCTCAAAGGCCCTGCTTCCACAAAAGGATCCGCCTTATAGACTGGCTTTGGACCCTGGGCCACTGGCCCCAGACCCAGGAACATTGGACACCAGCTCTGCATGGACCATGGCCCAGGAGAGACCTCACAAGCTGGTCCTAGTCAGGACCAGAAAGCACCAATTTCCCTGGCCCAGGATTAAGGGCCAAGATTGTACCCCTGGCCCAGGACAAGGGGCTTGTTTCCTATTTCCAGGCCCAGACAAGAGGCTTGCATTTTCTCCTGGCCCAGGACAAAAGGCTTGCTCATTGGTTCCCTGGCCCAGGACAAGGGGCTCCCCATTTAAGACTGGACTAGGACCAAGGCCTCCAGACTAACAAACTGTCCAGACAAGTGGCTCACAACAGCAATGCTCTTCTAGAGTTCCAAGCCAGCATTTAATATTGCAACCGCTGGCTTCGTACAAAAAGGGGGAGAAATGTAACTGATATTATCCGTTACTTGAGCCTTGTCTGGACCTCAAACTATTTATCCAAAGACTATGGACAAAGTTAGAGGATCCAATGACAAAGTTAGAGGAAGGTGGAGAGTCCTAAAAGGTAATTTTAGGGATTTAGGCAGTAAGATTAGGAACAGGACCTCCAAGGTAGTGTTCTCAGAGATACTACCCGTGCCATGCGCTACGCCAGAGAGACAGCGGGAGATTAGGGAGCTCAATGCATGGCTGAAGTCTTGGTGTAAGAAGGAGGGCTTTGGGTTTTTAGAGCACTGGGCTGATTTTGCTTTGGGGTACAATCTCTATAGCAGGGATGGATTGCACCTGAATGCAAGAGGGTCTCAAGTGCTTGGGGAGAGGATTACTAGACGGTTGGAGGAGATTTTAAACTAGGAAGGGGGGGGGGCAATAAATACTGGGATAGATAGTATAGAAAGGGAAGGTGATGTAGTTAATAACCAGGTGGGAGGATCTGGGGGCGGGGTTAGTACAGATGATAGGGAGAAGCCTATAAGCCACATCAAAATTAAATCACAAATGGAACACAGCAGTGGCATAAATTGTATGCTTGCAAATGCCAGAAGTTTAACTGGTAAAATAGGGGAACTGGAGCTGGTAGCTGAAATTGAAAACTATGACTTGATAGGCATAACAGAAACATGGTGGGATGACACACATGATTGGTCAATCAATTTAGAGGGCTACATGTTATTTAGAAAAGATAGGTCAAGCAAAAGAGGTGGTGGGGTCTGTCTGTATATCAAACCAGCATTATTGCCTCAATTGCGGGAAGATATATGTGATGACAGTAGTGAACATGTGGAATCCCTGTGGGTTGAAATAGTCACTGGGGATAAAACTGCCCAGAAAATATTAGTGGGTATTTGTTATAAACCACCAAACATTGGTGACCTTGAAGAAACACAGCTATTAATGCAAATAGAAAAGGCTTCCCAAATAGGGAGAACTATAATTATGGGGGATTTTAATTATCCAGAAATAGACTGGAAAAATGGAACAGCTAACTCTGCTAAAAGCAGCAAGTTTCTGAACTTGTTGAATGACAATTTTTTGTCACAACTAGTGCAGACCTCAACCAGAGGGAATGCATGTCTGGATTTGGTAATAACTGACCATGAAGAACTTATCTCTAACATCCAAGTAAGGGAGCACTTGGGGAATAGTGACCATAACATGGTATCGTTTGAGATTAATTCAAAAAAACAAGTTGATATGAGTTCCACCAAAACACTGAATTTTAAAAAGGCCAACTTTAGCAGGTTTAATTCATCCCTTGGTCTCGTTGACTGGGATAAAATATTTTCAGGAAAAAACACAGAAGGTAAGTGGAATGCCTTCAAAATAACATTGCAAAAATACACATATAAATTTATCCCTGTTGGAAACAAATACAAAAGAAGCAAATTGAAACCAATGTGGCTAACCAGTAAAGTAATTCATGAAATAAATAACAAGAAAGCGGCATTTAAACATTACAAAGCTGAGGGATCAGCAGAGGCATTTGCAGAATACAAAAATGTCAACAAAACCTGTAAAAAGGCTATTAAATTAGCTAGACTGGAGAATGAAAAAAATATTGCTAAGGAGAGCAAAAGCAACCCAAAAAAATTCTTTAAATACATTAATGGCAAAAAATTAAAGTCTGATAATGTTGGGTCCTTGTTAGCTGAAACGGGTGAGATGGTCAAAGGGGACAGAGAGAAGGCAGATATTTTAAATAATTTCTTTTCTTCTGTTTTTACCAAGGAAGACCCATTGGACAAGAATCTGCAAACTACTTTTACAGAACAGTCACAGCAAGCATGGGACTGGCTAACACAAGAAAAAGTGTTAAAACAATTGAATGGTGTCAAGGTAGACAAAGCTCCGGGGCCAGATGGTATACACCCACGGGTACTTAAAGAGCTAAGCCAGACCCTGGCCAGACCGATATATCTGATTTTCAGGGATTCTTTTATTTCTGGTATGGTGCCCATGGATTGGCGTAAAGCAGATGTGGTGCCCATATTTAAAAAGGGATCAAAGTCCCAGCCAGGAAATTACAGACCCGTAAGCTTGACATCTGTGGTAGGGAAGCTGTTTGAAAGGTTGCTAAGGGAATATATTCAAGAATTCTGCTGGAACAGGAATATCATTAGCAATAGCCAACATGGCTTTGTGAAAGATAGGTCTTGTCAAACGAACTTGATCGCATTTTATGAAAAAGTAAGTAATAATATAGATGAGGGAGCGGCGGTTGACGTGATCTATTTAGACTTTGCCAAGGCATTTGATACAGTTCCGCACAAGAGGTTACTGTACAAATTGAATGAAATAGGACTAGGGGAAAATGTTTGTGAGTGGATTGGAAATTGGCTGAAAGATAGAATGCAAAGAGTGGTAGTAAATGGCAAGTTCTCCAGTTGGATAAACGTGATAAGTGGAGTGCCTCAGGGATCTGTCCTGGGTCCTCTTCTTTTTAATTTGTTTATTAATGACCTCCCAGAGGGCATAGGAAGCCATGTATCAGTGTTTGCCGATGACACAAAATTAAGTAAGGTAATAAAGTCTGAACTGGATGTGTCTTCATTACAAGAGGACTTGGACAAATTGAGTAACTGGGCAGGCAATTGGCAAATGAGATTCAATATAGACAAGTGTAAAGTTATGCATTTTGGGTATAATAATAAAAATGCAACATATAGTTTAAATGGTGTTTCTCTGGGGAAATCTACTAATGAAAAGGATTTAGGAGTAATGGTAGACAATAGACTTTGCAGTAGCATGCAGTGCCAGCTGGCAGCTGCAAAGGCCAATAAGATATTGGCATGTATTAAAAGGGGTATTGACTCAAGGGAGGAAGATATAATTATGCCTCTTTACAGGTCCATGGTAAGACCCCACCTAGAATATGCTGTTCAATTCTGGGCGCCCTTTCTGAAGAAGGACATTATGGAACTAGAGAGAGTGCAGAGGAGGGCTACAAAACTAGTAAGGGGAATGGAATGTTTTAGTTATGAAGAAAGGCTAGAAAAGTTAAACTTGTACACACTAGAGAAACGGCGTCTTAGAGGGGATATGATAACACTATATAAATATGTTCAAGGCCCATATAAAGGGCTTTCAAAAGACCTGTTCATTAACAGAACAGTACACAGGACAAGGGGCCACCCGCTTAGACTTGAGGAAAGGAGATTTAGTCTACAACAGCGGAAGGGTTTCTTTACAGTAAGGACAATAAAGGTATGGAATGCACTTCCGGAGGAGGTGGTGCTATCAAATACATTAGATGCCTTTAAAAGGGGCCTGGATACTTATTTAAAAGAGCATAATATAGAGGGCTATGCACGTTAGTATTGGGATTAATATTTAGTTAGGGCTTGTTGATCCAGGGTGAAGTCTGACTGCCATTTGGAGTCAGATGCCTTCTTTTGGGTCAGCGATGGTAAACAGGAATAGGAAAAGGGTTGAACTGGATGGACGCAAGTCTTTTTTCAACCTAAATTACTATGTAACTATGTAACTATATGACATTTATTACTGTTTGGACTCTGTGCTGTGCCTTGCCGTACAAACTGGCCAGCTATTCCCTAAGAGAAAGACTTAAATTCATAGACTTTGGATCATATACTATGTTTAATGTATGTTGAACATTTTAGTTATTGTATGTAGTATGTTTGAGGGTTTACACACGCACCAATTACCAGTCGGCGGGGACTGGCGCGGTGTGTGATCAGTGCCACCGGATCGAATGTTCGGTGGCGGGGCAAGAGGTGAAAGCTGGGTCACTCAGAACCATGGAGTAGGCATGCAAATATCTTCTATAGCCTAAATTGTGTATTGCAGCCACTCCAGCCATTTGACTATGTGTACTGTAGCTAGACCCCCTGCTGTGTGTTAATTAAGCCATTGTGAACTACAGTCAGACCCCCTGCCATGTGGTAATTAGTCAAGCCCTCAAGTCTTTGTTCAATCAAACCCTTTTGTATCTGATATGTAATCATGTCTGAGTCATTGTATCTGTTAAGACCATCTGTTGTTGGCCTTTGTCTGATGTATTATGATTGGATCACGCCCTTTTGTATCTGGTTTCACCCATCAGTGTATAAATATCTGTGGTTTGTGTCAATAAAGTGAGTTATGTTTGGAGTGAGCAAGGAGTCCTGGAGTCTTGTATTGCTTATGGGTATCCTGAATTGTCGACCGCCTGCTGCCAGCTTCCTGCGACCCAACTTCGTATGCTGGCAGACGGCAATGTGGACTCTGCCTTGCTTCTTCCAAGTTCCAGTAGAACCTTCAATTCGAGCACTGGAGTGCTCGAATGGCTTGGCAACCGTTACCCTTCGTTCCTGCGACACTTTCCCTGTTCTTCGTAGCCTGGGAGTAGAGGCTTCATTCTCTACTTCCATGTTTCCCTGCTCCAGTGATCCTGCGACTGTTTCAGGGACCGTCCATACTTCGACCGGTGCATCTGTCGGCGCTTATCTGCGTCAAGAAGGAGAGACCCGGGAACAATGGTGGAAGGCGACGCGGTCCCTTCTCAGCTTCCGTTACAGCCCATACCAAAGCCTTGTCAGAAAGGAGAGAAACCATGAACCCTACTTTACTTTACTCTGTAGGGAACACATGCAGAACCATCTCCATGTATATGGCCACTTGAGTGAGGAACCCACATCACACAGTACCGGGTTACCGTCATATCTTTGCAGAAGCGGGGTAGATGCGGACATTGTCCTGGCAACATTGGCCTCTTGGGCATTCATAACTACAGGTGGCGGAATTGAATCAGCAGGGGCCACCGGTTGTCTCCTGGGACGGTCCAAGTGAGCCGTATAGTTAAGCAGAGTCTGCATTGCCAAATCTAGTTGATGAATGCATTGATCCTGGCTGTCCAACCTAGCCAAAATGCTCATATTAGGTGGGTTTCCTGTACCTTCAGTACTCATGGTAGCCCTTTTGTACTGTCACGGAACTCAAGGATGAAACAGGACACAGTACAGTAATTCAAAACACCACCTTTATTGCACAATAATATAGCAAGAAAATAAATAACACTCAGGAGGAGACAAAGAGCTAGGCAGGGAGCAATAACTGCTACCAGATATAGTAGACTGAACCTGCACGTCAAACATGGGAGTACGTGCAATAGTACTGATGCTGGGGCTAGGACCCAGATATAGATTGCGACAATAGCACCGATACTGGGGCTAGGACCCAGAAATAGATTGCAACAATAGCACCAATACTGGGGCTAGGACCCAGAAATAGATAGAAAGCTATGTCAGGTTCAAGCGGTAAAGTCAACCAATGAATTCTAGGACTGACTTAGGCCTACAGTCAGTATAATGAGATAAAAGCAACCAAGGTAGAGAACCAGAGGAAGTCAGCCAGAGCCGAAGGTCAAAACCAAGCAGGTAGTCAGACAAGCCAAATGTCAGTATCACAGCGGGTAGTCAGCCAGAGCCGATGGTCAAAACCAAGCGGGTAGTCAGACAAGCCAGGGGTCAGTACCAGAGCAGGTAGTCAGCCAGAGCCGAAGGTCCAATACCAAGCGGGTAGTCAGACAAGCCACAATACTGGACACCGGGAAAACTAGGACGACAAGCCAAGGATCATACATGGAGCTCAAACAAACTACAGCTACAGTGGAACACCACGAAAGGGCTACTGATGTGGTGACCAGACAGTTTATAAATGGATTCCCCCCACCCCCAGGAGGTGGAGCACCAGATGGACGTGACATCACTGTAGGATTCCACAGTGACTTGCGCCCGGCTGTCTGTCAGCGAGGGACCATGAAGAGATGCAAGGGGGAGCAGTCAGGAGATGCAAGGGGGAGCAGTCAGAAGGCCGGTCGCCCAGACGAGCAACAAGGTGCACCGGTAACTGTGAGACTGGACACGGCAATCCCGCGAGGCAGTAAGCAGAGGGAACCGGTCTTCCCTACACATTGCAGCTGGTTCCCCTCTGAACAGGAGGTAAAAGTGGCGCTTATAATGTCTAAGACTGACCTCCTTATCTTCCCTCCTAAATCCTGCACAACACCTCCATTTTCTATAACTGTCGAGGGCGCCGCAATTTACCCCGTATGCAAGACCCACTGCCTCAGGGTAACTTTGGACTCTTCGCTTTCCTTACAATAATGAAGTAACCAAAACCTGTCGCTTCTTTCTTCAGAATATAGCAAAAATCCTGCCATTCCTCTCTCACTCTACAATAGAAACCCTCATGTATGCTCTTATCCTTTCTTGCCTGGACTACTGCAACATTTTACTTATTGGTCTTCCTGCTAACCATATTGCTCCTCTCCAATCATTTCTTAATTCAGCCACCAGAATACTCTTCCTTTCCTCCAGAACAGTACTCATCCCACCACTTTTAAAATCATGTCATGGCTTCCCATAAAGCAGTGTATCACATTCAAAATCCTCCTCATTGCCTTCAAGGCTCTCCATCACTTGTCCCTACCTTATATTTCATCTTTGATATCCCACCACATGCCTGCACGTCCACTATGCACCACGCATGGTGGACAGCTCTCTGCCTGTTTAACCACTATCGCTGTTTCATGACTGAAGGCTTTCTCCCTTGCTGCTCGCTACCTCTGGAATGCCCTACCTCTTAGTATTCGCCAAGCCTCAACAACTTTCTCATATGTCAAAAACTGCACTTCCTTCTCTACCAGCTTGTATGTGTATGTCACCCATCCTATACTTAGATTGGAAGCTCTACGGGGCAGGGACCTTTCATCCTAATATATGCTCACCTGTTTTTCCCCTTATGATTGTCTTTATAAGCACTTAATCACCGCACTTATTAAATGTAAACTGTAAAGTGCCAAGTACAATAGTTGGTGCTATATAAATACAAATATACAACACAATACAATATCTGAAGGAAACACAGACATGATTGGGATCAATAAGTGCATTTTATTTAGAGAAAACATGACATATGGGACTTTTTTAATGTTTGTTGGGTTAGAAGGGATGCAGATGTGGATGCCCTCACTGACTGGTGACTCTTGTGGGTCTCAGGGTTGTTGGTGTCACACTTGAGGGTCTCAGGGTTGTTGGTGTCACACTTGAGCTCACCACAACAGCAGTTCTGGATTAAATTTTGTTCAAGCATTTCAATGAGCATGTGACCAAACAAGTCATTGAGTGCTGTCCCAATTTGGTTTATTTCTGTGCATGGGAAGGCTTGCTGTGATTCAATATGTCTGACAGTGACTGCAGTTCTGTCCATGTTGCCAGACACCTCCTGGAGAAGAGCCTGGTCTCCCTCAGTATCCTCCTCTGGATATGGATTTATTCCTTACATCCTGCTGGTTATGGTAGCTGAGCTGTAGCACATGATGAGGGGTGGATGGTGCACATGGAGGTGCTGCTGATGCCTCTCCTCCTTGGTCGGTTTCTGTTCAATTAACGTTGGTTCTCTCATGATCTGCTTGTGTCTACTCTTATGCCGCAGCTGGTGTTGAGGCAAATGTGTGGACAGGTGTGATGGGGCCAGCATGTGATGCATTATAGGGTGAGCTCTGCATCCCCACCACATATATAATCTCCTCACAGACTTGTGATACTTGTTCCCCAGGTTCAGTCTGGTGGTGTGAAGTTGGTGAAGGGTTCAGGTCTCTGTGGCTCATCTAAAGGGCCAAGATGCTGGTAGTCAAGTGGCCATGGTGGCAAAGGTTGAACTGTGGCAAAGGTCAAACTTTTCTCAACCTAATTTACTATGTCGTATGACAACCAACCTTACACCACATATGAAATTCACAGAAAAGAAGAAACAGATAGATCAACCAATAAAAATGGTAGTGACAGGAAGAAGGTTGATGATGGAAGATGAAGAGGCAGTTGAGGAGGAAAACTAGTAGAAAGCTAAATATTGATGTTGATGAAGGTCCGAATAATATTTTTAATTTCAGTAATCAACCACTGACAGATTTAGAAAAGTATGTAATCCAAAATGGATTAAAATGTACCCCAACTGTTAGTTTTAACAAATTTGAGGCTTATATAAGCACACACAAATGTATATGTAATCTATGCATTAAAAAGTATTTTATAAAAGATAAAGTAGAATATAAACCAAATACTGAACCGTTTGTACATACAGAATGAAAATTAAAATCAACATTTTTTCCTAAAGAAGAACTTGATGAAAGTATACAAACAATTAACAACCTTGTAAAGAAAGATATACATAGTGTAAAAAAATTTAATTTTATGTATAAACCAAATATATCTAAAAAAGTGAAACAATGCACGAGGGATTTAAAAATAACACATCAATAACCATCAAGTCCACCGATAAAGGAGGAGGAGTGGTGGATATGGATACTAAAACATATGAAGAAATGTGTCAGAATTTATTAAAGGATGTATGTCCCCACATGATGCTAAAAAAAGATCCTACACAGGAATATTATTCCTTATTACAAAATATTTAGAAGAAGGTAGAGATAAGGAGATATTACTATAAAAGAAGTATAATTTCATTCTGGGAGCCAATCTCAGATTACCGGTTTTATTGTCTGCCAAAAAATCATAAGGACACGTCACATCCTCCAGGCATACCTATTGTATCTGGGATTGGCTCCTTGACTGCTTATCTCTTCCAATATATAGATTGTTTTTTGCAGGATAAAGTTAAAAAAATTACCATCATACATTAAAGCAGAACTTACATCAATATTATATTTAGCCCCAAATCCTTAACAGGATAGCGATATACATAGAAATACTTTCCATTTGCAGTATAAGTGCAGCATATGTAAGAGAGAGAATGTTTTCGGCAGGCAGCAGTGGGGAACATCTTGCAGAAACGGCATCTCTGCTTCTGCGCTGTCCGTCCCCTTCAACTCCATGATTGGTGAGTTGAATACCACTGTGCTGCTGCGCCTGACAGCGCAGGTGCAGAGACCGACTCCTGCAAGATCCCATCCTTGCCTGCCTGCTGAAAACATTCTCTCTTATTTATGCCGCACTTATGCTGCAGATGGAAAGTATTTCTATTTATATTGCCACCCTATTAAGGATTTTGGGCTAAGCATAATGTTGATGAAAGTTCCGCTTTAAAGATACAACTAAAGTTATCAATATTTTATCTTCAGTTGAATGAAAAATAATACATTTTAGTGTTATGGACACAGGTAAGTTGCAGCAAAATTTGCAACAAAACTGCATCCATTACATGGTTATGTTACCATATCCTAAATCACATTTAGTTTTCAGAACCATTTTCCCTTGTTTCTTTGTCGTATCCCTGGTCTGTTTTGGCAGGAAAGGGACAAAGAGAGGACAGCTTTCTGTGTTCATTTTGCTTCTAGGGGTAGGGTTGCCACCCAGCCATTGTTAAGTCTATGGAGGGAATGCCATGGCTGGTATTTTTTTGAAGAAAAGGTGGCAACCCTAGCTAGGAGGAGGGGGGAGGGCAGGTAAAGTCGGCTGGTGATGGGCAGGGCTTGCAAACAATAAAAGAGATTGCCAGTCAGTGCTTGGAAGCATTCTTGGTGTGGAGCAGTTGAGTGATGGATGGGGAGTAGATGGCTCAAAATCCAGCAAGGCTACTGTGCCTTGATTAGGCCCCAAGAACTGTTCCAGAGCAGAGCCTGACCCTGAGCTCCAGTGAAAGTAGACAAATACATTGCCTGAATACATCCAGTTCCATTGGCCTGTTTCTTTTCCAGTAGTCTTGTCCTTGTAAGAATGTACCAGGATTAGATGAGTATAAAAGCTGTATCATTCTTTTTCTGCTTTATTGTTTCTTTTATACAATATTTCTAGGAAAAACACCCTAAGTAACCAAAGCATGGGGACTTTTGCCATAATTGTTGTATTTTGTGTTTTATTTACATCGCAGTAAGTAATTATCTAGTTAGTATTAGGTGCTTAGCTAGAATATATTTGATAATATACAGTGTATTGTTCTTATTATAATATTAATGTTTGTTATTAATTATTATTGCTAGTACTGGGGTGCTATTGTGTTATTTGTGGTATTGGTCATTAGAACAAACTTCTCTGGGTATATGTCACAGTTTTGTAAGAACACTCAGACAGTTAGGTAAGGTTTAAAAGCTTTATTGAAGGTCCAGATGAGGTCTGTACAAAGTACTTCCCAGATCTGACTCAGGTCAGGATGTATGAATATCACAGTAGCAATATATAATAGGACTTTGTAGGCTTGATCCGTGGACAGGTTCAGGAACAAGTAGAACCACAACAGCCCCACACCGCCACTAGGTGAAATAAGGAGATGGGTGACTGCAGGGCAATTCCCTAGGAGGCTAGGGATAAAGTAGACAACACAGGCAGTACTCAGGCAGTGACCTGACCCTAGAACTCTAGGGTTAACGGAGGCAACACAAACAGGACTCTGGCAGTGGTCTGACCTTAGAACGCTAGGGTTAACGGAGGCAACACAGACAGGACACTGGCTGTGATCTGACCCTAGTACACTAGGGTTAACGGAGGCAACACAGACAGGACTCTGGCAGTGGTCTGACCCTAGAATGCTAGGGATAATGGAGGCAACACAGACAGGACTCTAGCAGTGACTTAGACCCTAGTACGCTAGGGTTAACGGAGGCAACACACACAGGACTCTGGCAGTGGTCTGACCCTAGAACGCTAGGGTTAACGGAGGCAACATAGACCGGACACTGGCAGTAATCTGACCCTAGTACACTAGAGTTAACAGTGGCAACACAGGCAGGACTCTGGCAGTGACTTGACCCTAGTACGCTAGGGTTACTGGAGGCAACACAGACACTGGCAAGTTACCGGACTCCCACAGACCCCTGGAGACTACTTGGGTAGATAGGCTTGACAGGCACTGTGCAGTATAGTGAGTGGGAGTAGGTGGAATGAGATACAGGGCGCGTACCCTGACAGATCAGAAGCCAGCGTTGCCCCAATCTGTACACAAGGAGTTAGTCAGCCAGTCCCATCAGAAATGGAACCAGATACTCAGCCAGCTCGGCACACATGGAGTAGTCAGCCAGTCCTAGTCAGTAACAGAATCAGATACTCAGCCCAGCCAGGTCAGTACATACAGAGTTAGTCAGCCAGTCCTAGTCGGTAACGGAATCGGATACTCAGCCAAGCCAGGTTGGTACACACGGGGTTAGTCAGCCAGTCCTAGGGCTCGATTTAAAGGCAACCGTTAAACCAGCCGCTAAGTGAAAAAGGCACATCGCTCGCAAATAATACAGGAGTTACGGCAGATTCAATAACTACTCTACGAGAATAGCTATCGAGCGTAGGCACACAAAAAACACGTAACACAAAACCCGTTGTCGCTCATGTTAATGCACAACGGGCGGACAAATCACACGATAACTGAGCTCCAAACAACATGTAACATAACGGCTGCCGTTGTCAAGCAACCATGATTGATGCCAAAACAAATTCAAACACACATCCAATCCCAAAGCCCCAATGTATCAAATAACTTCAAATACACCTATATATACCCAAAAATAACCGCCACACACTGTCTGTTATCGAGTTCTTCAGAGCCAGATATCAGGACCCAGGAGCAGAGGATAGTCATTAGAGAGAGGGAGAGAGGCGCGTTCATTGGAGGTAGAGGAGTTTTGCAGTTTGGAGAGAGGAGAGAGGTGCACTATATATACACATATCACACTTTTGCACATATTACATACACACATACAAACACAAACACATACACATACATACACATAGTCCTTTTATTTTATAACACCTTACACATTTTACATTTTATTTTGACAGTGTGAATCTGGGAGTGAAAGTGTGTGACAGAGAGTGACTGGATCGAGTGTGTCTGTGAGGGCCTGTGGGAGTGCCTGGGTGTGACTGGGTGAGTGATGGCCAGGAGAGGAGGACAGGAGAGAGGGATGGGGAGAGTAGTGGAGGAGGAGGAAGCTCAGGAGGGGATCCCTCAGCAGAGCAGGGGTGGGAGAGGGAGATCCGCAGGGCGGAGGGGGACCAGGCCCACCAGAGCAGGAACACGCAGGACAGGGACAGAACCTGCAGTGGGACGAGGGGTAGTTCCTGGGGAGCACCCCACACAGGCAGGGTCAGACCAGGCAGGGCACTCCGGCTCTGAATCCTCCCATGCCGGAGCTGATGAGGGCAGGATCAGGGATCCCAGATATAGTGAGGAGGAGAACACGGCTCTTGTGGAAGCTGTCCTGGAGAGGCAGAGTGTTCTCCACCCGACGGCAAAGGTCCCTGGCCTGGCAGCGCGGAGGAAGGCAGCCTGGAACCAGATCTGCAGCCGGGTGAACGCGGTGGCAACATGCAGGCGGGACGTGGAGTCTGTGAAGAAGAGATGGGGCGACTGCCGGAGGGTGGTCAAGAACAAGATGTCTGACATGGCCAAGCAAGCCCGAGGCACCGGAGGTGGCCCATCTGTGCCCATCACATTCTGCGGCTGGGAGGAGATGGTGCGGCAGAACATGTCCCCGACCATGATCGAGGGGGTCGTGGGAGGAACTGACACTGGGGATGAGAGGAGCCTCCACACTACCGGTAAGTGCAACACTACAGAACAACACACTACAGCAACCAACACCAGCTGCACACACACTCACACCTCAACACATGGCCATCACTCAGCCATACAACTGCACCAACACAGCACCATGAGGGTTAAAAAAAGGACACAACACCTGGACAAATGGCAACGTCCAACTTGGGACAAACCTGTCAAAGTCCTACTTCAACCCTCCTGTCGCTGTGCTCATTACACACAATACACAAACCTTCATTTTCAAATTGTCGACTGTCATAGATCATCACTGTTCACACACAATGTCACCCATGTCCCCACCCCCACCCTAACCCCTTGAGTGCTAGAGGGATCATCAATGCATCGATCAACAATGCATTGGCAACCCCTCTGGGACTCAAGGGGTTAACCTGACAACAAACAAGTCAATAGGACAACGATCACATGCTACACAGGGGACATTCACTAAGCGGTGACAAACACATGGTGGACACAAAGTAACCCTCACACACCCTCACTTCACCAGTACCAGTGTTAGTCCATGGAGAATATGCCAAAACAAGAATCAAGTTCATAGGGTCCCATTGTACAGACTCCATGGAAAACACTGGAAATGGGGAAAGGAGATCACTGGAGAAGTCACCATCATGTTCATGTCATCGGTTCAACATCACCGCTTACTGAATCACAAAAGGGGGCATCAGATCACACATCACAGTGTCACACAGAATAAATGCTTGTAGGTGCAACACACAGGCCGAAAACTATTTTACAGAATTCAAGCTGGAAAAAGTAGGCATTGGTGTTGTGGCTGCAATCATTTACTCTGACTTGAAATGACATATCCCATATCTGATTCCCACATGGATCCACAGGGGTGCTGATGCCATGGATCGATGGTACACCAGCATCTCTATGCAGGATACATATGGGAAACAAATAGCAAACATTGTACCTTGGTCACCAACAGGCCATGACTGATGGATATCTAGGACTGAGTACGGTTGCCTCACACAGAAGGATGGATGGGCTCATACACAGAGAAAAAACAGGCCTCAATCAAAGATATCCCTCACTACTGGCTGGATTGTTGCCCTTAGGATTCAAATGTTACTAAATATGTTCCAACATGATGTGAACACAGAGATCACTTCACTGGATGTGATTGCCTTACTGGCCAGATATGTGCACCCATCACATATCAACCTACATTGCTACCATCCAAATACACATACATAGTATATCACACTCTACGTAGATGGGATATACGAGGTATGTTCATATCCATCATATCAATACAATGTCTTGTTGGATGGGTGCACATATATAGCCAGTAAGGCAATCACACCTAATGAAATGCTCTCTGGCATCACATCTTGGAAGGATATTACTCCATCCATATGAAGGGTACATATCCACATACATATATGACCATTTCTACTTGTGTGTCACTGTAATGGGATAGCAATGGGTAATGTCATCATGATGTCATATCATTGCCATCGTTAACAGATGTGTCTTGATCTAAGTCCCATCCCTCCAACACTCATGGTTATACAGATATTGCTCCATGTGACAGGTGAAGATATCCATCATTTGACCACACGGAGGCTCTTCAGCAGAGCCAAAGTCACAACATTTAACAACAATTAAGTATTGTTCTCTAAATGGGTTGATTTTGTCTCTGCTGAAAATCCCTCGTGTGGACAAATGACTGAAATCTACATCCGTCACATAGAGCAATATCTGAACAACCAGGAGGGTAGGAGGGATAGGACTAACAGAGAACAACATCTGTTCCCACAATGTCTACAATCTGACATCAAGGTGGACTTAACCTTTGCCACCCCCCTGGAGGGATAGCCATCCCTACAAGTTGTGAAGACAAATATATGTTGTTGGATCCCCCCCCCCCCCCCCGAGTTAAACAATGGTATTCCTACTGCTGAAAGGTGTGTTGATGCAAAAGGTATCACAGCTCAGACATGGATATGTCAGGGGCAATATCCCAGTGGCCTGATATTGTACAGTGGTGCTGTTACTACACAATCATATGGACAGCTCTGGTACAGGGACCAGATATCTACATGGGAGGGTGTAGCAACAGCCCCACTGTACTATTTCTGGACACTGTGATATTGCACCTCAAAATGAAACCTTCACCCGTAATAACTCAAACAACACCTTTCAGCAGTGGGAGTACCCTTGTTTACCCAGGGGGATTAACACAAACACATATATTTTTCTTCACCACATATCAAAGTAGAATTGTCTCCACAAACATATGGCTAAGGTCACTAATCACAACATCTTCTTCCTCCACACAGCTTACGGCCGTCAAGCCCAGCGGGAGACAGTGGAGGAGGCTATGTCACCCCCCAGTGAGGAGGACACAGAGGAGGGGACCAGCCGGTGGTCACCTTACCCACCATCACCATCCCCTCCAACACAGGCTGCATCACCACCTACTGCACCACCACAGGCTGCATCACCACCTACTGCACCACCACAGGCTGCACCACCCTTTCCAGCTGCACCACCACAGGCTGCACCACCCTTTCCAGCTGCACCACCACAGGCTGCACCACCCTTTCCAGCTGCACCACCACAGGCTGCACCACCCCTTCCAGCTGCACCACCACAGGCTGCACCACCCTTTCCAGCTGCACCTCCCCAGTACAGTGGCTGGATGCCACAGGAGGAGAGGTGGACACATCCATCCACCTCCACCAGCTACTACCCTCCATCAGCAGCACCACCACCGCCAGGGAGGCAATGGCTGCCAGGGACAGTGGCCAACACCCAATATGGGCCATATGCCTCCCAGATCAACCCACCCTCCTGGATGGCTCCACAGCATGCCCCAAGGTATGATCCGAGGTGGGGTCCCACCACCTATCAGTGGCCACCATATGACCCTTGGCCACTGGACTACACACACCTGGGCCTGATTGGTGAGCCCCAGCGCCCCCTACCCAGGGACATATTCACACCTCCACCAGCACACACATCTCTGGGCAGCTCTGCATCACTTGATGTGGTGGGTATATGCCCATCATCTGCACCAGCCACTCCAACAGCAGCCACAGCACCCTCAACAGCAGCAGAGAAGGAAAGAGCACCCTCAGCAGCAGCAGAGGAGGAAAGAGCACCCTCAGCAGCAGCAGAGGAGGAAAGAGCACCCTCAGCAGCAGCAGAGGAGGAAAGAGCACCCTCAGCAGCGGAGGAGGAGGAAAGAGCACCCTCAACAGCAGAGGAGGAGGAAAGAGCACCCTCAACAGCAGAGGAGGAGGAAAGAGCACCCTCAACAGCAGAGGAGGAGGAAAGAGCACCCTCAACAGCAGCAGAGGAAACAGCAGCACCAGGGACACCGGGCACATCCACCTCCAGGACCGCACGCCTCACAGGCATGGAGGCGGAGTGTATGGCCCTTCAAAGAAGACTACTCCGGTCCAGTAGAAGTACAGACAGCAACATCACCAGGAGCAGGAGGCAATCCAGGAGGAACATTGCCCAATTGGAGACCAGAATCCAAGCTCTGGAGTCGGAGGTGGCCAGGGGGAACACACTACTCCACCAGCTCAGGACTGGTCTCATGGACATGATGACACAGGTCCTTGTGGAGTTAAGGGAGATCAACCGCAGAGAGAACCTGAGGATGGAGAGGTCGAACTTGCGTTCCACCGAGGGGTCTACTGCTACCACCACCCCCTCCAGTGTTACCCCTGAAGCAACACCTAGGGGGCAGAGGGTTACCAGGAGATCCACAAGGGCATCCACCTCTGGCACCCAGGCCAAGGCCCCCCACCCAAAGAAGAAAAAATGAAAGGCCCAACCTGTTAAGTTTCCCTTCAATAAAGAAAACATTTTTTTTTTAATTCCAGTCTGATCTGTTGTGTCTTCAGTTATGGATTGGGTGGCAGGGTTGTCTCCAATGCATTGCCATACAATGCAGTGAACACAACCTCTGCCTATGTGAAATGTTATTGGGATGCTACAACATGGGTTCACACACACACCGTTGTACAAATTCAACTTGTAATACATCCCTGGAGCCATATTACACCACTGTGTTATATGGCGGTGTTGTGTGTTGAATTTGAACAACAAAACATACCCCTTAGCACAACAAATTGTACAACACTGAACATTCGTCTACTTCATATGTTGTGTTTAACCCTTTGAGTGCCAGAGTGGTAGACAACGCATTGTAAAGAAATGCGTTGGGGACCACTCTTGCACTCAGTGGGTTAATGGGATAACCAGACAAACAGCTCTGTGATTTAGCAGGGACATTATAAGCAGGATAGATAAATGGGACATGTATCCATGTTGTCTTGGATTCACACACTCATTGTGCAACTGACTTACTGGAGAAGCCAATGTTTTTAACCTAGGATTTCAATGTGTAGCACACACATTGATATCCTGGGCTGAGCATTGGGGTCTCCTGTAAGTTGAGTTGCTGTTTCCCTAAGGGTGTAACAGACTTCACCAGTGATAACACATGTCCACTTAGTCTGGTTGTTCGTTAGCCCATGTACTGAGATATGTCAAAGTGGAGCCAAATCTCAGAACATGGATTATACTGAGCAATACAGATACTGTGGACAGGTATTCACTGTGGAAGTATGTCCCCTGTATCACCTCTTCATCACTCCCACAACACATTGGTGCATCACTGCCACCATCATCTGTTTACATGGATACATCACAGAGTCCAGTCACTGGCAAACAAGTGGTGGACTCCTGTGATGTGGGTGATGCCTTTCCATGTATGGGGCATACTCTACCCTGGGTGTGGTAACACATTGACATATGTGTTCTCAAATATATCCGCCTACAGACACAGATAGAATGGTGATGGTTCATCTTTATTGTGTCTCAAAGTACATTAGAATGTACATGTGTTTAGTGTGTGTATTGCCTATATGCATTGAACACCTGTATGAGAACACTAAATGTACTTTGAAACTAAATCGTAATACTTCAGTAACACTGCTGCCCTGCTCATGTGTTGTCCATGAGGTTTGACAACTCTGTAGCTGAGCATCCTGACTGTACAGGTTAAAACACTCAAGAATTAGTGTTTTCTGTGTCTCTATGAGAATGTTCCAGTAGAGGTTTGTGTGAACCTCAGGTCAAACTTTGCATCACCAACAACATCACCATAAACAGCAAGGGGTGATCTTCATGAAGGTGTTGTCAAGACATCAATCCAGTCACATGGAAGATCCTCAGTTCAAGGATGGATCATGTTACGGATGCCTGCGGGACAAGAGGACAGGATTTGGAGCAGTAGACCTGAACTGATCATCAAGCAACAACAATTTAGTCTTTTTCATCCCCTCAGTTTTCACAGTTACAGGTGAGTGCACAAACCATTGCTTGACAATGTGTTGTGTACTCATCTGTAACCAATTCTGTGGGGAACTAAGGACATGTGCATCAGTCCTAGGGATATGTGCCCCTGACATGTATACACACATTAACAAGTGTTCTGAGAGCTCCATGGAAGTAATGACATTGTGCTGCCACTGTGAAAGTGACAGTGGCAGCCCAATGTCATTTGTTCCATGGAACTGTTAGGACACATTTGTTGATGTGTGTATTCATGTCAGGGGCACATACGTCTGCACACTCACAGGTCTGCATGGAGTCCGTGGTAATCTGATCTACGTCTCATGACCTCTACATTGTGTGCCCATACCACTGTACATCCACCCGTGCTGCTCTTCTCAGCTGTAGCACAGTACAGGTCCCATATTGAGTCTGATGTCCCTTCTAATGCATATCATTAGATAATACTCTTTCGCTACTGGGCTAGCATGGTTGTTCAGGCTATAATCATGGCATATCCAGTTAGTTGCTGTCAATCAAGCCGTGTAAGGTGATGAACATGGGTAATATGTTGTACCTTGTTTATCCTGGGGGTGTGCGTGATATCCTTGGGGTCTGTATGTCAACGTGGAGAGTGGAATGGAGGATGGTTGTTGAGTCCACACACACAATTTTCCACGTCCACTGCCAGTGCAGTGCTGTGTCACTGTTCCTGTGGGGTGAGACAGAACAAAATGTGCAGTGTGGTTAGTGTCACAGGACTGATGGGGGACTTGCATGGATTGTTTGCATGCATGTGTTATACTCACAGGTGAAGTATTCCGTGATGAGCCTGTCTCTGATCTGTGCCCCTCTCATAGTCTCCTCCACATGCCCGATGTCCATGGCCACTTCCTGTATGGGGGGGTCCGGGATGTGCTCCAGCAGCCTGGTGTCCACTGCGATGTTGTGCAGTATTGCGCACGCCACAATGATGTCACACACCTTAGCCGGTGCATACTGCAGTGCTCCCCCAGAGTGGTCCAGACATCGGAATCTTGACTTGAGGAGCCCAAATGTCCGCTCAATAGCATTCCTGGTTCTGGCATGAGCCTGGTTGTAGCTTTCCTGGGCATGTGTTTGGGGATTGGCCAGAGGGGTCAGTAGCCAGGACTTGCATCCATAGCCAGCATCACCTGTGTAATGTGAGTGACATGGTGAAACAGGGAGCACATGTTGTGTGAATGATGTTTTGTGTGGTGGACGTAGTAGGTGTGGGTCAGGTGCATGCTGAGCTGAGTGGTGTGTACGCCTGTGTATGTGGTGTGATTTTGTTTTGTGAACTCACCCAGTAGCCATCCCCCTGTAAAGGTTCCATTCTCAAAATCTCTGTGGACTGAGGAGTTTTGTAGAATGTATGCATCATGTGTGCTGCCAGGATATTTTGCACAGACATTCATGATCCTCATGTTGCTGTCACACACCATCTGCACGTTGATGGAGTGGAAGTTCTTCCTGTTGATGAATATCTGTGCGTCACGTGCTGGGGCCTTAATCCGGACATGGGTGCAATCTATAGCACCCATGACCCTGGGCATGCCTCCCTTTGCGTAAAAGGCCTGCTTGACGTGTATCCAGTCCATGTCGGTGGTGGGAAAATGTATATAGGTACTGGCCTTGCTTTTGAGGGCTGGCAGGACCTGGGCCAGCACTCTGGAGAATGTGGCCTGTGACATGCCAGATGCGTAACCCTCAGTGGACTGGAAGGCCCCGCTTGCCATGAAGTGTATGGCACAGAGTAGTTTCTGCAGGCCAGTTAGGGCATGGTTGTGGATGTAGATGGGATCCACCTGCTCCTTGATGACCTCATACAAGGCAATGATGCTGTCAGGCCTCAACCTGTAGCGATCAATGACCTCGTCATCAGCCATTCCAAAGAGTGTGACCCTTGGGTGGTATACCCTGGGCCTTGGTGGTCGTCTATACATCCTGTGCCCTCCAGGTGGGGATGGACTCCTGTGTGGCTGCTGAGCCAGAGCCTCCTCACTTGCAACAGGTGAAGGCTGTTGATGAGGCGTGCTTGGAGTTTGCTGATGTTCCCTAGCTCTCTCCCTTGCACGCCTTCTCCGCAGTCTTCGCAACAATATGTAACCCAACATACTGTTTGCTCTCTCTATCTGTCTTTATCTCTCTCTCTCTCTCTCTCTACCTCTCTCTCTCTCTCTCTCTCTATCTCTCTCTCTCCCTCCCTGAGTGGAAAACAAGCCACAAGTGAGTGTGTTGAGTTGTCCCTTTAAGTACTTGCTAGGGCGTTGTGTAGGTGTGGTGATGAGGTGAGTGCTGACCAATGGTGAGTTGTTTTTGTCCAGGTAAGTGTTAGCAGGTGTGTGTGTGTTATAAGATGTGGTGTGTTGTGCTTGTTCTGTGTGTGCCATTTGCGGGCGTGCAGTTGTGGGGTGCAGGTCGCGTGTTGATGTTGCCCAGGTGAGCTTGTATTTGCAGGGTCCGCTTTGTGTGATGACCCCCATTGTTCCGTGCCATGTTGTGTTGTTGTTTTTTTGTGTGTCATTGTTCCTGTGGTGTTGGTTGTTGTTGTGTGTGTAGTGATTTGTGTTGTGTGTGCATGTTTTTGTGTTGTTTTGGCATTGCACGGGTTAATTTTCCCATTTACATGGTTGTGCGGTAAGCCTTTTGTGTGTTTTCCTCTGTAACGGGTGTTTAGTTTTGGCCGTTAAGTGTCTAACGTGTGTGGGAAGTGGGTCTTAACTTTTAGCCGTTAGGTGTGTCTTTTTTTCAGCCGTTATCAGTACCGCAAGCCTTTGAATAGCTCTGGGGTATCTTGTTCCATGCGTCTGAATGCACGTAAGTGTATCGGCCGTAAGGATTCTGCAACTGCCGTTAGCTGTTGTTTAGACGGATCTTTGAATTGCAACATGACACTTAACGCACCCGTTAGTGATTTTTTTGGTTAACGGCTGCCTTTAAATCGAGCCCCTAGTCGGTAACGGAATCAGATACTCAGCCAAGCCAGGTCGGTACACACGGAGTTAGTCAGCCGGTCCTAGTCAGTAACAGAATCGGATACTCAGCCAAGCCAGGTCGGTACACACGGAGTTAGTCAGCCAGTCCTAGTTGGTAACGGAATTGGATACTCAGCCAAGCCAGGTCGGTACACACGGAGTTAGTCAGCCAGTCCTAGTCAGTAACGGAATTGGATACTCAGCCAAGCCAGGTCGGTACACACGGAGTTAGTCAGCCGGTCCTAGTCAGTAACAGAATAGGATACTCAGCCAAGCCAGGTCAGTACACACGGAGTTAATCAGCCAGTCCTAGTCAGTAACGGAATCGGATACTCAGCCAAGCCAGGTCGGTACACACGGAGTTAATTAGCCAGTCCTAGACGGTAACCGAATTGGATACTCAGCCAAGCCAGGTCGGTACACATGGAGTTAGTCAGCCAGTCCTAGTCAGTAACAGAATCGGATACTCAGCCACAGGCACGTGCACACATAGACCCCAAGGGGGGCTTGAGCACCTGCCCTTTTTGTCCAAGTGTCCTTGTGCCAAAATAAATAAATTAATTAATCAGTCCGATTTTATTTTAGGTATGTGAGTGAGGGCCGGGGACTGGGGAAGTTGCTACCCGTAATGGACCGCCGCCTATTAAATCGTGCCGTGGCTAGCACTGCAGTGCCGCCCATCATCATCATCAGCTGTCAATCACTCTCTCGCTGCTGAGTCTGACTGTGAGTGACTGAGGCACTGACACAACTTCATCACTAGTACTAGGCCCAATGTTTGCCCATTCATTTTTTAAATTATGCTAATGCTGCTCATTCATGCCCAGCCCAGTGCCCTTTTTATCATGCTGCGAGTCGGAGTCCCGACTCGAGTATGCTCATGCATGCCGCACTGCAGCCTGTGCCTTGCCACCCAGTCCTTCTGACTCCCAACTCTACCACATACGTAACTTTACGGGTTACTATACTGTTCCAGTGTCCCACACAAGACAAGAGCCAGCCAAGTCAGATGCACCGCTCCGCTTGCTTTCTGCCAGCCCACTCAGTCCAGAGAGACTCACTCGGGCTGGCCTGGCAGCAAGCGAAGACTGTCACTCACTGTGGCACTGTGCCTCTTTCTCCTCATTTGGTCTGCGAGTGTGCAGCATGTGTGATGTCATCACGGCCCACAGAGGCGTGTGATGATGGGGGGGCAGAATGGGAGTCTGTGGGACATCAGGTCGGGTGACAGACCCCACTAAGAGGACAAGCGACCAGCAGAGGTGGAGTCAGGAGCCAGGGGAGCCTCAGGACTATTACCAGTCGTCTCAATGTGAGGGTAAGTTGGAACTGATGGAGGCAATATGGAGATGATGGGGGCAATGTGGAGCTGATGGGGGCAATATGGAGCTGACAGGGGACAATGTAAGGGCAATATGGAGATGATGGGGGGGCAATGTGGAGATTAGGAGCATTGTGGAGTGTCCAGTGGAGATGGCCAATGGGGAGGGGAGGCGCTTCAAATTTCTGTGCCTACAGGCTCCTGAGATGTAAATTCTTTTCTTTTTTTAATATACATTTTGAATAAATAATTATGAGAAGTGCCCTTTTTTTCATTTGAGCCCCTGCCCCCCAAAATGTCTGTGCACGTCCCTGCTCAGCCAAGCCAGGTCGGTACACACGGGGTTAGTCAGCCAGTCCTAGTTGGTAACGGAATCAGATACTCAGCCAAGCCAGGTCGGTACACACGGAGTTAATCAGCCAGTCCTAGTCGGTAACGGAATTGGATACTCAGCCAAGCCAGGTCGGTACACACGGAGTTAGTCAGCCAGTCCTAGTCAGTAACAGAATCGGATACTCAGCCAAGCCAGGTCGGTACACATGGGGTTAGTCAGCCAGTCCTAGTCAGTAACGGAATCAGATACTCGGCCAAGCCAGGTCGGTACACACGGAGTTAATCAGCCAGTCCTAGTCGGTAACGGAATTGGATACTCAGCCAAGCCAGGTCGGTACACACGGAGTTAGTCAGCCGGTCCTAGTCAGTAACAGAATCGGATACTCAGCCAAGCCAGGTCGGTACACACGGAGTTAATCAGCCAGTCCTAGTCAGTAACGAAATTGGATACTCAGCCAAGCAAGGTCGGTACACACAGAGTTAGTCAGCCAGTCCTAGTCAGTAATGGAATCGGATACTCAGCCAAGTCAAGTCGGTACACACGGAGTTAGTCAGCCAGTCCTAAGTCAGCAACGGTATCGGATCACAGGAGCGTCAGGAATCAGAAGTGTAGTCAGACGAGCCCGGTCATACACAGAAAAAGGAACATGCAGTCATAAAAGCTAGGTACGAGTACACCACAAAAGGGCACCGTAAGGATGACAGGAGGGAGTATATAAAGGCAAACCCTGGGAGGAGCCACAGTCCCAGAGACAATGTCGCTCAGCAACTGGAATCACGGGCACCGTGATAGTATATCCTAAAATGAATTGGTTGGCTTTTGGGGTGTTGGCAACTGCAGGTTGTTTCCAATAACTGTACTAGTGTCTGCTAGTGTGAGTATACTCTAGGTTCTTCACAATCACATTAATTTGGCCCCCAGTCTGTGTTTTAGTTCTCAGGCCACATGGTTGAGGACGTCATTTTCTAGAAAGCACATGATATGTGAGTTTGCATTTCTTCACAATCACATTAATTTTAACACAGTTGTTATTGTGAAACCCTTTGCTCCAGATTAATGCACCTAAAGCCACTGTTACAGTTCAGTACGCACAGAAACGGAAGGTCTTGGTAAAAACACAATTTTATTTGCACAGAATGAATAACAGTAACCCTCACGGGTCCAGCATACAGAAATATGGTAAACTGACACAGGACAGGTTACAATTGCATGATTAACCCACACGGGTACAGTATATAGAACCAATATACAGTACTGACACAGGTCAGGTAAATCACAGTTGATACAGGGTAAATATGACCAAGAGAAGTAAATTAGGCCAATGACAGAGTTGACCCTAATGTTCGAAGGCCCAATGTAACTCTCTATGCAGAGAGTCACAACAGCAACTGCCAAGTATTCAACGGGTTAAGCTAGCGTAGATCTGACTAAGGCAACATAGGAGGAAGGCTGCCAAAGTGAACGCCCACCGGAGACTACAAACAAGCGTGAGTCAGTGTTTAGTGCAGTAGGATAATATGCACCCAACTGAGACTTCAGACTCGTACACAAATGCCCAGCACAACCCCTGAAGGGGTTAACGAACACTCTGGTCTGCAGAGTGGAAGTAACCTGAGGAGCCCAACTGAACCCAACCTCAGTAATGGCAGAAACAGACCAAGCGATCGTGGTGCGAATTGGAATCTACTGGAGGGTCACATAGGGCACAATGTGTAAATGGACTGGACTACAATGTGGAACCGGACCACCGGAGCTCTGACAAGACCACTGAGCATGAGCAACAGCGAGAGTGCAGTGGCTAGCGAGCAGGAACAGAACAGGAGCAGAAACTTCAACCCAGCCGGGTCGGTACACGGAGCAGGAACATCAGCCAAGCCGATTCGATACACGGAGCAGGATAGCCAATCATGCCGGGTTGGTACACGGAGCAGGAACACCAGACAAGCTGAGTCGGTACACGGAGCAGGAACATCAGCCAGGCCAGGTCAATACAGGATGCAGGAATGTCAGCCAATCTGGGTCGGTACACAGAACAGGAACGGTAAACTGGCAGAGTAGTCAAAACAGTCTGGGTCATACACTGGTATCAATAAGAGTAATCGGAACTAGCGCTAGGCAACAGATACACCAAGAAAGGGCAACCCCTAAGTGCCAGCCCAGGGTATTTAAAGGCTGTCACTGGGAGGAGCTAGACAGCGCAGCCAATAACAAGACATCAGGAAGAAAACATGTCAAAATGTCGCTGAATCACGGGCACCGTGACAGCCACGAACCACAACATTTTGTGATGTCAGATATTACATCTCTATACACAAGAATTAATTCACAAAAAGGTGGTCAAGCAGTTAATCCCTTTTTACGTGCATCCAATACTTTGTCACCAATCCAAATTGAATTTATCATTGATGGGATTTCATTTATACTCTGCCATAATTATTTTTGGCATAATTTGTGATATTACTGACGGGTATCGCCATGGGCATCAGGTTTGCCCAAAGCTACATCAACCTTTTTATTGGCTAGTGGAAAGATCAATTTATTCGGAAAAGTGATTGGTTTGGGGCAAACATGGTGCTTTGGTCTCAATATAGCTACAATATTATCTTCATCTGGAATGGTGGCACTGAGGGTTTAACAATATTTTTGGGAAATATAGGCAACAAGGAATTTAATTTAGCATGCAGGCATAATTATAGTTATTCCAGTGTTAATTTTTTAGACCTAAATATAGTTGTCCATGAAAATAAGATTATGACCAAGACGTAATAATATTGATGTTAATAGTTTTATTATGGCGGAGAGTTGCCCCTATGGCAAATGGTTATTCAATATGCCATATGGGCAACTATGATGATTAAAGCAGAACTGCACTAGAGAGAGTGCCTTTGAGATGGAGGCAGATAGATAGAATGTATAAACATTTTAAGAAAAGGGATATTCTGACACTCTAATAGAAGAATATTTAAATAAAGCTAAGATCTAGAAAGATCTATATTCTTAAACCGAGTACTGTCCCTTTCCAGTTCTTACTTATCTCAGGCTGAGGATATGGAAGCGCGCACCTCAATCCCTACTATGGCTGATCAACTGGCAAATCTCACTTCTAAGGAAGATATGAAGTTGCATGTGAAGGATATAAAGAACAGCCTAAAAGTGGAGTTGGCGGATATAAGGAGAGACATTGTGCAGACAGGTCAACTGGTAGCCCACCTGGAGGAGGAAAAGGATGTTACAGAAGAGCATCTTATCTATCTCAAACAGACCATTACACTTCAGGAGGAGACAATTAGGTCCTTGTCTCTCATTTTGGATGATTTGGACAAGGGGGGGGGAGAAGCTGTAATCTGCAGATTAAGAAATTCCCAGAATCTGTCCCTCAAAAGGATCTGATACCAGCATTGTAGTCCTTCTTTTGAACCCTGATAAGTGATGATACTGATCCAATTGCTAATGATGTATTGCCCCACATTCCACAGCTTAGATGTAGATGAAACCCTTGACCATTTGCCTTGCCTATGCTCCCTATGAATTCTGAAGTGGCAGACATGTCAATTAGGAGGCTGCAGCCTCTCCTCACGCTACTTATAGTCGAATAGACTATCTGTTTATTGATCAGTGTCAGCTACACTGCCTTCTTTCTGCCACTACTGATCCAACGTGGTCTGATCACTCGATGGTGACTATACGTCTATGTATAGTTGAGACCATGTTGGTTGATCCTGCAATCTTCCTTTCGTGACTATTTTTCTCTCAATTCCTCCTCTCTGGTCTCCCCAACGATTCTATGGGAGGTGCATAAATGTGTCATCCGAGGCCATTTTATTAAGCTCAGTTATAATCAGCAGCGCATTGCGGGTATTGTTGTGCTTTCCTCTTCTTTTAAGACTCTGGAGCTCGGCCATCAATCATCTCTTTCAGTTGCAGATCCACAGTGCCTGAAATCGACCAAAACTGAACTTGCATCCCTATTGCTCCAGACTGCTGTAAAATCATTCATGTGGTATAGGTTTCAACACTACATTTTGGGCAATAAGTGTGGGAAGACATTGTCGTGCCTTGTAAGGAGGCATCATGGGAGAAATTTTGTCTCAGGTGTCAAGGAGGCGATGGGTCAGATGGGACTTTCCAGGCTTTTTACTCTCATTTATATTCAGGGCTCGAGTGTTAGTACCCAGGACTCCTCCTCTGATAAACTGAGGGCGTTTATCTCCGGAACAGGGATGCCGAAGCTTTCCAGGCAGGTTAGTTACTCCATGGAGATTCCCTTCTCAGAAGCTGAACTCTCTGCTGCCAGTAAATCAACTCCAATGTGGAAAAGTCCTGGACTAGATGGCTTTTCCGCTAGATAGTGTCACTTTTCGTTCAGACTTATTTTCTCATTTGCTTGAGTCTTTTAACTCAGTCCTTCAGGGTACTCCCTTCCCTCCTCAGTCCTTGGAAACCCACATCTTGGTAATCCCAAAGCCTGGCAAGGATACCTCCTGTTGTGCTAATTATCACCCGATCTCCCTCTTAAATGTGGATACAAAGTTAATCGCTAAGCTTCTTGCTACCCGACTTCAACCACATCTATCACATCTGATTCATCTGGACCAATCCTGGTTTGTCCCCAACTGGGAGGCATGTCACAACGCAGCAGCGGCCATCTCCATTATATACACATCCAAAACTCACAAGATCCCTTCCTTGCTATTTTCCATTAACATGGAGAAGGCCTCTGACTGCATTGATTATAGGTATCTCTGTGCAGTTCTTAAACATGCTGGACTTGGTCCTCATTTGCTAATCACGATCATGAGCCTCTATTCCTCCCCATCTGCTCGGGTTAGACTGAATGGGGTAATTTCTGATCCGTTTCAGATACACACCGGGAATGTCCTCTCGTCCCCCTACTTTTTAGTCTGTCTTTAGAACCACTTCTTTCCTTGGGCTGCGCCCATCTGCATATCCAGGGTATCCCTATTGCAGGAGGTACAACTATGCTGTTGAGTTACGTGGATGATGTGCTTTATTTTTTATCTCAGCCAAACTCTTCTGTTCCTCCCTTAATATCTCTTTTATATTGCTACTAGGAAGTTTTTCAGGCTAAGATCAATTTTTAAAAATTCTTAACCTTACATTGTCACCTGCGGAAGTAGGGGTTCTGGGTTCTTGCTTTAAATTCCGTTGGTCTATTTCCATCGGTTACCTCCGGATCCTTCTTTCTGAGGATCTTACCAACTTATTCCAACTGAATTTTCTTCTTCTATACTATATACTTATTGTGACTTAAATTCTTGGAAGACCTTCTTGATCTCTTGGTGAAGCAGGCTTAACTTAGTTAAAATGATGACTCTCCCCAAATTGCTGTATTTTTTCAACATCCTTCCCATTCCCTTGACCCTTTCTTTTCTAAACAGCCTACAAGCCATCTGTAATAGAGTCATCTGGGCTCATAAGCACCCACGACTGCTCTCTGACTTGTTGACAAAGTATCATGATGTGGCTAGTCTGGGAATCCCAGATGTAATTAAATACTACAAAGTCTCGAAGTGAATAGATTTTCCAGCTCCATTACCTAAACATTTGGTGCAGGATCTACTGCTCTGAGTTTGCTCTGCTGATCCCATGCAACTTCAGTAGTCAGACCCCTCTTTCATACCCTGCCAGTGTTTGGATCACATAATTCTTGGCCATTTGCTTCGTGTATGGCACTCTACCAACTCTGCCTTTGCGCCAGCTGTTTCCCCTTCCCCTTTATTCTCCCTGGTTAATAATCCAGCCTTTCTGCTTGGTTTGGCCTCCTGCAACTTCAACTGGATGGTGAATGGCATGGGGAGATTGGCTGATTTGGTGAAATCTCCTTGTGTGGTGATTGCCTGTTTGCTACCTGGTGGACTCAGTGCCAAGTCTGCCACTGGGTGTTGGGTCTTTTTCAGCGGGGATTTGTGCCGAGGCCTCTGTCTTGCTTTGAAGTGGCCTGTTCTGGTTCTCTCTCGGTTCAACATCCTCTATCTTCTTGCTACTCTCAGTTGATTGTTCCTCCTCCTGATGTTAAACCATATTTTTGTGGTAGTGAGAAGATTTACAGCTCTCTGTTTCTTTGAATCAGTGGTATGCAGTGCTTTGGCTCCATCGTATATATATGCAAGGGACATTGCAACTAGGGAATTAAATTATAAAATACTTAACCGCTGGTATCGCGCTCCTCAGGTGTTGGTTAGATTCTCTTCAATACAATCGGATAGATGTTGGAGATGTTTGAATCAGGAGGGAATGTTGTTCTCTATATGGTGGTCCTGCCTGAAATTGTCTCAGTTCTGGGCTAGTGTGCTGGAACAGGTTGTTTGCTTTCTTGCATTATCCTGCCTATGTATTCCTGCATCTGTCTCTTTCACTGGAGCCCTACACTTTCTCTAAATGTATTGAAGCCTAAAACTAAGGTGCTGTTTATGATGCTTAGTTCGGCTTGGTCTCTTATACCTGCTTTGTGGAAATCTATTGTTTTGCCGATGTTGGGTCGATGGTATGTGAAAAGTGATACCATAGTGGAGTTAGAAAGATGTTACAGTGTGGTGCACAGAGCACACAGAGCTTGGGATTTTTGGTTTCAATGTAGAACCAACTCTACAGCCTCTGTCCCCCCCTAACCATACCCCCTCTTGCAGTCCACGGGACTCCCTGAGCACTTTTTCTATTCTTCGCTCTTTCTCTGGTGGTTCTTTCACCTTGCCACGGACATGTTTGTAGCCATGATTGATGTGTTCTTTTATTTTTATGGAGTATATTGATGGTCTGTGGGCTCTCAGACTGTCCCCCCCTCCGCCCCTCTTCCTCACTTCCTCCTCCTCCTCCTCTTCCCACCCTAGTCTTACTATCTTTCTCTCTAGGCCCCCTGTTTCTTCCCTTCTTTTTCTGCTAATTGTTCCTCTTTTACCTGTTGGGGATCTGTTCTTCCCCATCTGCTCTACCGCTCCTTGAATCTGTTTAGATCATGCTCTCTTTGCTGAACCAGCTATGGTTCTTTGACTTACTTTGATTTTGTTTAACAGCATGGTTTACAATGACATTGTAAGTAAATCTCTTTGTGTATTATGTTGGACATAAATAGGCACTTGTAACAGTACAATCATTGTGAAGAACCTTTCAAAAACTTGGACTTCTTTTTGCCATTTCTGAGGTTCTTCATACAGGACAAGCTGCATCTAAAGTGATGAAAGCTTTTTGGATCAAGGCAACCATTCGCCAGGCTTATGACCTAAGGAAAATGCCTGTGCCCTTTACAGTCAAGGCTCATTTCCTCCAGAGTGGTGAGTGCTTCTTGGGCCTAAAAGAACCAGGCCTCTGTGGAGGACCTGTGCAAGACAGCAACCTGATCATCCCTTAACATGTTTTCTAAACACAACAGATTCAATGTTTTGGTTTCAGCTGAAACCAGTTTAGGACAGGAGGTCCTACAGGCTGTAGTTAGACGCTAAGTGTTCCTGTGCTTCCTACCTCTGTATGGCCGCCAACCGGCATGGCCTCCGGCCACTTCCTCATTGCTGACATCAGGTAACAGGCACTAGCATGGACACCTGTTTATGGTCCTATTCTGGGTGGCCTAATTGGATCCCACCTCCTTCTGCTCCTTTATAAACCTCCTTGGTCCTGGGAGTCATTGCCCTTAAGTGGTTTCCTGTTAGTTACTCTTGTGCTCTGTTGTGACCTGTGCTTATCTGGGAATCCACTCAGTGTATGTCCCTGGCTTGTCTGACTACCCATATCGGTTCTGACCTGTGGCTCTGGCTGACTAATTTGCTCCTTGTTAACCCTGGCTTGTCTGACTACCCACATCGGTTCTGACCTGTAGCTCTGGCTGACTTAGTCGCTCCATGTATGACCCTGGCTTGTCTGACTACCCACATCTGTTCTGACCCATGCCTCTGGCTGACTAACTCGCAATTAAAGACAAGACAAGAATGCAGCCTGAGACCTGTCTGGTGATCTGGAGGAGCTAATCTCAGTCACCATCTTGATTGATACACAAATCTGTGAAAGTCCTTCGTTTAAGGAACAAGGCCATAAAACCTTGCCTCGGTTGGCACCCATTTTATTATGCCCACCCTGTCCTCCCTCACCTCTCACTCCTCCTAATTACAATCCTATGGAACCTTTGCAGCTAGACTTCACGTGCCTTTCGGAGGAGAGGGCTCTGAGAAGGAGGAGGGCCCTTTGCTTATATTGTGGAGAGCCGGATCTTGTGTTGTGTGCTTGCCGTGTACGGCCGGGAAAAAGCGTCAAGTGGGGGACAGACCCTGGCTGGCATTTCACAGTCCCCAGAGAGAATTCTGGACAAACCTATTCTCGAAGTTGTACTATCTTGGGCCGAGTCTTCAGTAGTGGTTCCAGCACTAATGGACTCAGGGGCCGGGGTTTTTTTCATTAATGCAGACTTTGCAGTCAAACACGCTATTCCTTTGCTATTCGCTATGCTCCGTTGACTATTGAGGCTATTTACGGTAGACCCCTACTGCCAGCACACATTACTCATGAGACTCACCCCTTTTCTCTAAGGGTAGGGGCACTCCATGTGGAGACACAGCAGTTCCAGGTGATACATTCTCCCCATCATGCCATCATTCTGGGTTTTCCCTGGTTGCAGACTCACAACACTAAAATTGACTGGCAGACCTGTGATATCCTGTCATGGTCACCTCTATGTAATAAATCTTGCCTTCAGCAGCCTACGAGAATATTGTGTACCTCTACCTCATTTCCTACTGAGTACCAGTCCAACAAATAGATATTTAATAAGGAAGACGCCAGTACATTTCTGCCACACAGGCCTTATGATTGTACTTTTGATCTGGTACCGGGGGCCAGACCTCCTAGGGGCAGAGTTTATCCCTTGTTGGTGGAGGAGAACAAGGCCATGGAAGATTATGCAGAGGACGCTCTAGCCAGGGGCATTATCCGGAAGTCTTCCTCCCCTGCGGGCGCAGGCTTCTTTTTCGTTAAGAAAAAGGATGGGGAGCTTAGACCATGTATTGATTTCAGGGGCCTAAATAAGCTGATGGTAAAGATCGCTTATACAATTCCGTTGATCACGGAGCTATTCGATCGTATCAAAGGCTCAACTGTTTTCACGAAACTGGACTAGAGGGCTGCATACAATTTGGTGCGAATTAGAGAGGGCGATGAATGGAAGACAGCTTTTAACACCTGGAGTGTGCACTATGAGTATTTGGTAATGCCCTTCGGATTTTGCAATGCCTCCGCTGTCTTCCAGGAGTTCATTAATGACGTTTTAAGAGACCTACTTCAGAGTTGCTTTGTAATATATTTGGATGATATAATCATCCGTTCTCCCACCTTGGAGGCACATACAGCAGATGTAGCACTGTACAACTGCTAAGAGAGAACAAGTTGTTCTGCAAACTTGAAAACTGTGAATTCCACAAATCTCAGGTGACCTTCTTGGGATACGTGATTTCATCCACTGGCCTGGCCATGGATCCGCAAAAACTGTCTGCTGTCTTGCAGTGGCCGCTTCCCATGGGGCTACGATCCATACAGAGGTTCCTGGGCTTCACTAATTATTATACGAAGTTCATACGAAACTTTTCCTCAGTCGTGAAACCACTCACAGATATGACTCAGAAGGGGGTGGATGCTTCAGTCTGGGCACCTGAAGCGCTTCAGGCCTTCGAGGAATTGAAGTCTGCCTTTGCGAAGGCCCTGATATTGTCCCACCCGAATCCCACCCTACCGTTTACCCTGGAGGTGAATGCCTCGGAATCTGATGTAGGCGCTTTGCTGTCCCAGCGCGCGGACCCTGGGAGACCATTGCTGCCTTGTGTTTTTTTCTCGAAGAAACTGTCAAAGGCTGAGAGTGTATATGATGTGGGTGATCGTGAATTACTCGCTATCATCCTGGCCTTGAAAGAATGGCATTATCTGTTGGAGGGCACGACTGTTCTGATCCTGATACTGAACAATCACAAAAACCTCACATATTTGTCGGAGGCTAAGAGGTTGTCTTCATGTCAGGTCAGATGGGCCTTATTCCTTTAGAGGTTTAATTTTGTGGTTTCTTACCTGCCTGACAAATTGGGGCTGAGGCCCAGGTGGAGTCTTCTCCAGTGCCTATTATTCCTCCTAACCGCATCCTGGCTACGGTACGTACCAGTGTTACATCTCAGCTGGGCAAGGTGATTTTGACTGCTCAAGCTTCTGCCCCAGTGGAGAAGCCTAATGGGAAATGTTTCGTGCCAGATTACTAGAGACGTACCATTCCTCTAAGGCTGCAGGACACATTGGAAGAGACCAGCTGATATGGTCTATGACCAGACTCTTTTGGTGGCCCAGCTTGAGGGCAGATTGTTCCGCATTTGTTGCCGCATGTTCCACTTGTGAGCGGACCAAGATTTCTAGATACCTGCCGGTTGGCCTCCTGCAGCCCATCCCTAATGGGGAGCGTCCATGGTCTCCCTTGTCAATAGACTTTATGGTAGAGTTTCCTGTCTTGGAGGGTTACACTGTCATCCTGATGATTGTGGACAGATTTTCCAAAATGACCCATTTTGTGCCACTGAAGGGACTCCCCTCCTCCAAGGAGTTGGCCGAGATCTTTGCGAAGGAGGTGATTCGTCTCCATGGTATACCCAAAGCGATGGTCTTGGATCATGGGAGCCAGTTTGTGTCACGTTTCTGGACAGCCTTTTGCGGTCAGATGGGGATCCAGCTCTCGTTCTCCTCCTCTTATCATCCACAATCTAATGGTGCTGCAGAGAGGTCTAATCAAGAGCTGGAACAGTTTCTGCGCTGTTTCATATCTGACCATCATGACAACTGGGCAAACCTGTTACTGTGGGCAGAGCTGGCCATAAATAGTGCAGTCAAGTCCTCTCGGAACTCACCCTTTCTGTATAACTACAGGTTCCAACTTTCGCTGCTGCCAGAGTGTCATGGTACCCGTGCAGCGGCTGCTGGAGCTGACCGCGTTGCACATCCGCCGGCTCCACTTACTTCCTTTCTGGCTCTGTGCCAGTTGCTCGGCATCATTGTCTGACTACCCACATCGGTTCTGACCTGTGGCTCTGGCTGACTAATTCGCTCCTTCTTAACCCCGGCTTGTCTGACTACCCACGTCGGTTCTGACCTGTGGCTCTGGCTGACTCACTTGCTCCGTGTAGACCCTGATTTGTCTGTCCTCAGGCTCAGGCTCCTATCATGCTCAGTGTATCCCTGGCTTGTCTGACCTGTGGTTCTGTCTGACTACTCGCTCTGTACGCTCCTAGCCTGCCTGACCATTAGCCTCTATGTAACATAGTAACATAGAAGATAAGGCTGAAAAAAGACATGCGTCCATCAAGTCCAGCCTATGCCAATAACACTCCTGTTTATCCAGAGGAAGGCAAAAAAAAACCCTCTGGAGCAATTTCCAATGTAGTCCCAAGTGTGCGTGTGTGTGGGGGGGATTATTCCTTCCTGACTCCAACTGGTAGTCAAATAGTTCCCCGGATCGATATCCTATTTGCTTTGAAGCCATCTTTCATAATTGTCAATATTGTTCTGTGCTAGATAGGCATCCATTGCTTTTTTGAATGCAATTGCATTATCTGCAAGCACAAAATCCCGAGGCAAAGTGGAACTACATCAGCTTTCCGCCAATCACAGGGCACTATGCCTGATGAAAGTGAATCAATAAATATTAAGTATAATGGTTTTTCTATTACTGAACTAAGTTCCTTAAGTACCCTTGGGTGTATACCGTCCGGTCCAGGTGCTTTATCCACTATAACCCTTTCCAGTCTCTTTTAGACCTTGTCCTCAGTAAGCCATGTAGATGCTGGAGGAAATTCCATGGTTTTGTCTGTTAGCCCACAGCTTGTCATTGCTGCTTCCTTTGTATATACTGAAGCAAAGAACATATTTAGGGTGTCAGCCATAGCTTTTTCCTCACTAATCAATTCACCTATCTCAGTCCTAAGAGGACCAATATAAACCTTAACTTTTTTGTTATTAATATACTTGTAGAATTGTTTAGGGTTTTTCTTGCTCTCATTTGCAATGTTTCTCTCATTTTCTATTTAGCTAGCTTAATTGCTTGTTTGCAGATTTTATTACATTCTTTATATTTTTTAAATGATGCATCTGACCCGTTTGACTTAAACACCGTAAAAGCCTGCTTTTTATTTCTCATTTCCCTGCTAACCACATTATTAATCTACATTGGTTTCGCTTTACTTCTCTTGTGCTTATTCCCCAATGGTATATATTGACGTGTATATTTGCCCAAGAGCATTTTAAATACATTCCATGATTCTTGTGCATTTTTATCTTTGAAAATTACATCCCACTGGATATCCTTTAAAGCTTCTTTTAACTTTGTAAAATTAGCCTTTTTGAAATTGAATGTTTTGGTTAAACTCTTGCTATTGGGTTTCTCATAACAAACTTTAATACAATATTGTGAGCACTGCTGCCCAAATGTTCCCTTACCTGCACATTGTTTACCATGTCAGAATCTTTTGAGAGCTCTAGGTCAAGCAAGGCCTCTTTTCTAGTTGGCTCCTCTACTAGTTGGGACATAAAATTATCATTTATCATACTTAGAAAAATATTTCCCTTTGTTATGCCTGAAGTCATATTGCTCCAGTCAATTTCAGGGTAGTTGAAATATACCATTATAATTATCTTTGCTGACATAGCAGCCTTTTCCATTTGCAGTAAAATGTCCCACGGCTCTGTCCGACTCTCGCTCCCTGTTGCCCGGTACCTCGCAGTAGTGCAGTGTGTAGCACAGTGTGCAGCTCCGGGGAGGAGCTTGGGCCCTATCATCCGGTGGTCTAGGGTTGTGTGGGATATTATCATCGCTATATCTCATATATTGTTATCACTGTATATTCTAATAAAGATGGTTAAATTTTATTACTGTGTCTGTCCTTCTTTGCCTGATTACCGTGACAGTAGTGTTATTCTGTACTTTTAGTAACCTTTTACTGTTTCCTGGTTTGAAGTATAAGTGTCCATTGACACCTGAGATTCATGATTATTTCTGGTTCATCTGTATTGAAAATAGTTTGTGTTTTGTAGGGGTTTTCTCTCCCTCCCTGGAATCTTATTGGGATAGCTTTGGTATATCCCCATGGTTCCTGTGTTCCACAGTAGACAAAAGAGAAAAGGAGATTTTTATGTAGTTACTTACAAATCCTTTTCTGTTAGTACAAATAAGTTGTATGAATTCCATGCAGCGGTGTCCTTTGGGTTCTCTGGTACAGGGGACCACCTTCCTGCCCTACATCTTCGTTCAATCTTTGCTATGTTAAAACTGGGAAAGTCTGATCGGGATAAAGCAGACTAGGGAGTGTCACAACCTTCAGATAGCTTGCCCTTTTGTGGGATGATACTTTACCCTATGTTTTCTCTGTTCCACATGGACTACAAGAAAAGAATTTATTGGTAAGAACACAAAAATTATTTTTTCAATTGCAACTGTAGTCATCATAAGGCATGGTTCAACTATGGTCCCTTTGGCCAATTCAGAAGGGTAAGATGAAATTGCACCGATTTGAAAGATTATTACTAGGTGTGGCTCAGCAATGTCCTCTTCGGGCCAATTCAGAAGGATACAATGAAATTATAATGATTTGTAAGATTATGACCAGCAATTAGTTGTATTGTGTGATAGATTGCTTTTAAAGGGATATCCTCCGGGATTGGTTGGATGGTGCTATTTAAGAACTAGCAAATTAGATAGAAAATCCAGTTTGAGTTATAATTCTAATAAGAAATCATGTAGAAAGGAGGACAGATTTATTACTATGTTTAATAATGAATACTCTGTTGTAAATGTTTTGGGGCTTGCTCAAAATGGATCAGATTTAGAGGGATTTGATTGGGAATAAACCCAAATTTGCTTGTAGAGAGCCAAGATATTAAAGAATATTCTGGGCCTAGTAGAATACAATATACATATAATATTTGTAGGTTAGGTGTTAGTGAACATTTTATGAGCTGTATAGGTTGTTATAAATGTGGGACCAAGAAATGTAATACTTTTATCCCCAATAAGGTGAAATACTTACATGCTAATGTTATGGGAGAATAACTTGCTATCAAATATTTTATTAATTATTCTTCTTCATTTGTCATTTTTGTCAAGGTACTGTATGTCGGGAGTACCCCCCAGGGTTTGAACCTTTGCATTCCACTATATGCGATGCTATACATTTCAATAGCATGAATACACAAATGTATATGTGAACATATGTATACATACAGTATCTTACATAAGTGAGTACACCCCTCACATTTTTGTAAATATTTTTATTTTATCTTTCATGTGACAACACTATAGAAATGACACTCTGCTACAATGTAAAGTAGTGAGTGTACAGCCTGTATAACAGTGTAAATTTGCTGTCCCCCTTAAAATAACTCGACACACAGCCATTATGTCTAAACCTTGGCAACAAAAGTGACTACACCCCTAAGTGGAAATGTCCAAATTAGCCATTTTCCCTCCCCGGTGTCATGTGACTCGTTAGTGTTACAAGGTCTCAGGTGTGTTAAATTTGGTGTTATCACTCTCACACTCTCTCATACAACGCACCAGACTAGAGAGACAGACAGCCGGAACCCTAGAACGCTAGGGTAGGGTGGAGGCAACTACCTGCTGGTAGGTTCAACAGGAGCCCTAGAACACTAGGGTAGTACGGAAGCAAAAGACCCATGGATACTGGCAGCAAGGGCCCTAGAACACTAGAGTTGTAAGGAGGCAACTAACCCACTGATACTGGCAGCAGGGACCCTAGAATGCTAGGGTAGTAAAGAGGCAACGGATCCTCTGATACTAGCAGCAGGGACCCTAGAATGCTAGGGTAGTAAGGAGGCAACTGACCCACTGATAGACAGCAGGAACCCTAGAATGCTAGGGTAGATAGGAGGCAACTGACCCACCGATATGGCAGCAATGAGCCTAGAACACTAGGGTAAGATGGAGGCAACAGACCACGGATTAGGCAACGGGTGTACGGATCTGTACAGGAGACAGACCACCACACTACGGCTGGCTCTGGAGCCCGTAGGCCACAACGGTATGGTAAGGCAGGGCGAATGTAACGGTTTGTACGACACTCAGACACAGTAGGTTAGAATAAAACACAGTTTTATTAAAGGACACAATGAGAATGCCCACAGCGGGCTATAGTATCACAGTGGAATAGACAGGAAAATATAAATCATGAACATATGCCCACACAGGCCCAGTATACAATGGGAAGAAGGTAGATACTGTCACAGGTCAGGCATAACAAGGCAATATCAGCACAGCATGGGTTAAAGTTCATAGATAGTAATCAGTCTCTGATGTGGTGTGTTTAGTAACGCCCAGTATGATGGTAATGGTATCAAGAGACTGTGGTGCGAGATGTGGAAGCACCTAAGTCTTCAAAGCAGGACTGAGACTTATACCCTCTGCTGTAGCAGTAACGGAGGACACAATACTCTGCTAGAGCTTGAACAGACTTGAGCCACGGGCACCTGACCGGTGCTGTAACGGAGACACTGTACTCTGCAAGAGCTGATGGACTTGAGCCAATAGCACCCTACCGGTGCAGTAACGGAGGCATGATACTCTGCAAGAGCTGGAATATTGAGCCAATGGCACCCTGCCGGTGCTGTAGCGTAGGCAATCATACACAGCAAGAGCTAACAGAACGCAACCACGGCTTACTGCTGGAGCTGTAATCGGAGGCAACAATAGCTCTGCGGAAATAACGGAAGGCTCAGAGGTAATGGGAGGCAACAGTGCTCTGCAAGAGTTAACGGAAGGCTCGGTGTTAAACGGAGGCAACAGTGCTCTGCAAGAGTTAACGGAAGGCTCAGTGGTAATCGGAGGCAACAGTGCTCTGCAAGAGTAAACGGAAGGATCAGTGTAACGGAGGCAACAGTGCTCTGCAAGAGTCAACAGAAGGCTCAGCAGTAATGGAGGCAACAGTGCTCTGCAAGAGTTAACGGAAGGCTCAGCAGTAATGGAGGCAACAGGGATACTCAGTCTGCTAAGCCAACTAAGCGGAAGTAAGAATGTCGCCCAAGCGACACGGAGAACAGGAGGAGAATCGCTGGGCCGGATCTCAGCGAAGGGACTTCAGACAAGCCGGGTCAGGTCACGGAGCAGGAACGTCAGACAAGCCGGGTCAGGTCACGGAGCAGGAACGTCAGACAGGCCAAGTCGGTACACAGGAACGCAGGAACATAGTAACACAGTAGCACTGGTACAGGAACACCACGAAAGGGCACCTGACAGGTGCCAGAGGCCCGGTATAAGAAGGCCATACTGGACGGGCCAAACTAAGCTCAGCCAATGGGAGCGCAACACACCAAGAGTGACAGAAAAAGCACGGGCACTGTGATAGTACCCCCCTCTCAAAGACCCCCTCTCCTGGCAGAGGGTCCTGGTTTCTGATATTTAGAGTGGAAATTGCGCAATAACCTAAGGGCATGAAGGTCCTTCTTATCGACCCATAGCCATAGCCCTTCCAATGGACCAAATATTGAAATTTCCCTCTAAATCTCCGTGAATCAATAATGTTTTTTGAACTTCGTATTCCTCTCCGCCTTGAACATCCACCAGCCCAGGAACCACTGGAGTGGTAGTGTAGCGGTTGCATACCAAAGGTTTTAACAGGGACACATGGAACACGTTAGGTATGCGCATAGATGCTGGGAGTTCCAATGCGTAAGAAACAGGATTAACTTTGTGGATCACCTTGAAAGGACCAATGAACCGGGGAGCCAGCTTATAGGATGGAACTTGTAAATTAAGGTTTCTGGAGGAAAGGCATACCCTGTCCCCAACCTGGAAGGAGACCTCTGGCAGCCGTCTACGATTGGCATGCCTCTGATGTTGTTGGAATGACTGTCTGAGGGTCCTTTGAACCTGTGCCCAAGTGGAGCGGAGTTGCTCAATATGCTCATCCATAGCTGGAATCTGCTGCGACTGGAATGAGTCCGTGAGCAGGCATGGGTGAAACCCGTAGATGATGAGGAACGGGGAGCTCCCGGACGATGAATTAACTGCACAATTCCTGGTGAACTCTGCCCACGGCAACAGGTCAGCCCAATTGTCATGATGATCAGTCACAAAACAGAGCAGGAACTGCTCCAGTCCCTGATTGGCACTCTCAGCGGTTCCATTGGTCTGGGGATGGTAGGCGGAGGAATAGGACAATTGGATGCCCATCTGACTACAGAATGCCCTCCAGAACCTGGACACGAATTGGCTCCCCCGGTCGGACACCACAACTCTGGGAACCTCATGCAAACGGAACACCTCTCTAGCAAAAAACCACTGCCAGTTCCTGGGCTGAAGGAAGACCAGAGAGGGGCACGAAATGAGCCATCTTAGAGAATCTGTCAACCACCATCAAGATAAATGTATACCCCCTAGACACTGGCAGTTCTCCCAGGAAATCAATGGATATGTGGGACCAGGTTGGAGTAGGCCCACTGGGAGGTGTCTGGGGGTTTTGACATGAGCACAGGTGGCACAGGCTGCAGTGAATGCGGAGCAATCAGCTCTAAGGGAGGGCCACCAAAATACTTGTGAGAGAGACCATATTAATTGATTCCTCCCAATATGCCCAGCAGCCTTAGACGAGTGATATGTCTCAAGCAGGCGGGTACGGAATGGCTCATCCACAAAACACTTGCCAACTGGGGTTTCTGGAGGTGTCGTAGCCTGGGTCACCAAAATTTCTTCCCCCAGTGGCGAAGTGATACTAGTACGTACAGTAGCCAGAATACGATCGGGCTGAATGATAGGCACGGGAGGTTCATCTTTTTCTACCTCTGGCCCGAATTGTCTAGACAGGGCATACGCCCTTACGTTTTTTGAGCCCGGTAGGTAGGATACTACAAAATTAAATCGGGATAGAAACAGTGCCCATCTAGCCTTTTCGCTTCTGAGAGATAAGTCAGGTTCTTGTGGTCAGTTAAAATTAACACAGGAGTTCTAGTACCCTCCAGTAGGTGATGCCATTCCTTCAATGCGAGAATAATGGCCAGGAGTTCTCTGTCACCAATTTCATAATGGCTTTGGGCACTCGAAAGTTTCTTTGAAAAGAACCCACAAGGTCTCAAGGTGCCATCCGCAACTGGGCGCTGGGACAGTACTGCCCCAACCCCTATTTCGGAGGCATTGACTTCCAAAGTAAATGGCAGAGCAGGATTGGGGTGGGACAGTACAGGAGCAGATGCAAAAGCAGACTTCAATGTCTCAAAAGCATTTTCAGCTGCCTCGGACCATTGAGATGGATTAGCACCCTTGTGCGTAAGGTCAGACAGAGGTTTGACAATCATGGAAAAGTTCTGGATAAATTTCCTATAATAATTAGCAAAGCCCAGAAAACGTTGAATAGCTTTTAACCCCTTGGGACGTGGCCACTGTAACACAGCTGTGAGTTTCTCCTGGTCCATGGCAATGCCATCTTTAGAGCTCACGAAACCCAGGAAAGGCACTTTGGACCCGTGAAACTCGCATTTTTCTAATTTACAAAATAGTTTATTTTTGTGTAAACGAAGCAAGACTTCGGACACATCTTTGATGTGTTGGGTTAGATTAGCGGAATGTATAAGTATGTCATCAAGGTATACGACCATACAAGACTGAAGCATGTCACGGAGGATGTCATTGATTAACTCTTGAAATACCGCAGGTGTGTTACAGAGGCCAAATGGCATAACTAGGTATTCATAATGCCCAGACCTAGTATTACATGCCGTTTTCCACTCAACCCCAGCCTTAATTCTGATCAGGTTATAAGCGGCCCGTAGATCGAGTTTCGTAAAGATGGAGGAACCTTTTAACCTGTCAACTAGTTCAGTAATGAGTGGTACGGGGTAGGCATTCTTAGACATGAGTTTATTCAGTCCGCGGTAATCAATACAAGGTCTTAGTTCGCCATTTTTCTTTTTTATAAAAAAGAAACCGGCACCAGCCGGAGAAGTAGATTTGCGTATAATCCCTCTTTTAAGGGCGTCCTTGATGTAGTCCTCAATAGCCTTATTTTCGTCGCACTACAGTGGGTACGTGCGACCCCTGGGAGGCACCACGCCCGGAGGCAAATCAATAGCACAATCATAATGTCCGTGCTGAGGCAATGCACTAGCCTCTCCCTTACTGAATATGTGTCACTGTTTGTTAAGACTCTCAGACGTAAGGTTAGGTAAAAACACAACTTTATTGAAAAGTTTAAGACAATCCCATAGGGTTTTATACACATACAGACAATACATAGATTAGGCAAATGACCATAATAGTAGCAATACAGGTTCTACCGGCCTTACCAAGATACCGGGCAAGGCAACCTGGGTGAATACCAATAGGTGGCTCTACCGGCCCTGCCAATTACCGGGCAAGGCAGCCTAACGGAAACCAATGGATAGGCTCTACCGGCCTTGCCAATATACCGGGCAAGGCAGCCTGATAGCTAGATGTAGTGGGCTCTTCCGGCCTTGCCAATACCGGGTAAGGCAACCTTGTGATGGAATAATAAAAGGTTCTACCGGCCTTACCAATATACCGGGCAAAGCAGCTTAAGGGAAAGGTGACAACCACAATGACCTCAGGGACTGTCAGATGGTAAATTGGACAGTAGTGACTAATATAAAGGCTACCAGCTCAGTGGTTTCACCAGAGTCTGACACTCAGTATCTGTGTACAACAGAATGGTAGCTGTCTAGGACTGGACAGCGCACTGAAAAGCCTCAAGTGCAAGGGCAAGAGACAAGGAGGAAACCAGTGCCCTTACGTGGGAAATCATCGAGCATAATATTGAATAAACCCACAGGTCATAGAGCAAACCAACGCCCGCGCGTTGGTAACCAACAGACAAATGATGAAGTGCTAGGTAACGGAGCAAACCAGCGACCGCATGCTGGAGGAAGCAGGCAAGTAATGGTACAGCCTTCAGGTCAAGGAACAAGCCAGTGTCCGCACACTGGTACCAACAGGCTGATATGTGTAGCCGCAAGGCTAATGGAGCGAACCAGCGCCCGTACGCTGGGACCAACAGGTTGTCAAATGTAGCCGCAAGGCTAGTGGAGCGAACCAGCGTCCGCACGCTGGGGCCAACAGATTGACAAATGTAGCCGTAAGGCTAGTGGAGCGAACCAGCGTCCGCACGCTGGGAACCAACAGACAGCGATATGGGCCACAAGGCCAAGGAGCGAACCAGCATCCGCACACTGGGACCAACAAGGAGTAAATACAGTTGCAAGGCTAATGGAGCGAACCAGCGTCCGCACGCTGGGACCAACAAGCTGTAAATGTAGCCGCAAGGCTAATGGAGCGAACCAGCGTCCGCACGCTGGGACCAACAAGCTGTAAATGTAGCCGCAAGGCTAATGGAGCAAACCAGAGTCCGCACGCTGGGACCAACAAGTAGTAAATGTAGCCGCAAGGCTAATTGGAACGATCCAGCGCCCGCACGCTGGGAACCTACAGTATTGTGTATAGGCCGCAAGGCCAAAGAGCAAACCAGCGCCCGCACGCTGGTACCAACACGTATTAAGCGTAGCCACAAGGCTAATGGAGCAAACCAGCGTCCGCACGCTGGAACCAACAAGAGTGAGCGTAGCCGCAAGGCTAATGGAGCAAACCAGCGTCCGCACGCTGGAACCAACAGGCTGCGAATGTCGCTGAGGCGACCGATAACAATGTCGCCACGGGTGCAGGATCTGGAAGCAGGAAACGAACAGGAACCAGCAGAGATGGCCTACCGGATCAGGAACGGCAGGAGAAGACTGTCAGTGGGAACAGCAACCTCTCACGGTGACAACCGAAACCGGACTGGAACTGATACAGCAAGCAGGAACTCAGGAACAGGACGACTCAGCAACCCAGGAACACAGCAACAGGCCCAAATAACAACAGGAACAAGGAAGAGGAGGATGCTGTCAGAGACAACATGAAAGGGCAACCAGAGGGTGCCCAGACTGAGTTTAAAAAGGCAATGTGAGGCGGGCTGAAGGCAGACAGCCCATGGGAGCCCCCTACAGGTGATAGACACAGGAATGGAGCAATCACGGGCACCGTGATAGTACCTCCCTTTCAAAGACCCCCTCTCCTAGAATAGGGTCTGGGTTTCTGAGGGTGTTTAGCATGAAAAATCAGCTGTAACCTGAGTGCATGAAGGGCCTTACTATCCACCCAAGATCGATCTTCAGGACCATAACCTTTCCGATGTACCAAATACTGTACCCTTCCTCTAAGCCTTCGGGAGTCAATGATACTCTGCACCTCGTATTCCTCCTGACCTTCAACCTCGACAGGCCCTGGCACCACAGGTGTAGTAGTATAACGGCTTAAGGAGAGACACATGGAAAACATTATGAATGCGCATGGATGCAGGAATGTCCAAAGCATAGAAAACAGGATTAATTTTATGGATAATTCTGTAAGGCCCAATAAACCGAGGTGCCAACTTATTAGATGGGACTTGAAGCTTAAGATTCTTGGAGGAGAGCCATACTCTGTCCCCAACCTGAAAGGAAACCGCTGGAAGCCTTCTGCGATTAGCATGGCGCTGATGGCGCTGAAATGACTGACCAAGTGCCCTCTGAACTTGTGCCCATGTGGAACGGAGTTGCTCAATATGCTCATCCAGAGCTGGAATCTGTTATGTCTGAAAGGAATCCGGGAGCAAACAGGGTTGGATCCCATTATTAATCAGAAACGGAGAGCTCCCGGCTGAGGAGTTGACCGCACAGTTCCTGGCGAACTCTGCCCAAGGCAACAAGTCGGCCCAATTGTCATGATGGTCAGTAACGAAACAGCGTAGGAAATGTTCCAAGCCCTGATTGGTATGCTCAGCGGCTCCATTAGTCTGGGGGTGATAAGCGGAGGAAAAGGATAGCTGTATGCCCATCTGTTCTCAAAATGCTCTCCAGAACCTGGACACAAACTGGCTCCCCCTGTCGGACACCAGTACTCTGGGTACTCCATGCAACCGAAACACCTCTTTAGCAAATACCATTGCCAATTCTTTAGCCGAGGGAAGGCAACGGAGGGGCACGAAATGAGCCATTTTAGAAAACCTGTCCACCTCCATCAATATGTAGGAATACCCTCTAGACATGGGCAATTCTCCCATAAAATCAATGGAAACATGAGACCAGGGGCGTTCGCATTCGGAACCGGCTGAAGCAAGCCCATCGGGAGATGTCTAGGGGTTTTAGCATGGGCACAGGTGGCACAGGCATTAGTAAAATTGGCACAATCTGATCTCATAGAAGGCCACCAAAATAACTGAGAGAGGGACCATAACAATCGGTCTCTGCCAATATGTCCCACAGCCTTAGAGGAATGGTAGGTTTCAAGTAATCGAGTATGGAATGGTTCAGCGACAAAACATTTGCCCACCGGGGTTTCATGGGGAGTGGAGGCCTGGGAGGCCAGGATTTCTTCCCCTAATAGTGAAGTGATACTAGTACGTATGGTAGCCAATATTCGATCAGGTTGAATGATAGGTGCTGGTGTTCTTCTCTGTCAATTTCAGCCTCAAATTGTCTTGACAGTGCATCAGCCCTAACACTCTTGGATCCCGGCAAATACGAAACAATGAAATTAAATCGGGACAGGAAGAATGCCCATCTAGCCTGGCGAGAGGACAATCTCTTGGCCTCAGAGAGATCCGTCAGGATTAAAACAGGCTTTTTTGTGCCTTCAAGTAAATGACGCCATTCCTTAAGAGCGAGGATAATGGCCAATAATTCCCTGTCCCCTATGTCATAGTGGCTCTGAGCTCCGGTCTATATTTTAGAAAAGAACCCACAGGGTCTGAGTGGTCCACCTTTAATGTGTCGTTGAGAAAGCACTGCCCCAACCCCAATATCTGAGGCGTCGACCTCTAAAGTAAACAGGAGTAATGGGTTGGGGTGGGATAACACAGGAGCGTTAGCAAAAGCTAATTTCAGTTTTTCAAAGGCCTCCTCCGCAACCACTGGCCAAAGAGATGGATTAGCGCCCTTATGCATGAGGTCAGACAGAGGTTTAACAATGGAAGAGAAGTTCTTAATAAACTTCCTATAATAATTAGCGAAGCCCAAAAATCGCTGGATAGCTTTAAGACTCTTAGGCCGTGGCCATTGTAAGACTGCTGTTAACTTTTCCTTGTCCATGGCAATGCCATCTTTGCCAATTACGAACCCCAAGAATTGCACACTACTTCTGTGAAACTCACATTTCTCCAATTTACAATATCATTTATTTTTACGTAGTCGTAGCAATACCTCAGACACATCCTTAATATGTTTTGACAAATCTTTGGAGTGAATGAGTATATCGTCAAGATAAACCACGACACATGACTGTAACATATCTCTGAGAACGTCATTGATTAGTTCCTGAAATACTGCGGGTGCATTACACAGACCAAATGGCATGACTAGATACTCATAATGCCCAGATCTTGTGTTAAAGGCAGTTTTCCACTCATCACTGGCTCTGATTCAAATTAAATTATATGCCACCCGGGGGCATGGCTTGGACTGCCGAGCGGATGGCTGCTTAATGCCTCAGCTCTTGGGCTCCCGGGCAGGTTTTGCTTGATTTTGCTGACATACTCGCAGATCACTGATTTTTTTTTTTTGGTGGTGGAACTACTTCAGTGCCAGAGGACCTGTCTATGGCGAGAAACAAGCAGAATAAACGAGATTCTGGCCTGCGCTCTTTTTTCCCACAGGGGCCTGTGGGAGAAGAGCCTTCTCTATCTGACAAGATGGCCGACGGGGAAGTTGGGGGGATGGACTCTGCTTCCAGGTCTAGATCCCGTTCTCCTGTACATCGATCTACGGATGCACGCGGGGATTGTGACGCCTCTGCCAAATCCCCATCTACTAAACAAGACATACAGAATCTTCTTCAAGAACTAAAGGCCTTTCTCCGAGAGGAACTAAAGGATGTACAGGCAGATATCCGACACCTGGGGGATCGTGTCACTGCTATTGAAGAGGATTTTGAGGATTGGAAAGCTTTTAAGTATGATGTGACGAGAAAATTGGACTACCTACACACCCAGAATATGGAATTGCTGGTTAAGCTCGACGACGCTGAAAATCGATCTCAACGCAATAATTTGCGCTTCAGAGGGATCCCTGAAACCATCCTCCATGACGCACTGGGACCTTACCTTGGGGAACTCTTCACCCACATTCTGCACACTAATACCCCGGTGGATCTACCCATTGACAGGGCACATCGCTTGTCTAAGTCTAAATTTGCTCCTAAAGATGCTCCCAGGGACGTTATAGTCCGATTTCAAAGATACCCAGACAGGGAGGCAATCTTCCAAGCTGCCCGAGGAAACGCCGCCTTCTCATTCCAGGAAGCATCGATCACTGTTTTTGGAGACCTGTCTCCACTTACCTCATCATGGAGAAGGGAGCTTCGCCCTCTCACTACCTCTTTACGACAACATGGCATCCAGTACAAGTGGGGGTTTCCCATTGCGCCTGATGGTTCTAAGAGATGGGATTCATCATGTGTTGCGATATAAGGGCAATACTAAAGTGTTTGCTGAAGCACTGCAGATCCCGCTTTGTGCCAACTCAACAACCTGGGGAAATGCAGTGGTCCTCTGCTGTACCTCCGCGGTCCCAGTGGCATCCAGTGCCGCGGAAAAGGAGGAACAGAGCTTCACCTACTACTGAGGAGGACTCTTCATCTCCAACACGGCAGGAGCGGGGATGAAATCTTTTCCGCATGACTACCCTCAGACTGGTTCCTGGTTTCCCCAGCTACGGCCGGGTGCTCTCCATTCCCGCTAGAGGTTGCTCTACATGTGTGAAACTCTTCGGGGACTATTGTCTGGCGGGTTTTCTCTGAGACCCTATACCCTGGATACTACTGACTCTAATTGCTTTCCTGCTGCTGGGGATCATAGGGATTTGTTGATGGGGGGCTGCTCTGTTTGGGCGGGGGGCCGTCGGCTCACGGCGGGGCTCAAGGGGTTGTGTGGGTCCTGTTGTGGGTTGGCTGGCCTTCCAGTCTCCGGGGTATATTATATTTGTATAATATATTGATGTGTGTATTAATATGTTACTACTGTTGGTGTAGTTTTGGGGTTTTGCTGGCGGGGGCCCTTGACCCGCGGCCGGGTCCTCGGGAGAGATGGGGCCCTGTCGCGGGCCGACTGGCTACCCGTTTGCAATTTTGTAGTTTCTGTGATCTTAGGTGGGATTCACCCTGCTCAGTTTATTGTTTGTTTAGAGCTATTGTTTTCTTTTATTTGGCCCTCGACATGCGATCCGGTTTTTAAGGTACGGCAGGCAGCTACTTATGGCCCTAACACAGGCCTACCGGCCCTTTAGACATCATTATAGACCCCGCTCTCTTGGCTTTATCCCCGCACTTTATTTGGATAGGGGGATTTTAGGTGACTCTTGCCTGCCCTTTGGCTTTGGATCGCGTGTCGATAGCCTGTAACATTTTCTATTTAGGGCCTTGATGGTGAGTCTCTAGAGGGGAGGACGACGGGGGTTGCTAGTTTGATGTGTGGATAATACCTACCCTCGGCTCATGGCCGGGTCTATGTGCTTTTGCGGAGCCGGCCCTGAGCTGATGGATTTTGTGTGGTTAATGGGAAAGGCATGTTTACTGAAGATTGGGGGGGGGACGGATGGTCATGGAGGGGCATGGGAGGTGGGGGGATCTGGGCCATGGTGGCGCTGTGATCTTTTTTGCGGTGTTGTCGCGGGCTGGATCCCGGGGGAGGGGGTTTTGTGCCCCTCTGTGATTCTCATTCTTGAGTTGAGTTTGCTGTGTATATTCGATCCTCATTGGGGTCGGGGTTACGCAACATTTTTATGTTGTTGTCATACATGTTGGTTCTATAGTGTGTGATTAAACATTGCACCTGAGACAAGACTGTTTGCCTCTCCCTGCTTGGCAGTTTTTTTAGGTTGGGCCTAGGACGAGAGTGGGGTTATCCCATGGGTTTGTGATCACAAAATGGTTCTGGTTCTGGGTACACCCTATATTTCTCATATCCTACACTGTCAGGTGGGGGGAGCGTTTATTGGTCTCGTACTAATGCATGTCTGGGTATTTTCGTGTCTCTCTACTGATGGCCTGGCTTTCTTTTATCCATCCTTTTGTGCCCTTGTTTCTGCTTGTACATGCCCTTCAGTGTTCTCCCTCTGTGTATATGTCTCCCCTCCCCTCCCTTCTATTTTTTCTCTCTCCTCTGTGCTCTTATCTTTGGCAACTTTCCGTATATCCACCTTTTTGGTCTCTATACACCTTGACAATCCTTGACTTGCTATTTCTGCTACTGCATGTTTTTCTTCTCTATCCTCTTATCTGTCCGGGAGCCTACAGTTCTATGCCTCATCCTTCTTGCCTATTTTGGACTGGGGGTCTGCTCCCCCAGGCGACTTCCTTGCCCTTCCATTTGCTTTGCTGTCTCAGTCTACTCTCTCTGATGTACATATTATCCCGGGCGGGTGGCTCTACGCCTCCTTGCCCCTGCTCGGGTAGAGTGTGTTGCTCTACTGTGCTTCTCCTTTTTTATTCTTCCTTTTTTCTACTCTACTCCTTTTCTCTGTTTCTCTTTTGCTTTCTACTCCTCACTCTTTTCTCATACTCCTTTTCTTTTCTCTCTTGTCGAGCACTCTGGTGTAGTGGGCCTCCCACCTTGGTTTTGTACGGGATGATATCCCTTCATTGCATTATTAGGGGCGCCTGGACAGCCCGCATCTCTCCTATTATCACCGAAACGCGTCCTTCTGTAATGCGTGTGATCTCATTGAATGTTAAAGGGCTAGGGACTCCACAGAAAAGATCTGTTGCTCTGAAGGACTTTCAACGATCACGTGGTGATGTGATCTTACTTCAAGAAACTCATTTTGCCTCTCATAAAGAACAGAAGCTTACTAATAGATTTTATGAGCATGCATTTTTGAGTTCTTCCTCTTTGAGACATAACGGAGTCGGTATCTTATTCCACAAACGCTTATCATTTGTCTCAACACAGGTTCACAGAGATAAAGACGGCAGGTTTCTCTTTGTGAAGGGATTGATCGACAGGCAAATGTACATGTTCGCTTCTATCTACGCCCCGTCGGATTCACAATCTACCTTTTTTCATAAGGTGCTTGATATTCTTGATGATTTCAAAGAAGGCATTGTTTTAATGGGCGGTGACTTCAATTGCCATTTGAACCCTACTTTAGATTGTTGTACTGGTCGTTCCCATCTTCCGTATTCCTCTATTCACCGAGTCATTACACGTCTTCACTCTTCATTCTTGGTTGATACTTGGCGATTGCTCTATCCAGACTCTAAGGATTTCACATTTTACTCACACCCCCATGATTCCTACACTAGGATTGATTATATCCTTATTGATCATCCTTACTTGCATCTTCTCCGCTCCGCTGGTATAGGCTCGATAACATGGTCCGACCATGCTCCGGTTTCCATTGAATTATTACGTCAGACCCAGACTTCCACTGCTAAACTTTGGCGCCTGTATGAATATTTACTCGCCTCGGAAGATGTGAAATGTTCTGTTGAGAAAACCATTAGGGATTATATGGCGGACAATGAGTCCGCAGATATCTCGCCGTTGATGTATTGGGAAGCTCATAAATGTGTGATACGTGGTGAATTGATCAAAATAGCATCCCGCAAGAAGAAGGAACGATCTAAACGAATTGATGTACTTCTGAATGAGATTCGGACACTTGAGGCTCAACACAAGCTTTCCAAGGTATCGGCAGTTCTTCCTAATTTGACGGCACTTCGACAACAACTGGTTACTACTCTTCATGAACAAGTGGAGCGATTGTTCTTCAGATCGAGGCTTTCCTTGTTCGAACATGGCAACAAACCAGGTCGCTTGCTCGCTCAACAACTCAAACATCAATTTTCGCACATCTTCGGGGCATACCTGTCACTCTGATGCTGAAATCTCTGACACCTTTCGATCTTTTTATGCTTCGCTATATAATCTTCATGAGGGGGCTGGAGAGGTCGCTGACCACTCCGCACGCATTGATGCATATCTTAGATCAACTTCTTTGCCTCACATTGATGACCTTGATAGGGAAGCCTTGGATGCTCCGTTTTCTGTGACCGAGATAGACAGAGCCATTAGGTCTCTTCCGCCGGGCAAAAGTCCAGGACCTGATGGATTCTCCCAGGGGTACTATAAATCATTTCGTCACTTACTAGCCCCTCTTTTGGCTGATTCTTTTAACTCCTTATCAGATTAAATTTCTACACATCCAGATACTCTCTCCGCTCATATCACGGTTTTGCCCAAGCCCGGGAAAGATACGTTGATCTGTGCTAGCTACAGACCCATCTCTCTTCTCAATCTAGACATTAAACTTTATGCGAAAATTCTGGCCGATAGATTGAAAACTAGACTCCACAAATTAATACATCTTGACCAATGTGGCTTTGTTCCCCGGCGGGAAGCCAGAGCTAATACTAGAAAACTCTTATCGCTGCTCCATATTTCCTCTTCCTCTTCGACGCCTACTGTTTTTCTTTCCACGGATGCCGAAAAGGCATTCGACAGGGTAAATTGGAAGTTTTTGGAACACACAATCCGTGCTTTTGGGTTCGGCCCGGTGTTTGTTCAGAGTAATGGCTTTATATTCTTGTCCCTCGGCGAAAGTTAAAACCAACGGTCACTTATCCAATGCATTCCATATTTCCAATGGCACCCGTCAAGGATGCCCCCTCTCACCGTTATTGTTTATTTTGATTATGGAAACCCTGGCACAACGTATACGAGACAACCCGAACATTCGGGGAATTCTGCATGATCACAAAGAATATAAGCTTTCTATGTTCGCTGATGATGTTCTGATCTCCTTGACGCAGCCTATGTCTTCCATGCCAGCTCTGATGTCGGAATTTGAAATTTTTTCCTCTTTGTCGGACTTTAAAATTAATTTTAACAAATCGGAAGCCCTCCCCATAGCTATTCCATCTGGGTTGCTAAAGGATCTTCAGTCTTCTTTTCCATTCAAATGGTCCAGATCCTCTATTCCTTATTTGGGGATTCGACTTTCCTCCTCTTTTGACGAGTTATTTGCGGCAAATTATCCTCAACTTTTGGCATCGATTCAAAGGGATCTCAAGAAATGGGATCCTCTTTTTTTATCGTGGCTAGGCAGAATTGGGGTTTTGAAAATGTCGGTTTTACCCCGGATTTTGTACTATTTCCTTTTCTACCTACCTCCCAAGTATCTTACGAAATTAACGAATAGTTTGAATTCCTTCCTGTGGCGATATCATAAGCCGCGGGTAAAACTGGATACTTTACGTCGCCCAAGATCTAGGGGGAGATTGGGTGTACCAGACATTTGCCTTTATTATATGGCCGCTCTGTTATCGTCGATTCCCGATTGGTTGAAGAATTTGGACTCCAAGAGCTGGGTTTCTTTGGAGCGCTCTTTCCCACCGGGAGGGGATATCGCTGTCGAGGCATTGCTCCCTGCTAGTTCCAGACATCCTTTGCTGAAGACAAATCCTCTCCTATCTAATATTATAAATACTTGGTCCTGGTGGACGAGCTCCTGTAAACTGGGGACTCTGCCCTCACCGCTTTCCAACGCATTTTATTCTAGGGATACCCCTTTCTCGCTTTCTTCGAGAGACTTTGCTGCCTGGTCCTCTGGCTCCGTTCTTCAGTTTCGGGATTTTTTTGACGGCTCTACTATCTGTGCTTTTTCCTTCTTTCAAACTCATTGGGAACTTTCCCCGTCAGAGATATGGCGTTATCTCCGTCTCAAACATTTCTTTTCAGTTTCGGACATTAGAGAAGCAGCTTCTAGGGACCTCACTCCCTTCGAACTGTTATGTACCCCGCTGGGCCCGAAAAAACGATTTCTTGGTAGAATCTATTCTATCCTTCTGGACGAGTCGTCGGTGAAGGATCCTCCATATACGTCAGCCTGGAATTCTGAACTAGGTGTTGATCTGCACCCAGATGATTGGACCACAATTTGGGCTTTGCATTCCACTGCATCTATATCATCTCGTATATTAGAATTTAATTGCAAATTTCTTTTTCGTTGGTACTATATCCCGGTTAAATTGAATAAGATCTGTGCAGAGACTAGCCCTATGTGCTGGAGATGCTTAAACCACCAGGGAACTCTTCTACATCTATGGTGGTTGTGTTCTCTGTTGCTCCCTTATTGGAAGGGATGTAGAGACATTATCAATAAGTTCTTTGGTATCTCGTTAGCTCTTGACCCCCTTCCATTCCATTTTTTCAGGGGTCTCCCCCGACTTCCCAAACAACAGAGATCACTTATTCTTTTATTGCTCTCTGTAGCGAAGTCCCTGGTCCCCATCCACTGGAAGGATCCTGTTCCACCTACGATCAGCGAATGGCATTCCAGGGCTAGAGACTCCCTCTTACTTCACCGAATGTCCTTGCTCAAGCGAGGTTGGGACTATATTGCTAAGACCTCTGCTCTCCAGAGTTGGGACTTGATGCAGGTTGCCTAGGTGTCTGCTCTGGGGACGTATCCCTAGCTTGGCCGATTCTGGGTGGGATGCTGTTCGCCTGCTCACCGGGGTGCTCGACCTGCTCGACTTTTTATTCTTCTTCTACTTTTGTATTTAGTTCTATTCTTTTCCTCCTCTTGGGTCTTTCTCCCCTTTTTCTCCTCATCTTCCCCTCTGTTTGACCTCTTCCTTCTCTATTTCTTTCTCTTTCTCTTTTCTTTAGTTAAAATTCTGGAATGGGAATGCCTGACCATCATATTTATGGTTGCTTTTTTGTCCGATGGGTTTACTCATTGTTTTCATATGCATTGTTTTTATCCCTTGCATGGCTGTTTGTTTTTTCATTTACCATTACTTTGCTTTCTTTGTTAGTTGTCATTCTTATTCCAATAAAGACTTAATTATAATAAAAAAAAAGTCAGTGATGAGTGGTATCGGATAAGCGTTCTTTGCCATAAGCTTATTTAACCCACGGTAGTCGATGCATGGTCTCAGTTCGCCATTTTTCTTTTTTACAAAAAAGAACCCGGCCCCAGCCGGAGAGGTAGATTTCCTTATGATCCCTCTAGCAAGAGCATCAGAAATATATTCTTCCATAGCTTGGTTCTCCTCACAAGACAACGGGTATGTGCGTCCCCTAGCGGGCACCATTCCAGGAGGCAATTCAATGCAACAATCATATGGTCTGTGCTTAGGTAATGCGCCAGCCTCTCCCGTATGGAAAACATCGCCAAACTGCTGGTATTCTTCTGGTAGTGAAGGGGAGGTGCACAAGACCTTAACTGGGTGGGTGACCCACTTGTCCATACAGAACTGAGACCAAGCAGAGATTTCGCATTTTTGCCAATCAAATTGTGGATTATGCAACTGTAACCAAGGAAATCAGAATATTACGGCATGGTGAGGAGAGTTAATAAGTTGGAACTGCTGCTGTTCTCTATGGAGAGCCCCAATAGTCATGGATAATGGCATAGTTTCAAATGTACCTTGAGCGGGTTCCAAGGGTCTGCCATCAATTGCTTCAATAGCCAGAGGGGTTTCTCTTTCAATGCCTGGTACCCCATGCAATTCAGCAAAGGTATTATCCATAAAATACCCAGCTGCACCAGAATCAACCAGGGCCAAAACCGCCACTGAGCGTTGTGCCCAAGATAGTACCACCTGTATGGTGGGTTTTAGTGTGCCCAACACTGGGGACGATTGAACACCACCTAGGGCCTGTCCCCCAAGGTATCCTAGGTGTGTTCGTTTCCCGGACGTACCGGACAGGATCTTAACAAATGCCCATTCTTACCGCAGTACAAACACAACCCTTGTTTCCTGCGATATAACCTCTCCTCCTTGGTTAGCCTAGTGAAACCTACTTGCATAGGTTCACCTGGTTCCCGTACTGGTTCACTAGGCTTAGATGCCAGAGGAGGGATGGGTGGGCAAAATATGTTACTAGACCCATTGTTTTTGGACCGTATCCTGCAATCTCTGGCAGTTAATCTGTTACGTATTCTGGAGTCAATTAGTATAACATATTTGATATAGTCATTTCGGTCAGTAGACAATTCTTTAGCTGCGATCTCATCTTTAATTTGGTCACTTAGACCCTGAGCAAAGGCTGCCAACAATGCCTCGTTATTCCACCCTACCTCTGCTGCCAAGGTGCGAAATTCAATGGCATAATCGCCCACCATGCGCCTGCCCTGTTGTATTTCCATAAGGCATTTAGCGGCAGAGGTGGTTCTACCGGGAGGCTCAAACACTCTCCGAAAGGATTGCACAAATTCTCTGAAACTCTTAATGCAAGGTTTAGCATTTTCCCACAGTGGGTTAGCCCAAGCCAATGCTCTGCCAGTCAGCAGGGATATCATGAACCCAATCTTACTACGGTAATTGGGAAACACATGTGCCTTCAATTCCATAAATATTTCAAGTTGGTTGATGAACCCCCTGCAGAGATTAGGGTCACCGTCATACCTAAGCGGCAAGGGTGCAGAAGCCGTTAACCCTTTGACTGCAGCCCCTGAGGGCCTTGTATCAGTCTCCGGTGTCTGACTTGGCGAGACCACCGAAATAGACCCAGCCTTGTCAACAAGTACAGTGCGTTCAAGGATAGTTTGGATTGCAGCCGCCAACTGATCCAAACGTTGCTCATGCATATCCATCCTCCAATGGATATTTTGTGTATTACCATCACTCTTGTTATCTGAGGTCATGGCCCTTTTGTACTGTCACGGTTTGTTAAGACTCTCAGACGTAAGGTTAGGTAAAAACACAACTTTATTGAAAAGTTTAAGACAATCCCATAGGGTTTTATACACATACAGACAATACATAGATTAGGCAAATGACCATAATAGTAGCAATACAGGTTCTACCGGCCTTACCAAGATACCGGGCAAGGCAACCTGGGTGAATACCAATAGGTGGCTCTACCGGCCCTGCCAATTACCGGGCAAGGCAGCCTAACGGAAACCAATGGATAGGCTCTACCGGCCTTGCCAATATACCGGGCAAGGGAGCCTGATAGCTAGATTTAGTGGGCTCTACCGGCCTTGCCAATACCGGGTAAGGCAACCTTGTGATGGGATAATAGGAGGTTCTACCGGCCTTACCAATATACCGTGCAAGGCAGCCCAACGGAATACCAATGCAATGGGCTCTACCGGCCTTGCCAATACTGGGTAAGGCAACCTTAGGATGGAATAATAAAAGGTTCTACCGGCCTTACCAATATACCGGGCAAGGCAGCCCAAGGGAAAGGTGACAACCACAATGACCTCAGGGACTGTCAGATGGTAAATGGACAGTAGTGACGAATATAAAGGCTACCAGGTCAGTGGTTTCACCAGAGTCTGACACTCAGTATCTGTGTACAACAGAATGGTAGCTGTCTAGGACTGGACAGCGCACTGAAAAGCCTCAAGTGCAAGGGCAAGAGACAAGGAGTAAACCAGTGACCTTCGTAAGAAATCATCGAGCATAATATTGAGTAAACCCGCAGGTCACAGAGCGAACCAACGCCCGCGCGTTGGTAACCAACAGACAAATAATGATGCTCTAGGTAACGGAGCAAACCAGCGACCGCACGCTGGAGGAAGCAGGCTAGTAATGGTACAGCCGTCAGGTCAAGAAACAAGCCAGTGTCCGCACACTGGTACCAACAGGCTGATATGTGTAGCCGCAAGGAGCGAACCAGCGTCCGCACGCTGGGACCAACAGGTTGTCAAATGTAGCCGCAAGGCTAGTGGAGCGAACCAGCGTCCGCATGCTGGGACCAACAGATTGACAAATGTAGCCGTAAGGCTAGTGGCGCGAACCAGCGTCCGCACGCTGGGAACCAACAGACAGCGATATGGGCCGCAAGGCCAAGGAGCAAACCAGCGTACGCATGCTGGGATCAACAAGGAGTAAATACAGCCAAGGCTAATGGAGCGAACCAGCGTCCGCACGCTGGGACCAACAAGCTGTAAATGTAGCCGCAAGGCTAATGGAGCAAACCAGAGTCCGCACGCTGGGACCAACAAGTAGTAAATGTAGCCGCAAGGCTAATTGGAACGATCCAGCGCCCGCACGCTGGGAACCTACAGTATTGTGTATAGGCCGCAAGGCCAAAGAGCAAACCAGCGCCCGCACGCTGGTACCAACACGTAGTAAGCGTAGCCACAAGGCTAATGGAACAAACCAGCGTCCGCACGCTGGAACCAACAAGAGTGAGCGTAGCCGCAAGGCTAATGGAGCAAACCAGCGTCCGCACGCTGGGACCAACAAGCTGTAAATGTAGCCGCAAGGCTAATGGAGCAAACCAGCGTCCGCACGCTGGGACCAACAAGCTGTAAATGTAGCCGCAAGGCTAATGGAGCAAACCAGCGTCCGCACGCTGGGACCAACAAGTAGTAAATGTAGCCACAAGGCTAATTGGAACAATCCAGCACCCGCACGCTGGGAACCTACAGTATTGTGTATAGGCCGCAAAGCCAAAGAGCAAACCAGCGCCCGCACGCTTGTACCAACAGGTAGTAAGCGTAGCCGCAAGGCTAATGGAGCAAACCAGCGTCCGCACACTGGAACCAACAAGAGTGAGCGTAGCCGCAAGGCTAATGGAGCAAACCAGTGTCCGCACGCTGGAACCAACAGGCTGCGAATGTCGCTGAGTCGACCGATAACAATGTCGCCACGGGTGCAGGATCTGGAAGCAGGAAACGAACAGGAACCAGCAGAGACGGCCAACCGGATCAGGAATGGCAGGAGAAGACTGGCAGCAGGAACAGCAACTGGAACCGGACTGAAACTGATACAGCAAGCAGGAACTCAGGAACAGGACGACTCAGCAACCCAGGAACACAGCAACAGGCCCAAATAACAATAGGAACAAGGAAGAGGAGGATGCTGTCAGAGACAACACGAAAGGGCACCCAGAGGGTGCCCAGACTGAGTTTAAAAAGGCAATGTGAGGTGGGCTGAAGGAAGACAGCCAATGGGAGCCCCCTACAGGTGATAGACACAGGAATGAAGCAATCACGGGCACCGTGATAATACTTCACTGAATTTGTGGTATTCAGCTGGCACGGAGGGAGAGGTACATAAAATCTTAACTGGGTGCAACAAACAGTGCTTCATACAATACTCAGACCAAGATCTGACCTCACATTTCTGCCAGTCAAACTGAGGATTATGCAGATGTAGCCATGGGAACCCCAGAATGACCGCATGATGAGGGGAATGAATTATCTGGAAATGCAATTCCTCCTTGTTGAGGGCCCCAATTGACATGGTAATAGGAATAGTTTCCATAGTAATCAGTGCAGGTTCCAATGGTCTGCCGTCAATGGCTTCAATGGCTAAGGAAGAGTCCCTTTTGACCAAAGGAATTTTATGTAATTCGGCAAATGAACAATCCATGAAGTAACCGGCTGCGCCAGAATCCACCAGGGCCAAAACCTCAACAAGCTGTTCTGCCCAGGAAAATACCACCTGGATGGTGGGTTTCTGTGTACTTGGATCTAGGGACTGCTGTACACCACCTAGGGCCTGTTCCCCAAGGTACCCTAGGTGCGTTCGTTTCCCGGCCGTACAGGACAAGTGCGTAGTAAATGACCAGCTTTGCCACAATATAAGCATAGACCCTGCCTTCTGCGGTGTGCCCGTTCCTCCCTTGTGAGTTTGGTGAACCCGAGTTGCATTGGTTTGCTGGGCTCGGGTGAACGGTCAGGAGACATGGGAGGCGAGGGTGGGTTCAAAAGGCTACCTTGCCCAAAGTTTCTGGATCTCGGCCTCTGATCTTTAGCCATGCTTCTTTCACGAATACGAGAATCAATTAGCATGACATAATCAATGTATTCGTCCAAGTCACTGGGTACATCTCTAGCAGCTATTTCATCTTTGATATGGTCAGCCAGACCTTGGGCAAAAGCTACCACTAACACCTCTTTATTCCATCCTACCTCTGCTGCCAGTGTCTGAAATTCTATGGCATAATTGCCCACGGTACAATTACCCTGTTGTATCTCCATCAATGTTTTGGCAGCAGAGGCGGCTCTACCTGGGACCTCAAACACTCTCCGGAACATTTGTACGAACTCACTGAAATCCTGAGTGCAAGGTTTGGCATTTTCCCACAAAGGATTAGCCCAAGCCAGGGCTCTGCCCGTTAGCAAGGATATCATGAACCCAACCTTGCTCCGGTCGTTAGGAAAGGCATGAGGCGTTAGTTCCAAGAATATCTCTAATTGATTAATAAACCCCCTGCATAGGGTAGGTTCGCCATCATATCTGAGTGGTAACGGCGCCGCCGCCGTTAACCCTCTGATTGGTGCAGCAGGAATCACGGAATGATTCTCTGGTGTCAAAACTGGGGGGACCACCGGATTTTGATTGGGTTTATCAACGTGTACCGTACGCTCAAGTAATGTCTGCAAGTCCAGTGCCAACTGGTCCAGGCACTGCTCGTGCACATCCATCCTCCAATGGATGTTCTGTGAATTACCTTCACCTTTACCATCTGAGGTCATGGCCCTTTCGTACTGTAACGGTTTGTATGACACTCAGACACAGTAGGTTAGAATAAAACACAGTTTTATTAAAGGACACAATGAGAATGCTCACAGCGGGCTATAGTATCACAGTGGAATAGACAGGAAAATATAAATCATGAACATATGCCCACACAGGCCCAGTATACAATGGGAAGAAGGTAGATACTGTCACAGGTCAGGCATAACAAGGCAATATCAGCACAGCATGGGTTAAAGTTCATAGATAGTAATCAGTCTCTGATGTGGTGTGTTTAGCAACGCCCAGTATGATGGTAATGGTATCAAGAGACTGTGGTGCGAGATGTGGAAGCACCTAAGTCTTCAAAGCAGGACTGAGACTTATACCCTCTGCTGTAGCAGTAACGGAGGACACAATACTCTGCTAGAGCTTGAACAGATTTGAGCCACGGGCACCCGACCGGTGCTGTAACGGAGACACTGTACTCTGCAAGAGCTGGTGGACTTGTGCCAATAGCACCCGTCCGGTGCAGTAACGGAGGCACGATACTCTGCAAGAGCTGGAATATTGAGCCAATGGCACCCTGCCGGTGCTGTACCGTAGGCAACCATACACAGCAAGAGCTAACGGAACGCAACCACTGCTTACTGCCAGAGCGGTAATCGGAGGCAACAATAGCTCTGAGGAAATAACGGAAGGCTCAAAGGTAATGGGAGGCAACAGTGCTCTGCAAGAGTTAAAGGAAGGCTCGGTGTTAAACGGAGGCAACAGTGCTCTGCAAGAGTTAACGGAAGGCTCAGTGGTAATCGGAGGCAACAGTGCTCTGCAAGAGTAAACGGAAGGATCAATGTAACGGAGGCAACAGTGCTCTGCAAGAGCTAACGGAAGGCTCAGCAGTAACAGAGGCAACAGGGATACTCAGTCTGCTAAGCCAACTAAGTGGAAGTAAGAATGTCGCCCAAGCGACACAGAGAACAGGAGGAGAATCGCTGGGCCGGATCTCAGTGCAGGAACGTCAGACAAGCCGGGTCAGGTCACGGTATCACGGTGCCCGTGATTGCTGCAGTTCCTGGTCTGTCACCAGTAGGGGGCTGCTATTGGCTGTCTGCAGATAGCCCGCCTTTCATTGCCTATTTAAACCTGGATTGGGCACCCTTTGGGTGCCCTTTCGTGTTGTTTCTGACCTTCCTGCTATCACTATGCTAGTGATAGCTGGGCCTCTGTTCCAGTGTTCCTGAGTTCCTGATCTCATGTGTTCCTGAGTACCTGTTTGCTACTGTTCCAGTGTTTCCTGCCTGCTGAGTTGTTCCAGTCCTGGTTCCGGCCTAGTCTCTGGTGTTGCTGTTCCTGCGGTTCTTCAACTCTGCTATTTCCTGACCTGACTGATCGTTGCTGGTTCCTGTCATCGCATCGCCTGTCTCCTGTATCCTGGCGACCTCTTGCTCGGTCGCGTCGGCGACATTGTTAGTTACCCCAGTGTGCGGTCACTGGTTTGCTCCAAAGCCCATCGGCTATACTATCCTGAGTTGGTCCCAGCGTGCGGACGCTGGTTTGCTCCAAAGCCTTGCGGCTATACGAACACACTTGTTACACCAGTGTGCGGTCACTGGTTTGCTCCAAAGCCTTGCGGCTATATTACTTATTTGTTACACCAGTGTGCGGTCACTGGTTCTATGAAAGTCACATTTTTCCAGTTTACAAAATAATTTGTTCTCACGGAGTCGTAGCAATACTGCGGATGCATCTTTGATGTGCTCAGCAGTAACGGAGGCAACAGGGATACTCAGTCTGCTAAGCCAACTAAGTGGAAGTAAGAATGTCGCCCAAGCGACACAGAGAACAGGAGGAGAATCGCTGGGCCGGATCTCAGTGCAGGAACGTCAGACAAGCCAGGTCAGGTCACGGTATCACGGTGCCCGTGATTGCTGCAGTTCCTGGTCTGTCACTAGTAGGGGGCTGCTATTGGCTCTCTGCAGATAGCCCGCCTTTCATTGCCTATTTAAACCTGGATTGGGCACCCTTTGGGTGCCCTTTCGTGTTGTTTCTGACCTTCCTGCTATCACTATGCTAGTGATAGCTGGGCCTCTGTTCCAGTGTTCCTGAGTTCCTGATCTCATGTGTTCCTGAGTACCTGTTTGCTACTGTTCCAGTGTTTCCTGCCTGCTGAGTTGTTCCAGTCCTGGTTCCGGCCTAGTCTCTGGTGTTGCTGTTCCTGCGGTTCTTCAACTCTGCTGTTTCCTGACCTGAGTGATCGTTGCTGGTTCCTGTCATCGCATCGCCTGTCTCCTGTATCCTGGCGACCTCTTGCTCGGTCGCGTCGGCGACATTTTTAGTTACCCCAGTGTGCGGTCACTGGTTTGCTCCAAAGCCCATCGGCTATACTATCCTGAGTTGGTCCCAGTGTGCGGACGCTGGTTTGCTCCAAAGCCTTGCGGCTATACAAACACACTTGTTACACCAGTGTGCGGTCACTGGTTTGCTCCAAAGCCTTGCGGCTATATTACTTATTTGTTACACCAGTGTGCGGTCACTGGTTTGCTCCAAAGCCTATCGGCTATACAGTCCTGTGTTGGTTCCAGCGTGCGGACGCTGGTTTGCTCCAAAGCCTTGCGGCTATACGAACACACTTGTTACACCAGTGTGCGGTCACTGGTTTGCTCCAAAAGCCTTGCGGCTATATTACTTGTTTGTTACACCAGTGTGCGGTCACTGGTTTGCTCCAAAGCCTTGCGGCTATACAAACACACTTGTTACACCAGTGTGCGGTCACTGGTTTGCTCCAAAGCCTTGCGGCTATACTACTTGTTTGTTACACCAGTGTGCGGTCACTGGTTTGCTCCAAAGCCTATCGGCTATACAGTTCTGTGTTGGTCACAGCGTGCGGACGCTGGTTTGCTCCGAAGCCTTGCGCTATACTAACTCGTTTGTTACACCAGTGTGCGGTCACTGGTTTGCTCCAAAGCCTAGCGGCTATACAATCCTGTGTTGGTCCCAGCGTGTGGACGCTGGTTTGCTCCAAAGTCTTGCGACTTTACAATCCCTGTTGGTCTCAGTGTATGTACACTGGGTTGCTTACGATCCTGTCAATTTGCCATTACCATCTGACTGCTGCTATTATCTCTGGGCTGCCCTGCCCGGTATTGGTAAGGCCGGTAGAACCTTATTGTCATATTCCATCTGAGGTTGCCTTACCCGGTATTGGCAGGGCCGGTAGAGCCTACATTGTGAATCTGTTGAGGCTGCCTTGCCCGGTAATTTGGTAAGGCCGGTAGAACCGTTATGCTATTCCATCTGCAGGTTGCCTTACCCGGTATTGGCAAGGCTGGTAGAGCCTAACATTCTGCTTCTTCAGACTGTCCTGTCCGGTATACTGACAGGACCGGTAGAGTCTGCATTCTGACTTGTTATATTCTGTATGTATCTGTATACATGTGTTTGCCATCCTACGTTATCAATTTATTATTTCAATAAAATTGATTTTTACCTAAAACTTGTGTCTGAGAGTCATAACAAACCGTGACACACAGAGCAGGAACGTCAGCCAGGCCGGGTCGAATCACGGAGCAGGAACGTCAGACAAGCCGGGTCAGGTCATGGAGCAGGAACGTCAGCCAGGCCGGGTCGAATCACGGAGCAGGAACCAGAAGGAGTAGTCAGACAGGCCAAGTCGGTACACAGGAACGCAGGAACACAGTAACACAGTAGCACTGGTACAGGAACACCACGAAAGGGCACCTGACAGGTGCCAGAGGCCCGGTATAAGAAGGCCATACTGGGCGGGCCAAACTAAGCTCAGCCAATGGTAGCGCAATACACCGAGAGTGACAGAAAAAGCACGGGCACCGTGATAGCAAGATAGTGAACCGGCTCTAGAACTCTAGGGTGATAGCGAGGTTCAACTAGAGTGATAATGCGCTTGTTGAATATGCCTATAACCATAAACCAGGAGTGAGCACAGCCAGTGACAGTGGATAAACCAGACACGTCAGCAATGTGAATGAGTAACTCAGCCCAGCTGTTGACAGCATGGAAACCGGTACTCTGTATGTGCAAAACCGGCACACAGGTGGTAGAAGCCAGTACGCTACGGCAACGGAAGCGGGTACTCAGCCAATCGAGTCAGCAACAAAAGCGGGTTCTCAACCAGTCTGGTCAGCAACGGATGCGGGTTCTCAGCCAGTCCAGTCAGCAACGGATACGGTCCTCAGCCAGTCCGATCAACAACTGAAACGGGTTCTCAGCCAGTTCAGTCAACAAGGGAAGCAGGTTCTAAGCCAGTCCAGTCAGCAACAGATGCGGCAGTAAGTCAGGATACACAGGAGTATCATCAGGCAGGCCAGGTCATACACGAACAGAGAAACAGCAGTAACTAGTGCTAGGTTCAGGTACACCACGAAAGGGCGCACGACTAATGACCTGACAGGGTATAAAAGGGTTGACCCTGGGTGGAGTCAGATCCTGGGACCAATAAGAATCCAGCATTGGAAACAAGGAAGTAATAATGTCGCCACACTGCAACAAGGATCATGGACACCGTGATATTGGGCCTGCATGAGTACTGCCGGCACTGGGGAGCTAAAGTTAATTGAGGGAACCATGAATGCCAACATGTACTGGGATATACTGAAGTAGAGCAGGATCCCCTCCCTTCGGAGGAGTATTCCAACATGATAACAGCCCCAAATACACCTCCAAGATGACCACTGCCTTGCTATAGAAGCTGAGGGTAAAGGTGATGGACTGGCCAATCATGTCTCCAGACCTAAACCCTATTGAGCATCTGTGGGGCATCCTCAAATGGAAGGTGGGGGAGTGCAAGGTCTCTAACATCCACCAGCTCCGTGATGTCATCATGGAGGAGTGGAAGAGGACTCCAGTGCCAACCTGTGAAGCTCTGGTGAACTCCATGCCCAAGAGGGTTAAGGCAGTGCTGGAAAATAATGGTGGCCACACAAAATATTCACACTTTGGGCCCAATTTGGACATTTCCACTTAGGGGTGTATTCACTTTTGTTGCCAAGGTTTAGACATTAATGGCTGTGTGTTGAGTTATTTTGAGGGGTACAGCAAATTTACACTGTTATACAGGCTGTACACTCTCTACTTTACATTGTAGCAGAGTGTCATTTCTTCAGTTTTGTCACATGAAAGAAAAAATAAAAATATTTACAAAAATGTGAGGGGTGTACTCACTTATGTGAGATACTGTATGTGTGTTTATATATTTAGAGATTTCAGTAATATGAATACAACATTTAATCAATAAAATTAGCACAGTAAGTACTTCATACATTATGAAAGGGTAAGTAGTAATTTGGAAAAGGGAAATGCTGTTGATGTAGTATACTTGGATTTTTCAACAGCCTTTGATACTGTGTGTCGCGTCACCTACTTACGCCACCGCTCAATCGGCTGTTTTCCTTTTGTCACGGTTTTTTGATGAACATTCAGACCCGACTGGTAAGGTTAAAATGACTTTATTAGGATAAAGTACATACAGTAGGTTAGGCCCACAAGCCCACAAAAACAGAACATATATAGCAATAACAATCCAGTCCCTTGATATATGGACAGAGATGGAGGCAGCAGCTGGCTGGAGAGAGTTCTGGACTTGAACCCAAATGACTGCAGGCACACGAGACAATAGGCAACCAAACTCTAGCGGACTAGGGACTAGCGGAGGCTACGCAGCCCAAGCACTGGAGGCAGGACCCTAGAACACTAGGAGTCCAGTAGAGGTAATTAGCATGAGACACAGACTCCTGGGAGGTACTGAACCCAATGGTAATGAGGCAACACTGACCTTAGGAACTAGGGTCACAGTAGGACCAAGGCAACCGCTTAGTAGGAAAACCCTAAAACGCTAGAGGTGGATCAAGACACACTATATGAAGGAAACTGGTGTCCCCGCACACTGGTAACGTGAGATGAAATGCAACAGCTGGCTCTAGAGCCCGGAGGCTACTGCAGAAGGGAATGGAGCACTGACCCTGCCTAGAGGATCTAGGCACTGAAAGGGTCAATTGGAAATGTCCAGAGAGAAGTCTGCAACTCCCACAGGGAGTGAGCCCAGCTATGAAAGCGGAGGAGGACACAGATGGAGATCAGAGTTACTCAGTCAGTGCTATACAGCAAAGAACCGGTACTTCGCATGTGCACACCACCTGCGGCAGTTATACAGTAAGCGGCTATAGCACGAATGCTCAGCCTACAGTCGGCAAGAGAATGGAAGCGCCACGTGGCGCTACCACTGACAAGCGTAGCAGGAAGGCAGAAAAGTGGAATGCTAGCCAGATAGAGGCAACAGAGCGGGTTCAGCCAGGCACAGAGTGGGTCTCAGCTGATACAGTTGGCAACGGAGCGGGTTCTCAGCCAGATACTGTCAGCAACGTAGCGGGTTCTCAGCCAGATCGGTCAGCAAAGGAGTGGGTTCTCAGCCAGATCAGTCAGCAACGGAGCAGCAACTCACGATGCGCAGGAACGTCGTCAGGCAGGCCAGGTCATACATGAACAGAGCAAAACAGGAACAAATGTCAGGAACAGCTACACCACGAAAGGGCGCCTTAGTATAGACATGACTGAGTATATAAAGGCTGGCCCTGTGCTGAGTCAGGATCGCAAGACCAATAAGAAAGAGGCAGTGAATCAGGCATAATAATGTCGCCACCTGTGGCCTGAGCACGGGCACCGTGATAACTTTGCCCTCCCGACTCTTGGAGCAGTTCTTACTTCTGGGTTCGGAGCACCACCAATCTGCCGATTATGTCACCTGTCGGCGTCTATATTCTGACGCTGTCCCAGACACTCGGTGTACTGACAAAGTGTTTTTGTAGCGCCTGGGTATTCTGGCCCTGCTTCTAGCTCCTTGTTTTCATATTTATTTATGAATCTAGTCCTTTGTGCTTCTCTGCCTGATTCCTATGTACCGTTTATGTCTGTCCTTGACCCTGCTATCTGCCTGCTGATTTGGTACTTACGTTGACCAGCTCTATCCTGACCCTTGGCCTGTCCTTGACTCTGCTATCTGCCTGCTGATTTGGTACCTACGTTGCCCAGCTTGATTCTGACCCTTGGCCTGTCTTTGACTCTGCTATTTGCCTGATGATTCTGCCTCTACGCCGTCCGTTCTTCGCTGACTCCTAGACTGATGTTCCAGCTTCCAGTCTACTCGTCTAGAGGTCTGCCTTTCAGGTCAGTACCTATTATTTTGGGGTCCAGTTATATCATGGTTTCTGGATTATTTCTGGAGAGTAGCAGCTACTCTGCGGTCTACATGCTCCAGCTACGATCCCTAGCCAGCACTCACAAGCCTTTGCTACCTCCTGCAGGAGAGAGCGTACTGTTTGCAGTGAGACCATCTGGTCAGGGTCCTGGCTCAACCGGGATCGGACACCTGGCTTCGTGGCCAGCACCTATATTTGGCCCTTGCTGCAGCATGGTCTAGCTGTAAGCAGTCACTGTGCTACTAGCACTGTACTCCAGCAATGCCCTCTAGCACTCCCTCTCTTGTAGGTCTCAACCTGCACCGGTGGACTGGTGACAGTGTCAGTACCACTACCGTTACTGTCTGTAGACCCCAAGGAGGTAAAAAAAGCAGTAATCCAGCAGGCGGCTATTTTGGAGCAACACGCTACCCATATACAGCGCCTTGACCAACAGCTGGAATCCATAACGTCCCTGCTGCAACATCTACAGCAGAGACTTGAGAACCCGGTACCGGTTGCTGTACCGGCTCCTACTCCTCCTGTTGCTCCTGATCTGACTGTGGGCCCTCCCTCTGTCAAAATATCACTCCCAGACAGGTATGAAGGGGATGCAAAACAGCTGCGCGGCTTTAAGCATCAGTGCTTTCTTCATTTTCGCAACCAGCCAGAGATATATACGCTTCCCGTCAGGTGTGCATCACTTTTGTTGTATCCCTTCTTTGGGGCCAGGCTTTGGCATGAGTGACACCACTTATGGACCGTCAGTCTCCCTTACTGAGTGACTTTGACTCTTTCCTTGCCGCCTTTCGGTCCATGTTTGACACTCCCAGACGTCAGGCCAAGGCGGAGGCCACTCTTTTGTACCTCTAACTGGGGTCTCAGTCCTTCGTTCAGTATGCCATTGAGTTTTGCACTCTGGCCTATGACATAGATTGGGGCAATGGTGCTTTGAAGGTGGCTTTCCACCGAGGGTTGTCCGAGAAGCTGAAGGACGAGCCCACCACCCATGATATTCCAGACATCCTTGATGGCCTAATTTCTCTATGCTCTTCTTTGGAGACGCGTATTCAGGAGCTGCGTCAAGAAAGAAAGCGGGACTGTTCCAGGCAACCAACCAATCGTCCTCCCATTCGTCTTGCACTATGGTTTTAGAATGCTCCAACCCCACCTGACACAACTCAAGAACCTATGGAGATAGGTAGGGTGACATGTCTCACTGAGGAAGAGAAGGCTAGACGTCATTAACGCGGGTTGTGCCTGTATTGTGGGGAAACCGGGTCACATCGCTTGTTTTTGCCCTAATAAGCTGGGAAACGAACGGACTTAGGGAGAACTGAGGGTCTCTCTCTAAGTCATACCGTTCTTTCCTCTTCCACGCAGCAGCGTCTCACAGTACCAGTTTGTATGTCTTGGTCCTCCTCCTCTGTCCACACTAGCGCCTTGCTTGACTCGGGACCAGCTGGTATCTTTATCGATCTAGCCTTTGCTCAGCAACACTGGGTACCACTTGTTTCCAAAGACCCTCCGGTACACATCAGGGTCATTGATGGCTCTCCTTTGGGTACAGACCTCATAACGCTCATGACCATACCCCTCTGGGTCACATGGCGCAACTGCATCATGAGGTCCTGTCCTTTGATGTCATCACCGCACCTCTCTCTCCCGTGATATTGGAGTACCCCTAGTTGCAGAAGAACAACCCTCGGATTGATTGGGGATGGGGCATTCCTTCCTTTTCTTCATTCCTTGCCACTCTGGTGACTTCTGCCATGGGGTCTAACCCCGGTACTTCCACAGTCCCATGTTCTGTTGTACCGGAGCCCTACCAGCCATTTTCAGATGTATTCTCCAAGGTCCGGGTTGAGGTACTACCACCTCACCGAGCATATAGAGCTGGTACCAGGGGCTGTCCCACCCAGAGGAAGGACCTATCCATTGTCTCTTCCCGAGATCGCAGCCCTGGAGACATACATTCAGGAGAACCTTGTCCTTCCATCCCACCTGTAGGTGCCGGCTTCTTTTTCGTAAAGAAAAAGGATGGGTCACTGTGACCGTGCATTAATTACAGAGGTCTTATTGCTATTACCCGCAAGAACAGGTACCTGTCACGGTTTATTATGACTCTCAGACACAAGTTTTAGGTAAAAAAAATCAATTTTATTGAAATAATAAATGATAACTTAGGATGGCAATAACATACATATATATATATACAGAATATAGCACAGACAGAAGGCAGACTCTACCGGTCCTGTCAATATACCGGACAGGACAGTCTTAGGCTCTACCGGCCTTGCCAATACCGGGTAAGGCAACCTGCAGATGGAATAGCATAACGGTTTTACCGGCCTTACCAAATTACCGGGCAAGGCAGCCTCAATAGATACACAAGGTAGGCTCTACCGGCCCTGCCAATACCGGGTAAGGCAACCTCAGATGGAATGTGGTAAAAGGTTCTACCGGCCTTACCAATACCGGGCAGGGCAGCCCAGAGATAATAGCAGCAGTCAGATGGAACTGGCAAATTAGCAGAATCGTTAAGCAGCAAGGCTTTGGAGCAAACCAGCGTCCGCACGCTGGAAACAACACTGAATAGTATAGCCGTTAGGCTTAGCGAGCAAACCAGTGACCGCACACTGGAGTAACAAGCGAGTAGTATAGCCGCAAGGCTTAGGAGCAAACCAGCGTCCGCACGCTGGGACCAACACAGATTTGTATAGCTGATAGGCTTTGAAGCAGACCAGTGACCGCACACTGGTGTAACAAGCGAGTTTGTATAGCCGCAAGGCTTAGGAGCAAACCAGCGTCCGCACGCTGGGACCAACACAGAATTGTATAGCTGATAGGCTTTGGAGCAAACCAGTGACCGCACACTGGTGTAACAAGCGAGTTTGTATAGCCGCAAGGCTTAGGAGCAAACCAGCGTCCGCACGCTGGGACCAACACAGATTAGTATAGCTGATAGGCTTTGGAGCAAACCAGTGACCGCACACTGGTGTAACAAGCGAGTTTGTATAGCCGCAAGGCTTGGGAGCAAACCAGCGTCCGCACGCTGGGACCAACACGGAATTGTAGCAATGTCACCAACGCGACCAGGCAGAAGGTCGCCAGGATACTGAAGACAGGTGATGAGATGACAGGAACCAGCAACGATCAGTCAGGTCAGAAAACAGCAGAGAAGTTCAGCAGGAACTGCAACACCAGAGACTAGGCCAGAACCAGGACTGGAAGTACTTCAGCATGCAGGAAACACTGGAACAGTAGAGATCAGGAACTCAGGAACACATGAGATCAGGAACTCAGGAACACTGGAACAGAGGCCCAGCTATCACTAGCATAGTGATAGCAAGAAGGTCAGAAACAACACGAAAGGGCACTCAAAGGGTGCCCAATCCAGGTTTAAATAGTCAATAAGAGGCGGGCTATCTGCAGACAGCCAATAGAAGCCCCCTACTGGTGACAGACAAGTAACTGCAGCAAATCACGGGCACCGTGATAGTACCCCCCTTTCAAAGACCCCCTCTCCTAGAATAGGGTTTAGGTTTCTGCGGGTAATTGGCATGAAAGGCCCTAGTTAACCTAGGTGCATGAAGGTCCGTACTATCCACCCATGACCGATCCTCAGGACCATACCCTTTCCAATGTACCAGGTACTGTACCCTTCCTCTAAGCCTACGGGAATCAATAATGCTCTGAACCTCGTACTCCTCCTGGCCCTCGACCTCAACAGGTCCTGGCACCACAGGTGTGGTAGTATAGCGATTGCAAACCAGAGGCTTAAGAAGGGACACATGGAACACATTATGGATACGCATGGATGCAGGTAGGTCTAGTGCATAGGAGACAGGGTTAATTTTGCGAATAACTCTGTATGGACCAATAAACCGAGGAGCCAACTTATTAGACGGAACCTGCAGCTTGAGATTTCTGGAGGAAAGCCATACTCTATCCCCAACCTGAAAGGAAACCGCTGGAAGCCTTCTGCGATTAGCATGGCGCTGATGACGCTGAAATGACTGACCAAGTGCCCTCTGAACTTGTGCCCATGTGGAACGGAGTTGCTCGATATGCTCATCCAGAGCTGGAATCTGTTGCGTCTGAAATGAGTCTGGAAGCAAACAGGGCTGGAACCCATAATTAATCAGAAACGGAGAGCTCCCAGATGAAGAATTGACCGCACAGTTCCTGGCGAACTCTGCCCAAGGCAACAAGTCGGACCAATTATCATGATGGTCAGTAACGAAACAACGGAGAAATTGTTCCAAGCCCTGATTAGCTCGTTCAGCGGCTCCATTGGTCTGGGGATGGTAGGCAGAGGAGAAGGACAGCTGTATGCCCATCTGTTGGCAAAATGCCCTCCAAAATCTAGACACAAACTGGCTCCCCCTGTCAGACACCAGTACCCTAGGCACTCCATGCAACCGGAATACTTCTCTGGCGAACACCATTGCCAATTCCTTCGCTGAAGGAAGACCACGGAGGGGCACGAAATGAGCCATTTTAGAAAACCTGTCCACCACCATGAATATAAAGGAGTACCCCTTCGACATAGGCAACTCTCCCATAAAATCAATGGAAACATGAGACCAGGGGCGTTCGCCATTAGGCACCGGTTGAAGCAAGCCCACAGGGAGATGTCTCGGGGTCTTAGCGCGGGCGCAGGTGGCACAGGCATTCGTAAATTCGGCACAATCGTTTCTCATGGAAGGCCACCAAAATAACTGAGAAAGGGACCATAACAATTGGTCTCTACCAATATGTCCCGCAGCCTTAGAGGAATGGTAGGTTTCGAGCAGCCTAGTACGAAATGATTCAGCGACAAAACATTTGCCCACTGGGGTTTCATGGGGAGCGGACCCCTGAGAGGCCAGGATCTCCTCCCCTAGAGGAGAAGTGATACTCGTGCGTATAGTAGCCAGTATTCTATCAGGTTGGATGATAGGAGCTGGTGCTTCCACTCTGTCACTGTCGGCCTCAAATTGTCTTGACAGTGCATCAGCCCTGATATTTTTTGACCCTGGCAAATATGATACAATGAAATTAAATCGAGACAGGAACAGTGCCCACCTGGCCTGACGAGAGGACAATCTCTTGGCCTCCGAGAGATAGGTCAGATTCTTATGATCTGTTAGGATTAAGACAGGATTCTTAGTACCTTCAAGCAAATGACGCCATTCCTTAAGAGCAAGGATAATGGCCAATAATTCTCTGTCACCTATCTCATAGTGGCTTTGAGTGACAGTCAACTTTTTAGAGAAAAACCCACAAGGTCTGAGAGTTCCACCTTTCTCGTGTCGCTGCGAAAGTACTGCCCCGACCCCAATATCTGAGGCATCAACCTCTAACGTAAATGGAAGTAAAGGATTGGGGTGGGATAACACAGGAGCCGCAGCAAATGCCAGCTTCAAATTCTCAAAGGCTTTCTCAGCAGATACCGGCCAACAAGAAGGATTAGCACCCTTGTGCGTAAGATCGGACAGAGGTTTGACAATGGAAGAAAAGTTCTTAATAAACCTCCTATAATAATTAGCGAAACTCAGGAAACGCTGTATGGCTTTAAGACCCTTGGGTTTTGGCCATTGTAGGACAGCTGACAACTTTTCTTTGTCCATGGCAATGCCATCATTGCCAATTATGAACCCCAAGAATGGCACACTGGTTCTATGAAACTCACATTTTTCCATTTTACAAAATAATTTGTTCTCACGGAGTCGTAGCAATACTGCGGATACATCTTTGATGTGCTGTGCCATGTTTTGGGAGTAAATCAGTATATCGTTGAGGTACACCACAACACATGTCTGTAACATATCTCTCAGAACATCATTTATCAGTTCCTGGAAAACTGCGGGTGCATTACACAGCCCAAAAGGCATTACTAGATACTCGTAGTGCCCAGCTCGAGTATTAAAAGCAGTTTTCCACTCATCACCTGCTCGAATGCGAACCAGATTGTAAGCGGCCCGTAGGTCCAACTTGGTAAATATCGAAGCGCCCTTAAGCCTGTCAAAAAGCTCGGTGATGAGTGGTATTGGGTATGCGTTTTTTGCCATTAGTTTATTCAAGCCCCGGTAGTCAATGCATGGTCTTAATTCACCATTTTTCTTTTTTACAAAAAAGAACCCAGCCCCAGCTGGAGAGGTAGATTTACGTATGATCCCTCTAGCAAGGGCATCAGAAATGTAATCCTCCATAGCCTTATTTTCATCACAAGATAATGGATAAGTGCGTCCTTTCGGAGGTACTGCACCAGGCTGCAATTCAATGCAACAATCATAAGGTCTATGCTGGGGTAGCATACTAGCCTCTCCTTTGCTAAAAACATCGCCAAACTGTTGGTACACATCCGGCATAGCAGAGGAGGTGCACATGACCTTAATAGGCTGGATGACGCACTTGTCCATACAAAACTGGGACCAAGCAGCAATTTCACACTTTTTCCAATCGAATTGTGGGTTATGTAACTGTAACCACGGAAATCCCAATATCACCGCATGGTGCGGGGAATTAATCAGTTGAAACTGCTGCTCTTCTCTGTGAAGTGCCCCAATAGTCATAGACAATGGCATAGTTTCAAATATAACCTGAGGCGGTTCTAAGGGTCTACCATCAATCGCTTCAATAGTCAAGGGGTTTTCTCTTTCAATGCGTGGAACTCCGTGCAATTCAGCAAAGGTATTATCCATAAAATACCCTGCTGCACCGGAGTCAACCAAGGCCAAAACCTCCACAGAGCGTTGTGCCCAAGACAATACCACCTGTATGGTGGGTTTCATTATGCCCGACACTGGGGACGATTGTACACCACCTAGGGCCTGTCCCCCAAGATACCCTAGGTGTGTGCGTTTCCCGGACGTACCGGACAGGAATTTAGCAAGTGCCCTTTTTTACCGCAGTATAAACATAACCCTTGTTTTTTGCGATATAGTCTCTCTGCCTTGGATAGTCTAGTGAAGCCTATTTCCATAGGTTCACTTGTTTCCCGTACTGGTTCACTAGACTTCAATGCCAAGGGAGGGATGGGTGGGCAAAACATGCTACTAGGCTCATTATTTTTTGACCGTAACTTACGATCTCTGGCAATTGATCTCTCACGTATTCTGGAGTCAATTATCATAACATACTCAATGTAATCATCTAGATCAATAGGTAGATCTTTAGCAGCGATTTCGTCTTTAATGTGGTCATTCAGGCCTTGAGAGAAGGCTGCCAATAATGCCTCGTTATTCCAACCTACCTCTGCTGCCAATGTGCGGAATTCGATGGCATAGTCGCCCACTGTACGCCTGCCCTGTTGTATCTCCATAAGGCGTTTGGCAGCAGAGGTGGTTCTACCAGGAGGCTCAAACACTCTTCGAAAGGAACGCACAAATTCACTAAAGTTCTTAGTACAAGGTTTAGCATTCTCCCACAAGGGGTTAGCCCAAGCCAATGCTCTGCCAGTGAGCAGTGATATCGTGAACCCCACTTTACTACGATCATTGGGAAATGCGTGTGCCGTCAATTCCATAAAGATTTCGAGTTGATTGATGAACCCTCTGCAGAGACTAGGGTCACCATCATATCTTAGCGGCAAGGGTGCAGAAGCCGTTAACCCTTTAACAGTACCCCCTAGGGGTCTGGTATCACTTTCCGGTGTCTGACTTGGCGAGACCACCGGGCTAGAGCTATATTGGTCAGCAGGTACCGTGCGTTCAAGGATCGTTTGAATTGCAACTGCCAACTGATCCAAACGTTGCTCGAGCACATCCATCCTCCAATGGATATTCTGTGCGTTACCTTCACCCTTGCTGTCTGAGGTCATGGCCCTTTCGTACTGTCACGGTTTATTATGACTCTCAGACACAAGTTTTAGGTAAAAAAAATCAATTTTATTGAAATAATAAATGATAACTTAGGATGGCAATAACATACATATATATATATACAGAATATAGCACAGACAGAAGGCAGACTCTACCGGTCCTGTCAATATACCGGACAGGACAGTCTTAGGCTCTACCGGCCTTGCCAATACCGGGTAAGGCAACCTGCAGATGGAATAGCATAACGGTTTTACCGGCCTTACCAAATTACCGGGCAAGGCAGCCTCAATAGATACACAAGGTAGGCTCTACCGGCCCTGCCAATACCGGGTAAGGCAACCTCAGATGGAATGTGGTAAAAGGTTCTACCGGCCTTACCAATACCGGGCAGGGCAGCCCAGAGATAATAGCAGCAGTCAGATGGAACTGGCAAATTAGCAGAATCGTTAAGCAGCAAGGCTTTGGAGCAAACCAGCGTCCGCACGCTGGAAACAACACTGAATAGTATAGCCGTTAGGCTTAGCGAGCAAACCAGTGACCGCACACTGGAGTAACAAGCGAGTAGTATAGCCGCAAGGCTTAGGAGCAAACCAGCGTCCGCACGCTGGGACCAACACAGATTTGTATAGCTGATAGGCTTTGAAGCAAACCAGTGACCGCACACTGGTGTAACAAGCGAGTTTGTATAGCCGCAAGGCTTAGGAGCAAACCAGCGTCCGCACGCTGGGACCAACACAGAATTGTATAGCTGATAGGCTTTGGAGCAAACCAGTGACCGCACACTGGTGTAACAAGCGAGTTTGTATAGCCGCAAGGCTTAGGAGCAAACCAGCGTCCGCACGCTGGGACCAACACAGATTAGTATAGCTGATAGGCTTTGGAGCAAACCAGTGACCGCACACTGGTGTAACAAGCGAGTTTGTATAGCCGCAAGGCTTGGGAGCAAACCAGCGTCCGCACGCTGGGACCAACACGGAATTGTAGCAATGTCACCAACGCGACCAGGCAGAAGGTCGCCAGGATACTGAAGACAGGTGATGAGATGACAGGAACCAGCAACGATCAGTCAGGTCAGAAAACAGCAGAGAAGTTCAGCAGGAACTGCAACACCAGAGACTAGGCCGGAACCAGGACTGGAAGTACTTCAGCATGCAGGAAACACTGGAACAGTAGAGATCAGGAACTCAGGAACACATGAGATCAGGAACTCAGGAACACTGGAACAGAGGCCCAGCTATCACTAGCATAGTGATAGCAAGAAGGTCAGAAACAACACGAAAGGGCACTCAAAGGGTGCCCAATCCAGGTTTAAATAGTCAATAAGAGGCGGGCTATCTGCAGACAGCCAATAGAAGCCCCCTACTGGTGACAGACAAGTAACTGCAGCAAATCACGGGCACCGTGATAGTACCCCCCTTTCAAAGACCCCCTCTCCTAGAATAGGGTTTAGGTTTCTGCGGGTAATTGGCATGAAAGGCCCTAGTTAACCTAGGTGCATGAAGGTCCGTACTATCCACCCATGACCGATCCTCAGGACCATACCCTTTCCAATGTACCAGGTACTGTACCCTTCCTCTAAGCCTACGGGAATCAATAATGCTCTGAACCTCGTACTCCTCCTGGCCCTCGACCTCAACAGGTCCTGGCACCACAGGTGTGGTAGTATAGCGATTGCAAACCAGAGGCTTAAGAAGGGACACATGGAACACATTATGGATACGCATGGATGCAGGTAGGTCTAGTGCATAGGAGACAGGGTTAATTTTGCGAATAACTCTGTATGGACCAATAAACCGAGGAGCCAACTTATTAGACGGAACCTGCAGCTTGAGATTTCTGGAGGAAAGCCATACTCTATCCCCAACCTGAAAGGAAACCGCTGGAAGCCTTCTGCGATTAGCATGGCGCTGATGACGCTGAAATGACTGACCAAGTGCCCTCTGAACTTGTGCCCATGTGGAACGGAGTTGCTCGATATGCTCATCCAGAGCTGGAATCTGTTGCGTCTGAAATGAGTCTGGAAGCAAACAGGGCTGGAACCCATAATTAATCAGAAACGGAGAGCTCCCAGATGAAGAATTGACCGCACAGTTCCTGGCGAACTCTGCCCAAGGCAACAAGTCGGACCAATTATCATGATGGTCAGTAACGAAACAACGGAGAAATTGTTCCAAGCCCTGATTAGCTCGTTCAGCGGCTCCATTGGTCTGGGGATGGTAGGCAGAGGAGAAGGACAGCTGTATGCCCATCTGTTGGCAAAATGCCCTCCAAAATCTAGACACAAACTGGCTCCCCCTGTCAGACACCAGTACCCTAGGCACTCCATGCAACCGGAATACTTCTCTGGCGAACACCATTGCCAATTCCTTCGCTGAAGGAAGACCACGGAGGGGCACGAAATGAGCCATTTTAGAAAACCTGTCCACCACCATGAATATAAAGGAGTACCCCTTCGACATAGGCAACTCTCCCATAAAATCAATGGAAACATGAGACCAGGGGCGTTCGCCATTAGGCACCGGTTGAAGCAAGCCCACAGGGAGATGTCTCGGGGTCTTAGCGCGGGCGCAGGTGGCACAGGCATTCGTAAATTCGGCACAATCGTTTCTCATGGAAGGCCACCAAAATAACTGAGAAAGGGACCATAACAATTGGTCTCTACCAATATGTCCCGCAGCCTTAGAGGAATGGTAGGTTTCGAGCAGCCTAGTACGAAATGATTCAGCGACAAAACATTTGCCCACTGGGGTTTCATGGGGAGCGGACCCCTGAGAGGCCAGGATCTCCTCCCCTAGAGGAGAAGTGATACTCGTGCGTATAGTAGCCAGTATTCTATCAGGTTGGATGATAGGAGCTGGTGCTTCCACTCTGTCACTGTCGGCCTCAAATTGTCTTGACAGTGCATCAGCCCTGATATTTTTTGACCCTGGCAAATATGATACAATGAAATTAAATCGAGACAGGAACAGTGCCCACCTGGCCTGACGAGAGGACAATCTCTTGGCCTCCGAGAGATAGGTCAGATTCTTATGATCTGTTAGGATTAAGACAGGATTCTTAGTACCTTCAAGCAAATGACGCCATTCCTTAAGAGCAAGGATAATGGCCAATAATTCTCTGTCACCTATCTCATAGTGGCTTTGAGTGACAGTCAACTTTTTAGAGAAAAACCCACAAGGTCTGAGAGTTCCACCTTTCTCGTGTCGCTGCGAAAGTACTGCCCCGACCCCAATATCTGAGGCATCAACCTCTAACGTAAATGGAAGTAAAGGATTGGGGTGGGATAACACAGGAGCCGCAGCAAATGCCAGCTTCAAATTCTCAAAGGCTTTCTCAGCAGATACCGGCCAACAAGAAGGATTAGCACCCTTGTGCGTAAGATCGGACAGAGGTTTGACAATGGAAGAAAAGTTCTTAATAAACCTCCTATAATAATTAGCGAAACTCAGGAAACGCTGTATGGCTTTAAGACCCTTGGGTTTTGGCCATTGTAGGACAGCTGACAACTTTTCTTTGTCCATGGCAATGCCATCATTGCCAATTATGAACCCCAAGAATGGCACACTGGTTCTATGAAACTCACATTTTTCCATTTTACAAAATAATTTGTTCTCACGGAGTCGTAGCAATACTGCGGATACATCTTTGATGTGCTGTGCCATGTTTTGGGAGTAAATCAGTATATCGTCGAGGTACACCACAACACATGTCTGTAACATATCTCTCAGAACATCATTTATCAGTTCCTGGAAAACTGCGGGTGCATTACACAGCCCAAAAGGCATTACTAGATACTCGTAGTGCCCAGCTCGAGTATTAAAAGCAGTTTTCCACTCATCACCTGCTCGAATGCGAACCAGATTGTAAGCGGCCCGTAGGTCCAACTTGGTAAATATCGAAGCGCCCTTAAGCCTGTCAAAAAGCTCGGTGATGAGTGGTATTGGGTATGCGTTTTTTGCCATTAGTTTATTCAAGCCCCGGTAGTCAATGCATGGTCTTAATTCGCCATTTTTCTTTTTTACAAAAAAGAACCCAGCCCCAGCTGGAGAGGTAGATTTACGTATGATCCCTCTAGCAAGGGCATCAGAAATGTAATCCTCCATAGCCTTATTTTCATCACAAGATAATGGATAAGTGCGTCCTTTCGGAGGTACTGCACCAGGCTGCAATTCAATGCAACAATCATAAGGTCTATGCTGGGGTAGCATACTAGCCTCTCCTTTGCTAAAAACATCGCCAAACTGTTGGTACACATCCGGCATAGCAGAGGAGGTGCACATGACCTTAATAGGCTGGATGACGCACTTGTCCATACAAAACTGGGACCAAGCAGCAATTTCACACTTTTTCCAATCGAATTGTGGGTTATGTAACTGTAACCACGGAAATCCCAATATCACCGCATGGTGCGGGGAATTAATCAGTTGAAACTGCTGCTCTTCTCTGTGAAGTGCCCCAATAGTCATAGACAATGGCATAGTTTCAAATATAACCTGAGGCGGTTCTAAGGGTCTACCATCAATCGCTTCAATAGTCAAGGGGTTTTCTCTTTCAATGCGTGGAACTCCGTGCAATTCAGCAAAGGTATTATCCATAAAATACCCTGCTGCACCGGAGTCAACCAAGGCCAAAACCTCCACAGAGCGTTGTGCCCAAGACAATACCACCTGTATGGTGGGTTTCATTATGCCCGACACTGGGGACGATTGTACACCACCTAGGGCCTGTCCCCCAAGATACCCTAGGTGTGTGCGTTTCCCGGACGTACCGGACAGGAATTTAGCAAGTGCCCTTTTTTACCGCAGTATAAACATAACCCTTGTTTTTTGCGATATAGTCTCTCTGCCTTGGATAGTCTAGTGAAGCCTATTTCCATAGGTTCACTTGTTTCCCGTACTGGTTCACTAGACTTCAATGCCAAGGGAGGGATGGGTGGGCAAAACATGCTACTAGGCTCATTATTTTTTGACCGTAACTTACGATCTCTGGCAATTGATCTCTCACGTATTCTGGAGTCAATTATCATAACATACTCAATGTAATCATCTAGATCAATAGGTAGATCTTTAGCAGCGATTTCGTCTTTAATGTGGTCATTCAGGCCTTGAGAGAAGGCTGCCAATAATGCCTCATTATTCCAACCTACCTCTGCTGCCAATGTGCGGAATTCGATGGCATAGTCGCCCACTGTACGCCTGCCCTGTTGTATCTCCATAAGGCGTTTGGCAGCAGAGGTGGTTCTACCAGGAGGCTCAAACACTCTTCGAAAGGAACGCACAAATTCACTAAAGTTCTTAGTACAAGGTTTAGCATTCTCCCACAAGGGGTTAGCCCAGGCCAATGCTCTGCCAGTGAGCAGTGATATCGTGAACCCCACTTTACTACGATCATTGGGAAATGCGTGTGCCGTCAATTCCATAAAGATTTCGAGTTGATTGATGAACCCTCTGCAGAGACTAGGGTCACCATCATATCTTAGCGGCAAGGGTGCAGAAGCCGTTAACCCTTTAACAGTACCCCCTAGGGGTCTGGTATCACTTTCCGGTGTCTGACTTGGCGAGACCACCGGGCTAGAGCTATATTGGTCAGCAGGTACCGTGCGTTCAAGGATCGTTTGAATTGCAACTGCCAACTGATCCAAACGTTGCTCGAGCACATCCATCCTCCAATGGATATTCTGTGCGTTACCTTCACCCTTGCTGTCTGAGGTCATGGCCCTTTCGTACTGTCACGGTTTATTATGACTCTCAGACACAAGTTTTAGGTAAAAAAAATCAATTTTATTGAAATAATAAATGATAACTTAGGATGGCAATAACATACATATATATATATACAGAATATAGCACAGACAGAAGGCAGACTCTACCGGTCCTGTCAATATACCGGACAGGACAGTCTTAGGCTCTACCGGCCTTGCCAATACCGGGTAAGGCAACCTGCAGATGGAATAGCATAACGGTTTTACCGGCCTTACCAAATTACCGGGCAAGGCAGCCTCAATAGATACACAAGGTAGGCTCTACCGGCCCTGCCAATACCGGGTAAGGCAACCTCAGATGGAATGTGGTAAAAGGTTCTACCGGCCTTACCAATACCGGGCAGGGCAGCCCAGAGATAATAGCAGCAGTCAGATGGAACTGGCAAATTAGCAGAATCGTTAAGCAGCAAGGCTTTGGAGCAAACCAGCGTCCGCACGCTGGAAACAACACTGAATAGTATAGCCGTTAGGCTTAGCGAGCAAACCAGTGACCGCACACTGGAGTAACAAGCGAGTAGTATAGCCGCAAGGCTTAGGAGCAAACCAGCGTCCGCACGCTGGGACCAACACAGATTTGTATAGCTGATAGGCTTTGGAGCAAACCAGTGACCGCACACTGGTGTAACAAGCGAGTTTGTATAGCCGCAAGGCTTAGGAGCAAACCAGCGTCCGCACGCTGGGACCAACACAGAATTGTATAGCTGATAGGCTTTGGAGCAAACCAGTGACCGCACACTGGTGTAACAAGCGAGTTTGTATAGCCGCAAGGCTTAGGAGCAAACCAGCGTCCGCACGCTGGGACCAACACAGATTAGTATAGCTGATAGGCTTTGGAGCAAACCAGTGACCGCACACTGGTGTAACAAGCGAGTTTGTATAGCCGCAAGGCTTGGGAGCAAACCAGCGTCCGCACGCTGGGACCAACACGGAATTGTAGCAATGTCACCAACGCGACCAGGCAGAAGGTCGCCAGGATACTGAAGACAGGTGATGAGATGACAGGAACCAGCAACGATCAGTCAGGTCAGAAAACAGCAGAGAAGTTCAGCAGGAACTGCAACACCAGAGACTAGGCCGGAACCAGGACTGGAAGTACTTCAGCATGCAGGAAACACTGGAACAGTAGAGATCAGGAACTCAGGAACACATGAGATCAGGAACTCAGGAACACTGGAACAGAGGCCCAGCTATCACTAGCATAGTGATAGCAAGAAGGTCAGAAACAACACGAAAGGGCACTCAAAGGGTGCCCAATCCAGGTTTAAATAGTCAATAAGAGGCGGGCTATCTGCAGACAGCCAATAGAAGCCCCCTACTGGTGACAGACAAGTAACTGCAGCAAATCACGGGCACCGTGATAGTACCCTCTTCCTCTCGTACCAGAGCTGCTGGAGCGGTTACGGGGATCCACTGTTTTCACGAAGGTCAACTTACGTGGGGCATACAATTTTGTCCGTATGCGTGTCGGTGATGAATGGAAGACCGCTCTCAATACTCGTTTAGGGCATTATGAGTACTGCGTAATACCCTTCGTCTTACGCAATGCTCCAGCAGTCTTCCAGGCATTCGTCAATGACATGTTTCAGGACCTGCTTTTATCCTGTGTTATTGTATATCTAGATGTATTGATACATTCTAGAGACCTACCCGAATACAGTGCCCAGGTACTTCTGGTATTGCAAAGGCTACATCTTCACTGGTTATACGCCAAGTGAAGAAGTGTTACTTCGAGAAATCCTCCTTGCCCTTTTTGGGCTACATCATCTCACCTGCCGGCCTTGCCATGGATCCTGGCAAAATTAGTGCTTTTTTGGAATGGCCAGTGCCACGCACCGCCGAGGCAATCCAACGGTTTGTTGTTTTCTCAAACTATTATCGGAGGTTCATCAGAGGCTTCTCTAAAGTGATCCAGACAATCATTTGCCTGATCTGTAAGGGAGCCAACCCTACATCCTGGTCTGAAGAGGCTCTAGAGGCTTTCCGGTCCTTTAAGGTGGCTTTCACCAAGGCCCTATACTGGTGTACCCGGATCCCTTTCTGCCATTTACTGTTGAGGTGGATGCCTCTGAGAGCGCGGCTGGAACAGTACTCTTGCAACACATTAATCCTAATGGTTTTTTGAAGCCCTGTTCCTATTTCTTTCTCCAGTTTTCCGTTGCAGAGAGTAACTATTACACCGGGAACAGGGAATTGCTGGCCATAAACTGGCTTTGGAGGAGAGGTGCTATCTCCTTGAGGGAGCAGCACACCCTATCAATATACTAAAGGATCCCCGAAACCTGGCCTATCTGGCCTCAGCTAAACGGCTGATGCCTCGCCAAACCCGTGGTGTAATGGTACTCAGGGAACAAACCACAACCAGGTATAAGGTAAAAGACAATCTTTATTAAAAATACAGTAATAAGCATACAATTGCAGATTACAGAAGTGTGAGCACAAAATGCAGACTGAAGCAGGAACCAAGAAGCCAAGAAGGAACTAGCCCACACAGGGCTAGAAACAGGAGAAGAAGTCTGACTATCCAAAGGTAGTAGACTTGAGCCAAGGGTCAAGTGCCAGAGGAGGTAGTCAGAATGAGCCAAGGGTCAAACGCCAGAGGAGGTAGTCAGTCTTGAGCCAAGGGTCTAGTGGCAGAGGGGGTAGTCAGACTGAGCCAGGGGCCAAAAGCCAGAAGAGGTAGTCAGACTTGAGCCAAAGATCAAGTTCCAAAGGAGGTAGACAGACTGAGCCAAGGGTCAAATGCCGGAGGAGGTAGTTAGTCTGAGCCAAGGGTCAAACACCAGAGGAGGTAGTCAGATTTGAGCCAAGGGTCAAGTGCCAGAGGAGGTAGTCAGCCAAAGAGAGAGTCAGGAGCAAATAAGGGTCAATACAGAAAGCTAATAACCACAGCACTAGCACCATGTAAGGGCAACTAGTGACTGATAAGCTGATCCTTATACATCCCAAGTGGTAGGTGGAGGAAGTGAAGGCCTGCCGCGAGGGACTAGAAGAGAGCGTACTCATGTCACAGCCAGAAGACATGCGCACGGCTCTCTTACAAGCACAGAACCTTGGAGGAAAGAGAATCCAAGATGCTCTGAAGTTCCTCATGATTACCCACAGTAATAGGATGTGGTCTAGGAGACCTAGAGGTATACCTATTACAAACTATGGGTTTGAGGAGAGAGACGTGGAAGACATTAGAGATGCGCATATTGGCCAGAAGGTCCAATGCACATGTGACAGGGTTAACCTTATGGACAATTCTGAACGGACCAACAAATCAAGGAGCCAGTTTGTTAGAAGGTACACGGAGATTAAGATTACATGATGACAGCCAAACTCTCTCTCCAACCTGGTAGGAAGGTGCAGGTAAGAGTCTACAGAGATCTCTGAGATGCTCTTCAAGAGCCGGAATATTCTGTGCCATGAAGGAATCGGGCAAGAGCGAAGGTTGAAACCCGTAGTTAGCCATGAATGGTGACATCTAAGAGGAGGAATTTATGGCACAATTGCAAGCAAACGCCACCCAAGGCAACAGATCAGCCCAATTATCATGATGATCTGACATATAACACAGAAGAAACTGTTCCAGGGCCTGGTTGGACCGTTCCGTAGCACCGTTACTTTGCAGGTGATAGGCAGATGAGAAGGAGAGCTAGATGCCCATTTTCCTGCAAAAGGCAAGCCAAAAACGAGATATGAATTGACTCCCATGGTTGGATATAATCACCTCAGGCAACCTGTGCAGTTGTAAGACCTCCCTGGCAAATACCACAGCTAATTCCTGTGCGGAGGTAATTTTTTAAGGGGAATAAAGTGAGCCATCTTGGAAAATCGATCCACTACCATGAGAATGACAGTATGGCCACGGGACACAGGAAGATCAACCATAAAATCAATTGAAAGATGCGTCCAAGGACGCTCACTGTTAGGAATCGGTTGAAGGAGGCCCACCGGAAGTCAATCTCGTATTGACTCTAGGTAGTGGATAGTTTTTTAGACAAAAAAACACAAGGAAGTAACGGTTCCTCCGGGGCCCTATGCTGGAACAAGATTGCCCCAACACCGGACTCGGATGCATCAACCTCCAGTGTAAACGGTAGGGAGGTAATAGGGTGAACCAAAACAGGAGCAGAGGCAAAGGCAGCTTTTAAGGTCTCAAATGCTTGGAGGGCTACTGGAGACCAATTTGAAGGATTGCCCTCCTTACTAGTCATATCCATCAGGGGTTTCACCAGACCAGAAAAATTCTGAATGAATTTCTGGTAATAGTTTGCGAACCCCAGAAATCTTTGGAAGAACTTGAGGCCAACAAGCAGAGGCCAGTGGAGAACAGCGGACAATTTTCCTGGGTCCATAGCAAAGCCCTCCTTGGAAATCACATAACCCAGGAAAGTCACCTGTGATTTGTGAAATTCGCATTTCTCAGGTTTGCAAAACAAACCATTCTCAATTTCTGTAATACCTTGATAACATCCCTCTGATGGATCTCCAGATTGGGAGAATGAAAGAGAATATCGTCAAGGTAGACAACAACACAAATCTGCAGAAATTCCCTTAAAACATCATTAATAAGTTCCTGGAAGACAGCCGGAGTGTTGCACAAACCATGGCATGACAGGGCATGACAGGGTATTCATAGTGCCCCCTCTTGGTGATGAACGCTGTCTTCCCTCCTTGATTCTTATGAGATTATAAGCGGCTCTGAGATCAAGTTTAGTGAATACCATCGATTCCTTAAGACGGTCAAAAGCTCAGTGATCAAAGGGATGGTCAAGGTGTGTTTAAAGACCAGCTTGTTCAAACCTCTGTAATGTATGCAGGGTCTCAATTCCTCATCCTTCTTTTTCACAAAAAAAAAAATCCCCCTCCAGTCAGAGAAGTGGATTTACAAATTATACCTCTAGCTAGGGCATTCTCCACATACTCCTCCTGGACAGGGGGTACACCTGCCCCCTAAGAGGTACAGCTCCCTGTAATAAGTCAATAGCAATCATATGACCTGTGGGGTGGTAACGTACTTGCACTGGCTATGCTGAAAACATCACTGTACTCTTGATATTCCTCGGGCAAAGCAGGAAGGGAGGAAGCCCCTAACAGCTTAGTGGGTCTGTGAAGACAGGTCTCAGCACAGTGGGAAGACCAGGAAAGTATTTCAAATTTATGCCAATTAACGGTAGAATTATGCAAACATGGAAAGCCAAGAACAATCAGATAATGTGGCGAATGGATCACCTGAAATTGAAGTGTCTCCAGGTGCACAGCCCATACACCCATAGATATTGGACTGGTCTCATGAGTTACATGGGCTGGTTGTAAGGGTCTCCTATCAATGGCTTTGACCGCCAGAGACGAAGAACAAAGCTGCACTGGAATATTGTGTTTGGCGACAAATGAGGCATCTACAAAACAACCAGCAGTGCCCGAGTATATCAAGGCTGTAGAGACCACAGATGACTTGGCCCAAGTGAGGACAACCTTGAGGATAGGTCTCCCTTCGTAAGACTCTGGGTACTGTGATATACCACCCAAGGTCTGTCCCCTACAAGACCCTAGGTGCTTTCATTTCCCGGATGGCAACAAGTGCCCAGGTTTACCACAGTAGAGACACAATCCCTCCCTCCTCCAGAAGGCCCTCTCCTATACAGATAGGAGGGTAAATCCCAGCTGCATGGGTTCTGCCCCGACAGAATAAAGTCCAGGAGGCATGGAAGGCGAGGGAGGCAAGGGTGACTAGTGACTGATAAGCTGATCCTTATATATCCCAAGTGGTAGTCGGAGGAAGTGATGGCCTGCCGCGAGGGACTAGAAGAGATCGTATGCACATCACAGCCAGAAAACGCGCGCACGCTTCTCACAAGCACAGAACTCGGAAGCCGGCACAGAACACAGATGTGGCTTCTACCAGCAGCATGGCCTATAACAGTTGGTCCTTGTTTTTGCATGGTTTGATTACACCATTTCCTATGTACCTGGTACGAAAAAGCTCAAGGCCTACACCTTGTCCAGGCTATACGAGACTACCACATCACCTAAGCTCCCAGTGGAGCTCATAATTCTGTCCTCCTTGGTCTTGGGGACTTTATCTACCAGGGTCCTATGATTCATCCAGGAAGCCCAGTCACCAGGTTGTCCATCTTCACGACTGTACCCTGTCCAGCTTTTTGTGCCAGAGACGTGTTGCAATGACGTCCTGTTTTGCACTCATCAGTCTAGTGTCGCAGATCATTCAGGAGTGGAACGCACTCAAGATCTTCTAACCCGCTATTTCTGGTGGCCTTCCTGTCTGCAGGATGTGCAATGCTGGGTGAACTCATGTTCGGTCTGTGCTCGGTCTAAGACACTCCGGATCAGACCAGTGGGTCTTCTTCAGCCGTTGCCGGTTCCAGCCATACCATGGACCCATCTGGCCATGGACTTTATGGTGGATTTACTGCTGTCTTCTGGTAATACCACAATATTTGTGGTCATTGACAGGTTAAGCAAACAAGGCCACTTCATACCCCTTCCTAAGTTGCCTATGGCTACGGAACTAGCAGAGACCTTCCTCTCCGAGATTGTTTGTCTCTACTGTGTTCCTCTGCAGATCGTGTCTGACAGGGGTACTCAGTTTGTCTCCTGCTTCTGGAGAGCCTTTTGTTCCCGTCTAGGTATGAACCTTCACTTTTCATTGGCATACCACCCCCAGACGAATGGGCAGACAGAGTGAAAAGAGTGAACCAAAGCCTGGACCAATATCTTCGGTCCTAGTGCAACCAGCATCACAACAACTGGGCAGCTTTGTTGCCTTGGTCCGAACTGTCCTATAATTCGCTCCGTTATTCTCCTCTTGTGTGCTCTCCATTCTTTGAGGCTTTGGGTTATAACCCCCGTCTTCTTCTGCTCTCTTCCGGCGTGTCACTGGTTCCAGCTGAGGAGAGACGGGTTCAGTCCATGGCCACACATTGGCAATCTGTACGAGTAGGACTTCTACAGGCTCAGCAATTACAGAAGATGTCCGCTGTCGACGGACCCTCTCTCATCTGTATCAAGTGGAGGATCAGGTATGGCTGTCCACTAAGCATATATGTCTAGCCCAGCCCTCCACTAAGCTCGGACCTCGGTATATTGGTCCATACCGCATTGTGCAATGCCTTTCCCTGGCGTCCTACTGCTTGGCTTTACCTCGGAGTCTCCGTATCCATCCCATTTTCCACATGTCCTTACTCAAGGCATTTCTTCCCGCTAGCAGTTCATGCCGCACTCCGCCCCCACCTGCTCCAGTCACCATTGATGGACAGGAAGAGAACATCATCGATGGTATTCTCAATTCTCTGAGGTCTTGGGGGGGTTTGCAGTACCTCGTCAAGTGGAAGGACTACGGACCAGAGGAGCGGTCCTGGGTATGCTCCTGTGGCGTCCATGCTTCTATGATGGTTTGTGCCTTTCACCGTGCATATCCATCCAAACCTGCTCCTTAGGGCTCTGACGGATCCCTTTTGGGTTGGGGGGCAGTATCTCACCGCCTAACTGCTCCGCCGCTCAGTTGGCTGTTTTCCTTTGCCCTGTCGGAGTGGTTCTTACTTCCGGGTTCGGGGTGTCCCTGATGGTGATGTCATCTGTTAGCACCTATATCCTGGTGCTGTCCCATATGCTGTGTGCACTGACACAGTGTTCCTGTAGCGTCTGGGTATTGTGGACCTGCTCCTAGCACCTTGTTTTCATATTTATTTATGGACCTAGTCCTTTGTGCTTCTCTGCCTGATTCCTGTGTACCGTTTATGCCTGTCATTGACCCTGCTATCTGCCTGCTGATTTGGTACTTATGTTGACCAGCTTTATCCTGATCCTTGGCCTGTCCTTGACTCTGCTATCTGCCTGCTCTTTGGTACCTACGCTGACCAGCTCGATTCTGACCCTTGGCCTGTCTGTAATTCTGATATTTGGCTGATGATTCTGCCTCTATCCCATCTGCTCTTTGCTGACTCCTAGCCTGTTGTTGCAGTTTCCAGTCTACCCATCTAGAGGTCTGCCTTTCAGTTCGGTACCTATTATTTTGGGGTCCAGTTATATCCTTGTTTCTGGGTTAGTGCTGGAGAGTAGCAGCTACTCTGTGGCCTACTCACTCCAGCTACGATCCCTAGGCAGCACTCACAAGCCTTGGCTCTCCCCTGCAGGAGAGATTGTACTGTTTGCAGTGAGACTATATTGGTCAGGGTCCTGGCTCAACCAGGATCGGACATCTGGCTTCGCTACCAGCACCTATATTCAACTTTAGCTGTAAGCAGTCACCGCGCTACTAGCACCGTACTCCATCATTGCCCTCTGCACCGGTGGTCTGGTGACACTGTGCCTCGCAACAGGTTACTGCATAAATTAAAATGCTTCAATTTGGAGGTGATAGAGACAGAGATAGGTGGATAGGTGGTTAAATGATAGATGCCAAAGTTTTAGTAAATGGAACCTTTTCAGATGGGTCTAAAATTGTAATTGGGGTGCCAGAGGGTTCAGTCTCAAGCCCAATGCTTTTTAATTTGTTTATTAATGATTTGGAAGTGTGAATTGAAAGTAATGTCTCAGTCTTTGCTGATGACAATACTCTGTGTATGGAAATGCATACAGAGTGGGATGTTTATTTTCTCTGCAGAAAGGTTTAGATAAACTGAGTGAATGGGCAGAAAGCGGGAAGATGAGATTTAATGTAGATAAATGTATGGTTATGTATTTGAATTGTAGAAACATGCTACATATATACACTAAATGGGAAACTACTTGGGGAATCATTGTTAGAGAAGTATTTAGAAGTACTGATAGATTATGACTACACAGCAGTTTGCAGTATCAGTCAGCTGTTATAAGAGCAAATAGGGCACTATTCTGCATATAGGCTATAGATGCACGGGATGGGAATATAATTTTACTTCTATATAAGTCCTTGATAAGGCCTCATCTAGAATATGGATTACAGTTTTAGGCACCAGTTCTTACAAAAGACATTATTGTACTGGAAAAAGTGCAGAGACGTGCAACGAAACTGAAAAAGGGATTGGAGGATCTGAGTTATAAAGGAGAGGCTAGACAAAATGGGTTTGTTCACATTAGAGAAGAGACCACTAAGGGGTGATATGATTACCATTTACAAACATTTGAGGTCAATATAAGAACTTTTCAAGGAATTATTTAGTCAAAGAGCTGAGCAAAGAACAAGAAGTTATCCATTAAAGGGATAGTAATGTTTCACAAAAACAGCAGCTCTAATTAATCTTCATAGTATTTGAACCATAGAGAGTGTTATTTCAATACAGTCTGAGTTGTAGTTCAAGAGCAATTGAATGATAAAGTTTCCCCCTCCCGTCCCTTTTACCTAGTGTAAGCCACCCCCCTAAGATGTGGAATGTCGTCCACAGACCAGACAGCTCACAGCAAGGGATAATCTTCTTACTGTGAGAACAATGAAAGCCCTGTCCACATTGACAGGTTTTTTCCCTTATTTTAAAGTGGAATTACCACCCCTTGTAAACTTTGCCCCAAATAATTACCCATCTGGCGACCAACTGCTCAATAGTGCTAGTCGCCATAATTATTACTGCGTTATTGAGAATTCTATACTGCTCCCGGATTGACAGCCAGGAAACAGCACAGACGTCTACGCACCTGCACTGTTAGTCCCTTTTGGTAGCAAACGGCTCCTAGCAACACCTCCTAGAGCAGGCTAGCACTACTGAGCAGCTAGTCGCCAGATGGGTAAATATTTGGGGTGGTAGTTCCAATTTAATTGAAGATTGTCCCTCTCTGCAATCCACTTGCAGGGCAGTAAAGATATGGAATTCTTTGCCTCAGGATGCTATGCTTACAGATACTGTTACTGTTTCAAATTAAGTAATGGATATCTAGAACAGAACAATATTGAGAATTATGATAGCTGGCTTCAAAACAACTAGGATGTTGATCCAGGGAAATATCCCACTGCCACTTGAAGTCCGGAAGGAATTTTGTTTACCCACTTGTGGCTTAACCCTTTGAGTGCCAGAGGGGAATTGCTTCAATGTCTTTTTTTACCCTTCCTCTGGATTAACAGGGGTGAAATGGCACGGGCTGAACTTGATAGACACGTCTTTTTTCAGCCTCATCAACTATGTTACTATTTAAGAATGTTTAACCTTTTGAGTGCTCCACAATGTAGTGCATACCCCTGTGGCACTCAAAGGGTTAAATAGCACATATTATTTTACTTAATAATTATGTATAGAAAGAGTTAATATACCTATACATTTACCATTTATACATGATTTATTATTTTTATTCACATTTTTCTTAAAGTTATTATTATGTTTGTATTGTCATACTATTTTATTTGTTATGTATTAGGTATAGTTGATCTGTTATTTTTAGTGGCCTCACTCTGGCCTCGATCCAAATTTTGGAGAAGGCTGTTTTCTCTGCCGAAGACATTTTTCCAGCACAGTAAGCTATTCAAATGTTTGTGCTGTGAAAAAATACCAGCAAAAAAAAGAGCCGTCATGAGGTGTTTTCATCCATTGAAATTGATGAAAACACCTTAAATAGCAATTCAAATGTCTGTGTTAGCCAAGAAAAGGCGATAAGGGACTCAAGTTATCGCAGGAAAGTTAAGATCTACTTTTTTTTTTAACTTGAGTCCCTTATCGCTGTTTAAACAGTCAACGCAGAAGTAAAGAAAAACCTAAGTCCTCAGTGGATGTATTGATATGGAGCTCAAAACCCCATATCATTATATCCAAAGGATGAAAAATGTTTCAAAAGTTAGTTGAATTAACCCTATGAGTGCCAGTGGCTGGCATTCATAGGGTTAACCCGAGTAAGCAAAAAACCATCACATTACAAGTAACACTTACCATTAATCCTGATGTCCAGCAGAGTCCTCAGCTTACTGGTCATCTTCTGTCCTTCATTTTTCTCTTCTATTTTCCCTTCTGTCTTCTTTCTTCTCTTCTGTCTTCTTTTGTATCTTCTGTCTTTTTGCTGTAAAAACATAAAAAAGTATAAGTTAAAAGCATACATATGAGGCACATTAACACATAGTTTAACCCCTTGAGTGCCAGAAGGGTACACAATGCATTGCAAAGCAATGCGTTGCATACCTCTCCGGGGCTCAAAGGGTTAAATTATGCGGTAGTATGCCAGTTGTTAAAATACAAATGTCCCCATGCATATTAAATGTTTCTAAGTTATGCCAAGACAATCGTAGCCCCATAAGTAAAATCGCCAAAATTATACTTAGAATTCATAGATGTTGTCGCTGTCTCCTCCACTGTGTGAGGCCGCTGTGGAGGAGGCGGAGACACAAAAATGTGCCCCCCCCCCCTCATGTCCATGGGCCGATGCCCGCTCCGGTCTGAGGGAATGAGAATTGAGACTGCCCTTATATATGGGCAGTCTTACTTCTAATTCTATCACAGTCGTTGGCTGGGATATGCTTATGCACCTCCCAGCCAATCGGGTTAAAGCACAGCTGCTCAAAGCTGATTGGCTGGGAGGTGCATAAGCATATCCCAGCCAATGGCTGTGAGAGAATTAGAAGTAAGACTGCCCATATATAGGGGCAGTCTCAATTATAATTCCCTCAGACTGAAGCGGGCATCAGCCCGTGAACATAAAGAGGGGGGGGTGTGTGGTGCATTATTCTGTCTCCTCCGCTGCCTCAGAGGCCACACACAGCGACAACATCTATGAATGCTAAGTATAATTTTGGCAATTTTATTTATGGGACTATGATTGTCTTGGCATAACTTAGAAACATTTAATATGCATGGGGGCATTTGTATTTTAACAACCGGCATACTACAGCATAATTTAACCCTTTGAGCCCCAGAGAGGTATGCAACATATTATGTATTAGAGTGCCACATATGTATGCTTTTAGCTTATACTTTTTTGTGTTTTACACCAAGAAGACAGAAGATACAAGAGAAGTGGAGATAGAAGGAGACAGACAATGGATGACAGGTAGGTGTAGCACAGATTATTTAACGATCGGTGCTTGACAGTATGTCAGGCACCGATTGTTAGTTTCTTTTCCTTTGAAGTTCCCAAAACTGCCGGTATTTAACAGCGTTTTGGGAACTTAACGCACAAAATGGACATTTGGACACGACGCCAGTTTTGTGTCCTAATGTCCATTGAGCTTAATGCCGGTAGGACATTTGAATACTGACCAAGACATTTTATTTTGTCGGTCGGTATTCATTTTGCCCTACCTGCATGTTTTTACTCCAACATTTGGATCGAGCCCTCTGTTCCTATTTTGCTTACTTGTGAGTAATACAAGATGCATACATGGGTAAAGCGTGGTACCATATTAGCCAAAGAAAAAGCAGGAAACTAGTAGAGACTAGTACAGTAAAAATGATACCTTTATTGGCTAACATATAGTGATGTTTTAAGATAATAGTATACATGCAACACTCCTATTGAATTCTAAAAGGGTGTGTCTGTTTCTGGTGAGTGGGGTGGGAATCTGGTGTGGACTTTTGTCATTGTCTAATCATTTATATCCAAAAAATGTTGTTTTCTTTATAATCTAGTTATCATCATGTTTATTTGTTATATTAGTTTACAGTTAACTAGTTGAACAGCCCGTGTACATGGGCCACAGTGCCAGGCAGCAACAGCAGTGGTGCAGAAAGGACTACGGTCTGAATTCGGATCGCCCCACTACGTTATCAGCTGCGGCATGGGTAGTCTGTACTGCGCATAACTGCAGCGCGTGCAGCCGAATGTACTGCACATAACCTCTATTGACAAACATACATTTAGCGAATTATTATATATTATGTACTAAATGTAGTTTATTTAATATTCTCAGTGGCCTCGCTCCGTTCCCATTGTGTTTACCCAAGAGAGATGAAAGATACTGTGTGTATGTGTGTGTGTCTTTTCAGATAATAGGGATGTAACAACGGGATGTAACAACAGCAATTTGAGCCTGTTGCAGAATGAAGTTTTACTTCCACATGGTTTCTAGGTGGAATATCAGTAGTAATCCTTTTAAGTTTAAAGTTGGTGTGTCTATTTCAAGTATAAAAGGCCGGAACTCAGAGTAAACCTCTGTTTTGCCATTTCTGTGCTCATGAAGAAATAAATAGCTGCTCTGTAATGCATTGAGCTGAACAATGTATTAGTTGATGCTTTTAAGCTGCATTTTAACATTAATATCAATAACATCCCTCAATTTTTTATGTCTGTGAGGAGTATTCAGCAAGAAGCAAATCCCTAGCAGGATATAAATAAAAATGTTAAAAATTACCCTTGGATAATAGAGTGGTCTCCAACATATGGTTTCTTAATGCATTAGAGACCTGTCTAGCATTTAGTGGGTTAACATCTATGTATAAATCAATGGAAATATTTATTTGTTCTCTATGGTATAGTTAGTCACAGAACAGCTCCATTTTAACTCAGGACAACAGTATAACAGCCTCATTATCTGATGAAAGCACATAAATGATCCAGAATAGGATAACAAGGGTATAAACGGTTAAATTTTATTTATTTATTTTTTTGGTTATATGGAACAATTGTCTTCTAATATGTTTGATAGCCTGTGTGTTTAACCCTTTGAGTGTCAGAGAGGTATGCAACGCATTGCAAAACAATGCGCTCCATACCCCTCTGGCACTCAAAGGGTTAGAGAGAATAACAGTAACATATCCATTTATTATAGTCATGAAACGGTCTTTCTATAAGATCACACCAAGAATTTTGTTTCTCAACAGCATGTGATTATGGGTAAAAATATGCAAGTGCTCCTAGTCCATTTTGCTTTTCTCATATTAGTTATTTCTGTAAAAAGTACTATGTAATATGAGATATATTTATATATATGAAAATATACATAGTAAAGTAAGATAAAGGATTAAATACAGTGAGGCTAATGTATTATGAAAAAGTGGTACAGTTCTAAGCCAACCAACTGCACTATTGGTAAGAAATAAAAATGTGTATTGAATGAAATGGGTCTTTTACCCTTTTCGAATGCTAGAAACGTCTTTAAGCCTTGTGAAGCAATACACAGGAAATCTCTCTAGCATTGAAGGAGTAAAATGCCAAATTTAAATCAATGTGAATTCTTATTTGTTCCATATGGTGCAATTAGTTTCCTCCAGAACTGCACTGTTATTTAGTATATCAGGCTCAGTAACAAATGCTATAACATAATATACACAATATATAGCTGCCAAGCTATAATGCAGTCTGTGTGTATACAAAGAACCGGGCAGGCATGTAGCATCTTCTCTGGATCCTAATCAGTGTTGATTCAGTTCTAGATGGAAAAAAAAAATATGTATTATATAACAGTGAAACTGCCAAGTTTTATAATCATTATGAATTATTTGATTCAGTATATTTGCATAATCCCTACATTTGCTCAACTAAATATTTTCAGTTAGTGAGGATGAGGCAATTGCCTCCTGATACACCTCACCCCCAGTTGATCGCACTGTGAGATCAATATCAGTGATGGAGGAGGGCAACATACTCTCCTGCTTCACTCCTGCCCAAACTCCCAGATAGGAATAGGCGAGATTGGGGGAAAAACTCCCTAAGTCATAGGTGACATGTTCACCTGTGAAATGAGAAGGCATTCCCCTGTCCTTCCCACTCCTACCTGTTCAGGTAGGAGTCGTAGCAGGGGAGAATGTTGCTCCTCTGTGTTGCCTGTATTGATCTCCCAGCACAATCGGCTGGAAAATCAAAAGCTGGGGGGAGCAATGCTTTGGACACCCCTGAGACACAAACAGGATTTTCTTCCATTATTTTTTATTCAGACCTCAAGGGGATGCTATGAATTCTGCATATAAAAATGGAAAAAAAATGAATCCTGTGTGTTCCACAGGGGAATCCAACACATTACCCAGAGACACATGCAGGATTCATTTTTTGTTCATTATTTTTTATGCAGACCTCTATGGGGGGGGGGGGCATCAGGATTCATCCTGATGCCCCTCCAAAGAAGTCTGACTAAAAAAAAAAATATGAAAAAAATTAACACTGTGTGACACACATAAGGGGCCTAGTCATTACTTTGCAATGCATTGGACCCCCCACCCCAGTGGCATGCACAGTAACTGCCTCCAATCACAACAGTTTACCCTGCTTACCCCCAGCCTTGTTTCACTGCCCATTGGTAGACACAGACTACCAATGTTCACTGGAATTAGGCTGGAGGACATACACTGTTTGATTCCCACTCTGATTCCAGTTCACGCTTGTAATCACATACCTCCAGCATTATCTGACCTCCCCAGCCTTGTTCGGCTGCCCACTGGTAGTCAGAAATAACCAAATACACTTTCTGACCCCCACCCACACACACACACACTCCTCCACTGGCAGTCACAGGTCCGCATGTATACTGGCTGAACCCCTAGCCTGTTTTCAATGCCCACTGGTAGTGAGAGGTTGGTTCCTTGCCGCTGGTAATCAGAGATTCAAACACACTGTCTGACCTCTTTCCCCAACCTTCTTCAACTGGTAGCCATAGGATCAAACATACACTGTTTGCTTCCCCATCCTTGCTTCACTGGTAGCCACTCACCTGGCACACAATATGGTGTATCAACCCAGACCAGTGGGGGTAACATTTTTCTTATTCTGGCAATAGGTCATGAATAGACTAGGAAAACCCATGTTGTTAAACTATTTTAGTATTTCCTATAGCACCACATTATGAAAATAATTATGTGCTTATAGAAAGGCATGTGACCCCTCATTTGATGGGGCTAATTGTCTACTTTCAAAAATGGTATGCTTTATCTACCTTTTCTTTATTTCTCCCATTTTTATAGCAATTTAAGTACAGGCAAGTCACTGTTGAAAACATTTATGAAAAATGATAGACTGTTGTTGGAGAAGTTTTGTGCTTCTGGCCCCACTACAGCATGTCAACTAATACATTTCTTGTAATAGTAGTAACTAATTACAGTCATAAATTCCATGTTTTTCAAAGTTATCTGTATCTTTGAAGAGGTAGAAATGCAGTATAGCTTCTTCCATATAACACCACCTTCTGAAAATATTGGCACACACCAGCCTAGGGTAAAAATGCAAGTGACCTCTCATTTGATGTGGCAGAATATCTGCTTTCCAAAGTGGTATACATTGTTTGCCTTTCCTGCATATCTGTAATGGTTATGACCATTTTAGTACAGGTATTTAAACAAAAGAAAAGTGGCAAGTGTAGTTTAGTGTTCCTGGCACCTCCATATTGCATGTCAAGCCACTCCCATTTTTCTCAGGTTAGGCCCATTTCTGAATGCAGTAGGAAATTCTATGGTTTTCAGTTATTTAAGTACCTTTGAAGTGAAGGAAATGTTTTAAACCCCCCCCAAAAAAACATGAATTTGTTCCTGTAGCCTAGGGCTACAAAGACAAGTGACACATCATTTGATGTGGGTAAATGCCTACTTTCCAAAACAGCATACCTTGCACACTTTACCTTGATTTATCTAATACTTATGACCATTTCAGTACAGGCAAAAATGAAAAGAGATAGGTGTAGTTTTGTGCTTTTGGCAACACCCCTGCAGTATGGGAACTCATACCAAAGGGATGCCAGTTTTCTTGTAAGAGCATTGGAAATTCCATAAAGTTCAAAGCTTTCAGTACATTGAAGAGGTATATCACGGTGCCTGTGATTCAGCGACATTTTGACATATTTTCTTCCTGATGTCTTGTTATTGGCTGCACTGTCTAGCTCCTCCCAGGGACAGCCTTTAAATACCTTGGGCTGGCACTTGGGGGTTGCCCTTTCGTGGTGTATCTGTTGCCTAGCGCTATTTCCGAATACTCTTATTGATACCAGTGTATGACCCGGACTGTTTTGACTAATCTGCCTGTTCTACCGTTCCTGCTCCATGAACCGACCTGGATTGGCTGACGTTCCTGCTTCCTGTGTTGACCCGGCCTGGCTGACGTACCTGCTCCGTGTACAGACTTGGCTTGTCTGGTGAGTCGGCTCTGTGTACCGACCCGGCGTGATTGGCGATCCTGCTTCGTGTACAAAATCGGCTTGGCTGACGTTCCTGCTCCGTGTACCGACCCGGCTGGGTTGAAGTTCCTGCTCCAGTTCTGTTCCTGCTCGCTTGCCTCTCCACTCTCACTGTTGCTCATGCTCAGTGGCATTGCCAGAGCTCCAGTGGTCCGGTTCCGCATTGTAGTCCAGTCCTTGATCCGATTACACAGTGTGCCCTGTGTGACCCTCCTGTAGATTCCGATTCGCACCACGATCGCTTGGTCTGTTTTCTGCCATTACTGAGGTTGGGTTCAGATGGGCGCCTCAGGTTACTTCCTCATTGCAGACCGGAGCGTTCGTTAACCCCTTCAGGGGCGGTGCTGGGCATTTGTGTATGAGTCTGAAGTCTCAGTTGGGTGCATGTTATCCTACTGCTCTAAACACTGACTCACGCTTGGTTGTAGTCTCCGGTGGGCGTTCACTCTGGCAGTTTTCCTCCTATATTGCCTTAGCTAGATCTACGCTGGCTTAACCTGTTGCATACTTGTCAGTCTCTGTTGTGACTCTTTGCGTAGAGAGTTACATTGGGCCGTCCTACATTAACGTCAACTTAGCAATTGGCCTAATTTACTTCTCTTGGTCATATCTACACTGTATGAACTGTGATTTTCCTGACCTGTATCAGTACTCTATATTTGTTCTACGTACTGGACCCGTGTGGGTTAATCATGCAATTGTAACCTGTCCTGTGTTAGTTTACCATATTTCTGTATGCTGGACCCGTGAGGGTTACTGTTATTCACTGTGTGCAAATAAAATTGTTTTTTTACCAAGACCTTCCGTTTCTGAGTGTACTGAACCATAACAGTACGAAAGGGCCATGACCTCAGACGGTACAGGTGACGGTAATGCACAAAGTATCCATTGGAGAATGGATTTACATGAACAGCATTTGGATCAGTTGGCATTGGCTGTTCAAACAATTCTTGAGCGCACGGCACACTTGGATAAACCAGTACCAGCTCCAGTGGTCTCCCCCGTGTCGACACCGGGAGCTCAGTCCTTGTTACAGACTAACTCAAATAGAGGGTTGACCGCTACAGCCCCATTACCTCTAAGGTACGATGGCGAACCCACTCTGTGCAGAGGGTTCTTCATTAATCAGTTGGAAATCTTCCTAGAATTAACCCCTCAAGCCTTTCCTAGTGACCGCAGTAAGGTGGGCTTCATGATTTTATTACTGACGGGCAGAGCCCTGGCATGGGCAAATCCATTGTGGGAGGTCGCAAAACCATGTACAAGGAACTTCAGTGAGTTCCTAAGGGCGTTTCGTAGAGTATTTGAAGTTCCCGGGAGAGCCGCCTCTGCTGCAAAAAAACTTATGGAGATCCAACAAGGGTCACGTACAGTTGCTGACTATGTCATCGAATTCCGTACATTAGCAGCAGAAGTGGCCTGGAACAATGAGGTGCTGGTGGCAGCCTTTGCACAGGGACTTTGCGATCGAATTAAGGATGAAACGGCAGCCAGAGAACTGCCGACTGATCTTGACAAATTTATTGATTTTTCCATTTTGATTGATTCCCGTATTAGGGAACGAATGGCAGCTAAGGACCGTAAGCAGAGGGCCAGAGAAATGGGACCAGCAAGACCAAGCTTCCCACCCATGCCTCCCTCACCTCCCAAGCCTCCCGAAGACACTGTTGAAAAGAGTGAACCTATGCAATTAGGGTTTACTAGACTATCTAAGGAGGAACGGGTGCATCGCCGTCGACAAGGTCTCTGTTTATATTGTGGCCTCGCTGTTCATTTGCTTCATTCTTGCCCTACACGGCCGGGAAACAAATGCACCTAGGGTACCTTGGGGGACAGGCCCTAGGTGGCGTTCAGCAGTCCCTAGATCCAACTAGTCAGAAGCCTACAATTCAGGCTGTACTTTCCTGGGCTGAACTCGCAGCGGAGGTTCTGGCGCTAGTTGATTCCGGTGCTGAAGGATATTTTATGGATGAGTTATTTGCTGCCTCGTACAATATTCCACTGGTGGAGAAAGAGTCTCCTTTGACGATTGAGGCTATTCATGGCAGGCCACTGGTACCCGCCCAAATTATGATGGAAACGATACCATTATCCTTGCACATTGGGGCACTACATTCAGAAGAACAACGGTTTCAGATTATCCGTTCCCCTCACCAGGCCGTGATCCTGGGGTTCCCTTGGCTACATTTGCACAACCCCAGATTCAACTGGCAGACGTGCGAAATTACAGCATGGTCCGAATTCTGTGACAAACATTGCATTTCCCACCCCACTAGGATTATGTGTACCTCCCCCTCTGCGCCAGCTGAATAAGGTCAATTCAGTGACGTTTTCAGCAAGGGAGAGGACAGTGCGTTGCCGCCTCATAGGGCGTGTGACTGTGTTATTGATATGCCTCCTGGTGCCGTCCCTCCTCAGGGTCGTGCTTACCCGTTGTCTTGTGAGGAGAATCGGGCCATGGAGGAGTACATTTCGGATGCCCTAGAAAGGGGCATTATCAGGAAGTCATCCTCGCCCGCGGGGGCTGGCTTCTTCTTTGTAAAAGAGAAAAGTGGTGAATTACGCCCATGTATACATTATTGTGGACTGAACAAACTGATGCCTAAAAACGCTTATCCTATACCACTCATTACCGAGCTCTTTGACAGATTGAAGGGCTCCTCCATCTTTACCAAGCTTGATTTGCGGGCTGCCTATAACTTGATAAGGATAAGGGCCGGTGATGAGTGGAAAACAGCATTCAATACCAGATGGGGGCATTATGAATATCTGGTAATGCCTTTTGGGCTGTGTAATGCAGTGTTTCAAGAATTTATTAATGACATCCTCCGGGACATGCTACAGTCTTGTGTAGTAGTGTATCTTGATGATATTCTCATTCATTCGTCTAGTTTGTCGCAACACATCAAGGATGTGACCGCAGTACTGCTCAAACTCCGTGAGAATAAACTATTTTGCAAAATCGAGAAATGCGAATTCCACAAGCCCATGGTGCCATTTCTGGGCTTCATTATTTCTAAGGATGGCATTGCGATGGACAAGGATAAGATGGCAGCAGTCCTGCAGTGGCCACGTCCTAAGGGGCTCAAGGCTATCCAGTGCTTTCTCGGTTTTGCTAATTATTATAGGAAATTCATTAGGAACTTTTCTACAAGGGTGCAGATCCCTCCCAATGGTCTCAGGAAGCTGAACAAGCTTTTGTTACACTAAAATCCGCATTCGCTTCTGCTCCTGTACTGTCCCACCCCAATCCCTCTTTTCCATTCACTCTGGAGGTCGATGCCTCTGAATTCGGGGTAGGGGCAGTATTGTCTCAGCGATTGGACCCTGGGAGTATGTTAAGGCCTTGTGGATTTTTCTCAAAGAAATTGACTAGCGCTCAGAGCCTTACGAGATTGGGGACAGAGAACTTTTGGCAATTATCTTTGCTTTCAAAGAATGACGCCACCTGCTTGAGGGTACCAGAACCCCAGTACTGATCTTGACTGATCATAAAAACTTAACATACCTTTCTGAGGCTAAGAGATTGTCCTCTCGTCAGGGTAGATGGGCCTTGTTTTCGTCCTGCTTTAATTTTATTGTCTCATATTTGCCCAGTTCCAAGAATGTTAGGGCAGATGCCCTGTCTAGACAATTCAACCCAGACACAGAGAGAGATGAGACTCCAGTACCTATCATTCAGCCTGATCGCATTCTAGTCACCTTACGAACCAGCATTACTTCGTCTCTGGGGGAGGAGATTCTCACTAATCAAGCTACTGCACCCCCTGATACCCCAGTAGGCAAATGTTTTGTAGCCGAACCCTTCCATACCCATCTGCTAGAAACCTACCACACATCTAAGGCTGCTGGTCACGTTGGCAAGAATCAATTAATCTGGTCTCTTTCACAGCTGTTCTGGTGGCCTTCCTTGCGTGCTGACTGCACCGCTTTCACTGCAGCCTGTTCCACATGTGCCCATGCCAAGACCCATAGACACCTTCCGGTGGGCCTGCTCCAACCTATACCCAATGGTGAACATCCTTGGTCTCATGTCTCAATCGACTTTATGGAAGAATTACCGGTGTCTAGGGGATATTCCTTTATTTTGATGGTAGTCGGTAGATTCTCTAAGATAGCACATTTTGTGCCTCTTCCTGGCCTTCCCTCTGCTAAGGAGTTGGCAATGATATTTGCCAGAGAGGTTTTCCAGTTGCATGGTGTACCCAGGGTGCTGGTGTCTGACCGTGGGAGCCAATTTGTGTCTAGGTTTTGGAGGGCATTCTGTGCGCAGATGGGCATACAGTTATCATTTTCCTCTGCATACCATCCCCAGACCAACGGAGCCGCCGAGCGTGCCAGTCAAGAATTGGAACGATTTTTATGCTGTTTTGTATCCGATCATCATGATAATTGGGCCGACCTGTTGCCATGGGCGGAGTTTTCCAGGAATTGTGCAGTTAATTCATCATCCGAGAGCTCCCCATTTCTCATCAACTACGGGTTTCAACCATGCTTGCTCCTGGACTTACTTCAGACACAGCAAATTCCAGCTCTGGATGAGCATATGGAGCAACTCCGTGCCACTTGGGCACAGGTTCAGAGGACCCTCAGTGCTTTGTTCCAGCATTATCAGCATCAAGTTAATCACAGACAATTGCCGGCGGTCTCTTTCCATGTTGGGGACAGGGTATGGCTCTCTTCCAAGAATCTGAATCTGCAGACTCCATGTAACAAGTTGGCTCCCCGGTTCCTTGGTCCCTTCAAAGTTATCCGCAGAATTAACCCTGTGTCATACGCTCTGGACCTCCCAGCATCCATGCGGATTCATAATGTGTTCCACGTATCCTTGCTGAAGCCTCTGGTATGCAACCGGTACACTACTACTCCTGTGGCTCCTGGTCCTGTTCAGGTGCAAGGTCAGGAGGAGTATGAGGTTCAAAATATTATTGACTCATGTAGATTCAGAGGTAAAATTCAATGTTTGGTTCACTGGAAGGGTTACGGCCCTGAGGAGCATTCCTGGGTTGATTCTAAGGACCTTCATGCTCCCAAATTGCAGCGCAGTTTCCATGCTAAGTATCCCCAAAGCTGGGCCCCTCTTCTCGGAGAGGGGTCTTTGAGAGGAGGGTACTATCACGGTGCCCGTGATTCAGCGACATTTTGACATGTTTTCTTCCTGATGTCTTGTTATTGGCTGCACTGTCTAGCTCCTCCCAAGGACAGCCTTTAAATACCTTGGGCTGGCACCTTTCATGGTGTATCTGTTGCCTAGCGCTAGTTCCGAATACACTTATTGATACCAGTGTATGATCCGGACTGTTTTGACTACTCTGCCTGTTCTACCGTTCCTGCTCTGTGTACCGGCCCGGATTGGCTGACATTCCTGCTTCCTGTGTTGACCCGGCCTGGCTGACATACCTGCTCCGTGTACCGACTTGGCTTGTCTGGTGAACCTGCTTCGTGTACCGACCTGGCGTGATTGGTGAGCCTGCTCCGTGTACAGAATCGGCTTGGCAGACGTTCCTGCTCCGTGTACCGACCCAGCTGGGTTGAAGTTCCTGCTCCAGTTCTGTTCCTGCTCGCTTGCCTCTCCACTCTAGCTGTTGCTCACGCTCAGTGGTATTGCCAGAGCTCCGGTGGTCCAGTTCCGCATTGTAGTCCAGTCCTTGTTCCGATTACACAGTGTGCCCTGTGTGACCCTCCTGTAGATTCCGATTCCCACCACGATCACTTGGTCTGTTTCTGCCATTACTGAGGTTGGGTTCAATTGAGCGCCTCAGGTTACTTCCACTCTGCAGACCGGAGCGTTCATTAACCCCTTCAGGGGCGGTGCTGGGCATTTGTGTATGAGTCTGAAGTCTCAGTTGGGTGCATGTTATCCTACTGCTCTAAACACTGACTTACGCTTGGTTGCAGTCTCTGGTGGGCTTTCACTCTGGCAGCCTTCCTCCTATGTTGCCTTAGCCAGATCTACGCTGGCTTAACCCGTTGCATACTTGTCAGTCACTGTTGTGACTCTCTGCGTAGAGAGTTACATTGGGCCGTCCTACATTAACGTCAACTTAGTCATTGATCTAATTTACTTCTCTTGGTCATATTTACATTGTATCAACTGTGATTTACCTGACTTGTGTCAGTACTGTATATTTGTTGTACATACTGGACCCATGTGGGTTAATCATGCAATTGTAACCTGTCCTGTGTCAGTTTACCATATTTCTGAATGATGGACCCGTGAGGGTTACTGTTATTCATTGTGTGCAAATAAAATTGTGTTTTTACCAAGACCTTCCGTTTCTGAGTGTAGTGAACCGTAACAAGGTAGCACTGTAAAAAATGCAATATCTCCAACTTATGGAAATATTTGTGCCCCCCAGGCTAGAAGTAGATAGACAAATAACCCGTCATTTCATGAAGTGGCATATCTTCTTCCCAAAATGGTACGCTTTGTCTACCTTTTCTAAATTTCTCTAGTTCTTAAAACCATTTTAGTACAGGCAAGTCATATTAAAAACGTTATCTGAAAAATGAGAGATTGTGGGCTCGATTTAAAGGCAGCCGTTAGGCAAAAAAAAGACTAACGGGTGCGTTAAGGTGCAGTAAGCCATTCAAAGGTCCGCGATACACTTACATGCATTGGGACCCGTACAACAAAATTCCCCTGAGAAATTAAAAGGAGTGCAGGACTGCTAACGGCACAGAAAAAGATACATTTAACGGCCAAGAGTTAAGACCCAGTTTTGTTAGGCGTTAGACATCTAACAGACAAAAAAATAACCCGCTACATGGTAAAACAGATGAACTGCTCCCCGCACAAGAATACAAATGGGAAAATTAACCCGTGCAATGCCAAAGTAACACAAAAACATGTCCACGTACCACAGATCGCTGGCGCACATAACACAACAACCAAGCAACACCACAAGCACATGGCCCAACAAAAAAACACCAACACAACATGCCACGGAACAATGGGGGTTAGCACGCAACACGGACACCTGCCAACACAAAACAAGCTCACCTGGGCAACATCACCACACGATCCAGACACAACCTGCACCGCAAAGCTCCACACCCGCAACTGACAGGGACACACCAACCACAACACAGCACACTTGTAAACACAGACACACCTGCAAACACTTACCTGGACAACAAACACCTTTCCATTCGTCAGCACTCACCTCATCACCACACCTACACAACGCCCCACCACCTAATTAAACGGACAGCTAACCACACTCACTTTTGGCTTGTTTTCCACTCAGGAGAGATAAAGAGAGAGATAGAGAGAGAGAGAGAGAGAGAGAGAGAGATAGATAGATAGATAGATAGATAGATAGATAGATAGATAGATAGATAGTGAGAGCGCGATCAGTATGTTGGGTTACCTATTGTTGCGAAAACTGCAGAGAAGGTGTGCAAAGGAGAGAGCTAGGGAACACCAGCAACCCCCAGGCACACCTGATCAACAGCCTTCACCTGTTGCAAGTGAGAAGGCTCCGGCTCATGAGCCACACAGGAGCCCATCCCCACCTGGAGGGCACCTGCCTGTAGATGCACAGCTACAGCAATAGGATGCTCCACAGCTGCCACAGGGACCCCTGGAGCAGCCCAGGATGCATAGACGACCACCAAGGACCAAGGTATACTGCCCAAGGGTCACTCTCTTTCGAATGACCGATGATGAGGTCATTGATCGCTACAGGTTGAGGCCGCACAGCATCATTGCCCTGTACGAGGTCATCAAGGATCAGGTGGATCCCATATGCACCCACAACCATGCCCTAACTGGCCTGCAAAAACTACTGTGTGCCATACACTTCATGGTAAGTGGCGCCTTCCAATCGACAGAGGGTTACGCATCTGGCATGTCCCAGGCCACATTCTCCAGGGTGCTGTGGATCACGTCTCCAGGGACACCATGCTGACCTGTGTGTTTGTGCATTGATATGTGCCCCAGACAGAAATACACACATCAACAAATATGTCCTGATAGCTCCATGATCCAAACATATCTGGACTGTCTCTGACAGTGGCAGCCCAAATATATTGTTGTCAGGAAGCTATCAGGACATATCTGTTGATGTGTGTGTAACCATGTCAGGGGCATATATCCCTAAAGATGGTTAACATCCCCTTAGTTATCCCCCATGATGGTTCATAGACTAGTACACAACACATTCCACAGCAATGGTTCGTGTAGCCCCATGTCAGGAGAAAGATGAAGAGGATCATGATGTTGTAGCTGCTGCATGATGAACACTTCGAGGGTGATGTTCCAAATCCTGTCCTCTTGTCCCACAGGTATCCATAGCACGATCCATCCTTGAACAGAGGAGTTTCCATGTGACTGGACAGAAGTCTGGACAACACTTCCATGAAGCTCACCCCTTGGTGTTTCAAGTGATTGTGTGTCACGGTTTGTTACGACTCTCAGACACAAAGTTAGGTAAAAACACAACTTTATTGAAAATAATTTAAAAAATGATCCCTTAGGATTCCAACATGACATATAACATACAATAATTGAGAGATACAAATTACAGGCTCTACCGGTCTTGCCAATATACCGGGCAAGACAGCCAGATATACTATTACAATAGGCTCTACCGGCCTTGCCAATACCGGGTAAGGCAACCTGCAGATGGAGTATGTACCAGGTTCTACCGGCCTTACCAATACCGGGCAAGGCAGCCCAAAAGGAGCTTGCGTAGGCTTTACCGGTCTTGCCAATACACCGGGCAAGACAGCCAGATATACTAACAATAGGCTCTACCGACCTTGCCAATACCGGGTAAGGCAACCTGCAGATGGAGTACGTACCAGGTTCTACCGACCTTACCAATACCGGGCAAGGCAGCCCAAAAAAGCTTTGCAAAGGCTCTACCGGCCTTGCCAATACCGGGTAAGGCAACCTGCAGATGGAATATGTACCAGGTTCTACCGGCCTTACCAATACTGGGCAAGGCAGCCCAAAGGAACTCACTCTAGGAACGCCCAACAGAGAGTACGTTTTTAATGCTCTTGGAGCAAACCAGCGTCCGCAAGCTGGGACCTACAGTATTCGTCTAGCCGCAAGGCTTGGAGCAAACCAGCGACCACACGCAAGGCTTGGAGCAAACCAGCGTCCGCACGCTGGGACCAACAGTAACTCGTATAGCCACAAGGCTTTGGAGCAACCAGCGTCTGCATGCTGGGACCAACAATAATTCGTGTAGCCGCAAGGCTTGGAGCAAACCAGCGTCCGCATGCTGAAACCAACAGTAATTCGTATAGCCGCAAGGCTTTGGAGCAAACCAGCGTCCGCACGCGGGAACCAACAGTAATTCGTATAGCCGCAAGGCTTTGGAGCAAACCAGCGTCCGCACGCTGGAACCAACAGTATTCGTATAGACGCAAGGCTTTGGAGCAAACCAGCGTCCGCACGCTGGGACCAACAGTAATTCGAATAGCCACAAGGCTTTGGAGCAAACCAGCGTCCGCACGCTGGGACCAACAATAATTCGTGTAGCTGCAAGGCTTTGGAGCAACCAGCGTCCGCACGCTGGGACCAACAGTAATTCGTATAGCCGCAAGGCTTTGGAGCAAACCAGCATCCGCACGCTGGAACCAACAGTAATTCATATAGCCGCAAGGCTTTGGAGCAAACCAGCGTCTGCACGCTGGGACCAACAGTAATTCGAATAGCCACAAGGCTTTGGAGCAAACCAGCGTCCGCACGCTGGAACCAACAGTAATTCGTACAGCCGCAAGGCTTTGGAGCAAACCAGCGTCCGCACGCTGGAACCAACAGTAATTCGTGTAGCTGCAAGGCTGGAAGAAACCAGCAACCGCACGCTGGGACTAAGAATGTCGCCAAAGCGACCAGGTGTCAGGGATACATCTGGCTGGACAAGAGACGACAGGAACTCGCAGGAAACCAAGCAATCAGGAAGACTCAGAGAAGGCGATCAGCAGGAAACATCAACCTCTCAGGACTAGGCCAGAACCACTCTGGAAACAACTCTGCAGACAGGAGACTCGGAACAAGATGTATTCTGGAACTCAGGAACACAGCTACAGGTACAAATGAATACTGGAACATGGTCAAGGCTAAAGTGGTCAGAGACACCACAAAAGGCAACCATAGGGTGCCCAGACCAGGTTTAAATAGACAGAATGAGGCGGGTTAAAGGCAGACAACCAATAGGAGCCCCCTAATGGTGACTGACAAGGAAGTGCAACAATCACGGGCACCGTGATAGTACCCCCCTTTCAAGGACCCCCTCTCCTAGAATAGGGTCTAGGCTTCTGCGGATATTTAGCGTGAAAAGCCCTAGATAACCTAGGTGCATGAAGGTCCTTACTGTCCACCCATGATCGATCTTCAGGACCATATCCCTTCCAATGCACCAGGTACTGTACCCTTCCTCTCAGCCTTCGGGAATCAATAATGCTCTGTACTTCGTACTCCTCCTGACCCTCAACCTCAATAGGCCCTGGTACCACAGGTGTAGTGGTATAACGGTTGCATACGAGAGGCTTAAGAAGAGACACATGAAACACGTTATGGATACGCATAGATTCAGGTATATCTAGTGCATAGGAAACAGGATTAATTTTGTGAATCACACTGTATGGACCAATGAACCGGGGAGCCAACTTATTAGACAACCGTTCCAGGGTGCATACCTCTGTGGCAGATGTGAGCAAGTGGTCTCTCTGGAAGCTCGTATTAGAGAACTGGAGGGGCAGGTTGCAACATTGAGAAAGACGGACAATCTTGAGAGGGTTCTGCTGACTGAGCAGCAGGAAGTGGTGGTAGGTAGTTCTGGGGGTGGAGACTGCACAAAGAAAGAGCAGGTAGCCAGATGGGTTACAGTTAGACATAGCAAGGGGGGTGGACAGAGAAATAGGGAGGACACTCCTGTGTTTACTAATCCTAACAGATTTGCTACATTAAGTAATGATGTTGGGGATGCTGACACAGGTATGTCTTTGCTGGAGAGGACTGTTCTCTCTAACAGCCGAGTGAACAGCCCCTCTAGCACGGATGGGATCCAGGACTCAGGCAGACCTAGACAGATGGTGGTGGTAGGGGATTCTATTATTAGGAAGACAGACAGGGTAATCTGTCGCCAAGATCGCCACAATCGTACAGTTTGCTGTCTCCCGGGAGCTCGGGTTCGACATGTGGCTGATCGGGTTGATAGATTGTTGGGAGGGGCTGGGCATGACCCGGCTGTCATGGTACATGTTGGTACTAATGACAAAGTCAGTGGAAAATGGAGGTCCGTTAAGAATGATTTCAGGGACCTAGGATATAAGCTTAAGCAGAGGACCTCTAAGGTAGTATTTTCTGAAATTCTACCTGTGCCACGCGCTACATTAGAAAGGCAACGGGAGATTAGGGAGTTAAATGCGTGGATAAAGACTTGGTGTAAGCAGGAGGGGTTTGGGTTCCTAGAGCACTGGTCAGTCTTTTCCCTTGGGAGCAATCTTTATAGTAGCGATGGATTGCACCTTAGTGGAAGGGGGGCCACGGTGCTGGGTGATAGGATGGTTAGAAGGCTGGAGGAGACTTTAAACTAGAAAGGGGGGGGGAGCTGCAACACAGGCTGGGGAAGATAGTATAATTGAGGGAATGGGATTAGAGAAGGGTCATGGGGGTGGAGAGGGGAATGGGCTAGTTCATCTAATAGGGAGTTGCCATCTGAAAAAGAATGAAATCTTAAAGAATGGCAAAAAGATAAAATGTATGCATGCAAATGCTCGCAGTCTGGCTGGTAAGATGGGGGAACTAGAAATGATTGCAGTACATGAGCAGTATGATCTGATTGGAGTGTCTGAAACCTGGTTAGATGATACGTATGACTTGGCAGTCAATCTAGAGGGTTATTCACTTTTTAGGAGGGACAGGGTTAATGAAAGGGGAGGAGGGGTATGCCTATATGTAAAGCAGGCCTTAAAACCTAGTTTAAGGGAAGATATAAATGAAGGGTCCAATGAAAAGGTAGAGGCCTTGTGGGTTGAAATACACACTGGGGGCACACATAATAAAAAGATATTGGTGGGGGTTTGCTACAAGCCACCTAATGTTGGGGAGTTGGAGGAAGCCCAACTTTTACTGCAAATGGAAAAGGCTGCTAGGTCAGCAAAGGTAATTATAATGGGAGATTTCAACTACCCCGAAATTGACTGGAGCAATATGACTTCAGGCACAACAAAGGGAAATATTTTTCTAAGTATGATAAATGATAATTTTATGTCCCAACTAGTAGAGGAGCCAACTAGAAAAGAGGCCTTGCTTGACCTAGTGCTCTCAAACGATTCTGACATTGTAAACAGTGTGCAGGTAAGGGAACATTTGGGCAGCAGTGACCACAATATTGTATCCTTTGAAGTTTGTTATGAGAAACCCAATAGCAAGAGTTTAACCAAAACATTCAATTTCAAAAAGGCTAATTTTACAAAGTTAAAAGAAGCTTTAAAGGATATCCAGTGGGATGTAATTTTCAAAGATAAAAATGCACAAGAGTCATGGAATGTATTTAAAATGCTCTTGGGCAAATATACACGTCAATATATACCATTGGGGAATAAGCACAAGAGAAGTAAAGCAAAACCAATGTGGATTAATAATGTGGTTAGCAGGGAAATGAGAAATAAAAAGCAGGCTTTTAAGGTGTTTAAGTCAAGTGGGTCAGATGCATCATTTAAAAAATATAAAGAATGTAATAAAATCTGCAAACAAGCAATTAAGCTAGCTAAAATAGAAAATGAGCGAAACATTGCAAACGAGAGCAAGAAAAACCCTAAACAATTCTACAAGTATATTAACAACAAAAAAGTTAAGGTTGATATTTTGACAGGTGAATTGATTAGTGAGGATAAAGCTATGGCTGAGACCCTAAATACGTTCTTTGCTGCAGTATATACAAAGGAAGCAGAAATGACAAGCTATGGGCAAACAGACAAAACCATGGAATTTCCTCCAACATCTACATGGCTTGCTGAGGACAAGGTCCAAAACAGACTGGAAAGGGTTATAGTGAATAAAGCGCCTGGACCGGACGGTATACACCCAAGGGTACTTAAGGAACTTAGTTCAGTAATAGCAAAACCATTATACTTAATATTTATTGATTCGCTTTCATCAGGCATAGTGCCCTGTGATTGGAGGAAAGCTGATGTAGTTCCATTGTTTAAAAAGGGAGCAAGATCCAAACCAGGAAATTATAGACCTGTGAGCTTGACTTCCATAGTGGGTAAGATACTAGAAGGGTTATTAACTGATAGTATTCAGAACTATGTGAAGACAAACAATATCATTAGTAGGAATCAGCATGGTTTCATGAAGAACAGATCATGTCAGACTAATTTACTTGCATTTTATGAAAGAGTGAGTAGTAATTTGGACAGGGGAACTGCTGTTGATGTAGTATACTTGGATTTTGCAAAAGCCTTTGACACAGTGCCTCACAACAGGTTACTGCATAAATTAAAAGGCTTCGGTTTGGGTGGTGGTATCTGTACATGGATTGAGAACTGGTTAAATGATAGATGGCAGAGAGTTGTTGTAAATGGAACTTTTTCAAATTGGTCTAGGGTTATAAGTGGGGTGCCGCATGGTTCAGTCCTGGGCCCAATGCTTTTTAATTTGTTTATTAATGATCTAGAAGTGGGAATTGAAAGTAGCATCTCAATCTTTGCTGATGACACTAAGCTATGTAAGGAAATACATACAGAGCTCGATGTTTTTTCCCTACAGAAGGATTTAGATAAACTAAGTGAATGGGCAGAAAAGTGGCAGATGTCATTTAATGTAGATAAATGTAAGGTTATGCATTTGGGTTGTAGAAACAAACTTGCTACATATACTCTAAATGGGAAACAACTTGGGAAATCCTCATTAGAGAAAGATTTAGGTGTACTGATAGACAATAGTCTTCACAGCAGTGTGCAGAGTCACTCAGCTGCTGCAAGAGCAAATAGAGTACTAGCCTGCATAAAAAGAGGTGTAGAAGCAAGGGATGCTAATATTATCCTACCTCTGTATAAATCCTTGGTTAGGCCTCATCTAGAATATGGAGTACAATTTTGGGCGCCTGTTCTAAAAAAAGACATTACTGAACTGGAAAAGGTGCAGAGACGTGCAACAAAACTGATAAAGGGATTGGAGGATCTGAGTTACAAAGAGAGACTAGCCAAATTGTGTTTGTTTACATTAGAAAAGAGACGTCTAAGGGGTGATATGATTACCATTTACAAATACATTCAAGGTCAATACAAAGAACTATCCAATGAATTATTTATGCAAAGAGCTGAGCTAAGAACAAGAGGTCATCCATTAAGACTTGAGGAAAGGCGCTTTCGACTAAAATACAGGCAGGGATTCTTTACAGTAAGGGCGGTAAGGCTATGGAATTCTTTGCCTCGGGATGCTGTGCTTGCAGATAATGTAACTGCATTCAAAAAAGCAATGGATGCCTATCTAGCACAGAACAATATTGACAGTTATGACAGATGGCTTCAAAGCAAATAGGATATTGAGCCGGGGAACTATTTGACACACTCACACACACACACCTACACTGGAAATTGCTCCAGAGGGCTTTTTTGTTGCCTTCCTCTGGATCAACAGGGGTGTTATTGGCATGGGCTGGACTTGATGGACGCATGTCTTTTTTCAGCCTTATCTACTATGTTACTATGTTACTATGTTAGACGGAACCTGGAGCTTAAGATTTCTGGAAGAAAGCCACACTCTATCCCACACCTGAAAGGAAACCGCTGGAAGCCTTCTGCGATTAGCATAGCGCTGATGGCGCTGAAATGACTGACCAAGTGCCCTCTGAACTTGTGCTCATGTGGAACGGAGTTGCTCGATATGCTCGTCCAGAGCTGGAATCTGTTGCGTCTGAAAGGAATCCGGGAGCAAACAGGGCTGAAACCCATAATTGATCAGAAACGGAGAGCTACCAGATGAAGAATTAACTGCACAGTTCCTGGCGAACTCTGCCCAAGGCAACAAGTCGGCCCAGCTGTCATGATGGTCAGTAATAAAACAGCGCAGAAATTGTTCCAAGCCCTGATTTGCCCGTTCAGCGGCTCCATTTGTCTGGGGATGGTAGGCCAAGGAAAAGGACAGCTGTATGCCCATCTGTTCGCAAAATGCCCTCCAGAACCTAGACACAAACTAGCTCCCCCTATCGGACACCAGCACCCTGGGCACTCCATGCAACCGGAATACTTTTCTGGCAAACACAATTGCCAATTCCTTAGCCGAGGGAAGGCCACGGAGGGGCACGAAATGAGCCATTTTCGAAAACCTGTCCACCACCATTAATATGAAGGAATATCCTCTAGACAAAGGCAATTCTCCCATAAAATCAATGGAAACATGAGACCAGGGGCGCTCGCCATTAGGCACAGGTTGAAGCAAGCCCACCAGGAGATGTCTAGGGGTCTTAGCACGGGCGCAGGTGGCACAGGCATTAGTAAACTCGGCACAATCATTTCTCATAGAAGGCCACCAAAATAACTGAGAAAGGGACCATAACAATTGGTCTCTACCAATATGTCCCGCAGCCTTAGAGGAATGGTACGTTTCAAGTAATCAAGTACGGAATGGTTCAGCGACAACACATTTGCCCATCGGGGTCTCCTGAGGTGTGGAAGCCTGAGAAGCCAAAATCTCTTCCCCTAATGGAGAAGTGATACTAGTACGTATCGTAGCCAATATTCAATCGGGTTGAATGATAGGTGCTGGTGTTTCCATTCTGTCACTCTCAGCCTCAAATTGTCTTGACAAGGCATCAGCCCTAACATTCTTAGATCCCGGTAAATATGATACAATGAAATTGAATCGAGATAAGAATAACGCCCATCTGGCCTGACGAGAAGACAATCTCTTGGCCTCAGAGAGATAAGTCAGGTTTTTATGATCCGTCAAGATTAAGACAGCATTTTTGGTGCCTTCCAGTAAATGTCGCCATTCCTTAAGGGCAAGGATAATGGCCAATAACTCTTTGTCCCCAATCTCATAGTGGTTTTGAGCTCCAGTCAATTTTTTGGAGAAAAACCCACAGGGTCTGAGTGTTCCACATTTATTGTGTTGTTGAGAAAGTACTGCCCCAACTCCAGTATCCGAGGCATCAACCTCTAATGTAAACGGAAGCAGAGGATTGGGGTGGGCTAACACAGGAGCCTCCGCAAAAGCCAGTTTTAATCTTCGAAAGGCCTCCTCAGCACTTGCTGGCCAACAGGATGGATTAGCGCCCTTATGCGTAAGGTCAGACAATGGTTTAACAATGGAAGAAAAGTTCCTAATAAACCTCCTGTAATAATTAGCGAAACCCAAGAATCGCTGTATAGCTTTAAGACTCTTAGGTCGTGGCCACTGTAGGTCTGCTGTCAACTTTTCTTTGTCCATGGCAATACCATCCTTGCCAATCACAAACCCCAGGAATGGCACAATAGTTCTGTGAAACTCGCATTTCTCTAATTTGCAATAGAGCTTATTCTTTCGTAGCCGTAGCAATACTTCAGACACATCCTTGATGTGTTGTGACAAATTTTGGGAATGAATCAGTATATTGTCAAGATACACCACGACACATGACTGTAACATATCTGTGAGAACATCATTTATCAGTTCCTGAAAAACTGCAGGTGCGTTACACAAGCCGAATGGCATGAATAGGTATTCATAGTGCCCAGATCTGGTGTTAAAGGTAGTTTTCCACTCATCACCGGCTCTAATCCGAACCAAATTGTATGCTGCCCGTATATCTAATTTGGTAAAGATCGAAGAGCCCTTAAGTCTGTCAAAGAGCTCGGTGATGAGTGGTATCGGATCAGCGTTCTTAGCCATCAGTTTATTCAAGCCACGGTAGTCAATGCACGGTCTCAATTCGCAATTTTTCTTTTTCACAAAAAAGAATCCAGCCCCTGCCGGAGAGGTAGATTTCCTTATGATCCCTCTAGCAAGGGCATCAGAAATATACTCTTCCATAGCCTTATTCTCCTCACAAGATAATGGATATGTGCGTCCCCTGGGAGGTACTACTCCAGCAGGCAATTCAATACTACAATCATAAGGTCTGTGCTGAGGAAAAGTGCCAGCCTCTCCTTTGCTAAAGACATCACCAAACTGCTGGTATTCGTCTGGTATTGCAGAGGAGGTGCACAGGACCTTAATAGGATGGGTGACACACTTATCCATACAAAACGGAGACCAAGCCGAGATTTCACACTTTTGCCAATCAAATTGTGGATTATGTAACTGTAACCAAGGAAATCCCAATACTACCGCATGGTGAGGAGAATTAAAAAGTTGGAACTGCTGCTCCTCTCTATGGAGAGCCCCAATAGTCAAAGATAAAGGCATAGTTTCAAATGTGACTTGAGCAGGTTCCAAAGGTCTACCATCAATTGCTTCAATAGCCAAGGGGGTTTCCCTTTCAATACAAGGAACCTCGTGCAATTCAGCAAAGGTATTATCCATAAAATACCCTGCTGCGCCAGAATCAACCAGGGCCAAAACCTACACTGAACGTTGTGCCCAGGATAATACCACCCATATGGTGGGTTTCAGTGTTCCCAACACTGGGGACGATTGTACACCACCTAGGGCCTGTCCCCCAAGGTACCCTAGATGTGTTCGTTTCCTGGATGTACTGGGCAAGATTTTAACAAATGCCCATTCTTACCACAGTACAGACACAAACCTTGTTTCCTGCGATAACTTCTTTCCTCTTTGGTTAACCTAGTGAAACCTACTTGCATAGGTTCACCTGGTTCCCATATAGGTTCACTAGGTTTAGATGCCACGGGAGGGTTGGGTGGGCAAAATGTACTGCTAACCCCATTATTTTTAGACCGGAACCTACTGTCTTTAGCGGTAGCTCTCTCCCGTATTCTGACATCAATCAATATAACATATTCAATATAATCATCAAGATCAGTAGGCAATTCTTTAGCTGCAATCTCATCCTTAATCTGGTCATTAAGACCTTGGGCAAAGGCTGCCAACAATGCCTCGTTGTTCCACCCCACCTCTGCTGCCAATGTGCGAAATTCGATGGCATAATCGCCCACTGTACACCTGCCCTGTTGTATTTCCATAAGGCGTTTGGCAGCGGAGGAGGTTCTTCCAGGAGGCTCAAACACTCTCCGAAAGGATTGCACAAATTCTCTGAAGCTCCTAGTGCAAGGTTTTGCATTTTCCCACAATGGGTTAGCCCAAGCCAACGCTCTGCCAGTCAATAGGGATATCATGAACTCAATCTTACTGCGATCACTGGAAAACACATGTGCCTTCAATTCCATGAATATTTCAAGCTGGTTGATGAACCCTCTGCATAGACCAGGGTCACCATCGTATCTGAGCGGCAAGGGTGCAAAAGCCGTTAACCCCTTCACTGCAACCCCTAATTGCCTAGTCTCATTCTCTGATATCTGACTGGGCGAGACCACTGGACTGGCTCCAGACTTGTCCGCAAGTACAGTGCGTTCAAGGATAGTTTGAATTGCGATTGCCAACTGATCCAAACGTTGCTCAAGCATATCCATTCTCCAGTGGATATTCTGTGCATTACCATCACTCTTGCTGTCTGAGGTCATGGCCCTTTCGTACTGTCACAGTTTGTTACGACTCTCAGACACAAAGTTAGGTAAAAGCACAACTTTATTGAAAATAATTTAAAAAATGATCCCTTAGGATTCCAACATGACATACAACATACAATAATTGAGAGATACAAATTACAGGCTCTACCGGTCTTGCCAATATACCGGGCAAAACAGCCAGATATACTAACAATAGGCTCTACCGACCTTGCCAATACCGGGTAAGGCAACCTGCAGATGGAGTACGTACCAGGTTCTACCGACCTTACCAATACCGGGCAAGGCAGCCCAAAAAAGCTTTGCGAAGGCTCTACCGGCCTTGCCAATACCGGGTAAGGCAACCTGCAGATGGAATATGTACCAGGTTCTACCGACCTTACCAATACCGGGCAAGGCAGCCCAAAGGAACTCACTCTAGGAACGCCCAACAGAGAGTACGTTTTTAATGCTCTTGGAGCAAACCAGCGTCCGCACGCTGGGACCAACAATAATTCGTGTTGTCGCAAGGCTTTGGAGCAACCAGCGTCCGCACGCTGGGACCAACAGTAATTCGTATAGCCGCAAGTTTTTTGAGAAAACCCAGCGTCTGCACACTGGAACCAACAGTAATTCGTACAGCCGCAAGGCTTTGGAGCAAACCAGCGTCCGCACGCTGGAACCAACAGTAATTCGTGTAGCTGCAAGGCTGGAAGAAACCAGCAACCGCACGCTGGGACTAAGAATGTCGCCAAAGCGACCAGGCGTCAGGGATACATCTGGCTGGACAAGAGATGACAGGAACTCGCAGGAAACCAAGCAATCAGGAAGACACAGCGAAGGCGATCAGCAGGAAACTTCAACCTCTCAGGACTAGGCCGGAACCACTCTGGAAACAACTCTGCAGACAGGAGACTCAGAACAAGATGTATTCTGGAAGTCAGGAACACAGCTACCGGTACAAACGAATACTGGAACATGGTCAGGGCTAAAGTGGTCAGAGACACCACGAAAGGGCAACCATAGGGTGCCCAGACCAGGTTTAAATAGACAGAATGAGGCGGGTTAAAGGCAGACAACCAATAGGAGCCCCCTAATGGTGACTGACAAGGAAATGCAACAATCACGGGCACCGTGATATTGTGTTGGTGATGCAATGTGTGACCTGATGTTCACAGCAACCTCTACTGGAACATTCACATATAGACACGCATTCATGTGTGTACTACCACCCAGGTATCAGTCCTGTACAGTAAGACTGCTCATCACATAGTAGACAAACCATGTGGACAACACATGAGCAGTTCCCCAGTGCTACTAGAGTATCCCTATTTAGTTCAGATGTACCGTCTGTGTGCTCATACAAGTGTTTCATGCATATAAGCTATATACCTAGAAAACACATGTATGTGTTACTGTAGTTTGAGACACAATAAAGGAGTACCATCACTATTCAATATGTGTCTGTCTGTATGAATAAATGTTGGATTTGGCATCTCTCAGTTATGAACTATACTCAGGGCTAAAGTATACCTCATACATAGGAAGGCATGACCCACATCACAGGAGTCCACTGATTGTTTGACCATGAGTGAACATTGTGATGTATTCATGCAATGGGATGATGGCAGTGATACACTAATGGGTGTTGTGGTGATAGCAGGTGATACAGGGGACATCATTACTTCCACAGTGATGTCACGTCCACGGTTTGTGTCTTGCTCAATATAATCAATGTCCTGAGATTGCTGTAGGTTGACATATCTCAGTACATGGGCTATATCAAAAAAACAAGACCAAGTGGACAAGTGTTATCACTGGTGAAGTGTGTTACAACCTTAGTTAAACAACAACACAATTTAGTACATAACCCAATGCCCAGCTTAAGTTTTAATGTGTTTGCTACACATTGACATCTTAGGAAAATCATTGGGTTATCCAGTAAGTTAGGCTGTGATTCAAACACCTATTGTGCAACTGACTTACTGAAGAACACAATGCTCCCCCTAGGATCCCAATGTGTAGCACACACACTGGGATCCTAGGGTGTACATTGTGTTCACCAGTAAGTCAGCTGCACAATGGGAGTTTGATCCAAAGTCAATAGTGAAGCATGTTCTATCTGTCCTGCTTGTTATATCCCTGCTAAGTCACATAGCTGTTTGTTTGGTTTCCCCTTCAAACACAACAACTGATGCAGATGAATGTTAAGTGTTGCACCAGTTGTTGTGATGAGGGGTATGTTCAGAACAATTCTAACATAACACACAACATGGCCATGTAACACTGTTGTGTTACATGGCAACAGGGATGGGTTGCCAGGTGAATTTGGACAACGGTGTGTGTGTGTGTGTGTGTGTGTGTGTGAACCCATGTTGTAGCATCCCACAAACATTTCACCCAGGCAGAGGTTGTGTTCACTGCATTGTTTTGCAATGCATTGAAGACAACCCTGCCACCGAATCCATAACTGAAGACACAGCAGATCAGACAGGAATCAAAAGCACAATGTATCTTTATTGAGGGGGCAGTTAACAGGTTGGGCCTTTCACTTTTTCTTTTTTTTTGGGGGGGAGGTTAGACTGGGTCCCAGAGGTGGATGCCCTTGTTGATCGCCTGGTCACCCTCTGCCCCGTAGGTGCACCCACCACCCCCTGGAGGGGGTGGTGGGTGCAGTAGACCCCTCCGTGGAACGCAAGTTCTCCCTTTCCATCCTCAGGGTCTCCCTGCGGTTGATCTCTCTCAACTCCACAAGTACTTGTGTGAACATGTCCATGATACCTGTCTTGAGCTGGTGGAGTTGCGTGTTCACCCTGGCCACCTCCGACTCCAGGGCTTAGATTCTGGTCTCCAATCTGGCTGTGTTCCTCCTGGATTCCCTCCTGCTCCTGGTGATGGTGACATCTGTGCTCCTGCTCGACCAAAGTAGTCTCCCCTGCAGGACCATACACTCCGCCTCCATATCTGTGAGGCATGCAGTACTGGAGATGGATGTGTCTGTTGACCCTGGTGCTGCTGTTTCCTCTGCTGTTGTGGGTGCTGTTTTCTCTGCTGCTGAGGGTGCTCTTTCCTCTGCTGATGAGGGTGCTGTTTCCTCTGCTGTGTGGAGAAATGAGATGTTGTGATTAGTGAACTTAGCCATAGGTTTGGGGAGACAGTTATACTTTGATATCTGGTGAAGAAAAATATATGTGTTTGGGTTAACCCCCCTGGGTAAACAAGGGTACTCCCACTGCTGAAAGGTGTTGTTTGAGCTATTACAGGTAAAGGTTTAATTCTGAGGTGCAATATCACAGTGGCCCGAAATAGTACAGTGGGGCTGTTGCAACACCCTCCCATGTAGATTTCTGGTCCCTGTACCAGAGCTGTCCATATGATAATGTAGTAACAGCACCTCTGTACAATTTCAGGCCACTGGGATATTGACCCTGACATATCCATGTCTGAGCTGTGATACCTTTTGAATTAACACACCTTTCAGCAGTAGGAATACCATTGTTTAACTCGGGGGGTGAATCCTACAACATTTATTTGTCTTTACAACTTTTAGGGATGGCTATCCCTCCAAGGGGATAGCAAAGGTTAAGTCCACCTTGATGTCATATTGTAGACATTGTGAAAACAGATGTTGTTCGCTGTTGGTCCTATCCCTCCTACTCTCATGGTTATTCAGATATTGCTCTATGTGACAGATGGAGATTTCAGTCATTTGTCCACACGAAGGCTCTTCAGCAGAGCCAAAATCGCCCCATTTAGAGAACAATACTTAATTGGAATGGTCTACAGAGTGTGCATGACTTGCAAGCACACTCTGTGGACCATTCCAAAGAGGTATTTATCTCGAAATGTTGCAAATTTGGCTCTGCTGAAGAGCCTCCGTGTGGTCAAATGACAGATATCTCCACCTGTCACATAGAGCAATATCTGTATAACCATGAGGGTTGGAGGGATAGGACTTACATCGAGACTCATCTTTTTACGATGCCAATGATATTACATCATGATGACATTACCCATTGCTATCCCATTACAGTTACACACAAGTAGAAATGGTCATATATGTATGTGGATATGTACCCTTCATATGGATACAAAAATATCCTTCCAAGATGTGAAGCCAGAGAGCAGTTCAGTAAGTGTGATTGCCTTACTGGCTATATATGTGCACCCATCCAAAAATACATTGGATTGATATGATGGATATGAACATACCTCGTATATCCCATCTACGTAGGGTGTGATATATTATGTATGTATTTGGATGGTAGCAATATAGGTTGGTTTTGATGGGTGCACATATCTGGCCAGTAAGGCAATCACATCCAGTGAACTGATCTCTGTGTTCACATCGTGTTGGGACATATTTAGAAACATTTGAAAGGTATATATCTGACCGTTTTTATTAGTGTCCATATCTCTTGTGAATTCAACCCTATCTTCTTATTTGATCCTGTACAATGCACAATTTTGGATTACTTGACAGATGACTCTCTGGTTGTCATGATGATATCCTATGCATTACATTGTGATGCATGGGATACCACCCTGGCATTCACAGATTGATGAATTTGACAAGATCCTGTCCGTGTTGTATGTTCCAGTTGAATCCTAAGGGCAACAATCAAGCCAGTAGTGAGGGATATCTTTGATTGAGGCCTGTTTTTCTCTGTGTATGAGCTCATCCATCCTTCTGTGTAAGGCAACCCTACTCAATCCGAGATATCCATCAGTCATGGCCTGTTGGTGACCAAGGTACAATGGTTGATATTTGGTTCCCATGTGTATCCTGCAAACAGTGGATGGTGTACCGTCCATCCACAGCATCAGCACCCCTGTGGATCCATGTGGGAATCAGATGTGGGATATGTCATTTCTAGTTAGAGTAAATGATTGCAGCCACAACACCAAGGCCTACTTCATCCACCTTTAATTCTGTGGAATAGTTTTCGGCCTGTGTGTTGCACATACAAGCAGTTATTCTCTGGGACACTGTGATGTGTGACTTGATCCACCCTTTTTGTGATTCAGTAAGCAGTGCTGTTGGACTGATGAAGTGAACAGGATGCTGACTTCTCCAGTGATCTCCTTTCCCCATTTCCAGTGTTTTCCATGGAGTCTGTACAATAAGACCCTATCAACTTGATTCTTGTTTTTGCATAATCTCCATAGACTAACACTGGTATTGGTGAAGTGAGGGTGTGTGAGGGTTAATTTGTCTCCACCATCTCTTTGTCACTGCTTAGTGAATGTCCCCTGTGTAGCATGTGATCGTTGGCCTATTGACTTGTTTGTCTGGTTAACCCTTTGAGTCCCAGAGGGGTTGCCAAAGCATTGTTGATCGATGCATTGATGATCCCTCTAGCACTCAAGGGGTTAGGTGCTGACTTCCCTGTGGGGACATGGGTGACATTGTGTGTGAACAGTGATGATATTTAAAAGACGACATTATGAACATCACGGTTTGTGTATTGTGTGTGATGGGCACAGCAACAGGAGGGTTGAACTAGGACTGTGACAGGTTTGTCCCAAGTTGGACCTTGACATTTGTCCTGGTGTTGTGTCCTGTTTTTAACCCTCAGGGTGCTGTGTTGGTGCAGTTGTATGGATAAATGATGGGCATGTGTTGAGGTGTGACTGTGTGTACAGCTGGTGTTGGTTGATGTAGTGTGTGGTTATGTATGTTGCACTTACCGGTAGTGTGGAGGCTCCTCTCATCCCCAATGTCAGCTCCTCCAACGACCCCCTCGATCAGGGTCGGGGACATGGTCTGCCGCACCATCTCCTCCCACCCGCAGAAGGTGATGGGGACAGGTGGGCCACCGCCGGTGCCTCGGGCTTGCTTGGCCATGTCAAGACAGCTTGTTCTTGACCACCCTCTGGCAGTCGCCCCATATCTTCTTCACGGACTCCACATCCCGCCTGCATGCAGCCACCGCATTCACCCAGCTGCAGATCTGGTTCCAGGCTGCCTTCCTCCTCACTGACAGGCCAGGGACCTTCGCCGTCGGGTGGAGAACACTCTGTCTCTCCAGGACAGCTTCCACAAGAGCCGTGTTCTCCTTCTCTGTCTATTTTGGATCCCTGATCCTGCCCTCATCAGCCGGAGTGTCCTGCCTACTCTGACCCTGACTGTGTGGGGTGCTCCCCAGCAACTACCCCTCGTTCCACTGCAGGTTCTGTCCCTGTCCTCCGTGTGCCTGCTCTTGTGGGCCGGGTCCCCCTCCGCCATGCGGATCTCCCTCTCCCACCCTTGCTCTGCTCAGGGATACCCTCCTGACCTTCCTCCTCCTCCACTACTCTCCCCATCCCTCTCTCCTGTCCTCCTCTCCTGGCCATCACTCACACCCAGGCACTCCCACAGGCCCTCACAGACACACTCGATCCACCGACTCTCTGTCACACACTTTCACTCACAGATTCACACAGTAAAAATAAAGTTTAAAATGTGTAGGGTGTTATAAAAAAAAAAGGACTATGTGTATGTATGTGTATGTGTTTGTATGTGTGTATGTAATATGTGCAAAGGTGTGATATGTGTCGTATTATGTGCAATGCTCTCCTCTCTCCAAACTCCAAAACTCCTCTACCTCCAATGAACGCTCCTGTCTCTGATCACTATCCTCCGCTCCTGGGTCCTGATATCTAGCTCTCAAAAACTCGATAACAGACAGTGTGTGACGGTTATTTTTGGGTATATATAGGTGTATTTGAAGTTTTTGGATACTTTGGGGCTTTGGGATTGGCTGTGTGTTTGAATTTGTTGTTGCATCAATCAGGGTTGCTAGACAATGGCAGCCGTTAGGTTACATGTTGTTTTGAGCTATGTTATCGTGTAATTTGGCCACCCGTTGTGCATTAACATGAGCGACAACGGCTTTTGTGTTACGTGTTTTGGCTGTGCCTACACTCGATAGCTATTCTTGTAGAGTACCTATTGAATCTGCCGTAACTCATATATTATTTGCAAGCGATGTGCCTTTTTCTCTTAGCGGCTGGTTTAACGTGAGCCTTTAATCTAGCCCTGTATTAGGTGTAGTTTTGTGCTTATGGTACACCCTAAAATATGTCAACTCATACAAGTGGGGTGCCATTTTTCTTTTAAGAGCAGTAGCTGATGAATACAGTTGGAAATTCAATAGTTTTCACAGATTTCAATACATTTAAAGGGGTGGAAATGTTAAAAGAAAATCACATTTTTTGCTTTAGCACCACCTTCTGGAAACATTTGTTTCTTTTGTAAATGGTGTGTATGGTCTATTTTTTCTTAATTTATTTAGTTCTTACAACCATTAAATAAAGGCAAGACATGTTGGAAAATTGAAAAGAAAGATCATAGGTTGTAGTTGTTGTAGTTTTGTGCTTCTGGCACCCCCTACAGCATGTCAGCTCAAACCAATAAAGTGTCATTCTAGGGTTACTAGTAAATGAATACAGTAGGAAATGCAATAGTTTTCAAATATTTTAGATCATTTGAAGGGGGGAAATGTAAAAATAAATGCTATTTTTTACATTCAGTGCCACCTTCTGGAAACATTTTTGCTAGAGGTAGAAAGGCAAGTGACCCCTCTTTTGATAGAAAGAGATATCTACTTTGTGGAAATATATAGGTTTATACAGTTATTCTGCTGTTTTACAGTGGTTTACCATGTAACCACTGGAAGGTGCATTTAGTTCATAAAGTTGAAAATATCAATTTGTACTCCTAGTATTTAGGGTTCTGCACAGGCCATGCATGTTGCTAAAACTATACATATTTGGTATTTTTGCACTTGGCACATTTAGGACTTATTCAAACAATAAACATTTTCACAACCAAGATTTTGATACAGTGTGTGCTATCAAAATCATAGCTTTTCACACAATGCAAAATTTGCTTCACTTGAGGCACCATGCAAAAGCTCAGTTCATTCTGCAAAAAAATCATATATCGTTTTTAATATATAGCTAGAAAGTTATCTAAACAGATAAATAGCACAAATGCTGAAAATGTGCCTGGCCTACAGGATGAAAGAAATGGCAAAAGTTCTGGCACTCAGAGGGATAATACTGTACCTCACATGAGGTTACTGCATAAATTAAAGATGATATGGAAGGTGAAATTATATAGAACTAGTTATATGATAGAATTCAGAGGGTTGTTATAAATGAAATGTTTTCAGTTTGGTCAAAAGTTGTAAGTGGAGTGCAGCAAGGTTCAGTCCTGGGTGCAGTGCTTTTTAACTTGTTTATTAAGGATGTTGAACTGGGTATTGAAAGTAATGTCTCAATCTTTGCTGATAATATTAAAATGTTCAGGGAAGTACATACAGAGAATTATCTTTTTTAAGTACCACAATGTGGTTGGCATGGTTGCCAAAGCTTGCACTAGCTGATGTGCCACTCAGAGATACAGAGTACCAAGTACGACTACTTACTGTGGCTGGACCTGCAAGCAAGCAGTGATGACCAGTTCAATGGCAGTGGGTGATGGATTAAGAATGCCAGTATATTACAATCCGGATAACAAAACAGGCAGAGGCAACCCCTGCACTGAACATCTATCTGTACTGTCTTCCATATGCACAGCTCAACACTGAAAACCAATGCTTGGTGCAAGAAATGTATTGACCTGCCCTCAAACTCACACTCTGTCATCATAAATGGACAGACCTATTTTAGAAAAATGGCATTTGTGCATGATCTGTGAGAGTTTAGAGCTTTCAAGTTCCAGGCTTTCCTTTTGCTCTGGCCCTTTCCAGATTTTGTATCTTGCCCAGTACCTTTAAAGGGATAGTAATGTTTCATAATAAAAGCAGCTCTAATTAATCATCATAGTATTTGGACTTTGGAGAGTGTTATTTCAATTCTGTCAGATTTGTAGTACAAGAGTAATTCAATGATAAAATATCCCCCTCCCGCCCCTTTTACTGATGTAACACTGTTCAGCCAGATCAGAAGGGAGGTGCCCTGGTAGCCTGCAGAGAGGGACAATCTTCAATTAAGATAAGGGAAAAACCTGAAAAGCTTGTCAAGGTGGGAAGGGCTTTCATTGTTTTCATAGGAAGAAGATTGTCCCCTGCTGTTATCTGTCTGGTCTTACAACCACATTTCACATCTGAGAAGAGATGGCTTACACTAGGTAAAAGGGGCAGGAGGGGAAACTTTGCTTGTGAATATCTCTCAAACCATAAAGGTTTGAGAGATAAGACTTTTATCGTTCTTCATGTTTTTTTAATGCCTACAAAATAAAGTTAAAACGAAGTGTTACTATCCCTTTAAATCCTCCCCTTCCTGGCTGCTTGGTGCACATTCATAGCCTGGTCTTTGTACTCAGCATGCTTCCTGTTTGCTGCTATTTCAGGTTGTTTCCAGCTTTGCCTTTGTTAATTTTTCTGGATAATTTTGATTTCTGCATTTAGCAAATGTCTTCGTTTTTGTCCTGATTCTCCTTGACTTTTATCCAGAGTTACTGCTGTGAAGAGTTTAATTAGCATTCTTCTCTTCATTCAGTATTGTGGTGTTGCTGCAGATATTCTGGTTCGGGTTTTATCTACCTGAAACTATATAGGTTCAACCAAAACTATTAATTTTAAAAAAATCTAACTTCAAAATGTTAAGAGCATCAGTGCAACACGTAGACTAGGATACATTATTTAAACCAAAAATACTGAGGAAAAATGGTTAGAATTTAAATATATCTTGCAGAAATGTATTCAACAGTATATACCAGTGGGGAATAAATGCAAGAGAAGTAGATCACAGCCAGTGTGGTTAAATGCAAATATAAAGAAAGAAATGTCAAGGGAAAAAAGGCATTTAACCCCTAGAGTGCCAGATGGGTACAATGTACGAGTGGACACAGCTGTACCTGCTGTGCCACGCTCGTACATTGTACAGCTAAAATGTGGTCACTGCATAAGCCGGTATAACTGGCAGTGGCCGCATTTCAGCAGAAATGCAGCCTGGCACTCTTGGGGAGGCATGAGGATCACTCCTTATGCCTCCCCAGTTATTGCTCTCCCAGCCGATCATTGCTCTCCCAGCCGATCGTGCTGGGAGATCAATAAACATAAAGGAGAAACAGAGTTTCTCCTTTCCCCTCTCTCCTACCCGAACTTCTGGGTAGGAGTGGGCGGGACCGGGGGAAGCCTCCCAACGTCATTTTGCTCTCCTGCAGTCGTCTTATTTATCTCCCAGCCTATCGGCTGGGAGATCAATGACTGAGGGGAAACCAGGAGGGGTCCTGATGTCCCCCACGAGGTCTGAAGACTTAAAATAAAAAAAAATAATAATAATAATAAAAGTAACCCTGTGAGTGCTGCAGGGGTCCCCAACACATTGCTTTGCAATGTGCTGGAGACCCCTGTGGCACTCACAGGGTCACTTCTTTTGGGGGTATTTTTTTTTTCAATGCATCCCCCCTCCTGTGGCACACACAGGGCTTTTATCATTACTCTGTTACCAGAGATTGTTGGGGGGCCATCAGGATTGGTCCTGATGGCCCCCCAATAAGCTCTGATAACAAAGTAATCAGAATTTTTTTAAATCCTTTGAATGCCACAAGGGTCCAATGCGCTGGAGACCCCTGTGGCACTCACAAGGACACTAATTTTGTGGACAATGTTTTGTTTCCTAAGACCTCATTGGGGGGGGGGATCAGTAGGGGTCCAGATGCCCCTCAATGAGGTCTATAATAAAACAAAATAAATAAAACAAAATTTAACCCTATGTGTGCCACAGGAAGGGGGGTTCAATGCAGACCCCCTTCCTGTGGCACACACAGGACTTTTTATCATTACTTTGTAATCAGAGCTTGTTTGGTGGCCATCTGAATACAAAGTAACAATAAAAAAAAAAATAACCCTTTGCGTGCCACAGGGGCCCAATGCGTTGCTTTGCAATCCTCTGGACACCCCTGTGGCACACAAAGGATTTTTTTTTCCCTTTTATATAGACCTCATTATATGGGTTCTGATGCCCCCAGGGAGGTCTACACAAAAATAGTGGGGGAAAAATCCCCAAAAAATGCACATGCCATGGGGGGGTCCAAAGCAGTGCTTTGCAATGCGTTGGACCCCTGTCACACACATACACTTTTTTTTTTCATTATTGTGTTTTCAGACCTTGATGGGGGCACCAGGAGTGTTCCTGATACCGCCTCCCCAACGAGGTATGAATACAAAATAATAATAAAAAAAACTATTTGTGTGCAACAGGGGGTTCAAAGCATTGCTTTGCAGTGCATTGGGCACCCCTGTGGCATGCACACAAAATGCCTCCAGTCCCCCCCACCACATACCGTATCCTCCTGCCTGGTTTCACAGCCAACTGGCAGTCCCATTCCGCAGCCTGATCCCCAGCCTGTTTCCACTGCCTACTGGTAGACTAAAAGTACCAGTATGCACTAGATTCAGGCTGGGAATCAAACTTTGTATGAGGGGGACATACAGTGCACACTGGTAGTCACAGATCCCCCATATACACTATCAGACCCTGCCCCCCCCCCCACCATCACCACCATCCTTGCTCCTCTGTTCATACCCATACACACTGCCTAACACACACTTTGTGACACTGGTAGTCACAGGTTCGCACGTACACCAACTGATGCCCTAGCTTCTTTCATCTGTTAGCCATAAAATCACACATTGACACGGTTTTACTGAACACTCAGACAATTTGGTTAAGGTAAAAATTCAGCTTTATTAAATAAATAATAAAGAACAGAAATGCCCTTCACAGGTCCAGATCCAGACAGTGAATGAGCACTTCTGGATCTGACACAGGTCAGGGTACAAACAGCAGCAAGTATACACAATAAATGTAATGACAGAGTGTAGCACTGGAACAGGAAGTGGAACTGGAACAAAACCTCAGCAGTACCAGCAAGGAAGTGCCCAAAAGTGGAGGTAAGTACTGAAGGGCAAAATCCCCAGTGGAAAAGGGGAAACAGAGCGAGGCAACAGGGCTTGCCCAGAAGGCCAGATAGAGGATATCCCAAGTGGCAGGCGCAGACTCACATACTCGGAGGTTATGCCCAGAGGCAACCGGAGCAGGCACAGGCTGTACAGTAACACTACCGGGACAATGGTAAAGGCGCAGACTGTAGAGTTAGCAAAACCGGAAGCAACCGCCAAGGCGCAGGCTGATGTCTCCCCAAAGCACTGTCCACATACGAACATTGGTAGCAGAGGATGATTGGGATGCAATTTATCAATGGGATGGGCTGTCTGATGAGGAAAGTGAATCAGACTGTCACACAGATGCCCCAATATATGGGGCACAACCTATTGTTGCTGAGTGGCAGCAGAGCTATGTGGCTAATTGCACGCAAACCCCTCAGGCACCAGTGGCTGAAGGGGCTGAGGTTGCTATTGCAATGCATGGAAATGTGTTGGCATGGGTTTTGTGTGCCTGGGATGCTGGTTGTGAATGTGTTACTCTGACCTGGTTGAAATGCTGGCAGAGACTGAAGCAGGAAGGGAACTTACAAACAGCCAGACTCCAAAGGGTGATGTAGAACCAACTGACATACTCTTTGTGACACCCACAGCTCCACCCCCACCAATGACTACTCCATACACGGAAGCATTTGATGCATTACATGAACACACACAGACGTGGATGCTTCCTGAAACTGTATGACATGTAGGCCGGTCCCCGTCCCCAAACACTACTGTTTTGTATATAGCAGTACTGAAATCAGGGGACCGCTGCCCATATGTTTGTGATTGGGGACACTATAGGCGATTACAAGATGTGACAGCCTTGCTGGATACTGGAGCAGAAGTGTCACTGTGTCACAGCAATGTGAATCAGACAAAGTACACTAAAGGTTATGCTATGGGTGAGAGAGTGGGAGAACAAAAGATACTTGCGTGCCAGGTGCGGTGCCGCATACAGATAGGGAATGGTCCCATATTCCCAGCAGAGATTATTCTGGGAATGGGTATTGTGCTGGGACAGATCCTATACACTGAGACAGGGAGTTACACTTTCGGCGCTGTAGTCCGTACTTTGTCTCTTTCAGCGCTTCAGCCAATAGTCTGGGGACATACTTAATGGACCCCAGTGTACATCCCACTGCCAGTAGAACTGAGCAAGTACCAGCAGTACCACAGTCCTGGAGAACATACAGAAACGATAGAGACTATTCAAGGCCTTGGTGTGTTGAGGCCTGCTGCCAGCTCCTACAAGGGTCAGGTCTGGCCTGTGGAGATGCCAGATGGGAGTGGGCATATAACTATGGACTATAAAGAACTGAACAAAGTGACATCCCCGCTAGCAGCCGCTGCCTCAGACCTGATATTGGTGAAAAAGACTGCATTGACTACTGCGCAATGGCATGCTGCCAGAGATTTACAGGCTATGGGATACCTCCAGTGTCAAGTATACCGGGACTCCGCTGATGATATGGAGAAGCAAGTGGTCAAAGACATGGATGCAGCACAAGTCCTGCTGGGCTTTTCTGTTTTCTGGAGGTGCCTCGTGCCCTACCTGGGATTGTTACTGCATCCCATCTGTGATGTAACCTGGAAAAAGACTGTGTATTATTGGGATGAAGCACTGGCATCAGTCAAAGAGGCTGTACGTGTTAACAACAATTTGGACCGCATCCCACTAGTAAAATCTGATATATCTATACATAACTGGGTGCGTCAAGACGGCCTTGCGGCTCGCACAGCAGTTGCGCAGAATCAGACCCTACAGACATGGAAGTGGTGTCTGGTAGAGAGAGGCAACCCAATCGAACAAGACACTGTTGTTATCAGGAAATGCTTGGCGGGTTTTGTGAATCATAAAACCACATGTGATGGGACATATCATGAGACAGAAGTTCCGGCACAGCCAAATGAAGAAGTGACTGTCAGGCTGGCAACCGAGCAGCAAGACCAATGGACAATCAAAGAAAACCCCCCATGGGGTGGTACTGGATTATGGCAGATCTTGTGTGCACAAAGCAACAAGTGGCCCATTGCTGATGGACATACTGGTCTCTTGGAAAATGAGATGGCTGACAGTGTGGAACAGATCCCTTTCCAGACTACGAATGGACTTTTGAAGCTGGGGGACTGGGCTCAAGCCAAGGGTGGACACAGAGAAGCATTAACATTCTACCAGTGGACCGATTTGAAGGGAATCTCTCTGACTATGGATCAAGTGAAAAAGATTGTAATCAAGTGTCTCATTGGTCAGGCTTTACAGAAGAAAAAACCAAAGACCACCCCTGAACAAAGAGATCAAGTCATTACAGGTGGTGAGGTTGGGCAAATCAGTTTCCTCGGGCCCCAACCACAGGAAGATCAAAAGCTGAAACTAGTTTCTCTGAGCACCAAGTTCTATGGAACCCTACAAACTGACGATACTGACATGTTGCTGAAGATGTGTGCTCCAACACGGGATGTGCATTGGGTGTACCATATCCCTTTTAACCTGCAGGAAACTGGTATGTTTGAAAGAATGCATGGCTTGCTGAAGGAACAAATACGCAAGATGATTTCCACACACGCTCTGGGGAAGGGTGTCTTGTTCAGGATGTTACTCCCTTGGAGCGAATGTTGGGTCATGACCCATAAGAACAGAGTAGGGTGATTATGGTTCAGAAAAGACAATTGAGGAAGGGGTGTAGTGTGGCATTGTGAGTGTTTCCTGTTTGTGTTTCATATCCCACCCCACAATCAGGGAGGTATGTGCGTGGAATGAGATAATGCAAGTGGAATCAGGGAGATATGTACGTGAAATGGGATAATGCGAGTGGAAGAGAGGAGGAGGAGGTGTGTATTTGGAATGAGATAATGCAAGTGGCAGATTGGGAGCTAAGTGGAAGTTTTGTAACTAAAACTCATGTATGTTTATCCCATAGGTTATCCCTACTACCTGACTGGGAATGCATGTGGGAAACCTGCATCACAAACAAAGGACAAGGGACATCTGATATAATAAAAACATTATGCTTTGCTTGCCACGGCGTCTACTGCTTTGTTGTATGAAACTTGTGGTTTTCCATTTTGGTGGGACTGAATATTATGGATGCCACGGGACTATGAACTGCATATACATCCAAGATCTAGTTCAGTTAATCAAGGATATCACTGAACTGTATGATGATGTTTTTCGCTTAATCGCAGAAGATTTGAGAATGATCCAGAGACAGCTCAAATGACTTTTGTACTAGCTTATCTTACTGCTAGTCAGGGGGGCATGTGTACTATTGTAGGCCCATCCTATTGCCATTATGTTAATATGTATCCAATTAAGGCTCACATTCAACAGGTGGAACAGGTGAAGGAACGTGTTGCAGCTGAGCACCACACTGAATCCTGCTGACTGGCGGAAAGTTGTTGGGGGGGGGGGTTGGTTTGCAGGCATCCTTCAGATCGTGTTGCATGTGTTTATCATAATTCTTATTGTGTATATAGTGTGGAAATGTATTGGGTGCCTGCTTTCTCGTGTTGTACCACTGCTGCAGAGGTGCACCACTTACCTATCTGACATGAGGAGATCAAGGGTGGAGTGTAAGGGATGTTTTTTTTTAGTGACCTCCTCATGGTTAGTTGGGGGTTAATTATCTACAGTTTTGGCTGGCAACAGAAGAGGGGCGGGCGATGCTAGCTTACGTAGTGTTTATGAGAGACAGTTTGTGATATCTCCACTATTCAGCCTTCTGTAACCAAGCACATACGCATGCGTAGTATTAGACATCTGTATTTTAACCTGTAATCAACACAATAGATTCAGAGAGCCGTTTTTGGGATAAATGAGGGCGACCTGATTTTCACCTGTGCACCTGTTCACCTGTGTCTTATTATGACGTTTCGTGTAACCAGGCTCTCTCGTTGATAAGTACCTTTTGTTATTTCTTATCTTTCCTTTCTTGCGTATTGCAGAGTTTGTTAAGCTCTGGCAATAGTTCTAGTTTCTTGTATTTTATAACTTGTTAGAGGTATGTCTCGCATACGCTTGTGAACTCTGGCAGGATGTTTATTTCATAACCTATTTAATTATTGCATGTTTTAATAAACTGTAGTTTTATAGTTTTCACTGCAGTGTGTGTGTGTCCTTATTTTTATTCTGAAATTCCAGCTCCTGTCACCCAAATTGCTATGTCAACCCACAGCAGTGGGGTACCATTTTTCTGAAGCTGGCGAGAAGTCCTCCTAGGAAATCCCACGCCATTGAACCATTTTAATATCTTTGAAGTGACTGATGTGTACAAAAAATGTGTTTTTTTTTTCCTGTAGCACCACATTCTGGAAATAGTTGTGCACACTAACTTAGGGGTAAAAAGGCAAGTGACCCCTCATTCAATGCAGCAGGTTGTCTTCTTTCCAAAATGATATGGTTTATCTACCTTTTCGTCACTTCTGAAGGTGTTATAGCCATTTTCATATAGGCAAGTCACATTTGTGAAAATGTTAGAAACATCAGAGGTTGTAGTAGGGGTAGTTTTCTACTTCTAGCACCCCCTATGGTAGGTCAACTCATACCAATGGGGTGTTGTTTGACTCCTAAGAGCACTAGCTAATGAATGCAGTTGAAAATTCCACGGTTTTCACAGAGCTCCATACATTTGAAGGGGCAGAAATGTAAAAAATGCATTTTTTTCCTATATCACCTCCTTCTGAAAACATTTATGCACACCGGTATTGGGGTAAGAAGGCAAGTGACCCCTCATTAGATGTGGCAGGTTGTCTTCTTTCCAAAATGGTAAGGTTTATCTACCTTTTCTTCACTTCTGAAGGTGTTATAGACATTTTTGTACAGGCAAGTCATGTTTGAGAAAATGTTAGAAACATCAGAGGTCGTAGTAGGTGTAGTTTTATACTTCTAGCACCTCCTAAGGTAGGTCAGCTCATACCAATGGGGTGTCATTTGACTCCTAAGAACACTAGCTAATGAATGCAGTTGAAAATTCCATGGTTTTCACAGAGTTCCATACATTTGAAGGGGCAGAAATATAAGAAAATGCCTTTTTTTCATTAGCGCCACCTCCTGGAAGCATTTGTGCACACCAGCCTTTGGGTAAAAAAGCAAGTTACCCCTCATTAGATGCGGCAGGTTATCCTCTTTTCAAAATGGTATGGTTTCTCTACCTTTCCTGCATATCTATAATGTTTATGACACTTTTCGTGCAGGCAGATAATTTCAAAAACAAAAGTGTCAGGTTTAGGAAAGTGTTCCTACCACCCACATATTACATGTTATCCCACACAAATGGGGTAACATTTTTCTCATGTTGGTAGCAGGTACTGAATACAGTAGGAAATGTTATGGTTTTCAAAGATTTTAGTATCTTTCAAGTGGTGGAAATGTAAAAAAAACATGTATTTATTCCTATAGCGCCACATTTTGGAAATAATTGAGCACTTCAGCCAGGGGGTAGAAAGGCAAGTGACCCCTCATGTGATGCGGGTGAATGTCTACTTTCCAAAATGGTATACATTTTAGTACAAGCAGCCATTTCCAAAGAAGAAAACAGGTAGGTGTTGTTATGTGCTTCTGGCAACGCTATGGTATGTCAACTTATACCAGTGGGGTGCCATTTTTCTTCTAAGTGCACTAGCTAAAGAATACATTTGGAAATGCCATGGTTTTCATAGATTTCAGTACATTTGAAGGGGCAGAAATGTAAGAAAATGCCTTTTTTTTTTCATTAGCGCCACCTTCTGGAGGCATTTGTGCACACCAGGCTTGGGGTAGCAAGGCAAGTCACTCATCATTAGATGCGGAAGGGTGTCTTCTTTCCAAAATGGTATGGTTTGTGTACCCTTTCTTCACTTCTGCAGTTGTTATAACCATTTTTGTACATTAGATGCGGAAGGGTGTCTTCTTTCCAAAATGGTATGGTTTGTGAACCCTTTCTTCACTTCTGTAGTTGTTATAACCATTTTTGTACTGAAAAGTAATGTTTGAGAAAATGTTAGAAAAATTAGAGGTTGCAATAGGTGTAGTTTTGTACTTATAGCGCCCCCTGAGGTAGGTGAACTCATACCAGTGAGGTGTCATTTTTCTCCTAAGAGCCCTTGCTAATGAATACAGTTGGAAATGCCATGGTTTTCATAGATTTCAGTATATTTGAAGGGGCAGAAATGTAAGAAAATGCCTTTTTTTTCATTAGCACCACCTTCTGGAGGCATTTGTGCACACCAAGCCTGGGGTAACAAGGCAAGTCAACCCTCATTAGATGCATCAGGTTGTCTACTTTCCAGAAATATATAGTTTTATATAGTTATTCCACTGTTTTAGGGTAGCTTTACCACAAAAACCCTACAATGCGCATATTAGTTTATAAAGTTGAAAATGTCACTTTGCTCTGCTAGTGATTAGGGCTCTACGCTATCATTGGATGTAGGTAAAACTATACAAATTTGGTATTTTTTTTACTCGGGGGACTCTGCTTTTTCAAATAATTGAAACTTTTTCAATCAAGGTAAATGTTTTTGATACATAGTATGTGATTTTAGCAAAATAAGTAAATTTTCACTTTTTTTGTCATTATGACATCATAGCTTTTTGCACGAAGTAAAATCCTCTTCATGTAAGGTACCACAAGAAAGCTCAATTTGTTCTGAAAAAAACAATATATAGTTTTCCATATGTAACTAAAAATCACCAGAGTAAATCAAGCCTAAACGGAAGAATAGCATAAATGCTGAAAAAGTGTCTGGCCTGCAGGGTACAGGAAATGGCCCAAGCCTCCGGCACTGAAAGGGTTAAACTATTTAAGTCTGAAGGAACAGAAAATTATTTTTTGAAATACAGGGAGTGCAACAAAGATTGCAAAAAGGCAATATAATAGATAATGAAACTCGAATTACAAGGGAAAGCAAGACTAATCCCAAAAAGTTTTTCAAATACATAAATAGCAAGAAACTTCAAGGGACAGTAATGTTCCAGAAAAAATATTTAGCATTTTGTAGTGCTTAGAAAGTTGAATTGAATGTAAAAAACCCTATCTCTCAAACCGCTATGGTTTGAGAGATATATGCATTCAAAGATTGACGATTCCTGCTGGCAGCTTTACAGCTGACAGAAGGAGATCCCTGTCGGCCGACACGAGGAGGCATTTCAGCAGAGCCACAATCGCGTTATTTAAAACAAATTACTTCATTGGAATGGTCTACAACGTGTGCTTGCAAACCAGGCATACTTTGTAGACCTTTCCAAAGAAGTAATTCTTTTTAAAGGAGCAGTAAACTTTTTTTTTATGAAAACACATATTTTACAGAGCTTTTCCTGCTGAATAAAACAAGGGCACTCCCACTGCTGTCAGATGTTCTGTTCAAAATGTATAATAGTTCAAATAATCAGGAAGTGATTTTACTGTGTTTACTTCCTGATAGTTCTAACTGACAGGAAGTGACAGGCAGTTTCTATCACATTCTGCGGATAACTGTATTTCTCTGACTTTCTTGACTTTCCTCTCCATTAGAATGTAACAGAAAAACTAATTAGAATTTGGCCACTAGCAGGCAGTTCTAATGTAAAAAAACATGGGTTTAAACTGTAATTACTCTTGAAATATAAATCTCTCGGCAGTGGGAGTACCCTTATTTTTCTCAATAGGAAAATCCCTACAATATATATTTTTTCATAAAAAAAGTTGACTGCGCCTTTAAATAATGCGATTGCGACTCTGCTGCAGAGCCGCTAGTTGGTCCCCGGGCAGGATGCCCCTGCAGTCAGCACAGCGCTGACATCAGGGAAAGGAGAAGGGAACTTTGAATGCATGTATCTCTCAAACCATAGTGGTTTGAGAGATAGGGTTTTTTTTGCATTCAATTCAACTTTTTAAGCATTACAAAATGCTAAATATTTTTTCTGGGACATTACTGTCCCTTTAAAGGGATAGTATTACTTCAAAATTACTATCCCTCATATTGTAGCCCTTAATTAACTGAGTTAAATGACACCAGCTGCACCTCTCAAAGCTTTATGGTTTAAGAGACAGCCACTTTCAAATTTTCCTCTCCCCTGCTGTCAGCGTTCTGCTGCCAGCAGGAGAATCCGGTCTCTGAATCAAGTGGAGGCTCTTCAGCAGAGCCGATATCTTGTTATGGAAGGAAAAATGATTAATTGAAACAGTCTTCTACGTGTGCTTGTTAACCAAGCACAAGTAGGAGACTGTTTCAATGAATTATTTTTCTTTCCATAACGAGATATCAGCTCTGTTTAAGAGCCTCCGCCTGTCCCGGGACCGGATTCCCCTGCTGGCAGCAGAATGCTGAATAAAGGTTTGAGAGATGTCGCTGGTGTCATTTAACTCAGTTAATTAAGGGCTACAATATGAGGGATAGTAATTTTGAAGTAATACTGTCCCTTTAAGTGGGAGTTCATTGGACCTTTCAAAATGAGATGGGAGAGTTGATCAGAGGGGATAAGGAAAAGGCTGATGATCTAAACACTTTTGATGTATCGATATATACCAGGGAACAAGAAATGGTGGAAGAACCTCAACAAGTAACAAATCCATACCATTATCAGATATTGAGTTAACAAAGAAGAGGTCATGGGAAGACTGAACAAAATTAAGACTGACAAAGCACCTGATGGTAAATATCCAGTGGTTCTTCAGAAACTCAGTGCAGTGTTAGGGAGAACCCTCTTTTTTACACTTTAAAGATTCTATAACCACAGGCTCAGCCCCACAAGGCTGGCATAAAGCCAGTGTAGTGCCTTTATTTATTAAGGGATCTAAAACAGAACCTGAGAATAATATACTTGTGAGTATGATCTCTGTAGTGGGAACACTGCTAGAAGGGATAATAAGGGATTATAGTCAGGGTTACACCACATAAAATAATATTATTAGCAGGAATCAACATGGTTTTATGAGGAATAGATTGTGCCAAACTAATCCTTTGAGCTTCTATGAAGAGGTAGGTAGTAACCTAAATAATGGTAAAGTAGTAGATGTAGTATATTTAGATTTTGCAAAGGTATTTGATACAGTGCTGGAGTGTAAAATAAGGAAATTGGGGCTAGGGGATAACCTTTGCAATTGGATAGAAAACTGGTTGAAAGATAGGGAACAGTGTTGGAAATGGAAAATTCTCCAATACAGTTAAAGTTGAGAGTGGAGTACCTCAATGTTAAGTACTTGGGCCATTGCTTTTTAACAATTTTGTAAATGTTCTGTAAATAGATATAAAAAGCAAATATCAATATTTGCAGATGACACTAAGGGGTCCATGGAATTATTTTAGGGGATTCGTTGGTAGAGAAAGACCTGGGAAGCCTTGTAAACTATAAACTATAAACTTGGAAGCAGAGACCAGTGTCAAATATCAGTAGCAAAAGTAAGTAAAGTCCTGTCTTGAAAAGTTGTATTAAAACAAGGGTGGATAAAATCATTTTTCCACTGTACAAATCATTTTACGATCTCACCTCAAATATGCAGAGCAGTTTTGGTGCTACCACTTCTAAAAAGGGATATTCTAGAACGGGATAGAGTACAGCAAAGAGCAACAAAATTAAAAAAGGGAATGGAAGATGACATTTGAGCAACGCCTAGTCAAACTTGGTTTATTTACTCTAGAGCAGTGGTTCTCAACCCGTGCCCTCAGTGGCTATTAACAGGACAGGATTTGACAATTTCCTTTTAAGAGCACAGGTGAGTTAATCAATATGACTGAGCCTCTGATCAACACACTTGTGTTCTAGCAGGGAAATTCCTAAGTCATGGACTGTTAGTGGTCACTGAGGGCATGGGTTCAGAACATCTGCTCTAGAGAAAAGACAACTAAGAGGAGATCTTATCATAATGTACAAGTATATGAGATGTCCATACAATAATCTCTCTGGTAAGCTTTTCATTCCAAGGCCTGATCAAATAACCAGGTGCCACCCCTTGCAGCTAGAGATAAGGAGGTTTCAACATCAGCAGAGGAAGGGTTTTTTTACATTAAGTTAAGATTATGGAATTCCTTGCTCAAGGATGTGGTATTGGCAGATACAATCTATACATTTAAGAGAAAAAAACCATTGGGTTTCCCAGAGGTGGGAAGTAAAGCAAGGACTAGGAGCAGAGTCGCCAATGTCACCAGAGCCTGTAAGAACCATCAGATCATAGACAGCCCAACAATAACAATTAAGTGTCAACGGACACAAAACCGATGCATAACCACACCAGGAACGTAGCACAGCACACAAAACTCGAGACAACTGGGCTCAAAAGTGGAGCACTGAAGAGATGAAAGGAGAACCTAGACAGGCAAAACTGCCTCTAGGATCTTCTGTCCCAAGCTGGCATCGGCCAGCAAATCAGCGCGGTAGTGCTTAGAAAAAGTATACACATACGATCAAGTGGCAGCCTTGCACAACTGATCAGCTGATGCTTGATTCTTGTAAGCCCAAGATGCCCCAATAGATCTAGTGAAATGAGCCAAAACCCTAAATGGAACAGGCTTCTTCTGCAGTTCGTAAGCCTTACGAATTGTAGACTTAATCCAAGACACTATGGTCATCTTGGATGCAGGTCTCCCTGCCTGGGATCATTAGGAGTGATGAACAAGGCATCAGACTGGAGAATAGACTCAGTGAGGTGCACATAGAACTTTAGACATCTCACCACATCCAACAAGTAAAGATCCCTTTCCTTGTCAGATGTAAGGTCAGGGAAGAAAGAGGGCACCACGATTTCCTGATTAATGTGAGCCCACCTTCTGGAGGAACTCCTGAGAAGTGCAAAGAACCACTGTGTCTTTGTGAAACACCAAAAAGGGTGGTTTACAAGACAGGGCATTCAAATCCGCGACACAGTGAACAGACACAATGGTCCGGAGAAAGGCTATTTTCCAAGTCAGCATGCGCAGAGGAATAGTGGCCAAGGACTCAAAGGGAGGGCGCTGAAGGATGCCCAAAACCAAACCACTGAGGAGTAGGGCTCTTAAAGGCAAGATGAGTATGAGCAAAGACCAGAAAGAAAACCTTGACGTCAGGAATGAAAGCTCTACATCTCTGAAAGAAGACAGAGAGTGTAGAAGTCTGAACCTCAAGGGAACTCAAACTGAGAACCTTATCCAGTCCATCCTGCAGGAAGGACAGGACTATTGGAAGATCAAATTCCTGGGAAAGATCCTCATCAGAGCACCAAGAGAGAAAGGTGGACCAGACTCTATGGTAGGCCTTAGAGGAGACAGGCTTGTGGGCACTAAGCATAGTGGCCACCACACCACTTATTCTTCAGTATTGAGGAACACAGCAGATGGGTCCACAGGAGCCTCTGGAACCAAGGGGATCTTGAGCGTGTTCAGTACTGCCCTGATCAGGCCCTCAGTGGATGGATCAGGGTCAGCCACAAAGGGGTCCCCAAAAAACTGGGACGAGACCACCGCAGAACATTCCCTCTCATCAGAATCTCCCAGTAGTTCCTCTTCAGAAGAATCAGAGACATCAGGTACGCCCTGTGGCTTAGGTAGGGAAGACCTGATAGAAGTAGGGGGTTGGAAAACCCCCTGCAACTGATATGGAAGGAGTTGTAAGGTAGACCTTAGGTCTCTGGTAGTGGCCTTAAACTCTTGCATCCAAACTGGCTCTTGTGCATGGCTGGAGGTCCCGCAGGGGCAACAGCGCATGCTGGGCAGAAATGACCTGAGTACTCTCTAGGTCAGTGGTTCTGAATCTGTTTTTATTTGGGGCACCCCTAACACATAATCAACATTCGGGGCACCCCTAACATATTTATTGTACTTTATCAAGGGCATAAGAAGGATACAATACATAAATATACAGTTATTATTAGGTTTAATAATCATAATAACAAAACAAAATCTATTGTGCATAACAATTTCTATAAATCTTTATTTAAAAGTCCATTTTTTCAGTCTTCGTTGAAGACATGGGGCACCCTAAGTTGATGTCCGTGGCACACCAATGTGCCACGGCACTCTGGTTGAGAATCACTGCTCTAGGTAATCCTGGTTGATATGAGGAGCAGTGCGCAATGGGGGACACAGACACCCCAGTATCCTTAGTCTTAGGCCTAGCCCCAAGCTCCAACAGAATTGACATCCTCACAGTGTCAGAAACATCCCAAGTATAAGGAACAACCCCAATACAATGTTTAAGATTAAAATTTCACCCCAGAAATTGCTAATCTGCACTTATGTGACAGAGAAAGGGTTAATCTGCTGAGAAGGGAAGGAGAGTCCAAGCCCTGCATAGGATACTCGTGAAGGGAAAGCAGAAAATGGCTGCCACAACTGGAGCCAATCAAAAACGAGCGTGCAAGGCAAGCTCTCGTGGGAAATGTAGTTTTCCCTATAAAAGTACCCCAACAGTCCCTGAAGCCCCCTGAGCCCCCAAAACACACAGAACATTGTCCGGATGATAGAGCAAGGGCAGACAAACAAAATGAGCCGTCTCTGAAGTTGCTACATTGAGCGGTTGCAGAGATATGTCCCAAACTGTATAGTCCCATAGAGGTGAATGGAGCATGGCATCTATGAGGTAAAGCGCGCCTCTCAAATTTACAGTATTTTACAGTGAGGTAAAAAAAGTTGAAAAAACACCAGAAAACATGTTAAGAGACAATTAAACACTGTAACCTGAAGGGAAAAGTTAAAAAAATCCCCCCAAAAATGCCAACTGGCAGACAAAGGGTTAAATCTACCACAGAAACTCTGCTCCAAACCCCCAACAGACATAGAGAAAGAAACAATGAGTGCAGGAGTATGTAGTAGGAACTCCAACGGAGACCTCTGTGTGGAGAGGAAACGTAGGATACGTAGACCTCAGTACTTAAAGTGTTGCTCACCTTTTCAGCAGGTCTTCTATCTGCAGATTATCATATATAAAGAAGCTGCCTCAGTGGGCAACTCCTAGGGAAAGAAGTTGCCAAACAAGATTTTCCCCCAGGGCTAAGAGGTCCACCATAGTGCCTGGAAACTCAGCTATCCACTAGGGAATGTCAGTACTAATGGTGGTATTCCATATCTAATAGAAAACAAAAAATAAGCTAAAACTATAGTAGAAACTGTTCTCTTGCCTGTATCTTCATCAAGGAACAAATCTTTCTGGAGAGGGGTGGCTAGATGCAGCTAAGGAGAGGAGGTAGGCTCCGCCCAGCATTCTCTTCTAAAATCGTTCCTGTCTACTTAAAGGGGTGGTCACCTACCCAAAGTTACCAGTAACGACAGAGAAGGACTAACTGATTTGTCAGCAGGAAAGCTTATATAATTCTTATTTCTCTGGGTTATGAGGCAAAGGTTGAACTTGATGAACTTGTGTCCTTTTTCAACCTAATTTACTATGTTAGTATGTTACCTCCTGTGATTCTTTTGATTGCTGCTGTGTGAAGCATTGTTCTAGTTATGGTCCTGCTCAGTCTTCATCTTTGTTGTTTCCCTGTGATGCTGTTTCCTTATGTATATACAGGGCTCAAAATTTCCACTCGCCTCATGAAAATGTGTCACAATCTGCACATGGTAGACTGGAGAGTGTGGAGTGTCCTCCGAGTACTCCTACCCTATTGTATGAGACTCAGGATCTGGCAGCCTATTGCTTGTGGTTCCCCCTGATTTTGCTGCTTTGGCTGGGATCTCACCCTGGACCTTGATCAAGATCTGGGCCTCAGAGACAGGATTCACTTCCTGCTGCTGATTGGCTCCAGGTCAGGCAGAGGTTCCGGCCATCTTGCCACTCACAGAGGAGCAGGGACGTGAGAGAGACCAGTTACCTCTCCGGCTGTTTAGGCCCGGATAGTCTCTGTTGATGGTACCGCTCCCCCTCCGCTACTGACACAGGCCCCGTCTGGGTAAGTATTAGTCCCATTAGGCAGACGTGACCTATTCCTGTTCACTTTTGTTTCCTCCACTGTTTGTCACTGTGGTTAGCGTGAAGCATGTATATATCGGTCTGTCACAGCTGTGTGGGATCCTTGGGCTCCAGTCTTTGTACTAGAATCAACCTGGTCTATAGCATTCTCCAACTACTATTTGTGATTTATCTCTCTCTAGTCTGTAGACTATGTTGTTGGTCGCTGACTAGGTTTTTGATTTGTGTTCTTGATATTGTGATATATTCTTGTTAGCAGTCTCACTCTGCTTATATCGCAGACTGTACTCCTGTTAAGCAGTCTCACTCTGCTATACTCTACTCCTGGGGATCACAAGAATATTAATAATAAATATGGCAATATTTCTATGGAAAACACATTTTAACAGATGAGCATTTTCATTCAAGCTTCTGATTCATGTTCTTGGTAACGAATGGACAAAATACAGCAGGGTATGACATGATTTCCTAGCTCTCTCCACACCACTGTCTGGCAGTGGAGCAGAAGTTATAGATGGTGCAGAGAGCTAGGAAATCATGTCATACCCTGCTGTATTTTGTCCATTCATTACCAAAAACATGAATCAGAGGTTTGAATTAAAATGTTCATCTGTTAAAAATGTCCTTCCATAGAAATATTGCCATATTTAAAATGATTGTGATCCCCAGGAGTAGCATTTGTGATTAGTATACGGAAGAGACCGGGCTAGATCCCATCACATCGCCCTCGGAAAGATTGACATCTGTTTGGATGAGAACATCACATCCTTTACTTTGGGCAACGAGACAAATTGCTCTCTAGTAAGTGCATTTAAACAGCTACTCTCAGATATTCTGCTCTTTTTTTTGTTTGTAATGTGTGGAGGATGACAGTGTGGCCAGTGTGGGGAGGAGGACAGGGTGGCCAGTGTGTGTGGCGGTGGACAGTGTGGGGGGGGGGAGTGTGTGGGGGCAGTGTGGAGGTGGGCAGGGTGGATAGTGTGGAGGGGGCAGGGTGGACAGTGTGGGCTGTGTGGAGGGGCAGGGTAGACAGTGTTGGCTGTGTGAACAGGGTGTGGGTAGTGTGTGGTGAGGGTGGACAGTGTGTAGACAGGTGGTGAGGGTGAGCAGTGTGTGGACAGGGTTTGAGGGTGCACAAAGTGTGGACAGGGGGTGAGGGCGGACACAGTGTGAGCAGTGCGTGAGGGTGGACAGAGGGTGGGTAGGGTGTGGACAGGGTGGGCAGTGTGTGGACAGGGTGGACACAGTGTGGGCAGTGTGTGGACAGGGTGGACACAGTGGGCAGTGTGTGGAGGTGGATAGGGTGTGGGCAGAAGTGTCATTTCATCAAAGAGAACTTGAGATGGGTGCGGTTAAAGGCAGAGATATGGGTGGGGTTAAAGGCACAGATATGGGTGGGGCTAGGCGTGGAAACTGGTGGCGAGTAACTTTTCAGGCCTGGCTAGTAGCTCAGGACTTGAAATTTTGAGCCCTGGTATATAGCTACTGCTATATCAATACTGTTCCTGTGAAGCCCCAAATAAATATTTTCCTTTTCCTGGATTTTATGAAGAGATTCAGTTATTCTAGCAGTCTTTTTTGTATACAGATTGCCAGCTGTGTTGCTTTTCTAGTATAGCATTTTCCTTTCCTTTGCAGCACAATTGTTGTCAATCAGTGCAGTTTAATTAGTTCTGTTCTGTTCTGTGATCTTGTTCTTTGTTTGCTTTACTTCCAGGTTTGTCAGTACCTTCTATATCTTCAAGAATATAGAAAAGAGAGACAAGAGGCACCCCCTGTGTTGAATCTCCAAAATGATGACCATCACCAAAGTCACCCGTTGTGAGTTATTCTCACAAACAAATATGCAAAAGCAATCACGCAAATGAGGGTAATTCTAAGCTGCCCTCAAAATCAGCTGTGGTTGTATATGCTTCTGGTCGCACTCCTTAAACTGCTCTCTCCAAGCATAACATCAGACACTAACTAAAGAAGAAGGTGCCCAATAGTATAATATGTCCAGAGCAATACTGATGTTTTTATAAATGCCAAATGGGTACTCACAAGTAGGGTGGTCAGCTTCAGATAATGCTGACAAATGCACACACTGAGAATATATCCCGTCTCTCCTCGGGTAACTCCAGAAGGTCTCCGGTAACCAAATATAAAATTAAGCGGCTTTCAAACAATGATAATAAAATCTAAAATTTATTGGGAGATTAATAATAGATAAAACAATCACCCTAAATAAAACAATGAAAAAGATGAACTCTATCTTTCTATCTCACGCGTATCGTGGAAACAACGTGCCACTTTATCAAAGATAATAAAAGTGATAAATACCTTCTGCCTTCTATATCTTGCTGCTTATATTACTTTGAGTTCAGGTTGTCTATTACCTCTTATGACTAATTCCCTGCACCTGTATTTTGTTGGTCATTGTTTAAGTATATACCTTGTCACTTATTAGCTTTATTTTAGTCTGCTAGGTTTACCTCTCATAGGGTACTGCTGCTATAAGATACTCTTCAACATCACCTACTCCTATGTCCCTAGTACAGTCATCCCGATCTCTCACTGGCCCAACCAGTATATATATATATATATATATATATATATATATATATATATATATATATATATATGACACTTGCAGCCAGCACCTTGAATATGGCTTAGGACACAGCAAGGCTGGGAGCATCAGCACACTCTAGTAACATTAGTGCCACTCTTCAACTGCCATAGATTAGATGTTGACTAGGGTCACAGGGCATTCCTCCTTAGATCTGATTTTCAGGTACCCGGGACGGATTATGAACATGCCTTGTCCGTGGATCCTTTGGCATTATCGCAGGCAGTATTACAGTAGGGAGTTCTTGATCATCATAAAATAACGTTAAAAGAAGTATTACTATCCCTCTAAATGTATCCATTGTATCCACATCATTGAGCAAGGAATTCCACAGCTTAACAGACCTCACTGTAAAAAAACAAAAAAACAAAAAAAAAAAAAAAAAAAACCTTCCCTTGCTGAAACTGTACTCTCTTTTCCTCTAATCTTAAGTGGTGGCCCCTAGTTTTTATCAGGCCATGGAATGAAAAGCTCACTACAGTGATCCTTGTATTAATTGTGCATATATTTATGCAGTGTAATAAGATTTCCTCTTAGGTGTCATTTCTCTAGACTAAGTAAACCAGGTTTGGCATACTTCAGGTCCTCCATTCCTTTAACTCATTTTGTTGCTCCTCTCTGTACTTTCCCCAGTTCTTGAATATTCTTTTTTTGGAATGGTGCCAAAAACCACACAGCATATTCAAGGTGAGGTCTTAGCATGAATCAGCATGGTTTTATGAAGAGTAGATCATGCCAAACTAATCTTTTCAGCTTCTATGAGGAAGTAAGCAGCAACCTTGACAATGGCAAGGCAGTTGATGTAGTATATCTAGACTTTGAAATGGCATTTGATACAGTGCCACACAGAAGGCTGGTGTATAAAATAAGGAAACTGGGGCTAGGAGATAACCTTTGCAATTGGATACAAAACTCGTTGAAGGATAGGGAACAGTGTGTGGTTGTAAATGGAAAATTATCCAATAACATGTTTATAAATGACCTGGAAATAGATATAGAAAGCAAATTATCAATATTTGCAGATGATACTAAATTATGCAAGGTCATTAATTCAGAACAGGATATTTTCTCTCTACAGAGGGACTTGTATACAATGTCAGATTGGGCAAACAAATGGAATATGAAGTTTAATGTGTAAAGTCATGCATTTGGGAGGAAACAATCCCAAAGCTACTTACGAACTTAATGGAATCATTTTAGGGGACTCATTGCTAGAAAAAGACCTGGATATCCTTGTCAACTACAAACTTTGAAACAGTGACCAGTGTCAAACAGCAGTAGCAAAGGCAAACAAAATCCTGTCTTGCATAAAAAGAGGTATCGAAGCAAGAGTGGATAACATTATTTTGCCATTATACAAATTATTGGTAAGACCTCACCTTGAGTATGCAGTGCAATTTTGGGCACCGATTCTGAAAAAGGATATACTAGAACTAGAGAGGGTACAGTGTAAGGGAATGGAGGACACATGGAACGACTAGACAAACTTGGTTTATTTACTCTAGAGAAAAGATGACTAAAAGGAGACCTTATCACATTGTACAAGTATATGTGAGGTCAATACAAGGATCTCTGCAGTGAGCTATTTATTCCAAAGCCTGATCAGGTGACCAGGGGACACCCCTTGAGATTAGAGGAAAGGAGGTTTAGACTTCAGCAGAGGAAGGGTTTTTTTACAGTAAGGTCTGTTAAAGGGATAGTAAAGTCCCCAAAAAAGTATCCTGTAAATGGTAGCTGCAATAAAAAAAACATGTAATGAGCTTAATCCTTTCTCTGAAACCATTATGGTTTGAGAGATGTAAGAAAATAAAGACCTCCGTTCCCTCCCCTTTCTGTCTGACGAGCTGTAAAGCTGTCAGAGGCAGAATCCGGTTGCCCGACTGTAGGTGGCTCTTCAGGAGCGCTGTCATCCGGATATCTAAGTATAATTACTTCATTGGTATGGTCTACAACGTGTGCCTGGCTTGCAAGCACATGTTGTAGACCATTCAGATGAAGTTATTATAGTTAGATATCTCAATGACAGTGCTCCTGAAGAGCCGCCATCTGGTCCCAGAAGCAGGATCTCATGACGTCCGCTATACAGCGGACACATGAGTAGGGGGAGGGAGCGGAGGTCTTTACTTTCTTACATCTCTCAAACCATAACGGTGTGAGAGAAAGGATTAAGTGCAATAAATGTTTTTTTATTGCAGCAGCCATTTAGAAGATACTTTTTTGGTACATTACAATCCCTTTAAATTCATTGCCCAAGGAGGTGGTTATGGCAGATACAATGGATACATTTAAGAGAAGATTAGACACATTTCTTTCAAAAGGGAACATACAGAGTTATACTGTTTATCAGTAGGCAGCAGATCAGGTAGCAGGAAATCTATAAAATTCTCAGTTACTGTGGTATGAGGAGAAGGTTGAACTTGATGGACTTGTGTCTTTATTCAACCTAATTTACTATGTTACTATGTTATAACAACGATCTGTACAGTGGCAAAATGATGTTATCTTCTTTTTCTTCAATGTCCCTTTTTATGCAATACAGAACTTTGCTTTTGCTACTGCTGTGTGGCACTGATCAATATTTCCAAGTTTGCAATTTACATGGACTCCCAGATCTTTCTCTAGCAACAAGCCTCCCAAAATGATTCCATTAAGTTCATAAGTAGCAATTTGTTTGTCCCAAATGCCTAACTATACTTTCCCACATTAAACTTCATGTTCCATTTGTTTGCCAAATCTGTCATTTTATGTAAAACCCTATGAATTTATTACCCTGCATAATTTAGTGCCACCTGCCAATATTGAAATTTTGCTCTTTATATGTATTTCCAGGTCATTTAAAAAATACCAAAGAACAGTGGACCAAGTACTGGCCTTGAGATACCCCACATTCCCTTTTTAAATGTATTGGCAAATTTTCCATTTACAACAACACACTGTTCCCTATCTTTCAACTACTTCTTTATCCAGTTGCAAAGGTTATCCCCAGACCAAATTTCCTTATTTTATACACTAGCCTCCTGTGTGGCACTGTATCAAATGCCTTGGTAAAATATAGATATACTACATCTGCTGCTTTAAAGGGTTAGTAATATCAAAAAAAAGTTTTTTTGCATTTAGAAGAGCTTGAAAAGTTGAGCTTAAAGGGATAGTAATACTTCGTTTTAACTTTATTTTATTTTGTAGGCATTAAAAAAACATGAAGAATGATATAAGTCTTATCTCTCAAACCTTTATGGTTTAAGAGATATTCACAAGCAAAGTTCCCCCTCCCGCCCCTTTTCCCTAGTGTAAGCCATCTCTTCTCATATGTGAATCTAGTTGTAAGACCAGACAGATAACAGCAGGGGACACTCTTCTTTGTATGAAAACAATGAAAGCCCTTCCCCCCTTGACAAGTTTTTCAGCTTTTTCCCTTATCTTAATTGAAGATTGTCCCTCTCTGCAGTCTACCTGGGAACCTCCCGTCTGATCTAGCTGAACAGGGGGGGGATACTTTGCTTGTGAATATCTCTTAAACCATAAAGGTTTGAGAGATAAGACTTATATCGTTCTTCATGTTCTTTTAATGCCTACAAAATAAAATAAAGATAAAATGAAGTATTACTATCCCTTTAATGCAAAAAAAGTATCTCTCAAACCGCTATGGTTTGAGAGATACATGCATTTAAAGTTCAATGTCTCCTGCTGACATCTGTAAAGCTGTCAGCAGGAGATCCGTGTCGGTCGACATGGAGGCTCTGCAGCAGAGCCACAATTGCGTTATTGACAACAAATTCCTTCATTGGAATGGTCTAAGAAGGACACTTGCAGACCAGGCACACGTTTTAGACCATTCCAATGAAGAGATTCGTTGACAATAATGCGATTGCGGCTCTGCTGCAGAGCCTCCGTGTCAACTGACATGAATCTCCTGTTGACAGCTTTACAGCTGTCAGCAGGAGACATCAAACTTTAAATGCCTGTATCTCTCAAACCATAGCGGTTTGAGAGATAGGATTTTTTTTGCATTTAGCTCAACTTTTTAAGCTCTTCTAAATGCAAAAAAAAAATTATTTTTTTTTTTACATTAATAACCCTTTAACATTATCTTCACAGAAGCTCAAACTCCTATATCGATTGGACCACATGTTGAATACTTCCTTGGAATATACCTTGCCAAACCCAGGAGTGGTTAATGTCTTAGTTGTCTCCAATAATTCTTCTAATTTGCAGTCTACTCCTCAACCATATGATGCTTGCTGCCTTCTCACATAAATTTGAATCCAACGCTCCATCAAACAATGCCCCAGTTATTGTTGCCACCCAGATTGTTGCATCTCTTGATGCAGCTTCCTTGCAAACTTTGAAGGAAACACAGGTAAATCTAACTCTTGCTTTGAAAATACCATCTGGCAAACATTTTGTTCTGGTAGATCCTATTTATAAATTCCTCATTGGACTCATTATTTTGTCCTTGCTGAACAACCTAGCATTAAGAAAACATTGTCCTTATTTTCTCTGGCGTTCTGGTGGCCTGTGTTTAACCCCTTAGGGACCCTTGACGTACCAGGACCGTCAAGGGTAAATTTGCTCGAAAGACCCTTGACGGTCCTGGTACGTCACATACTTTTTACTTACAGCGCTCTACCGGGAGCGCTGTAAGTAAAAATAGGGCATGAAATAGACCGCTCCAAGATCGGAGCGATCTGTTTCAAGCCCCATAGTGACGCGCCGATACACGTGACAGGTCACGTGTACCGGCTCGTCAAAGTGCCCCTATGCGGACGTTATGGGACGGAAATGTCCCATAACGTCCGGTCCTTAAGGGGTTAAAAAGGATATGACAGATTATGCTAAGTCTTGTCTTGTTTGTTTACACAGAGACACTCTTGTTCCAGCCCAAAAGCAGAAAAGAAAGTGGCAAATTGTCACTGAACTCTTGCTTATACCCTTTCTCCAGGCAACAAGATCTGAGTATCTACCAAAAATGTACATCTTTGTCAAACTTCTAAGAAACTGAGTCCTTGCTTTATTGGGCACTTTCATATTATTTGTAACATAGTAACATTGTTGATAAGGCTGGAAAAAAGGCATGAGCCAATCAAGTCCAGCCCATGCCAAATGACACCTGTTGATCTAGAAGAAAGCAAAAAAAAACCCAAAACACTGAAGCCATTTCCAATGAAGCCTGAAGTGGGTAAAAAAAATTACATCCTGACTCTAAATGGCAGTCAGATAGTTCCCTGGATCAACAACCTATCTGCTTTGAAGCCAAATGCCATAATTCTCAATACTTTTCTGTGCTAGATAGGTATCCATTACTTTTATGAAAGCAGTTATAGTATCTGCAAGATCAGCATCCCAAAGCAAAGAACACCATAGCTTTTCTAACTTTTACTGTAAAAAATCCTTGCCTTTGTTTTAGTAAAAAAAAAACCTTTCCTATAGTCTTAATGGATGACCTCTAGATCATAGCTCAGCTCTTTGACTAAATAATTCATTGGCGAGTTCTTTGCATTGACCTCAAATATATTTGTAAATGATAATCATATCACACCTTAGACATCTCTTCTCTATTGTAAACAAACCAAGTTTGGCTAGACTCTTTTTATAACTCAGATCCTCCAGTCCCCCAGTTTTATTGCACGTCTCTGCACTTTTTCCAGTTCAATAATGTCTTTTTTAAAGAACTGGTTCCCAAAACTGTACTCCATACTCTAGATGAGAGCTTACCAAGTATTTATATAGAGGTACAATTAGTCTGACATGATCTGGTCTTCATAAAACCATGCTGGCTCCTACTAATTATATTGTTTGTCTTCACGTAGTGTAACGGTTTGTTTGACACACAGACACAGCGGTTTAGGATAAAACACAGTTTTATTGAAATCACAGTAATATAATAACCCTCACAGGTCCTGTAGTATTTAAGCAGAATAATACAGACACACGACAGGTTACATGTACATATGCCTACACAGGTCCAGTATAACCATAAAGTCCATAACAGCATATACTGACACAGGTCAGGCAGAATACGTTGAATTCCCAGGAGAAAGGTACTGCACGGGTTAATGGTCTTCAATGATTGTAAACAGTCCCATGTGAAGAGAGGTGTGTGATGGAGCTCACTCCATATAGAGAGCTTAAGGATACGTAACGCCAAGAAATAGGTTGGCAGAACAAACGTGAACTGCCAGAGTAATATCAGGAATTGAGCAACATATGACACTGCCGTAGCAGTAACGGAGACCAGACCACTTGCACTCTGCAGGAGCAGTAACATAGACAAGGCCAATGGCACACTGCTGTAGCAGTAACGGAGGCAGACACTTGCACTCTGCAGGAGCAGTAACAGAGACAAGGCCAATGGCACACTGCCATAGCAGTAACGGAGACAGACACTTGCACTCTGCAGGAGCAGTAACAGAGATAAGGCCAATGGCACACTGCTTTGCCACAGTACAGACATAACCCCTGCCTCCTGCGGTGTGCCCGTTCTTCCTTAGTTAGTTGCATTGGTTCACAGGACTCCTGTTTACGATCAGGAGGCATGGGAGGCGAGGGAGGCATGGGTGGGATCAAAAAGCTGTTTTGCCCACTGTTTCTAGGCCGCAGCCTACGGTCTTTAGCCATAAGTCTCTCACGAATACGAGAATCAATTAGAATGGTGTAATCAATGTATTCGTCCAAATCACTAGGCACTTCTCTAGCTGCCGTTTCATCCTTAATACGGTCAGCAAGTCCTTGAGCAAAGGCTGCCACCAGCGCCTTATTGTTCCAACCTACCTCTGCTGCCAATGTACGGAATTCTATGGCATAGTCGCCCTCAGTACGATTGCCCTGTTGTATCTCCATCAATCATTTGGCAGCAGAGGCGGCTCTACCAGGAACTTCAAATACTCTCCGAAACGTCCGTATGTGGAGTGGTGCAAGGTATAGCATTCTCCCACAAGGGATTGGCCCGCGCCAAGGCTCTGCCCGTCAATAGTGATATCATGAACCCGACCTTACTGCGGTCATTAGGAAAAGCGTGAGGGGTTAGTTCCAGAAATATCTCCAATTGATTAATAAACCCTCTGCACAGGGTTGGCTCACCATTGTATCTGAGTGGTAGAGGAGCAGAAGCAGTTAACCCTTTAACTGAGGCAACAGCTGTCAAGGATTGACTCTCCGGTGTCGAAACTGGGGAGACCACCGGATTCTGAACTGGTTTATCGAGATGCACTGTGCATTCAAGAATAGTTTGTATGGATAGTGCCAACTGGTCCAAACGCTGCTCATGTACATCCATCCTCCAGTGGATGTTCAGTGTATTTCCCTCACCTTTACTGTCTGAGGTCATGGCCCTTTTGTACTGTAACGGTTTGTTTGACACACAGACACAGTGATTTAGGATAAAACACAGTTTTATTGAAATCACAGTAATATAATAACCCTCACAGGTCCTGTAGTATTTACGCAGAGTAATACAGACACACGACAGGTTACATGTACATATACCTACACAGGTCCAGTATAACAATAAAGTCCATAACAGCATATACTGACACAGGTCAGGAAGAATACGTTGAATTCCCAGGAGAAAGGTACTGCACGGGTTAATGGTCTTCAATGATTGTAAACAGTCCCATGCAGACCACTTGCACTCTGCAGGAGCAGTAACGTAGGCAAGGCCAATGGCACACTGCCGTAGCAGTAACGGAGGCAGACACTTGCACTCTGCAGGAGCAGTAACGGAGACAAGGCCAATGGCACACTGTCGTAGCAGTAACGGAGACAGACACTTGCACTCTGCAGGAGCAGTAACGGAGACAAGGCCAAAGGCACACTGCCGTAGCAGTAACGGAGACTAGGCCACTAGCACACTGCTGTAGCAGTAATGGAGACTAGGCCACTAGCACACTGCTGTAGCAGTAACGGAGACTAGGCCACTTGCGCTCTGCAGAAGCAGTAACGGAGACAAGGCCAAAGGCACACTGCCGTAGCAGTAACGGAGACTAGGCCACTTGCGCTCTGCAGGAGCAGTAATGGAGACAAGTCCAAAGGCACACTGCCATAGCAGTAACGGAGACTAGGACACTTGCAGTCTGCAGGAGCAGTACGGAGACACAATTGCCTGATGGATAGGAATGTCGCCAAGGCGACACAGAGGCAGCCAGAGCAGGAACGTCAACCAAGCCGGGTCGAATCACTGAGCAGGAACGTCAGCCAAGCAGGGTCGGTACGCAGGAGCAGGAACGTCAGCCAAGCCGGGTCGGTACGCAGGAGCAGAAACGTCAGCCAAGCCGGGTCGGTACACAGGAGCAGGCACAGCAGAATGGTCAGGCAATCCGGGTTGGTGCACAGGCAGGAGACGAGATGCAGAGTAGTCAGGCAGGCCAAGTCGGTACACTGGGAATCACTGAGCAGAAACAAGCACTGGTACAGGAACACCACGAAAGGGCACCAGAGGGGTGCCAGAGCCCAGTATATAAAGGCCATACTGGGTGGGACAAACACAACACTAACTTCCTGCTTAAGTGACACTAGCACATATTCATGATGATGTTAAGTAATAAAATAGAGTACAACCTACAATGTGGCAGATGTGTATTGTAGTGGTGATGGTGGACTGGCATGGTGTGATTGATCTATATATATATATATATATATATATATATATATATATATATATATATATACACACACACAGTCCTTGAATAAATCAGCACTCTCAGGTCTTTTGTAGGATGCAACAAAATTTTGACCTGAATAAAGTTAAATTTTGTTGCATCCTACAAGAGACCTGAGAGTGCTGATTTATTCATAGACTGTGGAAATAATTTGATCATGCACCCAGGCATTTACTCATAGTGTCGAGAGTGTGTCCTGCTGCATCTGATTCCCACAACTGTGCACTCACTTGTAATACTAAGCCTCTGGCCTGGGTGCTAATCCATAATAAACATGTCATAGATAATCCAAAATAAATGCACTCAAAGGTCTTTTGCAGGTTTCAAAAATGTGCTGGTTTATTCCATCAAGATTTCGGCCCCAACCTGGGCCTTTATCAAGATGCTTTGATAACGACCCAGGTTGGGGCTTAAATGTTGATGGAATAAACTTCCACATGTTTGAAACCTGCAAAAGACCTGTGAGTGCATTTCTTTTGGATTATAATATATATATATATATATATATATATATATATATATATATATTCCTACAGCAGCAGATTGTACCATTATCATATTTGTGTCAAATCACTATCCTCCTTCTCAGATTGACACATATTAGTTATTGGTCATAGCAGTAGTCCCAAGTGTGGTAGATAGAAGCAACCCTTCTTCACCTCCCTCCTCCTCATCATCTATGCTGCTGTTAATATATTTGTCCTAGCTTTCTCTGTCATGTGTGGTTTCTGCTATCCAATACTCAGATGGTATGAGATGTTGGTTAATTTTTAAGAATGCTAGTCTCCCAACATTGCTGCCTGATAGCCGCATCCTGCGGTCATTCACAATGTAACCAGCTGCCCTGAAAACCCAATCAGACTTGATGCTTGCTGGAGGACAAATAAGGGTTTCCACTGCAGTACTTGTCAATGCTGGCCTAACACACTGCTTTGTTTGCCAGTAGTCTATGTGGTCATTGTTTTATGCTGAGAACGTAGCTATCCTGAAAGTATGCAGAAACCATCTCACATGCAGTGGGGCCACTCCGACATGGTGCTCCTGTGTGTCAGTTACCAACCAATACCTAGTGAGCAATTCCCAAAGAGATGTGCCGCCACCACCACCACACCACCTGTGATGGTTTTTTGCCTTCCCTGCTGAGACCCATGAATTGCCCTGTGTTCAGAATGGGATATTCTGGTTGATGATGTAAGTGCTTCTACTGGTTGAAATGCTTTGCTGCCTTCCTTTTCACTATGCTGTCTAGATGTTTTTTGTGCCCTCACTTTCTCCTTGTCACAGTAATCAGGCAATGAAGGACATATAACAGTACAATGAGTAAAACCACCTTTATTGATAATACACAGAATAATGATAATAATACCCACACAAACCCAGACCACTGGACGACTGTCCACAGTCTACTACCAGGAGCTGCACACTGTGCTGAGCACTGCACTACTGACACTATACCGGAGGATACTGGGAATATGCCTATGGTTCTAGCACTGATAGAACCAGGCTATTGAGGTAGCTCGAGTCTCCAACCAAGGTATAGATAACTGGGAGTGAGAGCAAGCCAGAGCCACGGGTACACAGATGCGAATGGTCAGGCAAGCTGGGTAATGCATGGAACGAGTTAGTCAGCCAGAGCCACAGGTCAGAACCGATGTGGGTAGTCAGACAAGCCGGGGTCATACACAGAGCAGATTCAGAAGTCAGGCATGGGTCACAACGATAATGCAAGAGCTACTAGCAGGAACATCACGTAAGAGCAGTAATGGAGACCAGGTAACTTGTGGACTGCAGTAGCAGTAATGGAGACTAGAGCAGCTTGTGAACTGCTGTAGCAGTAACGGAGACTAGAGCAACTTGCCCGGAGAGGCACCCGACCGGGAACTGCACGGATGGAAGGAACACACAGCAATGTCGCCTGGGTGACACAGATAACAACAGAGACTAGACTGCAGAGAGTAACTGTACGGAGACAGAGAGGATCCTGTCACAACCCCAACTGGAGGCCGGATAAGGCATAATAGGAGGGATACGCAACCACAAGAGCCCAGCCGGGCCAGGTCGGTACACAGAGCAGGAACGTCAGCCGGGCCGGGTCGGTACACGGAGCAGGAACGTAAGCCAATCTGAGTCGGTACACAGAGCAGGAACGTCAGCTGGGCCGGGTCGGTACACAGAACAGGAACGTCAGCCAATCCGAGTCGGTACACAGGACAGAAACGAGATGCAGAATAGTCAGACAGTCCAGGTCAGTACACAGGCAGGAACAAGATGCAGAGTCGTCTGGCAGGCCGGGTCGGTACACAGAGATCACATGAAATACAGGAACAAGCGCTGGTACGGAAACACCATGAAAGGGCACCAGATAAGTGACAATACCCAGTATTTAAGGACAAATACTGGGCGGGAACAAGTCACTTCAACCAATGAGCGAGATCAATAGAGGAAACTGACAGAATGTCGCCAGCATAGCAGGGGCACCGTGATAGCTTGACACCATCTGAACCAAATAAGTTTGTCTTGGTCTCATCGGACCACAGGACATGGTTCCAGTAATCCATGTCCTTAGTCTGCTTGTCTTCAGCAAACTGTTTGCAGGCTTTCTTGTGCATCATCTTTGGAAGAGGTTTCCTTCTGGGATGACAGCCATGCAGACCAATTTGATGCAGTGTGCGCGTATGGTCTGAGCACTAACAGGCTGACCCCCCACCCCTTCAACCTATGCAGCAATGCTGACAGTACTCATACGTCTATTTCCCAAAGACAACCTCTGGATATGACGCTGAGCATGTGCACTCAACTTCTTTGGTCGACCATGGCGAGGCCTGTTCTGAGTGGAACCTGTCCTGTGAAACCACTGTATGGTCTTTCCCACCATGCTGCAGCTACGTTTCAGGGTCTTGACAATCTTCTTATAGCCCAGGCCATCTTTATGTAGAGCAACAATTCTTTTTTTCAGATCCTCAGAGTTCGTTGCCATGAGGTGCCATGTTGAACGTCCAGTGGCCAGTGTGAGAGAGTGTAACATAGTAACATACATAGTAACATAGTAATTTAGGTTAAAAAAAGACTTGCGTCCATCTAGTTCAACCCTTTTCCTCTTCCTGTTTACCATCATTGATCCAAAAGAAGGCAAAAAAACCCCTCAATATAGCAATTTCAAATTCTGCCTTGAATGGGGGGAAAAAATTCCTTCTTGATTCCAAATGGCAATCAGATTTCTCCCTGGATTAACAAGCCCTAACTAAATATTAATCCCAATACTAATGTACATAGCCCTCTATGTTATGCTCTTTTAAATAAGTATCCAGGCCCCTTTTAAAGGCATCTAATAGACTTGTGCACGGGCAAAATTTTCGGTAAAATTCGAATTTGGACGAATTTCTTTTTTTCTAATTCGGATGATCCTAATTTCGGACCGGGGCTTTTCGATTCGGACGAAATTCTGATCCATTCCGAATTATTCGGCCGAATTTAACATGGGTTAAATTATAGCAGTGCGCCTCCGTGCACGCTGCTATCATTATTTGCAGACAGGGTGTGCATTTAGAAAAAGATCCATCCCAAAAACGGACATTGTCATACATTGAAAGTCTGTGCATGCCTCTACTCTAGCATGGGATGCCAGTCACAATGCAAACATCGAACATCGAAAACCCATGCCTGTCATTCAATTTAGCATGTTCGAACATCGAAACCCCATGCCTGTCATTCAATTTATCATGTTCGAACATCGAAACCCCATGCCTGTCCTTCAATCTAACATATGTTCGAACATCGAAACCTCATGCCTGTCATTCAATTTAGCATATGCTCGACATCGAAAACCCATGCCTGTCACATCCTACTCAACATAAGTGGTCGACTCGAATATGGACAAACTACATGTCACATTCTATGTTAGTACATGGATAAAAATTAAGGTTTCATTTTCTGGTACCAGCCTCCTACCCTACTGTCCCTCTTTAGTACCCAAATTCCTCTCTCTCGTTTTCCTATCCTGATTTCCCCTCATATCGGATAACTCTATGTGTATATACATTGTAGAGTTTCATACTACATCAAGAATAAACATCAATGATTGTAATGTGATAGATGTAATGTGTTAACCCTTTGAGTGCCAGAGTGGTACGCAATGCATTGCAAAGCAATACGTTGCATACCACTCTGGCATTCAAAGGGTTAAAAAGAAAAATTGAGACATTCTGTTGTGAACAAACTGCAACACAGGAGAGAAATAAAAAAAATGCTTGACATCTATACTGAAGAGGGGTCCACAGCATTGTCTTAGTATAGCAATATCACCGTTTTCTGTGAGTGTGCAATACAGGGCTCTACGGTAATTGCTGGGCATTTCCCAATGTCATAATCAGGGGATGATGGGAGTTGTATTCTAACTACTGTTAGGAAACACATAAGTGATGCACATTCATCTCCCACCTAGAAATTATTTACACACGAGGCAACTCCCCCAAGTAATACCTAGCCCCTTTCCAAGTGAAAGGACTTCCAGAAAGGCTTCAGATCTCTTAGTGACTCACCTGTTATTGCCAGTCAGCGGGACCCGGAGAGTAGGAGGGGGTGATGCTATGGCTGCACGGCACGGTGCTCTTAGTTGGTCACTTGTCGCAATGTTGAAGCTCAGTCCGGCCAGCACCTTCTGGGTGGAGACACCTCACAGCAATCCTGTTCAGGACACATCATGCACTGTTGTGCACTCATACTAGGGATCCCAAATGTTTAGACTCATTTTGTACAGGGGGCACCCTCCTGTATTTGTAAAACCTCTCTAGCAAATCTGGGACGGTAGACCTATTTACTCAAGTCTTGACTTTAGGTGGGCGATAAACAATACAAAATAGGCATAATGTTTCACTATCACATAATTCACGTCACTGAAGCAGCCAGCAGGCATCACCACTGAGTGAGCATAGGGCTGCCCGGCTGCTGACAGTCACACTGATGGGACACCCTGCAACACAGAAATGGCGGAAGAGCACAAAATAAACATGCTATGGGACGGCAAATTGCCGCCCCTGTCAAAGTGCCGCCTGGGTCCATGGACCCACTGGGACCCATGTAAGGGCCGGCCCTGTATTCGAACAAATACCTAATATTTTTTTATATTTTGCACAGGAACAAATATTACTTGTTCTTGCAGTGGCAATAACTGGAACTAATGCTGGCTGCCTACCTATGCCTAGCCTAATGCTACCTGCCTGCCTACACAACAACTGTACACTCTCTAATCTCTTCTCTCTCTGAGCTCCAACAACCCAATGAGGAAATGCAGGCAGTCTGTCTGTGTGACTGTGTCATTAGTCCAACCCCCATCATGAAACGAAGAAGGCTATTCGAATACAGACAAAAGAGGGAAGTAGTGCATGAAACGGAGAATGGAATTGGACTAGAGACATGGAGGGAAAATTATGGAGGGAAAGTAATTGAGCGCGCACAGGAAGTACAAAATGTCCTGGTCAAAAGTAGTCAAAACTTTTGGAAATGTGTCGATTGCCGAAACTTCCGAAAGTTTCGACGAATTTCGGACCTGGGCTGTTCGGAGTCGGATCATTTTTTCCGAATGACCCTTGAGTTTCGGATTGGCCGAATGTCTCCGAATGACCCCATTTTCGATGAAATCCGAATGTCTCCGAATGAATTCGCACATGTCTAGCATCTAATGTATTCGATAGCACCACCTCCTCAGGCAGCGAATTCCATACCTTTATTGTCCTTACTGTAAAGAAACCCTTCCGCTGTTGTAGGTGAGAGCTATAACACCAAATTTAACACACCTACTCCCCATTCACACCTGAGACCTTGTAACACTAACGAAGGGGTGTACTCACTTTTGTTGCCAAGGTTTAGACATTAATGGCTGTGTGTTGAGTTATTTTGAGGGGTACACAAAATTTACACTGTTATACAGGCTGTACACTCACCACTTTACAGAGTGTCTTTTCTTCAGTGTTGTCACATGAAATATAAAATAAAAATATTCACAAAAATGAGAGGGGTCTACTCACTTATTTGAGATACTGTATATCCTTTTTGGCAACCCAGGAGCTTTCCTCAGGCCCATAGCCCTTCCAATCTACCGTACGTGAGTCCAAATATTTTGCACCTCATATTCCTCATGGTCTCCCACTCTGACAGGCCTAGGACGAACAGTGGCAGAAGTGTAACGGTTGCAAATAAGAGGTTTGAACAGGGACACATGAAACACATTGGAAATACGCATATTGGCAGGAAGGTCAAGGGCATAAGTCACAGGGTTGACCTTACAGAGAACCCAAAAGGGGCCCACAAATCGAGGAGCCAGCTTTTTACAAGGCACCTGGAGATGGAGGTTGCGAAAAGACAGTCATATTCTCTCTCCCACCTGGAAAACTGGAGCCGGTAAATGTCTACGGTCTGATTGTCTTTTGTAGTATAGCGTGGACCTCTGCAGGGTTCTCTGGACCCGTACCCATGTGGAGCAGAGCGCCCTTAATTGCTCCTCCAGAGCAGGAATAGTCTGAGCCTTGAAAGACTCAGAGAGAAGCGAAGGTTGGAACCCATAATTAATCAGAAAAGGGGAGTTCCGAGAGGAGGAATTTACAGCACTATTTCTGGCAAGCTCAGCCCATGGTAAAAGGTTCGCCCAATTATCATGGTGGTCCAAAATAAAGCAATGGAGGAACCGTTCCAATGCTTGATTAGACCTTTCTGCAGCACCATTAGACTGAGGATGGTAATCCGACTAGAACGAGAGCTGAATACCCATCCGTCTGCAAAAGGCTCTCCAAAAACGCAACACAAACTGGCTCCCACGGCCTGCGACGACTACCTTGGGTATACCGTGGAGACAAACAACCTCCTTGGCAAAGATTTCGGCCAACTCCTTAGAGGAGGGGAGTCCTTTAAGCGGCACAAAATGGGCTATCTTAGAAAATCTATCCACAATCATGAGGATGACTTTGTAGCCCTCTGATACTGGCAATTCTACCATAAAGTGAACCGATAAATGCGACCATGGACGCTCACCAATGGGGATGGGTTTAAGGAGACCCACCAGAAGGTGTCTGGGAGTCTTAGTATGCGCACAAGTAGAACATGCTGCAACAAATGCGGAACAATCTGCTCTCAGGCTGGGCCACCAAAAGAGTCTAGACATTGACCATATAAGTTGATCTCTCCCAACGTGCCCTGCTGCCTTAAAAGAATGGTACGTTTTCAGCAGTCTGGTACTTAGAGATTCAGGCACAAAACATCTAACATTCGGTTTATCTGCTGGGGCGGAAGCTTGAGCAGCCAAAATTTCCTCACCCAATGGAGAGGTAATACTTGTATGTTTCGTAGGCAAAATGCGGTTGGGAGGAATGATAGGTACCGGAGGACACTCCCCCTGGGACTCTGCCACAAATTGTCAAGAAAGAGCATCTGCTCTAATATTTTTCGTACCAGGGAGGTAGGAAACCACAAATATGAACCTAGAGAGGAATAATGCCCATCTGGCCTGACGTGGAGACAACCTCTTAGCCTCTGACAGATATATGAGGTTCTTGTGATGTCAGTATAAGGATTGGAATGGTCGTCCCCTCCAACAGATATCGCCATTCTTTCAGGGCAAGGATGATGGCGAATAATTCACGATCACCCACATCATACAAACTCTCAGTCTTAGATAATTTCTTAGAGAAGAACCCGCACGGAAGTAACGCTTCCCCAGGGGGCCGAGCGCTGAGACAGAAGAGCACCCACTCCGGATTCAGAAGCATCAACCTCCAGGGTGAAGGGTGGGATGGGGTTCGGATGGAACAATATCGGGGCTTTTGAAAAAGCAAACTTCAAGTCCTCAAATGCTTGAAGGGCTTCAGGTGTCCAGTCAGAAGGATTAGCTCCCTTCTGAGTCATATCTTTGAGGGGTTTCACTACCGTGGAATGGTTTTGTATGAACTTGTAGTAACTAGTAAAGCCCAGGAACCTCTGCATGGATCTTAACCCCACAGGAAGCGGCCACTGCAAGATGGCAGAAAGTTGTTACGGGTCCATGGCTAGGCCAGTGGAGGAAATAACGTACCCCAAAAATGTCACCTGAGATCTATGGAATTCACATTTCTCCAACTGGCAGAACCTTAGCAGTTGAAGAACCCTGTCTACGTCTGCTCGATGTGCCTCCAAAGTAGGAGAATGGATGAGCATGTCTTCCAAATAGACAACAACACAGCTCCGAGTTAGATCTCTTAAGACATCATTACTGAATTCCTGGTAGACAGCAGGAGCATTGCAAAATCAGAAAGGCATCACCAAGTATTCATAGTGTCCGCTCCGGGTGTTAGACTCTGTCTCCCATTCGTGGTCCTCTTTTGTTCTTACCAGATTGTACGCAGCCCTCAAGTCAAGTTTAGTGAATACAGTAGAGCCTTTGATCCAGTCAAATAGCTCTGTGATCAATGGAATGGGGTAGGTGTTTTTTTCCATCAGTTTATTCAATCCCCTGAAATTGATGCATGGTCTTAGTTCCCCATCCTTCTTCTTTGCAAAAAAGAAGCCTGCGCCCACAGGACAGGAACATTTTCAGATAATGCCCCTGGATAAGGTGTCCTCCATGGCCTTGTTCTCCTCCGCCAATAAGAGGTACACTCGACCCCTAGGTGGTCTGGCCCCTGGTACCAGATCAACAGTGAAATCGTAAGGCCTACCTTATTAAATACCTCTTTGTAGCGCAGGAGCCACCACCAATGACAGCACTACCTCAAGAATAGGTTTGTCTTGAAAAGTCTCTGGGGACTGAGCAATTCCACCCAGGGTCTGTCCCCTACATGACCCTAGGTTCGAGTGTTTCCTGGCCAGACAGGACAAGAAAGCAACATATGACCCGGCTCCCCACAGTATAAGCAAAGGCCTCTCCTTCTGCGCAGAGCCTTCTCCTCCACAGAAAGGTGCGTGAAGCCTAGCTGCATCGGTTCCCCCCAGTGGAGTCGGAACTAGGAGGTGTAGGATGCGAGGGAGGACAGGTTGGGTGTAAGAAGCTAGGTGCCAACCAAGACAAAGGTTTACTCATGTGTTCCTTGAATGAGGGTCTCTCATGAATTCTAGTATCTAGCAAGATGGTGACTGAGATCAGCTCCTCCAGATCATCAGGCAGCTCGCAGTCTGCCTTTTCGTCCTCGAGAGCATCACACAAGCCTTGCGAGAATGCTGCTAATAGGGCTTCATTGTTCCATCCTACCTTCACTGCCAGAGTACGGAACTCGATCGCGTACTCAGCTTCTGTACGTGTGCCTTGGCGTACGGTCATAAGTTGTTTGGCAGTGGAGGATGTGTGCCCAGGAACATCAAAAATGCTCCGAAAAGAGGCCACAAATTCCGTGAAGTTATGAATTATAGGCTTTTCCGCCTCCCAGATTGGATTGGCCCAGGTCAGTGCCTTGCCAGACAGGAGAGAAATCAGGAATCCCACCTTACTTCATTCAGTAGGGAATGCATGTGGTACCATCTCAAAAAACAAATCCCAGCTGATTGAGAAACCCTCAGCACAGTGTAGGTTCCCCATCATATCTTTGGGGTAAGGGAGCAGAAACAGACAACCCTCTAGCCATGCCAGCCTCAGAGGTAGTTGCAACAACTGGTGCAGGCACTGGGGAAGCCACTGGTTACTGAGCAAAATGATCAAAGGGTGGCGTGCGGTTTAATAGTGTCTGCATCAAAAATGACAACTGATCAATTCTCTGGTCTTGAGAATCCATCCTGGCCAGGATGCTCTGATTAGGTGGACTGCCTGTAACTTCAGTAGACATGGCCCTTACGTACTGTTACGGTAATCAGGCAAAGAAGAACAGGCAACAGTATAATGAATAAAACCACCTTTATTGATAATACACAGACTAATGATAATAATGCCCACACAACCCCAGACCACTGGACGACTGTCCACAGTCTATTATCCTGAGCTGCACACTGTGCTGAGCACTGCTGACACTATACCGGAGGATACTGGGAATATGCCTACTCTTCTAGCACCGATAGAACCAGGCTACTGAGGTAGCTTAAGTCTCCAACCAAGGTATAGATAACCAGAGGCAACAGGGAGCAAGAGCAAGCCAGAGCCATGGGTATACAGATGCGAATGGTCAGGCAAGCTGGGTAATGCATGGAGTGAGTAGTCAGCCAGAGCCACAGGTCAGAACCGATGTGGGGTAGTCAGACAAGCCGGGGTGAACACGGAGCAAGTTAGTCAGCCAGAGCCACAAGTCAGAACCAATGTGGGTAATCAGACAAGCTGGAGTCATACATGGAGTGAGTTAGTCAGCCAGAGCCACAGGTCAGAACCGATGTGGGTAGCCAGACAAGCCAGGGTCATACACAGAGTGGATTCGGAGGTCAGGCACAGGTCACAACGAGAACGCAAGAGCTACTAGCAGGAACACCACGTAAGGGCAATGACTCCTAGGCACAGGGAAGTTTAAATAGGAGCTAAACCAAGGCAGGAAGAAATAAGGCAAATCAGCTCTTGCCCATAAATAAGTGCACGTCACTGTGCCTGCTCTAGTAAATGTCAGCAATGTGTAAGCAGCCGGCGTCCAAGTTGGCCGATAGCACAGCAGAGGAAGGAATCACAGGAGCACTAGGCTGCCTAGGGATACTGTGATACTCCCTCTCACCCTCCACAATGCAACCCTCCACTCGATCAATAAGCATATCTCAATATTCATTGACAGAATCCAGTTGCTGCTGATCCTCATGACTCCTTATTGTGACAAATTGCTGATGGCCCTTTGGCAGAAATTCTGATATTTTGTTTTGAAGCAGGGGTCCAGCAAAGTGGCAAGAATGAGACTAAAATGGGCAAAGATTTTGAGGGCAATAGTATGTACCTCTCTTAGGGTTTTGGATTCTGCCAGGAATCTGGTCACAACTAAATTTAGCATAAAGGGCAAAGCAGGGCACATGCACCATATCACCTATTCTAAGGGTAACAATCATGTTATCAGCAGACACAAAATGAGCTTTTACGGAGCAGGGTACAAGCCATTTCTCTGTCACCTGCTCTAGCTTACTTTAAACATCTACGGCTTTGTGGGACTGTCACTCAAAACTCTGTATGCACAAGGTTGCGTAACAATGCTATGGGTTATCCTGATGCTGCTGCCACTTAATCACACTGCCAGAACCAGAAGCACAATTATTGGCTGTAACCTGATGCTGTAAGCTAGTGTTACCCACTTTTGGTGGTGGGAGGGAAACCCAGTAAGGAGTCACAGTCAAATAGTCTGTACTCTGCCCACTTGCCGATATATCTGTTGTCAGGAGGATTTTTTTGCCATAAGCACTTTTCAGCCCTTTGTCCACCACATTAACCACCAGCTTGTACAATTCAGGCACAGCCATCCTGGAAAAATAACTGCAGCTTGAGATATGCCAGCTTGGAGCTACACATGACATTCATTCTCTGAAATCATGGTTTTCTACAAAAGAATATGGCAGCTTATCCACTGCCAACATCTTGGCAACTTTGTCATTTAACAGGCGTACTTTGGGATTGTTTTTGTGAAGTTTTTGACTCCTTCCCAGGAACTCAGTCAGTGTTGTTTGGTAGGACATGGCAGAAGAACCCTGGAACTTTATGCTTTAACAATATGACTAAAGGAGGTGGTGAAGGTAGAGGAAGCATGTGTGGGCAGTCTATGACTCTTGCCATCTCCTACAGAAAAACCAGAGTCATCATATTCTGCAGCAGGAGGCATAGGTGTTACTTGGAATGAACTAACTGTTGGCAATAGCACACTATCACGGTGCCCGTGCCCTCTGTGCTGCTTTCTGTCAGTTTTTGCTAGTATGGCCTTTATATACTGGGCTCCTTTCGTGGTGTTCCTGTACCAGTGCCTACTTGAGCTTTGTGGATTCCAGTGTACTGATTTGGCTTGTTTGACTACTCTGCTTCTTGTCTCCTGTTCCCATGATTCAACCCGGCCTGGCTGACGTTCCTGCTCCGTGATCTGACCCGGCTTGTCTGATGTTCCTGCTCCATGATTCGACCTGGCCTGGCTGACGTTCCTGCTCCATGATCCGACCCGGCTTGGCTGACGTTCCTGCTCCGTGACTCGACCCGGCTTTCCTGTTCCAGTGTTCACTGTGTCGCTTGGACGACATTCTGACTTCTGCTGTGCCTGGGGCCTGGTATCCATTACCGCTACAGCAGTGAGACAGTTGCCTTGTCCTCCGTTAACTCTTGCAGAGCCTTTGTGTTGCCTCCGTCACTGTTACAGCAGTGTGCCTTTGGCTGAGCCCTCCATTAACTCTTGCAGAGCCTTTGTGTTGCCTCCGTTACTGTTACGGCAGTGTGCCTTTGGCTGAGCCCTCCGTTAACTCTTGCAGAGCCTCCGTGTTGCCTCTGTTACTGCTACGGCAGTGTGCCATAGGCTGAGCCCTCCGTTAACTCTTGCAGAGCTTCTGTGTTGCTCCGTTACTGCTACGGCAGTGTGCCTTTGGCTGAGCCCTCTGTTAACTCTTGCAGAGCCTCCGTGTTGCCTCCGTCACTGCTACGGCAGTGTGCCATTGGCTGAGCCCTCCGTTAACTCTTGCAGAGCTTCTGTGTTGCTTCTGTTACTGCTACGGCAGTGTGCCATTGGCTGTACATTCCGTTAAGCTCTTGCAGAGTCTCAGTGTTGCCTCCGTTACTGCTACAGCAGTGTGCCATTGGCTGAACATTCCGGTAAGCTCTTGCAGAGTCTCAGTGTTGCCTCCGTTACTGCTAAGGCAGTGTGCCACTTGCTGAATCCTCCGTTAAGCTCTTGCCGAGCATCTGTGTTGCCTCCATGACTGCTACAGCAGTGTGTCTTAGTCTCAGTTACTGCTCTGGAGGAGTGCAAGTGCTCTGGTCTCCTTTATTGCAATGTAGTCTCCTACCATATTGGGCGTTACAAAGAGAACTCACCACAGACTTCTCTGCACAGAGACTGATAACACCTATTGGAGAACTTTAACCCATGCTGAACTGTCGCTCTGGGTATTCACCCTTTCCTGCCTGACCTGTGTCAGTATAAGTCCACTCTGTACTCTCTAGTTATACTGGACCTGTGTAGGCATATGCACAAATAACCTGTCTTGTGTCTGTATTATTTCTGCTGAAGTATTCAGGGCCTGTGAAGGTTATCATATTATTTATGATTTCAATAAAACTGTGTTTTATCCTAAACCACTGTGACTGAGTGTTGAACAAACCATTACACACACCCTCTGACACATATATAATATCACTACTTCTATTTTCTGCCCCACAGCCCTGGAACTTTTTAGAGTGCTTCTGCTGCTGCTGCTGCTACTAGTTGCAGCACCGCTGACCTGCTGATAGTGTGTCTCCCAGTCAGACCTGTGGTTGTGCTTCAAGTGGGATTACATAGAGGAGATGCCTAGGTGCTTTTCCCCCTGCTCACATGCTTTTTGCACAAACAACAGATAGCAACATGCTTAACTTTACGATCCTGAGTGAAATATCTCCATACTGTGGACTCCATGGACTGAGGGTTTCCTGAAGGGCTGCTACTACTAGTGGGGCTAGATGCGGATGCAATTCTACTACTACTACTAGGTATCAAAGGTGTAGTACTTACAGCAGCAGCAGAGGCACTCATCATATCTAACATTATGGATGTTAATAACCTGTGTTGCTATTGTTGTTGCTGCTGGGTACTCAACACAGGTGTGTATGGCTGAGTGGGACTTGGACTTGGAAGAGGCGATGATACTGACAATGAGTGATAGGGTAACTGTATACTTTTTGCCATCTTTACTTGTCCAGCGTCAGACATTCCAATGGTTTTCTCAAACAGTTTATATACAGGCACAGTGCTCCTTTTCAGTGGTGGAAGAGTCAGCCTTTGCCTTTCTTCTAACTTTATGGCCATGTCATCCTCTCTCTCACTCTCAACTTCATCTGTATCTGCACAAGAGAAGGATGCTGGAGGGGTATATTCTAGATCTGCATCATCTTCATCAGTCATCATTAGGTCATCATCAGCATCAGCTGCCATTTCTTGGCTAACACCATTATATTCATCTAAGCTTTTAGAGGTCACAAACAATTTCATTTTACTTTTACTTTCACAAAGTTCACTACTACTTTGAGGACAGGTGTTTTGTTGCTTGTTTATCTCACTACCTGATGCAGCAGATGGTTCAGCTGCTACACCTTCCTCTATTATGCTATTGCCATCATCAACACTAGAATGTGACGTTGTCATATTCAGTGTTCTTCTTATATGGTTCTTTTTTCTCCTGGTACTGGTGGTGCTGGAAGTTTTGGTGGGAGCTTGACAAACTGCATTCTCTCTTGGAGGAGAGGGATCATCATCATTTATTACACACGCTGCAGCAACCATTGCTGCAGTAAGTTTTTAAACTACTAATGTACTCTCACATCCCTGCACTGCTCCACCTTTTCCCCTCCCCCTACCCCTTGTGCGTTTGATGGACATTATTCAACTACTGTATGTTTTTTTACTCTACAGTACATAGCACAACTGATGGAGTGTGAGGTCTTGATTTAGCTCAGTCAGCTGTCGGTCACCTAATATATTTAGTTGTTTGTTTAGTTATTTATTATTTTTATTGTTCATTTTTTTTGTACGTTGTCCACCCTATCTTATCACAGTCTGTCAAAAAAAAAAATATATATATAACTGTAAAACAAAATCAACAACTTCTTTCCCCAGACTTCCCCAGCACATAGACAATAACAGCAAGACCAGCAAGCACATTGGTCCCCAGTTGCCTGTGTCTTGCCAGTCACAAGGAATTTTTGGGTATTTGGGGGTCAACCTCCTTCCTCCCTTCTTCTCTCCAGAGTGCCCCCAGACTCTCCTAATACAGAGAAAAAAATGTCCTACTTAAAATACTCTCTAAACTAAACTTCTAAACTTCATGTCCCCTTTATTTGCCTATTTTCTCTAGCTCAAAAACTTACTGCTTTCTCCTGTCAAAAACACAGAATGGCATGCTGTAACACCTTATTATATGGTTGTAGAAAAGTAGAGAAAACCTCATGTGGTGGGGAAAAAATTTTCTTCCCACTGATTTCAATGCAATGAGCTAGGCGAAAGAAAAAGCAGAAAAACTGCACTTTTTGCTGGAAATTATTAGCCAAGCGGAAAGTGCCATTATTAGCCAATTTTGGTTTGAGGTGAAAATTTTCACCCATCACTACTCATAGCAATGTATGCTCAAAATTCAAAATCATTAATTTTCTGGGGCAAGTTCGCACCATATGCCCTGCCGTACCACAGTAAAGGCACAGGCCCTCCCTCCTCATAAAGGACCTTTCAACAATGAACAGGTGAGTGAACCCAAGCTGCTTTAATTACCCTGGAAGGGTTGGCTGATAGCAGTCAGGTGAGCAATCACAGAGAGGTCAGCTGATTCAGCCAGACTCAGAACAGGGAAGGCAGTAGATAGCAGAGCACTAGATTAGTTCAGACAGTAGAATCAAGCAGCAGAGAAAGAGCAGCTCAGCCAAACCTTGACAGCTACATTGTGTCACCATCACTGTGCCCGTGATTGCTTACTTGTGCTGTCAGTCAGGTGTGTGTACTCACCATTGGCCACCTGTCTTTTGCCCGCCCAGGATTGCCTTTATAGACTGGGCTGAGGCACCATTTGGTTGCACTTTTGTGGTGTCTCTATGTAAGCAGTCACCTGCCTTGTATCTGTTCCCTGGGCCTGCTTCACTTGCTACCAGTATCAGCATTTCTCCTATAGCCAGTACCTTTCCTGCATTGTTTCTGCTCCGCTCCTGACCCGGTTAGCGGTGCTGTCGTTCCTGCTTCCGTTCCTGATCCCGTGCTGCTGTGTTCCTGTTCCGTTCCTGATCCGGTTGGCAGTGCTATTGTTCCTGTGTGGTCCTGGATGGTCTGCTGTCGCTGCTGCTGGCTATCCGTCTGGCTGCTGTAGTCGCTATGGCGACATTCTGATCTCTGTACACTCCCTCTCACCGGTTGCTGAGTTGCTTGTATAGAACCAGTTGGGCCTTCACTTACCCAGTACGCTGTACTGGTTTACTCCACTTTCACCGGTTGCTGATTTGCTTGTATAGAACCGGTTGGGCATTCGCTTATCCAGTACGCGGTACTGGTTTACTCCATCTTCACCAGTTGCTGATTTGCTTGTATAGAACTGGTTGGGCATTCGCTTATCCAGTACGCGGTACTGGTTTACTCCACCATGCACCGGCTGCTGATTCCACTATAGAGCCGGTTAGCACTTGTTTATCCAGTACACAGTACTGGTTTACTCCACTCTCACCAGTTGCTGATTTGCTTGTAGAGAACCGGTTGGGCAGTCGCTTATCCAGTACGCGGTACTGGTTTACTCCACTCTCTCCAGTTGCTGATTGCTTGTATAGAACCGGTTGGGCATTCGCTTATCCAGTACACGGTACTGGTTTACTCCACTCTCACCGGTTACTGATTTGCTTGTATAGAACCGGTTGGGTATCCGATTATCCAGTACGCGGTACTGGTTTACTCCACCACTCACCGGCTGCTGATTCCGCTATAGAGCTGGTTAGCACTTGGTTGTCCAGTACGCTTTGCTGGTTTACTCCTCATCCACCGGTTGCTAATCTAGTTGTGTAGAACCGGGTGGCTATACTGTGCTTCTTTACAAGACACTGGGTTACTGTAACTCCACCGGTTGTTGCTGCCTCCGTTGCTAACCGGTTGGGTCTCCTTGGTTGGGAGACTGGTTTGCTCCACTGTTCCATCTTATGCTGTTGCTCCATCCATGCAGTATTAGTGGAGCTGTCCTCTGTCCACTTGGCTGCCTTGCCCGGTAATTTGGCAGGGCCGGTAGAGCCACATTTAGATTGTCGTGTACCTCCAGACTGCCTTGCCCGGTATATTGGCAAGGCCAGTACAGCCACAACCAGCTTGTCGTGTAAACCTTCAGGCCGCCTTGCCCGGTATATTGGCAAGGCCGGTAGAGCCACATTCAGAGTGTTGTTAACCCTTTAGGCTGCCTTGCCCGGTACATTGGCAAGGCCGGTAGAGCCTCCCTTGCGTATCTTGCTAATACTGCTGATTGTACCCCTTATGTGTGTGTTATTTACGTGTATGATTAGGACCTGTGAGGGTTCCTATTAAACTTTTCAATAAAGTTTGATTTTTTATCTTACTCTGTGTCTGAGAGTCAAAACCAACTGTGACAGTCACGTCGCATGAGCACTCTTTCCCGTACTAGATGGGTTAACATGAACAGCTAATCTGTCAGCAATAAGGCAACTCTAGAAACAGAAACACACTTGCCTACCCACGATTTACATTTAACTCCTCATAATCACTTTAATACTACGTGATCATGGGGTTTATCATGGGATTTTCATCTATACAAATCTTCAAGTATAATTTAATGTTTTAATACCATAAAATTTCCCAGTTGTCTTGAAATCCACTCTCGGAGTCACAGAATTACTCCTCCATCCGTATATGTATAGATACAACGGAAAAACATTCTTTCTACATCTCTCACATATAAGAGGTTCAGAGCTGGAGGAAAAACACCTCTTGTTCTCCAGATCCACAGCAAAAAAAGGGGGAGTGATAATTTCTCCTTAAAATGTATGTGCATGAAAATGCAATAAAGCTAAAATACCATAACATTCAAAAACATGACACTTCAAATACAGAATACAAAATAAAAAATACATAATACAAAATCATAGTCCAAAATCATACTTGTGCTAATGAAAAATAATAATAAAAAATATAGAAAAATGAAAATTACGATAAATGAATAAAAAATGATGAGTAAATAATAAGATAATAATAACAATAAATAATAACATAAAATGAATTCTTGATATACACTAATATCTCATTAGTATCTCATTATATTCAACGCCTATATTGTTGGCAAGGAAAATATTCCACCTCCATATACACGGTATACTTAGTCAACTATGACTCTTATCCATGGGGGTTAAACCTACTTTCATATCCTAAATTTCTTCTATAAATCTGAGTATATCTATTCATAATCTCCGTCCAATTAGGCTACTTACCCCCTTCCACAATTAATATCTATCTATATATCATCATAAATCAAAACATCCATACTCTGATCTTCAATTCAATTCAAATAATATACTATTTTACTCTTACTTAGTTATAATGTTGGATCGATTGATACTTACCATACACGAGCATATATACCCAATATATATGTCCATATTCTACCTTCCGATATAATTTCAGATCAATGGATGCTTCGCATATATAAACATATATATAAATATATATATTTATATGTATGCTTTACACTGTCAACATGTATGTCTTATATATATATATATATATATATATATATATATATATATATATATATACTAGCAATATGTGACGCCGTTGCTCGTCATTGTAGTAGGGTATGTGTTATGTAGCATATTTTGTTTGAAATGTTGTAGGTGGCATGTTGAAGGTATATTATAAGATTTTTTTGTGTTTGTTTGTATTGTACATTTCATTTAGCTGTATTGACTGATGTTTTTTTGTGTACTGTGTGAAGCAGAAAGAATCATATTGCACACATACATAGACACACACAGATACAGTGACATATACAGGCATTGATCATACATACACACGTACATACATGCGTACACACACACAAACACACACACACATACAGATATTATTACGGTCCTGTAAGTGCCAGAGGGGTAGGCAAGGAATTGCTCATTGTGTTGCTTAATCCTCTGGCACTGAAAGGGTTAACCAGCTGTCCCAGAATGTAGCGAGAGTCATGGAGTCCACAGTCCCTGAAATGGACTCGGTACATGCACACTCAGAGGCTGCCAGACAACCGCCAGCCTGGCTTCCTGGCCAGGAAGACGCCTCGGCCAAGAGCGTTACTAGGGAAGCAGCCCGGGCACCGAGAGCGGGAACTGAGGAGGGATGGTGTGTGTGGTTGGAGCAGGGATGGTGTGTGTTGTTGGAGCAGCTATAGTGCGGCATGTATATTTTTTGTGCCAGGGTACTTACACAATGCAGGTGTGTGTGACAGCAGGCAGAGAGCGGCGGTGAAGAAGCTTGTGTGTAAGAATGTGTACTACAGAGTGGCCCAGCATGGTATGTCTCCAGCCCCTCAGCCACTGGTAATAGCCGCATCCAGCTGCTGCTTGTAGAGAGCTCCTTGAAGGGCCGCATGAGCGGGCTGTTGCGGGGTGGAGTGTTGTGCTTCATGAAGGGGGAACATGAAGGATTTTGTACTGGGCCTGCCTGCCTCCCAGCTACATGAAGCAGCTGGGCTTCCTGCAGCAGAAGCACATTGTGCACCAGGAGCCAAAAGCATTGTTGTGTTGTGGATACCAGAAATGAAGGTACACTGGTGCCGATCCCGCCCTGTCTTTGTTGGATCAGCTCATCGTGTGCCTCAGGTTGGTGGAGGGACCCCTGGGGACTCTGTGTGTGTGTGGCTCTTGTGTGTGTGTGGCTTGTGTGTGTGTGTGTGTGTGGCTTGTGCGTGAATTATTTAAATCACTCCTCCATTGAATCACCCAATGGGAACAGTAACTCCTTACTTAAGCTGAGGTAACATAGCAATATAACACACAGTGGCTCTTCAGTTGAGGCAACGTAGCAATATGCTGAGGGATCAAATAGAAAGTGGTGTTTGAGGATTGCCCTCTGTAATATACAGCAAAGCATCTCTCTCCCTTTAAGGAGAAAGGGCGGGAATCAGGAAGCAGGAAGTGGATGAGTGACAGTTGAAAACAGACAGGTGACTGAAGAGATGAAAAGAGTTAACCCTTTGAGTGCCAGAGGGGTAAGCAACGCATTGCAAAGCAATGTGTTGCGTACCCCTCTGGCACTGAAAGGGTTAAATAAAAGAGTTGCTATTAAGTTTATCCCTGAGTTTGTATTTTATGGAAACATTACACCCTCGTACTGAAACAAAGTGTATGGAGGGTTACAATTATCTGTGGGAGGTGAAACAGTGTGTATGGAGGGTTACAATTATCTGTGGGAGGTGACACAGAGTGCATGGAGGGTTACAATTATCTGTGGGAGGTGAAACAGTGTGTTTGTGGGGTCATGATCCTGAGTGAGAGTGTGTGTGGCCAGGAGAAGTTATTGATATCCCCTACTTCAGGAGCGAGTGGCAGCTATATTTTTTTTTTGTCAGTTGGATAGTGGTGGGAGGGCTGGAGGGGGCAGGCCAACTCCCTGTATGATAAACACGCCCCCATTGAATCACCCAATGGGAGCAGTAATGTCCCCACTGAATCACCCAATGGGAGCTGTGTCTCCTAATGAGACATAAATTATGTAATGAGGCATTCTGTTCAATGTGTGTTTGTTTTCTGAGGAGACATAAATTATATTCTGTGTGTGAGGTACCATAAATTATGCAATGAGGCTTATTATTTTATATATATATATATATATATATATATATATATATATATATATATACCTTAGAATAGTGTAGTAATAATTATTTACTCATAAAATACTCATAATGGTAATGGAGTGGTGGACACATTGATTACAACATATACTGCTGAATACCAATATATGTACACATATAGGCTATCCCATCCCAGTGTCTCACAAAAAATTATCTATCCACTCCAAAATACCTACCTATAGTCCCTTATGAAAACTGTAATACACCATTCAACAAAAATATACATATGAAACTATAAAAATATGAAATCCCAAAGTACTGTGATATAGTACTGTGATATCTCTCTATTTTAATTTGTGTTGTGTCTTATTAATAGAAGTGATAATATTGATGGTGTCACATTATTCTATCAATAATTATATATATTCTGATCTATACCCTTGAAATTGATTTTTATGTGTCTAAGCAATATACTATATAACTACAATAACCTCAGTGAACCTACAGTGGTGACTCCTAATTTTAAAAGTTCATTATAACTAATAAGTCCTTATGTGTGTTATCTGAAATTACTGTTTATGTATAACTAACACTGCAAATGCCTACTAAGACGCTAAATGTTATTAGCTGTAATTAGACACTATGTGATAAAAGAAAAGAACATGATTAGCTGTAATTTGACACTGTGTGGTAAAAAAACCAATTAGATTGGACAAACAAAACTTACATAACTATCATGCTGTATATAATGAATCTGGCAATAATGATGACAATGTGTCCTTCCATTCATAAAATGTCCTCCATCCCATCACAACGGCCATAAACCAACAGAAAATATCCATAGAATATTCTCCCATTGTGACTCAACCACCTCATTCAAGCTTAAAGGGGATAATGTAGACATTTTAAAAATCCAAAATTCCTTCCTCATAGCGAGGATTCTATGAAACTCTTCATTCCTTTGGTCAATTTTTTCTATTGGGGTTACACATAGACCCTGTGCATTCTTTTCATGTTTTTCTGCATATTGTCGCGATACGCTATGTAACAAATATCCCCTTCTAATATTATGTTTAGGCATTGTGTCGTGCGGCCTATATATTGAACCCCACATGGACAAGACAAAAGATACATCACAAATCTTGAGTTACAGTTATGTAACCATTAATCTCAAAGGTCTCTTCTGTAATTGAAAACTTATAGCAAGTTGTTCTATGCAAGATATATCCACAAGTCAGGCATTTGTCTACACCACACCTAAAAACTCCTTTTAACTGTGGTCCCAATGAACACCTACTTCCTTTCCAACTGAAATAGTGGTTTTTATTCTATCCGGCATCTTCATGTCCCCATCTTTTACATTCTTATTCCAACTATACCTCTAGATCTTCTTGTTGGGGCCAGAATATTCTTTAGAGTTCATGGCCTTCTAAAGATAGTTCTGGGGTACTTAGGAAAGGAAGATGATAATAGGGGATCTCTTTTCAATATCCTCCAATGGTTTTTTTATTATACTTGAGATAACTTCTGCTTCCTTATTAAATGTAGTTATAAATGCTGGGAAGTTCTCATTTTTATTTTTATTCTTATTCTCACTATTCCTGTGTCCTTTTTTTAGATTTCGAGACTAATCTTTCTTCTGGAATTTTCCATTCTCTAGCTCTCTTGCATGAACTTATAACTAGGTCTCTTGCATAATTTTTCTCCAAGAAACGATTGGTTAGAAGCTCTGACCGTATATCATAATCCTGTAAGGAAGTACAGTTCTTCTTAATTCTACAGAACTGGCTGTAAGGCACATTTTGCAGCACTTCTTATGATAGTAACTATAGAAATCTAAGTATCTGTTGACATCTACATTTTTTAAGTAAATTTTAGTGGTAATGTTTTGTCCTGCCTTGCCTGTTAACTCTAGATCTAGGAATTCAATGGTCGAATCTCTAATATTGCTGTTGAAGATGATACCCCATTCATTCTTGTTAAGATGATCAACAAATTGCTGTATAACTTCCTTATTTCTTTTCCAAATTATAATATCATCTATATAACGATAATAAGACACCAAATTTGCGCCCAGCAACCCCGCATCATACACCTGGGTCTGCTCCAAAACTCCCATGAACAAATTGGTGTAGCTGGGCACGAACTTAGTGCCCATCTCAGGACCATTCGCCTTTGCTTTCAAAAAAGTTATGTTGTAACGTAAATTCTATAGATTTAATCAAAAAATCAATTTACCCTAAAGGCTTTTATACGACCCATATGTGGTATATTTGAGTAAAGGCCTACTACATCTAAAGAAAGCCAGCAGTAATCATCTTGCCATATTAAATTCTTAAACAGGTCTATAAGATGAGAAGAATCTCTCACATAAGATGGTAGACCTAATACAAGCCTCTGTAAATTAAAGTTCACATAGGCAGATAAATTGCATGTTAATGAGTCAATCCCTGAGATTATGGGCCTGCCAGAAGGCTCAGAGAGGGATTTATGTATTTTCGGCAAATTATTATAGCCATTCTCATTGATTTAATACAAATAAAATCCCTCTCTGAGTGTTCCAACTGGCCCTCATCATATGCCCTGTCTACCAAAGTGAAAAGATCTTTTTGGTAAATCCTCGTCAGATCTGACTTCAATTTGACATAATAATTCTCATCTGATAGAATTCTGTACGCCTCCTTCATGTATGCTACTTGATCTTGTATAACCACTGCTCCTCCTTTATCTGCAGCCCTTATACTTATTTATATTGGTATTATTTCTTAAAATATATAAGGCCTTATACTCACTTCTAGTTAAATTCTTAGACTTATCTGTAGGGTGTTCAACCAAATATTTAAAATCTTCAAAAACTAAAGTGCAAAATAGGTAGGAAAGGAAGCTAAACCTTTCCTTAATAGAGACGACTCCTCCTTATTTAATGCGTATTTCAACAAATTATAAATCTTTATAGTCTCAAGATTTCGATTTAGACGACGTGTCTTTTTGTAGTTTGGTGTATCTTCTTATTCTTCAGCCTCTGGGCCTCCTCTCATTGAACATTGTTCTGCTCTCAGAGGTAGAAAACAATTGTGGTCTTTCCACCAAGGTACTCCTCTCCCTATCTTTCTCCCCCAAAAAAGAGGCAGAAGTAGTAGCGGTAGTATTACTAATATAATTGTTAGTAGAAGTCGTAGAGGAAGAGGAGACTATTGTTTTCTCATTATGATTACCACAATGTGAGGGACCTTCATCTGGGTCTCCATTGTCAGCTATTTGCTGCACATCTACCTGTTCCTGACTGATTTCTATTGTTTCATTTTTATTATTCTTAGACTTATCTTTGTTTTCATATTGGGATTTATTTTCATCTTTATAAACTTCCCTACTTCCATTATTTGAAGATGAGGTCCAATCTTCATATTTATTATAATTATTATAACTGAATTTACTATCCACATTTCCTTCTTGAAATCTTCTTATTGTTTTTTTAGATCTTTGTTTGGTCCTGATCTGATTTTTTTTTCTCTCTAATTTCTTCTTTTTTCTAGCCACTAATTCCTTTTGGAAGGTATCCACATTTTTCTTAGTTCTCTCTTCAAATCTTATAAAATCTTTATGACCCTTCAACGTATCTACCTCTATATTCATTTTTTCAATGGAATTATTCACCTGAACTAATTTATCCTCTCTATACTTTATCAGGAGTTGTATAAGACTAAAGGAGCATGCGTCTAGTATGCAATACCATTTCTTTCCAAAATCCCTTTTTTGAAAAAGTGGGAGCCAGTGGCATCCTGAGTCCCCTAGGAATCATCTCCAGAGACAAACTTTTTTTTAGGAGCAAAGTATTCCACCATTGTCTGCATTCCTCCTTGAGTAACATCTCCATATCATAAAAGGTTTTATTTAACTCCCTTGACATATTTCTATCTTGCTCCTTTATTTTAGGATTAACTTTGGTTTGTGCAAATAGATCTTTACTTAGCTGACATCTAGTCACCTATCTTGATAACCAAACATTTTTTAAAATATATATGTATCACAGACAGTACATACATGTTGACATTGTAAGGCATACACACACACATATATATATTTATATATATTTATGTTCATATATGAGAGGCATCCATTGATCCGAAATTATATCAAAAGGTAGAATATATACATATATATTGGGTATACATGTTCGTGTATGGTAGGTATCCATTGATCCGACATTATAACTAAGTAAGAGTAAAATAGTATATTATTTGAATTGAATATCGGAATATGGATGTTTCGATTTATGATGATATTTGGACATATATTAATTGTGAAAGTGGGAGGGTAGCCTAATCGGAAGGAGATTATGAATAGATATACTTGGACTTATAGAAGAAATTTAGGAGATGAAAGTAGGTTTAACCCCACGGATAAGAGTCATAGATGACGGGGTATACTGTGTATATGGAGGTGGAATATTTTCCTTGCCAACAATATAGTAGAATATAATGAGATACAAATGAGATATTAGTGTATATCAATAATTTATTTTATGTTATTATTTATTATTTTCTTATTATTTACTCATAATTTTTTATTCATTTATTTATTGACTTTTTTTTATTTATCTTAATTTTTTTTTTATTATTTTTTCATTAGCACAAGTATGATTTTGTACCATGATTTTGTATTATGTATTTGTTATTTTGTATTCTCTATTTGAAGTGTCATGTTTTTCAATGTTATGGTGTTTTAGCTTTATGGCATTTTCATGTACATACATTTTGAGGAGAAATTACCCCACTCCCCCTTTTTTTGCTGTCGATCCACTCCGGAGAACAGGAGGTGTTTTGCCTCCAGTTCTGAACATTTAACCTTTTATAGGCGAGAGATGTAGAAATTATGTTTTTCCGTTGTATCTATACGTATATGGATGGAGGAGTAAATCTGTGACTCCGAGAGTGGATTTCAAGACAATTGGGGAATCTTATTGAGGAAAATCCCATGATGACATGATTATGAGGCGTTAAATTTAAATCGGAGTCCATACGCCCAATGATTTGAGCAATATAGATCCAATTTTCCAATCAGGGGTAATGTGGAAGTTTTAAATATAGGGTAGGCAAGTGTGTTTCCATTTCTAGAATTGTATTATAACCACTTTCTTTGAAAAAGCAGCGTTTTGTGCGAAAAGCGTAAGAGTATTGCACAGTGGTTTTAAAGTTTTTAATAAAAGATAATTGAAGATTCAGCTTGCCTACGGTTGGATTGTCTTATTTTAGGGTCTCGAGTGGAGGACAAGAAGAAAGATTGGAGAGTGCCGAGCAGAGATTGTAATAGTATCTCTGCATGGTTTTTCAACTGTGTATAACATATGCTTAGTACACAGCATAGAATAAATGTGAGTGTATTCCCTTTATATATATTTCATTAATACTCCCAGTGATCAGGCACTATTGTTAATGTAAGCCACGGCCGCGTCGTTCTCCTATTGGACCCTTACTGGGCGACCCCTCAGCTGAAGGTTCCAGTAGACCAGAGCGAGTCATATAGCCCTGCGCTCCAGAACATTGATGGACTGAAGGGACTCCCCAGGTGACCCAGAATGGCACCCCAACCTTGCAGGCTGGCATCCCTCATGACCATGGTCCACTCCAAGATCACACATAGCTTCCTGTGTGCAACCACCACTGCAGATCCTGTCCAACTTCTAGAGTTAGGGAGAGCTGCCGATCCAGGAGATCCAGATTCTTGTGCCATGTTAGGATAATAAGTCTCTGGAGTTCCCTGGCATGAGCCAGAGAGTAAGACACCACTTCTAATGTAGACACCATGTGGCCTGCAACATTCATGTACTTCCGGACCAGAGCCAAGGCAAGAGCTTGGGGCACCTCCTGCTGATCTGCAGGATCTTGTCTTCAGTCAAGAAGACCTTCCCCAGACAGATATCGAGCCTAAGCCCCTGGAATATCAACTCCTGGGAAGGTACTGGGGATGACTTTGACAAGTACCTTGGAAAACACCTGAGAAGCAGAGGTCAGCCCAAAGTGTAGAGTAGTGAACCGGGATTCTGCAAGTCATGCAGAGGCAGGTTTGCCAGACTTGGGTTTGGCAGCGGTTTGCTTAGACTGCCACTCCTGCTTGGGCTTGGCAGGGGGTGCTGGGTAAAGGCCTGAGAGGCTTGTGGTCTTTGCGCCTCCATTTGGTTGTGCCAAAAAAGTCCCAGTTTCCTCGCTATGGTAGGGTGTTTGGACATCTGAGGTAACAGGGTGCTCTTACCCCCAAGAGCCTCCCTAATGATCTGCTTTAGCTCAGGACCAAAAATAGATTTACTCTGAAAGGACAAAGAAACCAGTGACGTCTTGGAAAAGAGGTCCCCGGACCAGATCTTAAGCCACAGAATGAGTTGTGCGGTAACCGAGAAAGCAGAAGCCTTTGCTGACAACCTAACAGCTTAAAAAATAGCATCAGTAACATATGTTTGAGCTTCTGAATGTTGTTATAATCAATGGTGTTTCCACTTTTTCTGAGATTCAGTACAGGATCAGGTGAAATATTTAAGATCTTAAAGAAACATTGGAGTATTCTGACAGTGGATCCCCTTTTGAAAAACAGTTTGGCAAATGGACCAAAAGTAATATACAGGAGATCGAAGTCCCTCAAAAATATATATTTTTTTTATTTAGGGTTAGATTTAGGTTTAGGAGTAGCATAGGAAAAAAAAAAAAGTTTATTTTATTTAAAAATGTATTTTATATTATAAGCTAGTTTAGATAGGTAGTTGGTTTGGATAGGTTCAGCGAATATGTGTGTTAGGGTAAGGCTGTCATGGTTTGTTATGACTCTCAGACACAGAGTTAAGATAAAAGACAACTTTATTGAAAAGTTTAATGGAAACCCATGTGGGTAGCATACACATATAACGTTTAATGACAATACATAGTAGCAAGAGTAGTGGTATACAGAATGTAACACTGGCTCTACCGGCCTTGCCAATACCGGGTAAGGCAACCTTAGTTGGCACAGATGGAAAAGGTTCTACCAGCCTTACCAATATACCGGGCAAGGCAGCCCTAGACTAGTAACGGAGAAAAGGAGGCTCTACCGGCCTTGCCAATATACCGGGCAAGGCAGCCTGGAGACTGGTACAACGAATAGTAATAGGCTCTGCCGGCCCTGCCAATATACCGCGCAAGGCAGCCTGGAGACTGGTACAACAAATAGTAATAGGCTCTACCGGCCCTGCCAATATACCGGGCAAGGCAGCCTGGAGACTGGTAACAAGAATAGTAATAGGCTCTACCAGCCTTGCCAATACCGGGTGAGGCAACCTAAAGTTGGTACAGTGAGGAATAGGTTCTACCGGCCTTACCAATATACCAGGCAAGGCAGCCTGGACTGGAACACAATCTCTACCGGTGCTGAGGAATACGCAGCAAGCAACCGGTTAATCCATGGAGTGAACCAGAACCTGCGTACTGGAGGAACAACAAGTCTACCAGTGCTGTCTAGGACTGAACAGCAACCGGTTATGCATGGAGCGAACCAGTACCCGCGTACTGGAGGGACAAAAACTCTACCGGTGCAACAAGCAGCCGGCTGTAGATGGAGCGAACCAGTACCCGCGTACTGGAGATACCCAACCACCACCGGTGCTGTCAGATGATAATAAGCAGCCGGTTATACATGGAGCGAACCAGTACCCGCGTACTGCAGAAACCTAGAACTCTACAGGTGCAACAGCGGCCGGTAGTATGTGGAGCGAACCAGTACCCGCGTACTGGAGTAACCTAGAACACCACCGGTGCTGTCAGATGATAGTAAGCAGTTGGATATACATGGAGCGAACCAGTACCCGCGTACTGGAGAAACCTAGAACTCTACCGGTGCCACAGCAGCCGGTTAACATGGAGCAAACCAGTACCCGCGTACTGGAGTAACCAGAACTCTACCAGTGCCACAGCAGCCGGTTATACATGGAGCGAACCAGTACCCGCGTACTGGAGTAAGCTTAGAACTCTACTGGTGCAACAGCAGCTGGTTGTATGTAGAGCAAACCAGTACTCGCGTACTAGAGAGTGGAGCATAAGAGAATGAAAATGTTGTCAGGGCGACTGGAGGAGAGGGGCACATTGCAGGCGATCCAGGAGCAGGAACACAGCCGTAGAAGGACAGGAAACAGATCTACAGGCAGTCAACCGGATCAGGAACGGCAGCAGGAAACAGCAGCAGAGACAGCAACCCCAACCGGATCAGGAACAGATGCTGGAACCAGGGAAGCTGGTGAACAGGAACTCAGGCGATCACTGACAAGAAGGAACAGAGAAATGGCCCAGGAAGCTCAGGAATCCAATGCAGGTGCAGGTAGAATAGAGACAACACGAAAGGGCCACCAAAGGGTGCCCAAGCTCAGTCTAAATAGGCAACACAGGGCGGGCTGAAGGCAGGCAGCCAATGGAGAGCCCCCTACAGGTGACTGACAAGGAAAGGCAGCAATCACGGGCACCGTGATAAAGGCTTAGGGATAGATTTAGGTTTAGGAGTAACAAGGAAAAAAAAATACAAAATACAAAAAAAAATTTATCATAGGAATAGTGACCATTTGGGGTGAGAGTTAGGGATAGAAGTTAGCAATTTATTTAGTTTAGAGTAGGTGCATACAATGCAGCTGAGATACACTTTAGAACAGGAGTATTCCTTTTTGGCGCCTGACTCAGAAGCCACAGACACTGCGTCAGACTTCGACATCACTCAGTTCTCTGAGAGTGAGAGCAGCTCTAGTGATGACGCTGGGCCTTCTGTGAAAAAAAGATGCACTGCTCCAAGAGCTGCCCCAGCAACTGCCCCAAGAGCTGCCCCAGCAACTGCCCCCAAGAGCTGCCTCGGCAAATGCCCCAATAGCTGCTCCAGCAACTTCCCAAAGAGCTGCCCAAAGACCTTCCCAAAGAGCTGCCCTAAGAAATGCCCCAAGGGCTGACCTAATAAATGCCCCACGATCTGCCACAAGTACTGCCCCAAGATCTGCCACAAGTACTGCCACTCCTGCTGATAAATGGGTATCACCAGCCAATTTATGCCCCCAAATTCCTGAATTCACAGGCAACCCAGGAATTCAAGTGGACGTGGCAGGATTTACCTATGTTCCGTTTTTTTATTTATTTTTGGGGGAAGAAATTTTTGGGGAAATCATGTCTCAAACAAATTTATATGCAGCCCAATATATTGCCGCCAACCCATCAGCGTTTGTTTCCAAGGAAGAAATTTGGCAACCCACAGACCTTTTAGAATTCAAGAAATTCTAGGCTCTAACAATGACAATGGGAATAGTAAAAAAAAAAAAAAAAAAAAAAAAAAAAAAACTCAGGCGATCACTGACAAGAAGGAACAGAGAAATGGCCCAGGAAGCTCAGGAATCCAATGCAGGTGCAGGTAGAATAGAGACAACACGAAAGGGCCACCAAAGGGTGCCCAAGCTCAGTCTAAATAGGTAACACAGGGCGGGCTGAAGGCAGGCAGCCAATGGAGAGCCCCCTACAGGTGACTGACAAGGAAAGGCAGCAATCACGGGCACCGTGATAAAGGCTTAGGGATAGATTTAGGTTTAGGAGTAACACGGAAAAAAAAATACAAAATACAAAAAAAAATTTATCATAGGAATAGTGACCATTTGGGGTGAGAGTTAGGGATAGAAGTTAGCAATTTATTTAGTTTAGAGTAGGTGCATACAATGCAGCTGAGATACACTTTAGAACAGGAGTATTCCTTTTTGGCGCCTGACTCAGAAGCCACAGACACTGCGTCAGACTTCGACATCACTCAGTTCTCTGAGAGTGAGAGCAGCTCTAGTGATGACGATGGGCCTTCTGTGAAAAAAAGATGCACTGCTCCAAGAGCTGCCCCAGCAACTGCCCCAAGAGCTGCCCCAGCAACTGCCCCCAAGAGCTGCCTCGGCAAATGCCCCAATAGCTGCTCCAGCAACTTCCCAAAGAGCTGCCCAAAGACCTTCCCAAAGAGCTGCCCTAAGAAACGCCCCAAGGGCTGACCTAATAAATGCCCCACGATCTGCCACAAGTACTGCCCCAAGATCTGCCACAAGTACTGCCACTCCTGCTGATAAATGGGTATCACCAGCCAATTTATGCCCCCAAATTCCTGAATTCACAGGCAACCCAGGAATTCAAGTGGACGTGGAAGGATTTACCTATGTTCAGTTTTTTTATTTATTTTTGGGGGAAGAAATTTTTGGGGAAATCATGTCTCAAACAAATTTATATGCAGCCCAATATATTGCCGCCAACCCATCAGCGTTTGTTTCCAAGGAAGAAATTTGGCAACCCACAGACCTTTTAGAATTCAAGAAATTCTAGGCTCTAACAATGACAATGGGAATAGTAAAAAAAAAAAAAGTATTCGATCATACTGGAGTAAAAACTCCATATATGATACCTCTATATTCACCAAAACAATGACCAGGACAAGATACAAAATTATTTTGATACCCCATATGCATAGGTTTTTCAAGGTTTGGGGGAGCCACAGGCCCAAACTGGAACATGCGCGTTTCCATTTTCACACTTTGAATTTTCACAGCTTGCGTCACTGGTACCATGTCTCATTTGGGGCTGTGTAACAGTGCTCCACTCTAACATTTCCCCCCAAAAGTGTATATTTTTGGAAAGTAGACACCCCAGGCTCTCATTTTTTGTATGTTTTCAAATTTCTTACGCAGCCATTTTACCACAAATCCTTCGTAAATCTTGATGTAAGTAAAAAATTCAGCGTTTTTCACACACAGGTTTCAATGTTGATGTGAATTTGAAGCACAGGATAGGTGAAGATTTTTAAAAATGCATTTAGTGTTCAGCTCCTTCTTCTGAGTACGGCACCACCCCATATGCATAGGTTTTTCAAGGTTTGGAGGAGCCACGGGGCCCATATTGGAACATGCGCGTTTCTAGTTTCACACTTTGAATTTTCACAGCTTGCATCACTGGTGCATGTCTCATTTGGGGCTGTGTAACAGTGCTCCACTCTAAGATTTCCCCCCAAAAGTGTATATTTGTGGAACCTAGACACCCCAAGCTTTCATTTTATGTATGTTTTCAAATTTGTTACGCAGCCATTTTACCACGAATCCTTCTTAAATCTTGATGTAAGTAAAAAATTCAGCGTTTTTCACACTTAGGTTTAAATGTTGATGTGAATTTCAAGCACAGGATAGGAAAAGATTTTTTAAAATGCATTGATTAGTGTTCAGTTGCTTCTTCTGAGTACGGTAATACCCCATATGCATAGCTTTCTCATGGTTTGGGGGAGCTACAGGCCAACTTTTGAATAAACATTAAACTTTCACAGCTTGCACAACTCGTGCCATGTCTCATTTTGGGGCTGTGTAACAATGCTCCATTGTAAAATTTCCCCCTAAAAGTGTATATTTTTGTAAAGTAGACAACCCAGGCTTTCATTTTAGGCAAGTTTTCAAATATTTTTACGCAGCCGTTTTACCATCAATCCCTTGTAAATCTTTACTTAAATTAAAAATTCAGCATTTTTCACACTTGGGTTCAATGTTGATGTGGATTTCAAGCACAGGATAGGTCAACATTTAAAAAACTGCATTGATTAATGTTCAGTACAGTACAGCAATACCCCATATGCTTAGGTTTGTCAGGGGTTGAGGAATCTACTGGGCCCAGTTGGTAACAAGCGCGTTCCATTGTCAGATGGGGCATTTTTACAGCTCGCTTAACTGGTGCCTTTTGTATTATTTGGGGTGTTAAGCAATGTTGCAATTAATATTTTACCCCCAAAATATATTTTTAGTAAGGAATACAATCCTGGGTTTTAGTCTAGGTGCATTTTGGCAATTTTTTCTCAGTCATTTTACCACCAATCCCTCCCAAAACCTGCAGTAAGAAAAAGAAAACCCTGTATTTTCACACCTATATTTCGGTGTTGCTGTGGATTTCAAGCACAAGATATTTGGAGATTTGTAAAAATACATTGTCCACAATTCAACTACATTTTCTGAGTATGGCAATTCCCCATATGCATAGGTTTGTCAGTGTTTGGGGGTTTTACTGGGTTCAGTTGAGAACATGCACGTTTCCATTTTTAGACATGGAAAAAACAGGGTTGTTCCCATTATATCTTCATAGTGTTAGATCTAAGGAGGGATGTGTTTTGGAGAAAAAATATAGGATATTTCAGGGGGAATGTGTGGCCAAATAATTAAATTACAGAATTACTGCATTTCACGTAAGTGATACTGTTTGAAACATTCACCAATGCAGAGCCCATGTTTTGTAGGGCAATCAGGACAGTAGAATGTGGTTTCTGTCCGTCTGCCATTGGCGTAGCACACCCTGCAGCGTTTCTGTGGGTTACTCTTTTGGGGGGTTGGGGGGATTTTAAATGCAAAGTGTCCTAAATAGGGTCTCTGATGTAAAACTGCTGTTGCCCCTTCAAACAAAAAACTGGAAATGACATGCATTTGGAATTGTAAAAAAGTGATTTTTTGAGTGGGGTTTGCCAGTTTAAAAATTATATAGGAATTATAAACTGCAGTCTGCATCAGGAGAATAGCAACCTTCTTATAGCAGACACTCGATTTTCTCATGGTGAGGTAAGGCTGCATGAGTTGATCACAAAGATCAACACCCCCCATGTGTTTATTGTAGTCTCTGATGCAGACTGGTTTCCTGAGGACCGTGCCACGGACAGAGACTGGCACAGTTCCCTCATCATGCATAGTTGTCAGCATGTACACGTCCTTTTTGTCTCTAAACTTCACTGCCAGCAGCTCCTCTTGGCACAAAGCTAAGGATGTTCCCTTTCGTAGCTTGCAGCTGATCATTTGTTTGGGCATCTCCTTACAATTTCTCCTAACAGTGCCACAGGCCACAGTGTCAAAATAAAAAAGTGATTTGAATAAAAGGGGGCTTGTATAATAGTTATCTACAAATAATTGGTATCCTTTATTTAACAGGGGGGAAAAGAGATCCCAAACAATTTTGCCATTGGTTCCCAGATATTCAGGGCAACCAGGAGGATCAAGCTGGCTGTCCTTGCCCTCATAAATGCAAAAAGCATAAGTGTATCCTGTGGCGCTTTCACACAACTTATAAAATTTGACGCCAAACTTGGAGCGCTTGGAGGAGATATATTGTTTAAGGCCCAACCTTCCCTTATATTTCATTAAGGACTCATCAACAGATATTTGTTTTTGGGGGGTAGCGTTTTCAGACATTTTTTTTTGCAAATGAGTTATAAGGGTGCGAATTTTATACAGCCTGTCATACTGGGGGTGATCTTTGAGGAGGCACAGGGTGTTATTGTTCAAATGCATGAAGCGCAAAAGCATTTCATAGCGTCTCCTGCTCATTTTTTGCCCGAAAATGGGGATAACGCATACAGGATTTTTGCTCCAGTATGACTTGATGCTTGGCTTTTTAATTATCCCCATAGCCATAGTTAGGGCCCAGAATATCATGAATTCAGCAACATCTGAGGGGTACCAGGATTGCTGCTTGGAAACAGAGTGTGGGATTGGCTGCAATGTATTGGGCTGCATAAATATTTGTTTGTGCTACAATCTCCCCCAAAATGTCTTCCCCCAAAAATAAATTAAAAAACTGCTCCTGGTTAAAACCGGCCATATCTACATTTATTCCTGGGCTGCCTGTGAAATCGGATATTGCTGGACTTAATCCCACTGGTGGTACTCATTCTGTAGACTCTGGATGAGGGGCAGGCCTTGTGGCAGGTCTTTGAGCATGTCTTGGGGCTGCTACTGGGGCATGTCGCCTTGTCACCTAACTAACCTATTTAACTACCTAAAAATTAAAAAAAAAATAAATACATTTTTATTTAAAAAAAAAAGTGATTTCAATGGGGGGGGGGGGCAAAAAAAACCCACAGATCAGCAGAAGGTGATCTGCAGCACTTGATCACTAAACTGAGTGATCAAGGTGGGGGGAACGATTGATTACTGTATTATAGTGATCAATTGGAAAAAAAAATATTTTTTTCTTTTTTTTTTAACTTTGTTGCAAGCCTGCAACACTGGAACACTTTAGCAACGATCTCTCTATCTGTCTCTATCAGACACAAATCTGAGGAGGAGAGAGACAGAGAGATATGACAGAAGCAGTGTTTTGAAAACACTGCTTCTGTCATACGCTGGGTAATACATGTGATTCGCTATTTTAGTGAATCACATGTATCAACAATGCGGGCATTGGCTGAAACTAGATGCTCCGATATCGGACCACCTAGTAACAAGCAGCCCGCATCTCTCTCATCGCGCACAGTGGCGGCGATGGGAGAGTTAACCCTTGACATGCCAGGACCATCAATGGTCCTTAAGTGCAGGACCAGCATGACGGTCCTGCCACATCAATGGTCCTTAAGGGGTTATGTGAAAATGACCTCAGATTTTCCCGGTCCTTAAGGGGTTAAATGTAATCAAACTAGAATTGAAAATTGTGTATTTCATGCTACCTTGAGATTTTTTTGTGGCTGGTAAGTGGGTTTAGCCACCCAGCGATAGTCATGGATTGACTCTGTTTAAGTTAGTGCTTTGGTGAGAGCTAGGATTTATTTTTCTGTTGTTTATTTATTTTGAGTTCCTGTAAGAAAATACACAGTTTTGAACTACCCAATAAACATTGTTAAAGTAACTTAAAGTGACTTCCAGATTCTGTTATTTATAGCCCTAGAAGACTGTGCTAAGAAACCCTAAGTCTGTGAGTATTTATCACACTTGGGGAATGTGGGCATAGCACTGAAGAGTCTGTGGGTTTTTGAAAAATGGAGGCCACTGCAGCACAACAGGAGACTAACTGGGTGCTGGCAGCACAAATAACTGGGCAACAGAACATTACGCAGATACTCCAACAGGAGGTGCAAGTTGGGAAGTTATCTGGTACTGGAAAATTTTTTAACTTAATGACTACCCAGACAGAGGGAAATGTCCCCAAGAGGTCAGCAGCATGTAAAATGGCCACAAAGACCATTAAAATCACATGTTAAATGTTTCAGATGTCAGAAATATGGTCATTTTATGAAGGACTGCCCATTGTCTACTGAACCTATGCAATGTAATGTAAGAGAATATGGTCATGTATATACAGTGTATTCTGGTGCACAGGTATCTCCCATGTCAACAGTTCCTTCTAAGGTCCCACATTTATGTTGGGTAACAGTAGAGTGTAGAAAGATTCAGGCCTTGCTTGACTCTGGGAGTATGGTTACTCTGGTTTCTAAAAACCTGATAAGCTAAATAATTCCAAAGTAATTGAAATACTATGTATTCATGGAGATAGGCATCAATATCCTACTGCTGATTTGAGGTTTGAACCAGAAACAGTTTTTTTTCCGCATCAGGTGGGTGTAGTACTAAGTATTGCTCATAATATTGTCCTAGGTAGAGATTTCCCTCATTTCTTTGCCCTCCACATACAATGATGCAAATGCTTTATCTGAAGAATTGTATGACCTTTTTCCAATTTCTGACAAAAAAAAATACATTTGAAACTGTAAAATTAAATGAAAATGGTACACTTTCAAGGGTAATGGTAGGAGATGAACCTGAACCAGAAATACAGTTTCAAGATCTAGATTTGGAGAGTGGAGAATTTGGGGCTGCACAATGGGAAGACCCAACATTGGTAGAAGTAAGAGAAAATATTAATGTTTGAACGGGTCACAAATAAATCAAGATATACCCCTTACTTTCCCATATTTCAAGGTTGAAAATGAATTGTTGTATCGTGTTGAGAAAAAAGGAACTGATGTGGTCGATCAACTTTTGGTCCCCCAAGAATATTGTAACACTGTGTTACATCTCGCTCATAGCCATAGTCTGGGGACTCACCTCGGGGCTGACTAAACAAGAGATAGGCTAGTAAGGAGGTTCTACTGGCCAGTATTTACAGCAGTGAAGAACTATTGTTCCTCATGGCCTAAGTTAATGCATTTGTTTAGCAGAGTTGGGATCCCTGAGGAGATCCTTACAGATCAAGGTACCCCTTTCATGTCACAGATAACAAAAGACTTATGTAAGTTGCTTCAGATAAAGCACCTAAGAACCTCTGCATACAACCCACAGACTGATGGTCTGGTGGAAAGGTTTAACAAAACTTTAAAAAGTATGTTACAGCGGGTGATAGACAAGGATGGGAGAAATTGGTACTCTCTCTTATCTTACCTAATGTTTTCCATTAGAGAGGTTCCCCAGGCATCTAAAGGGTACTCCCCGTTTGAATTGTTGTATGGCCGACAACCTAGGGGATTACTAGACTTTGCAAAAGAGACTTGGGAAAATGAGTCTACTCTGTACCACAGTGTGATACAGCATGTGGCCCAGATGCAGGAACGCATTACAGCAGTTCTGCCAATAGTGCAGGAACACATGAGGAAAGCCCAAGAAAGACAGAGCCATAACTATAACAGGAATGCTAGAATTTGCACTTTTAAACCTGGGGATAGAGTATTGGTTCTTATCCATACAGTAGAAAGTAAATTTCTTGCAAAATGGCACGGCCCCTATGAAGTAATGGAAAGAACTGGTGGGGTAAGTTATAAAATAAGCCAACCAGGCAGAGGGAAACCAGAACAAATATACCACGTGAATCTTTTAAGAGGTTCTGTTCTCTGAAAAGCACTTAGTTTCACAACCCATTCCTAAATGAGAAACTGTTGTTCATATAGCTGAAACTCTCTCTGCACAACAAAGAAATGAAGTTATTGCATTTGTGGCTAGAAACTCTGATGTGTTTTCTACAGTGCCAGGGAGAACAAATGTAGTGAAGCATGACATCTATACTGACCCAGGGAAATGTATTAGCCTGAAACCTTATCGAATACCTGAGGCCAGAAGGGAAGCTATTAATTCTGAAGTTACAAAGATGTTGAAGCTGGGGGTAATTGAGGAGTAACACAGTGACTGGATTAGTACAGTTGTGTTAGTCCCAAAACCAGATGGTTCCATCCGATTTTGTAAAGACTATCAGAAACTGAACAGCATATAAAAATTTGACACATACCCCATGCCAAGGGTAGATGAATTGGTGGATAGGTTAGGTACAGCCCAGTACCTTACAACATTAGACCTGACTAAAGGTTATTGGCAGGTCCTCCTTACAGAATGGGCTAAGGAAAAGACTTCCTTTTCCACACCTGTAGGTCTTTTCCAGTACAAAGTTCTGCTACTTGGGTTGCATGGAGCCCCAGCCACATTTCAAAGAATGATTGATCAAATCTTGCAATCACATAAACAGTAAACCACAGCTTATCTTGATGATATTGTGATCCATAGCGCAGACTGGGAAACACACCTTACTAGGGTTCAGGCAGTACTAAACTCCCTAGGTGCAGCATGTCTTACTGCTAACCCTGACAAATGTTACATAGGTTTAGAGGAAGCAAAATAATTGGGGTACACTGTTGGAGGGGCTTAGTTAAACCTCAAACATCTAAGGTGGAGGCAATACAGAATTGTCCATGTCCTGTTTCCAAGAAAAAATTTAGAGCATTTTTAGGGCTCACTGGGTATTACCGAAGGTTCATCCCTAATTTTTCTACAATTGCAAGCCCTTTGATAGACCTAACTAAAGCTAGAGGCCCCTTTATGGTGAAATTGGCACCTGAGGCAGAGCAGGCATTTGTAGCATTGAAAGCTGCCCTATGTGCTACTCCAGTATTAGCTACACCAGATTTCTCAAAGGAGTTTGTTGTACAAAAGGATGCATTTGATATTGGTGTGGGGGTGGTACTGTCTCAAGAAGTTCAGCGTGATGAATATCCCGTTCTGTACTTAAGCTGAAAGTTAAATTCCCATGAGAAGAACTACTTCATTGTGGAAAATGAATGTCTGACTCTCAAATGGGCATTAGAGACCCTTAAATACTATTCATTTGGAAGGCCATTTAAGCTGATCACTGACCATGCTCCTCCCACGTGGATGAGCCAGAATAGGGAAAAGAATGCAAGGGTGACACGTTGGTTTCTTAGCCTACAACCATTCAATTCTTCCATAGAACATAGGGCAGGATCTAAACTGGGAAATGCAGATGGTCTTTCTAGAGCTCACTGCCTGATGGCCAAGGTCGCTCGCCCCTTCCGGTCTGACCTGAGGGGGAGGATATGTGACAATGTCAGAGGAATAATAGTAGAAGGAAGATATTTAGGACCCAGAATACTACACAGTTTATACCCACTTTAGGGTTCAGAAAGAAACTACATTTCCCAGCAGGTAGCACTGCAGGTGAGGGATAGTTAGGACCCTGACCTAACCTTAATTGTGAAAAATGGTTTTTAAAGTTCAGAACAAGAAAGGCTCTGGTCTCTCTCTCCTTTGTTTGATTTCTCTGCTGATTGCAAGAGAAGAAAATAGCTACTTTAAAGGTAATCAAACTAGAACTGAAAGTTGTGTATTTCATGCTACCTTGAGATTTTGTTGTGGCTGGGAAATGGGTTTAGACATCCAGCGATAGTTAAGGATTTACTCTGTTTAAGTTAGTGCTCTGGTGAGAGCTAGGATTTATTTTTCTGTTGTTTATTTTGAGTTGCTGCAAGAAAATACACAGTTTTGGACTACACAATAAACACTGTTAAAGTGAATTCCAAATTCTGTTATTTATAGCCCTAGAAGACTGTGCTAAGAAACCCTATGGCTGTGAGTATTTATCACAATATACATATACTAGTTAAAAAGCTTGTGTACATGGGCCACAGTGCCACCCAGCAACCTCGGCTGGTGGCCGGATCCTCTCGACAGTGGCAGCGCTGCAGTCATACTCAGCAGAGACTGCCCGCGTCGCGGCTGATACGGAGCGAGGCGCTCTCCGAATTCAGACCTTAGTCCTCTCTGTGCACCTTCCTGGGATCGCTTGCACCCAGGAAGGTGCACAGAGAGGACTCCGGTCTGAATTCGGATCACCCCGCTCCGTATCAGCCAAAGTGCGGGCAGTCTTTACTGTGCATGACTGCAGCGAACACAGCCTTCTCTACTGCACATGAAGGCTTCTGACAAACATATATTAGCTAATTATTATTTAGGATACACAAAAATACTAAAACGAGTCAAAGAATAATCAGAGGTTCAAGCTGTGCCAGAAGTTTTGGTAGAAGAAGAAGTTGCAATAAAACAATGAGAAATGGTAGAGCAGCTGGACCTCATAAAATTACTACTGTAATGTTGAAAGCCGGAAGTCAAATCTTATTCAAAGCCATAGCTAAGCTATTTTAAAAATGCCTACTACTCGGCAAATGCCTGAAACATCCTACTTTACAAAAAAGGTGATAAGGCGGGTCTAAAAAACTACCAGCCAATAGGCCTATTGCAATGATCTGCAAGGTTTTCACAAACGTACTATCAAGAAAGAATGGACACAATACTTAAAGCAGCACAATCTAAGGAAAAAAGCAGGCTTCAGGAACGGTTTCAGTACAACGGACCACATCCGGACAGTGCAACAAGTTATAGAGCGACATAATGAATATAACCTTCCATTATACATAGATATACATAGCCTTCATTTACTACGAAAAGGCCTTTGACAAAGCAAAAAAGCAAGCAATAATCAATGCTCTGATCAACCAAGGAATAGATAGAGCTTACATCAATATCCTCCAAACTATATATGAAAATGCAACTGTATCAACGCAGGTCAACAAAGATAAAGTCCAGATCAACATAGAAAAAGGGGTCCAAAGAAGATGCAATCTTGCCAAAACTATTTCCTGCTTGTTTAGAAGAAATGTACCTCAAACTAAATTGGTTCAATAAAAGACTTAAGATCAATGGAGATTACCTACATCATTTATGGTTTGCAGACAACATCATACTATTTGCAAGTAGTCCTGAAGAACTACAAGAACACATTGAAGCGCTACAACAGGAAAACAAAAATGTTGGTCTGAAACTGAATATCAAGAAAACACAAGTTTAACAAATTTATCATACCAAGAAAAATCACAGTAGATGGACAAGAGCAAGAAGAAGTGGACAAGTATGTTTACCTTGGACACGAAATGTCAACAGATGAAAACACCATGATGGAAACAGAGCAAGCAAGCATTTGGAAAACTTAGAAGTACTGTATTTAACCCCTTAAGGACCATTGATGTGGCAGGACCGTCACGCTGCTCCGGCACTTAAGGACAAATGACGGTCCTGGCACATCACGTACTTTTACTCACCACGCTGCTGTAGGAGCGCGGTGAGTAATACCGGGGACTGAAGTTGATCGCTCCAAGACCGGAGTGATCTCTTTCAATCCCCCGTTCGGCGTGCCGCCCCACGTGATCAGTCATGTGGGACGTCACGTCAAAGTTTCCCATCTGGTCCTTAAAGGACCGCACACCCTGGGACCGCTGGTCCTTAAGGGGTTAAAACAAATTTACCATTCTGCCTCAAGGGAAAAGTTTTTCACCAATGTGTCCTCCCAGTCCTTACATAAGGCTTTGAAACTTGTATAGTGAATGCCAAAGCCATAAAAAAACATAACAAAAACGTGTATGTGGATTCTTCCGCAATCTGAGGAGGCCTTCATCTTGCAATAGACCAACATGGGCTGGATATATAATGATATATAATATAATAATTATTTATCCTCTTTTACTTCAACACCCCTTTTTATGCAATATTGGACTTTGTTTCATTTTGCTATTGTTGTTGGAAACAATGACTAGTGTTGAAGTTTGTAATTTAGAAGTACTCCAAACCTTTCTCTCCTAAAATAATTCCATTTAGTTCATGAGTAGCACTGGGATTTTTTTCTTCCCAAACTTTACACTTTCTCACAGTAAAGCGGAAATTTCACCTAAGCACAAGTTTGCTTTAATCCACTTATTATACCAATTGTAACTGTGCTGGGTTTTGTTTTAAAAAAAAAAAACGCGATAGAAATGAAGTTTAAGGGTTAACTTTTTCCCTCTTCTCCTCATTCTGATCGGCACCATCTTGCCAATGAGAATACAGAAGATCCTCCTCCCCGCTGGTCTGTCAGTAAGCTGGAGTACTCTCATTGGCTAGATATTGATCTCTGCCAATGAGAGTTCTCCAGCTTACTGACAGACCAGCAGGGAGGAGGATCTCTCCTGTATTCTCATCGGCACAAACTGTGCCACTCAGAATAAGAAGACATCCAGAGGGAAAAGGTAAACCCTCAAACTTAATTTCTATTGCGCTTCCTTTTTTTTTTTAAGAAACAAAACCCAGCACAGTTACGATCGGTATAATAAATGGATTAAAGCAAACTTGTGCTTAGGAGAAAGTTCCGGTTTAAACTGCATATTCCATTTGTTTGCCATTTTATGTAAATACCTCTGTAGATAACAAACCTCCTGCTCTGAATTTATTACCCTGCATAATTTAGTGACATCTGCAAATACTGAAATCTTGCTTTCTGTACCGATTTCCAGGTCAATTATATGTTTAAAAGCAGTGGACAAACTACTGAATCATGATCTAGTGCACTCTCAGCTTTACCTGTATTGGAGAATTTTTCATTTACAACACACTTTCCCCTATCTTTCAACCAGTTTTCTGTTCATTTGAAAAGGTTATTTCCTAGCCCTTATTTTATTAATCCAGCCTCCTGCGTGGCACTGCATAAAATGCCTTTTCAAAATCTAGAAGTACTTCATTTCATGTCGCCCTTTTACTCCACGTGACATGTTTAACCCTTTCAGTGCCAGAGGGGTACTCAACACATTGCTCTGCAATGTGTTGTGTACCCCTCTGCCACTGAAAGGGTTAATGCAGAGTGAAGCCGCGCAATATTTCAAGTGCGCCCATTTAAATAGATACCGAGCTGGAGGGCTGTCTCCTCCAAGAAACTTGGCGAAACTCACGCAGTTCATCTCATACAGACATGCTAATGCTATATTTTTCTAACCCCTCATTTGCTGGCTGTTGAAGGACATTGACTAACCCATAACCTTTTAGTATTTTATCATAACCATTTTATATAGTGTTCACAATTTTGTGGTATATATTATTGATATAAGTTTTATTGTTAAAAAATATAGGATTTTTAAAAATAATATTAAAATGAATATGATGTGTATATTCTTGAATCACTCGCATGAGTCAAAGTGCTAGGATATTTGTTGTATATTTCTAATTATTTTTGCCAGAGTGTATTAACCCAAGGCAGGTTAACTAACACACACCAATACTAGTATTGAGCCATCACAGCACCTTTTTGTTTATTTCTACTAATTCTAATAAAATATTTCAAGCTTTGACAGCACCATCAGTAGTATAGTGGGTAAGGTGCTGGTTCTACACAGGGTTTGAAACCTACGGTGACATTTTTTTTTTCTTAATTACCAGTTAGATTTTAAATTAAACAACAACAAAATTAAATTGTTGTTAATAGTGCCGTTTTTAACCCTTTAAGTGTCCCAGAGGTTTGCAATACATATGCCTATGGTACTGAAAGAGTTAAGGGTGGTCAGCTCAGCGTTTTAGCAGAGACAGCAAATTGTAGTCTGGCTTCATAGAGAGCTAAACTCAGGTAGACGATATTGGGACTGTGAACTCCGACAGCAGAGGCACCTATCAGAGCATAATGCATGTGATGAACAGCCATATAACAAATGAACACACCCACATGAATAACAGAGTGCATCTTTAACCTGCAATTACATATGGAAATGAGCCATTATCGATGTATTCAGTGCAAAAATCATAAACATCTCAAAGGCATGGAGGATTCTTGGTGATGACAGTGAATAGGGGCATATTTATGGGGATGTGATGGTGAAGACAAGTTATGTGCATATTGGCGATGTACATAATACACATGTCCAAAACAACATCTCCATTCTGAGCCCTTATTGGACCTTAGTGCATCTCGGCCCATGTCTGTTATTTGTTATCATTAGGTGCAATACTTTGTTATTTCTTGTTGGCACGTCCACCATTTGTGACATGTGGCTATCCCTAATCATTCTCACAAACTTGTTTTCCTTAGAACTCTGACAGGTCTCAAGTCGCCAGTTTAAATCTGGCTAGTTAAAATCTCCCGTAATTATAGTGTGCCCAAGATGTGCATCTTTTTTCTTTTGCAGTAACACATGTCCATAACATTCTCATCAATGTTCAGTGGTTTGCAGCATACACCTAGCAACCTCTTTTTTTTTTTAGACCTTTTACACAACCGTTCACTTCAATTCCTACCCACAAGGACTTAACATCATCTCCAGTTTCCTCATAAATATCTCTCTTTAAACTTGGCTTTAGATATGGCTTCAAATATAGGCACACACCTCCTTCTCGTCTGTTAATCCTGTCTCTCCTAAACAATGAATAGTCCTCAATACTTATAGCCCAATCATGTGTATCATCGCACCATTTCAGTTATACCAATTATGTCCAAATGCTCATTAACTGCCAATAATACAGCTCTCCTATTATGCCTACCTTACTTTTTGCTTTCCCCAACATACAATTAATTTTGTCTTCCTTATGTATTTTACCCACAACTTGCCTGTTTTCTACATCCGCATTTAACAGGAGTTCCTCCCTATTAGCTACACTTATTTCCACCCCCATGATCCATTACTTGTAGCCAGTTCCTATTTACACTATCTATCCAATTTTCCTGGCTATACACTATCTTCATTTCCTAGTTTAAAAGCCTGTCCAGCCTTCTAAGCATTTGATCCCTTAGCACAGCAGGTCCCTTAGCATTTAGGTACAATCCATCAAAACCATACAGATTGTACCCAAGAGCAAAGCCAGCCCAGTACTCTAAAAACCTCAAACCCTCCTTCTTACACCAATACTTAAGCCATGCATTAAGTTCCCTGAGCTCCCTCTGCCTACCTGTACTGGTAGTATTTCAGAAAATACTATTCTAGAGGTCCTTGAATTGAGCTTGCACCGTAAATCCTTGAAAATATTTTTCAGGGGCCTCCTCCAACTTTTTCATTAATATCAATATGTACCAAGACAGCTGGATACTTTCCAGCCCCTCCCAATAATCTGCCTGCTCTGTCCACAATAAGCCAAACCCAAGTACCCGGGAGACAACATACTGTTCGGTACTCATTTTCCTGGTGACAGATTACCCTATCCACCCTCCTAATAGTAACATAGTAAAATAGTAAATTAGATTGAAAAAAACCCTTGCCTCATAACCCAGTGACATGAGAATTATATTGCTTTCCTGCTACCAAATAAGATAGTCTTTATCAGACCTTCCTGATTTGCCTACTAATACACAGTATAACCCTGTTTGTTGCCTTTTGAAAGAAATGTATCTAATCTGCTCTTAAATGTATCCATTGTATCTGCCATAACCACATCCTTGGGCAAGGAAGCTCAATATAACAGACCTTACTGTAAAAAACAAACAAACCCTTCCTTTGATGAAGTCTAAACCTCCTTTCCTCTAATCTCAAGGGGTGTCCCCTGGTCATTTGATCAGACCTTGGAATGAATAGCTCACCACAGAGATCCTTGTATTGACCTCTCATATACTTGTACAATGTGATGAGATCTACTCTTAGTCATCTTTTCTCAAGAGTAAATAAACCAAGTTTGTCTAGTCGTTCCTCATACGACAAGTTCTCCATTCCCTTAATTAATTTTGTTGCTCTTCGCTGTACCCTCTCCAGTTCTAGAATATCCTTTTTCAGAACTGGTGCCAAAAACTGCACTCCATATAAGAGGCGAGGTCTTACCAATGATTTGTACAATGGAAAAATTATATTATCCACTCTTGCTTCAATACCACTTTTTATGCAAGACAGGACTTTGTTTGCTTTTGCTACTGCTATTCGACACTGGTCACTGTTTCTAAGTTTGCAGTTTACAAGGATTCCCAGGTCTTTCTCTATGTTACAGCTTACCTTGGTTTCGCGTCATCTGCAGGCGCGAGGCTTCAAGCATGTAGCAGGCCTCTGTTTTATGTCAGTCTCCTCCTACCTACTTCCTTCCTACATACTTCCTTCTTCTAAGCTGCTCCTCCAACCTACTTCCCGAGGAGGGGTTTAAAGGGCAGACTGAGTTCTGACTCAGTTGCCCTTGCGTTGTTGCACAATACAGTTCTGTTTCCCTTGAGCTCTGTGTATGATCTGGCTTGTCTGACCATCCATTCTGGTGCTGACCTGTGGCTCTGTCTGACTATTCTTTGCCTGCTCCCATTGTGTAGTGTACACCCAATCTGGTGCAGACCTGTGGCTCTGGCTGACTACCTGAACTGTGTATGACCTGGTCTGTCTGTCCATCCATTCTGGTGTTGACCTGTGGCTCTGTCTGACCATTCTCCTTGTGCGTTCCAATTTGGCGTAGACATCCTTTCTGGTGCAAACCTGTGGCTGTGGCTGACTACCCACTCCGTGTATGACCTGGCTTGTCTGACTACCCACTCTGGTGTTGACCTGGGGCTCTATCCACTGCTCATCCAGGATACTAATGCTTCAGCGGATATCCTATCTGGTGCAAACCTGTGGCTCTGGCTGACTACCCGCTATGTGTATGACCCGGCTTGTCTGACTATCCTTTCTGGTGCTGACTAAGGGGCTCTGTCTGTTTCCTCCGTGTGTTGGTCCCCGCTCCACAGACACCCATCCTAGTGCGGACCTGGGGCTCTATCAGACTCCTAGACTGACTGCAGGCTGAGTCAGTGCTAGTCCTTTAGGCATTCCAAATTACCTTGAGGCTCCAGTGGGCTGAGGCCTAGTCTCGGACAGTGTGATTTATCTACTGGCAAATTGCTATTTCTGATACAGTGCTTGCCTCTTTGATCACGCTCTGTGTGTTATCTGTTTACATGCATTACTGGTATTATTCTAATAAAAGATTGTTTTACTTTACCGTACTGACTCCTGGTTTATTCCTGGGAACCGTGACACTCTAGCAATGAGTCCCCTAAAATGATTCCATTAAGTTCATAAGTAGCATTGGGATGTTTTCTCTCACGGACCGCAGCACGAGGCAAAGCCGGTAGAGCGGTGCTATACTCCATCTTTGCTTTTTATGCCACCAGTTGAATCCAGATTTATTTTGGGACAACATATACCACTAGTACTTCAACTAATGACAAAGTGGTTACATTTGTAACATCTAAGAACATTTCGTTAAAAGATTAGCACCATTCACCAACAGAAGTGGCTACTTGGATAGCAGGAGGACTGGAGGACACAGCACGATTGGCTAAAAGGAACAGTGACCTGACTGACATGCATTAAGTCCAAGAAGAGCCTTTGTAAGTGCAAAATGTATATTCTTATGCATTTTCCTGTTGTTAACTAAATTACTACACTTAGATTTTACCCATTTTTTGTGAGCTGTTTTTTGAGTTTTATCTAGACCCAATGACCCAATTTTGGCCAAGTTTTAGCTGTTGGACAGATGGCCTCACATTTGACTCTAGAACACTTTCGTGTACAGAGGAGTTCATGCTCGACTCAATGACTGCAAGATTCCCAGGTCATGTGGCTGCAAAACAAGGGCAAATTATCACCCCTCCACCACCGTGCTTGAGAGCTGGTATGAGGTGTTTGTGCTGATATGCTGTGTTTGGTTTTTGCCAAATGTGCCATGGTGCATTATGGCCAAACATCTCCACTTTGGTCTTGTCTGTCCAAAGGACATTGTTCCAGAAGTCTTGTGCGTTGTTCAGATGCAACTTTGCAAACCTAAGCTGTGCTGCCAGGTTCTTTTTAGAGAGAGGAGGCTTTCTCCTGGCAACCCTTCCAAACAAACCATACTTGTTCAGTCTTTTTCTAACTGTACTGTCATGAACTTTAACATTTAACATGCTAACTGAGGCCTGTAGAGTCTGAGATGTAACTCTTGGGTGTTTTGGAATTTCTCTGAGCATTGCACTGTCTGACCTTGGAGTGAATTTGCTGGTACGTCCAGTCCTGGGAAGATTGGCAACTGTCTTGTATGCTTTCCTCTTTTGAATAATCTTTCTCACTGTAGAATGTTGGACTTTAAATTGTTTGGAAATGGTCTTATAACCCTTCTCAGATTGATGGGCAGCAACAATTGCTTCTCTAAGATCATTGCTGATGTCTTTCCTCCTTGGTATGGTGTTAACACACACCTGAATGCTCTAGACCAGCAAACTGCTAAAACTTCAGCTTCTATAGAGGTGATCACACTTACAGATGATCAATGAATCAAGGGCATTTAATTATCAGCACATGTCTGCTACTTAGCATCTTAATTCCTATGAAAACAGTAAGGGTGTACTTTCACACATGGTTTCTCCATTTTGGCTTTATATTTGTTAAATAAATCATGATGCAGTGTAATATGTCATGTGTTACTGTTTACCTGAGGTTGTATTTAACTCATTTTTAGACCAGCTAAAGAACAGATGATTGTTAATATGTCCTGATATGTAAAACCACAGGGCGTACTTTCTTTTTCACATAACTGTATACGCTTGGGTATATTTCTGCAACCTAAATTTGAATTCTGACCATGTTTCCTCAGTATTTTTACCTTTAAAGTGTTAGTAATGTCCAAAAAAAAAGATTTTTGCATTTAGAAGAGCTTAAAAAGCTGAGCTAAATGCAAAAAAACATATCTCTCAAACCACTATGGTTTAAGAGATACAGGTGTTTAAAGTTTGCTGTTTCCTACTGACAGCTGTAAAGCTGTCAGCAGGAGATTCGTGTCGGTCAACACGGAAGCCCTTGAGAAGTGCCAAGATCTCGTTACTTACAAGGAATCGCTTCATTGGAATGGTCTAAAAAATGTGCCAGGTGTACAGGCACGCGTTTTAGACCATTCCAATGAAGGGATTCCTTGTAAGTAACGAGATCTTGGCACTTCTCAAGCGCCTCTGTGTCGACCGACACGAATCTCCTGCTGACAGCTTTACAGCTGTCAGTGGGAAACAGCAAACTTTAAACGCCTGCATCTCTTAAACCATAGCGGTTTGAGAGATACTGTTTTTTGCATTTAGTTCAGCTTTTTAAGCTCTTCTAAATGCAAAAAACTTTTTTGGACATTATTAACACTTTAAATAATTTATCCCAGTCTATGTGTTGCACTGAAGCTCTTAACAATTTGAAGACAGCTTTTTTAAAATGAAGGGTTTTGGTTGAACCTATACAGCTTTGCTTTGTCAAACTGATCTCATGTTGTGATCACTGTTTTCCAAATGTAGTAGAGTCCCTTACAACCACAACCTGCCTTGGTTTCTGCCTACTCTGAATATCATATAAACTGTAAGAAGCACTGTTCCTCTGGCTGTTAGAGGAATCAGCCCTTTCCAGTAAGGCCAATTCTGAGCTATCCTCCACATCTTCACAGAATGTTGCAAATCTGTTGGAATGAGTCATCTCAGAACTGGCCTTCCTCTGCCCACTACCTCTTCTTCTTACTCTTACCCAGCTGCCTACTTGCCACTCCTCATCTACATCTCCACCCTCTTCACCAGGAACCCACATACTATCTGCTCAGTGAGCTTTAAGCTCATTTCCAGTTTACACACAAGTTTACAACATTTGTTTCCAGATCTAATATGTTAGATTCTAAAAATATAATATGCTCAAACTTGCTACAGCAGAATGCCCCTTGGAAAGATTGCTCTAAGTGTTCAAACATATGACAAGATGTGTACTGCATTAGACTGTTTAACCGACTATCACTCATTCGTATAGTTTTACAATTCAGCTGGTATTACACTGTCCTATAATTAACACCTTTGATCAAGTATACCAGATTTAAATACGTGGGTCTAGTAAATCTATTTTTAAACTGCTTAAAACAGAATCTGTAATGAAATTCATCTCTGAAGTTTAAACTTTAATCTTATCTCCAGACCAAAACCCTTAAATTACCTGCATCACAGATCTGTAGATTTCAAATCCCTGTTTATTTTCTAACTCCTCATTCTTTCAAACGCCACTTGTCTGCAAGCCAATTAATAGCAAGCCCCAATGAACTATTAACACTAGTCTATTATTAAACATTAGGAGCAGAGTGATAATTACGCTGGTTAAAATACTAAGCATCAGATAATTGCTAGTAAGTTCTCGCTGTCATACAGTGTTGATCACTAACACAATTGATATGTTGCATTAGATTGCTGTATTAACATTATGTCCAGCTACTCATTTGAATCATAAACATTGTTTTCATTATGACTGGATGTGCATGGATCAAGTATTGAGATGTAACACCTGTTGCCCCTGGTATACATTGATTCACCTATCTATATATATATCCAGGGCAGATTTATGTGGCCTCACAATGTGTACCCCTCCCAAAAAGAGGACAGATCATAAAAATGTCATAATATATAACATCTAACCCAGAATGCATGTGCAGTGAAATGAGCCTTTCTCCAGTCTCTGATGATCTATATCTACCCTATACATTCATCTCTATTCGCTTCGGAGGACTATCTTGGAATAAGTAGTGTGATGGGGGAATCCAACTATGTTACTTTTCATGGGAGATATGTGCTATGGTGTTGAAAGCTGTGACTTAATACATGGAGGTTTGACAATTCAGCAAGTGCATAGCCCCGGATGCTAAGATTTTCTTTTCAAGCAATATTTATAAACTTTGTAATTTTGGGTATACCACCTAGTCTATACTATAAAAGAAGAAGTGGTCAGGTGACCACAAATTTTATGTCTGTGCAACACACACCCCCCAGGAAGGCAGCTAGGAGGAGGTTTGCATATGTCCTCTATTGCCTGAGCCCAGTATTACACACACAATTATAATACACACACCCCAGGGCTGGCACATAAGAGCACATAAGCAGATCTCCTATAGAGTGCCATAGCCCAACATACACACCCCAAGGAGCAGCTAGGAGGAAATTAGCATATCTCCTACACACACACTGCCTCAGTACACCATACAGACAGCCATTTAAATGTCAACACCCCTCACTATAACTTCACTGAAACCAAAAATATGGCTGACACTCTCCTCTTGGCATCTGAAATGCAACACACCAACACATTTTGCTTTTGCTCCAAACAGCACTTCCAAAGTTTCTTTTTTTACTTAACCCAAGGTAACACTGTGGTTTATAGAAGCTTTAACACCTTCAGTCCCACAGTGCTATGCAACGCATTGCACAATGTTGTATACCACTGCCACTGAAGGGGTTCAAATGCCACTGCGTCCTCTCATAAGTTAAGCATTCCACCTCCTATCCTTGGTACACGCATAAAATGCCCTGTACGCCTACATTGCTCCAATACAATAAAAAAATTAACCTTTTAACATCCCTAGGGGCCCAAGCTAAAAATGTCATGCCCCTCTGCTCCATTTACCCACTTCCATGTTAGCGACCCATTGAGCCCAAATGACGCAGCCTGGGAATCCGTTCAGCGGCCGGCATGCTTATCTTTGATAGCTGATTCCTCCACTGCTGTTCTCCCTTCCAATATCCTGGGAGCATCATGTCTGCCCTCTCTCATAAAAATTAACCCCCACTAGTGCCGGAGAAACCCAGCGCATCATTTTGCTTTCACTTTTAAAATCAGCATACTTTCAACATGGTTGGTGAAAGGACTCCAGACTGGAAAGCCACGCTAACATGCTCATGCAGTAAGTGATGCAGCACACGGATGTACTCTACTGCACAGAGCAGGGTCTCCACTTTGCTCATCTTATAGTTGCCCGTACTGTTGGGGACATGCTCCCGGAGAGCAGCAAAGCCCAAGTACACAGCTCAGTTTTTCTCTCTCTCGTATATTTACTATTTGTCACCAATGCAACTCAAAGGCTTTACGTTTTTACTATTGCTGACCTGCTCACACGCTTTAACCTTTTGATTGCCAGAGGGGTACGCAATGCATTGTGTACCCCTCTGCCACTTAAAAGTTTAAGTGGCCGACGCTTCCTCTGAAGGAAAAAAATAAAAGCAGCAATTAGCACCATAACACTGAAAATATCATAGGACAACCACCTGCTACAAAACTGGGGGAAGTGCGAGCATTCAGATAAATTTTTTAGTGGCAAAAGAGGATGCAGTTGCAATACATGTTACATATAATTAGACCATCATGCCTTAATCCTTTGAGTACCGGAATGTAACATTCCTTACAGATGTCTGCCCGGATCTTTCCAACATCTTCAGCCACTTTATTTTATTTATTATGCTTTTATAACCAAAATAGGACTTAATTTATATATTATACTGATTACAGGTGAAGTGACAGTGACTTCCTGACTGTAGTAGGGGTACAACTCCTCAGTCATCCTCCATGTGCAATGGCCAGTTAAAGATGATGAGATTAGTGGTACGTTGGTTGATTGGCCCTTTGAAAGATGAAGTATGAAGCTAATAACATTACTCAGGGGACATTAATAGAAGCAGCAGTTCTACAGCTGTTAAGTCACAGGTTGCCCACTCTTTTGCAACTGCAAGACATTTGAGCGCTTAAGCGTGACAAAAAGGTGTAATCCAGCTGTAGCTGGAGAGCTACATGTTGCCCAACAATCGGTGCATGCGACTACAGCCTTCCACTGAATCTAATGATCTGAAACCACTGATTTACATTAATAGCACCACTAGCTTCATTTATAAAATCAGACTGCGGAGCCAGCACCCTCAACAGCACACCTGCGAATGTTTATCCCTTTAAATAAGGAAAGAGTTTAACCCTCTGAGTGGAAAACATATGAATGCATTGCATACATCTATGCCACTCACCAAGTGGAATGGACTGTCATTTGTGTATGTAAGTCCTGTTTTGCTGCTATTTTTATGCTATGTGTCTGATTATTCAATAAATATCATTCATTTTATCCCGTCTTCATCCGATTTGTTATAAAGGGATGTGTTACGCTTGGAAGGCTTTATGCTAGCAGCAATATCTCTGTTTTGCCGATTTGAAAGGTGGCGCTGTGGGTGACGCCACGCTGCTAGGCCTCAGCGAAACTTTATTTTTACATATGTGGAGTCCGGAAGTGTATTGTTTGTATATGGACACTCGAGCCTGAACCGGTTGTTTGTGTCGCAGTCACTCACCAAGTTCAACAAAGTTCGTAATTAAATTCTCTGATCCCCATCAATCCCTGGTTTTATTCTACAAAATTAATCTTCCAACTTCAATCATTTGGGAGCCACAGATGTGCATAATGAATTGCCTTAGAAACCTCACAATCAAAGGGTTAAGGACCTGGCAGACTTAAAATGCTTCCAGTGCCTCTAATTAATGCAACTACTCAACGTTAACTCACCTTGCATCACAATTACAATACATCCTTGTGGCTAAGAGTGTCTTCTATATTTCTTATATTACTCCACTGGTAAGCCCACAGTATTGCTGAAAATGTGCAGTGTCTCCAAGACATTGCACTGCACTTATAACTCATTCAAATTAAGTACTCATTCACTCACATTCATTTAGGGAACACAACAGATAAACAGAATAACTGAAAAATTATTTAATCACTAACAAAAATGTAAAAATAAGGTTATAAAGTGGAATATATGCATCGGAACCACACCATAGCCACATGCCTCAAACACCCAGTCAACCACAGAAATACATACATATATATATATATATATATATATATATATATATATATACACATACAGCCCATCCGGTTTCTATATTATGACATCTGACCAAATCCAGTGGTGAGCAACTAACAGCATCTCTGCAACCCCCATCATCCTTAGGCAGGACACCTGGTGGCTGTCAGGCTACTTCTTTGAGAACCCTCCCTATTGTGTCCATTTTTTTGCTCCCTTCCACCTTTACAGTTGTCTTTGGTCCATCCCACTCCTCCTAACTTTCACCTTCTCCAAGCTTCATAAAGACAGGTAGCCAGAAAGACAGGGTGTGAGTGTATATTTTTTCCTTCATTTTCATATGGGTTAGGTCAGGTAACTGCCTAGTACCAACCACTACTTATGGTTGTGTATGGGTTTGTGTTTGTGTTCACTTTGTGTTTCCAAACATTTCACTACCAGAGAGCTATCCAATGCATTCAATACCTCTTTTGCACTGAAAGGGTTAACCCTTTCAGTGCCTGAGTAGTATCCAATGCTTTGGATAACACAGTGACAATGAAAGGGTTAACCCTTTGACTGCCCTTTCACTGCCACAACCTTATCCAATGCATGGGATACTTCTATGGCAGTGAGTTAACCCTTTCAATGCCAAAGAGGCATTTAATGCATTGTATACCTCAGTGCCACTCAAAGGGTTAACCCTTTTACTGCCACACACCTATCCACTGCATTCAATACCTATTTGCACTGAAAGGGTTAACTCTCTTTGCCCATGACAGGGCAATCAGAAGGTTAAACTATGTCTTTCTGAGCAGTACTCCCTTTATGTGTGTATTTGTGAGGGTGTCTCTGTTTTATGTTTTAAATTATTTTGCTGACACACACCCATCCAATGTATCGGATAGCTCTTTCATACTCAAAGGCTTAATCATTTCAGTGGCAAATGCGTATACAATGCATTGGATAGCTCAGTGTCCGTTCATACATTGTGCAAACAGATCAGGAAACATTTATGAACATTAGTAGAATGTTTTCTTCATCACAAACACATGCTGTAGCTTATTAAAGGAGAACAACACCCAAGAAATAAGTAACTACCTAGTTATGTGTTTTTCTCCTCTGAGGACCAAAGGTGTGCAGTACATTCCTTCAGAATGCTTTCCCCTTTCCACTGATCAATGGGCCAGCTAGATATATTTTTTAATTGTATCTGCAGTTGCAGATATTTGTTGAAGTCTTCCTTTAGTTTACCGTTCTCTCAACAAACAACAAATTTAAATAGTCATGAATGGATGTAATGCGCCAATTGCTTTTATTAGATTATAAACTGAAACTATCTAGCTTTCAGTGCTCTTTCAGAGGGAAAACATAACTGTGGCAGCTGTTGTGATAGTGCTGTCACCAGAGTAGTTTGCTTGCCTCTCTCCTGCATATTCCACTTTCTACCTGGAACGCAAGGTAGGCATGTTTTCCGGCCAGCCCATGTGAGCACCAACCATTATACATGGATTGGCCATTCCTTGGAAGTTGCAATAATCATCTCATCCTCCAACTGCGCTTGTGTGAAAGATCTGCCTTATGCCAAGGAGGCCCGCTTTAAAGACCTTGCTTAATGCAATTTTACTACATTTGTGAGAATGCACTAAAGTTGCTGCATGCAGGACTTTGATGACATCTAACGAGGCAATAGTGACCCATGTGAAAGGCACCACAGTTCACTATTACATTTCAACACAGGTGACAGATCGAAGGCAACACTGACATCAAATGCAAAAAGTAAAGTATATAGAGATAACTGACTTGATATTTAAAGATCATTTACCTAAATATAGTAATTAAGTGATGCAAACTGTGAACCATTTATCCCTAGGGTATAGACCCCATTTAACAAACAAAAAACAGAAATCACAGATATATATTGTTCGGTACCAGCAAGGCGTATCTGTCTTCTTTTAGCACTTTCCATCCCATCACCATAAGACATAAAGAGATTAGCAACCCGAGGAAAGAGAAGATAAATATTACTGAAATCATGGCCACTCTCAGCATCTGATGAGGAATATGGAGAAAAAAGAGAATATGTGAATTAAAACTACTTGAGATAAAGCATTATCTATGGTAAAGGTGCTTGCTATATTCAACTTACCATTATGTGTTCGTGGATTTTGTAGTTGTTGTAAGAATAGGGACCCTCAGTTGGGCTGTCAATGGATAAACACCTGTTCATATCTTCGTCTTCTATATACAGCCAGCAAGCCAATGACTCTGTATATAGCTGCACCATACACAGGACAAGCCCAATTCCTCCAAGAATTAAATTGGTCACATGGCAGACTAAGCAGGCCTTTATCTGAAGAGAAAAGAAGGTGAGATTATACATAGCAGAAAAGAAAAGTCTGGCCAGAGGTAGGAGCACTATACAGTGAAAGATTCTCAGACACTTGGAAAGAAAAGTTAAAGTAATGATAAAGATTTTCATCATTTTCTTCTTATGTTACAACTAAATAGGCATATCGCCCCTCAGTAAAAAGAGCACAGGGAATAAATGAAAAGGTTTAAGCCAGGGCTTGGTTCCCTGACTATTGCTATCTCTAATTCTATTCCAAAAACTAATCTTAATTTGTCATGATTTCAGTTTTGCATGGTTACAATATTTAGTCTTGTATTGGTTGAATGGCATTCTGGAGGCAACTATACATAACTGATGCAAAAGGTAACCATTATCACAGGCATATTATCTAATCAAACAAATGAATCGCATAGTCTTTTATAATACAGTTGCTAATAAAATTGTATAAAGTCAAGCAGTCAACTGTGGTGTTGCTTGCTAGCAGTAATGATGCAACTGGACTGCATGGTGTACTAATAGCATTAGGTTTGCCCACGCCTTGGATCTTCTGAGATCCTAGCAACTCTCTTGGCAGTGTCTATAGTTTCCTCTGTTAAGCTGCAAACAATCATATATGTATGTCCTGAAAAGATACATGTAAGCTGGACAAATTACAATAAAACAAATGATTCAACACAGTGCAATAATTTTAAAGGTACCAAAAAGCATACTGGCTACTCAGTGATCTGTCTTAATAGTATTTCAAATCCTTAGCTGCTGTGTGTGGCTGTGGCTTTTGCTACTGTGTTGCCGCCCCAGTTGAGAGACCTGATGTCACAGTTTTTGATGAACACTCAGACAGGATGGTAAGGTTAAAATGACTTTATTAGAACAAGAGCATACAAGAAATAAGGCCCTGGGACTCACAAGACAAATCAAACAGCAATATATATATATATATACAATAGGAGGCCGCCCGCAGTACCAGAATAGATGGACTGGAACAACAGAATACAAGCTGGTATTGCAGATTCTGGCAGAATCAGAGAGGTTGGAGGTAACCCATTGGTGAGCTGACCATGGGGGAGCGTACACTGGAGGTGCACGTGTAAAAAGACTGGCACAACTCAGACGCCAGGTCACCGAACCAGGAGGAGCAAGGCAACTCTGACCCAGGCTCAGATATGGTAACGAGGCAACTCTGACCCAGACTCTATGATATGGTAACGAGGCAACTCTGACCCAGGCTCAGACCGCATATACCGGGCAACCGTGGAATGGCAACACTATCCTATGGAAGGGTAATGGAGACCAAGGCAGATGCTAGAGACAGACCCTAGAACACTAGGGGTGGAACGAGGCGACAATAGGAAACTGTAACACAACCAGTGGCCACTCAACCTACAGCATGGTACGTACAACACTGGCTCTAGCTCGAGGTAACTGCAGTGAACATTGTAGGCCCTTACCTGGACCCTCCAGGTACATACAGGGATAATGGTCAACTCCCAGAGACTTACTGGAAACTCCCAGAGGGAGTGAGCACAGCGTTAAAGGTAGGGAGGCCACAGAGAGAGAGATCAGAGTAACACAGTCAGTGTAAGAACACTGTACTGGTATTTCAAATGTGCGCACCACCAGCAGCGGTTATAGGAGCAGCTTAAGCCCAAGCTTAGCCTTTGGTCGACAAGGAATAGCGCCACGAGGCTCACCACTATAAGTAATACAAGGCCCAGTATCACGATGACCACAAGGGGTTGCCCAGGGCACAACCAGACACGGTCGGTACCGGAGCTGGTAAACTGATAACAGGAGACAGCAACGAAGAGGAACAGCGCCACCAGCGGTCAGCAATGGAGCTGGTCCTATAGCCAGATACAGTCAGCAACGGAGCGGGTTCTCAGCCTGATGCGGTCAGCAACGGAGCGGGTACTTCAGCCAGATACAGTCAACAACGGAGCGGTTCTACAGCCAGATGCAGTCAGCAAATGAGCAGGTACTCAGTTAGATGTGGTCAGCAACGGAGCGAGTTCTTCAGCCAGAAGCAGTCAGCAACAGAGCGGGTTCTCAGCCAGATACGGTCAGCAACGGAGCGGGTTCTTCAGCCAGATACAGTCAGCAACGGAGCGGGTTCTCAGCCAGATACAGTCAGCAACAGAGCGGGTTCTCAGCCAGGATACAATCAGCAACGGAGCGTAGCAACAGGAACTCAGGAACAAACTCGTAGTCAGGCAGGCCAGATCATACAGGAATCAGCATAAGCGCAGAATAGACTCAGGAACTCGTACACCACAAAAGGGCGCCTAAGGGAGGACATCCCAGGGTATATAAAGGCAAGCCCTAGTGGTAGCAATTAAGACCAGCCAATCAGAAAACAGCAGAGAATAATAATGTCACCAATCAGTACCGGAAGCACAGGCACCGTGATAGTACCCCCCTCTCAACGACCCCCTCCCCTTGGAGAAGGACCAGGCTTCGAGGGAAATTTGGCATGGAACTGACGTAACAAGACTGGTGCATGAATGTCAGCATGTTTGACGAGTACCCCTTACCATGATCAATTTGTGCTATTGGCTTAAGACATACCACTGTTGTGGACAGAGGCTCTGATTGGTGACTGCAGGCGTGAGTCACAGGGTCTCGATATAGTGACTGCAGGCAGAGTCACAGGGTCTGGTGTAGTGACTGCAGGCGTGAGTCACAGGGTCTAGTGTGGTGGCTGCAGGCGTGAGCCACAGGGTTTTAATATGTGACTGCAGGCAGAGTCACAGGGTCTCTTAGCGGTGACTGCAGGCGTGGGTCAACGGGTTGCTGCAAAGGTGTGGTGTTGCTGGTTTGACTGATTGCAGGCGTAGGTCAGTTTTCCAGTCCAGCAGTCCTTGTGTTCCAGTTAATCGGATCAAGATTGCTGTGCCAGTGTTCACAGTGGTCGCCTGTTCCAGTGTTCCAGTCGACGGATCAAGAGCTGACGTTCCTGTGTCCTGCTGAGAATAACAGGGACTTCGGCCCAGTCTCTAGCATTGTGGTCTAGCGAGAGGCCTACTATTTCTGGTAGTAGTGTCGCCAGCTAGTAACCCTTGCTTGTTGTACTACTTATGTATTGCTGTGATGTATTCTAATAAATATTTTGCGTTATATTTCCATACTGAGTTTTGAGCATTCCTGGGTGCCTGTGACATAGTGTTTCATCGAGGGGAGAATACTTATAAGCCAGCATTTAAGAGGCGGGGAGTAGGGAAGGAGTTTAGAACATTCCGAATGCATCTTGGTCCAGAAAACTGAAATAGTATGACAGAACCACAGAATGTGAAGAGTATACAGTCTCACAGGCACAGCTCCAGCAGATGGAAGAGGTGGAAGAGAGAAATAGTGCAAGTCTAACAGGGGTTTGGTACTACCTGGAAATCAGTTTGTAATTCATCTCTTTAAGTGACATAGATGAAACAAACAAGTAGCACCAAGTGAATGCTTGTCACCACTGGCCATCTGAAAAGGATAAGGCTGTCTCCCAGTCACCTTGGAAAGACAGTTGTATTGAGTCAGAAGAGCACATAATCTTGGAATATAGTTTTGAGCAGGCCCTTCCTAAGTGCAGTTTCAAAGTGAGTAAGGGGCCTCTGAATATAGCCCCTTAACAGGAGCTCACTCCTAAAATAATTTACTTGGTAATAACACCAAGACTCCACTTGAGGAAGCAGAAATTCCAAGGACAGAGCCTGCAAGGGTACTATTTTCCCACTAGACATCAGAGGTTCAGGAGTATGTACACCGGCTACCGACCCAGGCAGGAAGGATACCCTGCCAAATCCTGGGGGGAAGTCAGGATTACCAATTATTGAGAGCGGGAAGGGGGGGAGTGAAGGAAAACCACTTATGGTACTCCCAATAATAATACCAGATATTGAGAAGATGAGTAATAATGGGGTGCTCCTTAAGGGGGGAGGAACACTGTAAGGTTCGCACCAGTACAATTGTCCTAAGTCTACACCCAGAGACATTAACTTAAGGAAAGAGAGCCAGTCCTTGTCAGAGTGCTCAGCCCATAAAAAAGTACAAGACAGCTAATTTGCTGGCATGATAGTAGGCACATATATCTGGAATACCAATTCCTCCCTGCCCCACTCATCTCAATAATATCTCTCACCATGGGTTTTTTGTAATACCAAATTATCACGGTGCCCGTGATTGCTGCATTTCTGTGTCTATCACCTGTAGGGGGCTTCCATTGGCTGTCTGCCTTTAGCCCGCCTCACATTGCCTATTTAAACTGAGCTTGGGCACCCTTTGGTTGCCCTTTCATGGTGTCTCAGACTGCATCCACTTTCACTATGCTACAGAAGCTTGATGGGCCTTTTTGCTGTGTTCCTGGTTTCCTGAGTTCGTCCTGTTCCTGAGACTCCTGTCTGCTGTACTTGTTCCAGTGCCTGTTCCATTTGAAGTTGTCCGAGGTTGCTGTTTCCTGCTGCCAGTCTCCGTTGCCGTTCCTGATCCGGTTGACCGTCATTGTGTTGGTTCCTGCTCATCTCCTGCGTCCGGTTCCTTCATCTGTGGCGACCTTGTTCCTTGGTTGCTCCGGCGACATTTTCACCTGTTGGTTTCCAGCTTGCGGACGCTGGTTTGCTCCACTGCCTTGTGGCTACTACACTACTAGTCTGTTGGTTACTAGCACGCGGTCGCTGGTTCGCGCCTTTGCCTTACGGCTCTATACACAATTATCTGTTGGTTCCCAGCGTACGGACGTTGGTTTGCTCCACTGCCTTGCGGCTACTACACTACTAGTCTGTTGGTTACCAGCGCGCGGGCGCTGGTTCGCTCCTTTGCCTTTCGACTCAATACTCAACTATCTGTAGGTTCCCAGCGTGCGGACGCTGGTTCACTCCACTACCTCACAGCCTACTATATGCTCATTGTTGGTTCTCAGCGTGAGGACGCTGGTTCGCTCCACTGCCTTGCGGCTACTATACTCTAGTCTGTTGGTACTAGCGCGCGGGCGCTGGTTTGCTCCGTTGCCTTACGGCTCTATACACAACTATCTGTTGGTTCCCAGCGTGCGGACACTGGTTCGCTTCACTGCCTTATAACCTACGATATATCTAGCCTGTTGGTTTCCAGCGCGCGGGCGCTGGTTCGCTCCATTGCCTTCTGGCCTACTATTTACTCAGTCTGTTGGTTCCCAGCGTGCGGGCGCTGGTTTGCTCCATTGCCTTGCTGCTTACTTGTATTAGAGTGTTGGTTCCCAACGCACGGGCGTTGGTTCGCTCTATGACCTGAAGGTCTGCTTAACATCCAGCCTGTTGGGTTCCAGCGTGAGGGCGCTGGTTTACTCCTCTGCCTCACGGCTTACGATTCATATAGTCTGATGGTTCCCAGTGCGCTGTCCAGTCCTAGACAGCTAGTTATTCCCTCGGTACACGGGTACTGGGGTGTGCAGACTACCTGGTAATACCACTGAGCCTTGTAGCCTCTACCTACCATCTCCATACTGTCATTGTCATCTGACAGTTAATGAGGCCACTGTGGTTGACACTTCCTCCTTAGACTGCCTTGCCTGGTATATTGGTAAGGCCGGTAGAACCTTCTATTATTCCACCCTGAGGTTGCCTCACCCAGTATTGGCAAGGCCGGTACAGCCTACTATTATGGTGTTCCGTTAGGCTGCCTTGCCCGGTATTTTGGCAGGGCCAGTAGAGCCTGTATCAGCTGGTGATCCGTTTGGCTGCCTTGCCCAGTATATTGGCAGGGCCGGTAAAGCCTGTATTCTCCTGACTGTCTATTAGGCTGCCTTTCCCGGTATATTGGCAGGGCCGGTAGAGCCTGTATTCTCCTGACTGTCTATTTGGCTGCCTTGCCCGGTATATTGGAAGGGTCGGTAGAGCCACCTTTTCATTGCTTGCCCAGGCTGCCTTGCCCGGTATATTGGCAGGGCCGGTAGAGCCTGATTCGCTATTGCTACTACCTAGTTGCCATTCAATGTATTGTATGTATGTGTATAAAATCCTATGGGATTATCTTAAACTTTTCAATAAAGTTGTGTTTTTACCTAACCTTGCGTCTGAGAGTCTTAACACACCGTGACACAAATGTAGCCTGGCAAAACTCGTTGAAGATGTTCAAGAAGTGTATGGGGGATATATAAGGGGATCGCCTGGAAGATTAACTATTTTTTGTTAGGGCTGTCATGTTAACCATTTGGGATATACCCAGCCAAAAGATATGTAGACCATGTCATCTAACTAGCTCTAACTTGAAAGAGGAGATGAGGGATCATATTTGATGTTCATGAGGTCCCCCACACCCAGGGTACGTGGATGCCTAAATATTGTATGGAAGTTGTAGCCCAAGGGAAGGGGAAGCTAGGCCTCTGGGTAGCCTCTTTGACTTTCCACAACCTGAATTCCCAGGGTTTCAGATTCGTGCAGACTGATTTTTGGCTGGGAAGCCAGGGAAAAAAGATTCCAATAAGTGAAATAAGGCCTAGAGGGAGATTAAGGGTTTAGTGAGAAATCAGAGAACGTCATCTGAGAAGGCTGCATCTTAAATTCCTTGGTGTCGATCTGAACCCCTGAAATCTTGTTAGAGGAATGAATAAGAGAGAGGAAGGGTTTGGTGTGTGGGATAAGTGTCAGCCCTGTCTCATCTCATTTGAAATGGAAAATGGGGCAGATAGAGATCCATTAGCTTTGATGAATGTCTCAGGAGTAGTATAGAGTGATGTAATGGAGCTACAGAAGCTGTGACCTGTATCCACCCATTCAAGTACCACCCTCATGTATTCCCAGTCTACTCTGTTGAATGCCTTTTCGACATCCATAAGAAGAAAAATTGCAGGGCATTCAAAGCGTGACACATGTTATGGAAAGGAAATGGCTTTTGGGGTGTTGTCTCTGACCTCCCATCCTAGGACAAATCCCATCTGGTCACTGTGCACTAGGGATGGAAGGAGAGGTTTCAGTCTATTGGCAAGAAGTTTGGGAAGCAACTTCAAATCTGTATTAAGTAATGAAATGGGCATATGGGCATATAACTTTTGCAAAGTAACGTGTCCTTGCTCGTCTTATGTGATTCCAATGACTAGCTCAGCAAAGCAGCTCCCGCTTGTATGGCATTAAAAGTAGCTAGAAGATGGGTTTTAAAGATGTCCCAGAAAGTGGTATAATAAGAGTGAGTAAACACATCAGGTCCAGGGCCTCTAACCCTTCAGGGAAGATCTCAGGACCCAGTCTAGTTCATCCAGGGAGAAAAGGGAGTCCAGGGATGTGGCCTCAGCTGGCTGCAGTCTGGGTATATTGACCCTCCTCAAAAATTCCTGGATAAGGGTTTGGGAGAAGGGGCCTCTGGGGAAAGGGGTGGGTGGAGATTGTAGAGGTCTGAGTAATACTCTCTGAAGGCCTTGATGCTATCTGAAACTTTAGAAACCACATCTGCATGATTGTCACGTATAGATATAATATGGTTCTGATCCCGTTTACCTTTCAAAATTTTAGCAAGAACCTGACATTGCCTACACCTAGGACAGTGATGGTACACAGTGGCCTTTAAGGTGGCACACGTCCAAGGATTGAAAGGCTGCAAGCTCCTTAATGACTGCAGAATGCTTTTTACTCTGTCTCCCCACTGCCCGCATTGATGACACCCAGGACCTTGTAACATGCATAGAGGCCAGGTGGAGCATGCTGGGATTTTCTTCCTCTGCCAGAGGCCAGTGCAAGTTTAAAACTGGGGCCCAGATGAAGGAAGAAAACCCCAACATGTGTCATACGGCATCTCTGCTTGTCACGCAGTTCTGGCTGTCATCAAATGCGGACAGTGAGGAGACAGACTAAAAAGCACCCGGCAATCATTATGGAGCTCACAGCCTTCCAATCTGGGCAAGAGAGGCAAAAAAGAGAGGCAAGATTAGAAGGGGCAAGAGGGGGGTGGAAAGAGGCACAAGGGGTAGACAGAGGGGGGGAGAAGGAGGCACAAGGGGTGGAGAGAGGGGGTAAAAAGGGGCACAAGGGGTAGAAAGAGGCACAAGGTGTGGAAAGAGGGGGTAAAAAGTCGCACAAGGGGTGGAAAGAGGCAAGAGGGGGAAAAGGGCACAAGGGGTGGAAAGAGGCAAGAGGGGGGAAAGGGGCACAAGGGGTGGAAAGAGGCACAAGGGGTGGAAAAAGGCAAGAGGGGGTTAGAAAGGGGCACAAGGTATGGAAAGAGGCAAGAGAAGGCAAGAAGGGGGAAGAAAGGAGCAAGAAGAGGAGAAATATATTATTTCTCCCCCTCTTGCCTCTTAATCCCCCTTGCCTCTTTCTCTTTATTCCGTTCTTACTCTTCCTCCCTCTTGCCACCACTTTTCTTTTTATCCCCTTTGCCTCTGTCACGCCAGCCTGTCGGCATGCTGGCATTTGGTGTTCTGTTCTGTTTTGCTCTGCTCCGTGGACCGGAACGGTTGTTGTCTTCTGGCTTGCCATGTCACATGTGTTGTGACTTCATCTTTTGGCAACTATATCTTGGCACTTCCCTAGCCACTCGGTGCACTTATGTACTGTTAGCGTTTGTGTTCCTATGTCTTGCTCTCAGTTGTCTTCCTTGTTGTTGACCCACTGCCCAGTCTTTGACCATTTCTACCTCCTGCTGTCACAGTGCCTTACCTCGGCCTTCGCCATTCGGCCGGGAGCAGGGTTCTGGACTGAAGCTCCGGCATCTCTAGCTGCTTCCCTCTTGCCTGCAGCCTGGTCGAGTATGTTTCTTGTTACTGGCATCATGAATCAGGCACTTGCCTGGACGCATTATAGGCCCAACCTGGGGGACCTAATTGGTCCCGCCTTCTCCTACTCCTTTATAAACCTCTCTGGGCCTCTGTATCATTACCCTTACGTTGGTGTTCAGTGCAGTTCTAGTTCCTGTTGCTCCTGTATCCTGTGTATGACCCAGCTTGTCTGACTATCCATTCTGATGCTGACCTGTGGATCTGTCTGACCATTCTACCTGTGCTCTCCTTTGGCTTTAGACATCCAATCTGGTGCAGACATGTGGCTCTGGCTGACTACCCGCTCTGTGTATGATCCTGGCTTGTCTGACTATCCAACCTGGTGCTGACCAGGGGCTCTGTCCAACTATCCTCCCAGTGTTACCTACTACTATTGGACATCCTATCTGGTGCAGACCTGTGGCTCTGGCTGACTAACCGCTCAGTGTATGAACCTGGCTTGTCTGACTATCCTTACTGGTGCTGACCTGCGGCTCTGTCTGTTAACTCTGCTGTGTGGCACCATTCCCCACAGACATCCATCCTGGTGCAGATCTGGGGCTCTGGCAGACTCCGATCTTACTGACTGCAGGCGTGAGTCAGTAGTCTCCATTGTTGCCATCCTTATTGGAGACAAGCTCTTACTTACTGACTGCAGGCGTGAGTCAGTAGTCTCCATTTTTGCTATATTTCGGGAGACTGTAGGTTCTGTGTGCATTCTACCTATTACCCCAGACTACCAGTTGGCTTCGGCCTAGTCTCCAGCAGAAGTGGTTGACCCGTCGCCAGGCTCTTATTTCTGATACAGTTGCTAGCCTCTCCAGTCACCCTCTGCTTATAAGAGGATTTTAGTCTTACCTGTTAAATCCTTTTCTCTTAGTCCATACAGGTTTCTGGTAACTCTGGGAGGCGATCCGCCCCTTTAAGTAGGCAGGAACATTTGTCTAAATGTATGCAGGGGGTGGAGCCTCCCTTCCCTTCTAGGCTGCAGCTTAGCCAGCTAGCTCCAGAATGACTTGAGACACTAATAACTGATTTGAAAATAGAAGGGAAGAAGACTCCTGTGAGCATGCCCAAAGGACTCCCACATACTGCCACAGGAGAGCCAAGCATGGTCCCTTGACAGGGTGGGAGACCAGTAACCTGTATGGACTAAGAGAAAAGGATTTAACAGGTAAGACTAAAATCTTCTTTTCTCCGTCGTCCAATACAGGTTACTGGTAACTCTGGGATGTCCAACCATTGAGTTTCCCAGAGGCGGGAAGAAGGCAAGGACCTGGCGTAAGGCCCCCAAAGTCACCAGAACCTCTATGAACCAACCGGTCAGAGATCCCAACAAAACTGAAGTGTCAACGGACACCAAACAGGGGTAAAAACACCCAAGGAACTGTTACACAGCACACTGAACTAGAGCCAACAGGGCTCAACAGTAAGGAAGCACCAAGAATCTAAGGAGAAGATTCTAGACAGGCAAGACTGCCTCTAGGACCTTCCTCCCAAAGCTGGCATCAGCCGAAGCCAGCACATCCACACGATAGTGCTTCGAAAAAGGTGTGCACAGAGGACCAAGTGGCCGCCCTGCACAACTGTTTGGCAGAATCCTGATTCTTATAGGCCCAAGAGGCCCCAATGGACCTGGTGGTATGAGCTGTGACCCGAAAGGGAACATGCTGATTCCTCAGCTCGTATGCTCTATGAATAGTGGACTTGATCCATGATGCAACAGTCACTTTGGATGCAGGTCTTCCTGCCATAGGACCCTCAGGAATGACGAACAGAGTGTCAGACTTCCTGACAGATTCAGTGCGATGGACATAAAACTTGAGACAATGCACAACATCCAACAAGTGGAGATCTCTCTCTCCTTTTCAGAGGAGTGATTACGGCAGAAAGAGGGCACCACAATATCCTGATTGATGTGAAACTCGGAGACCACCTTAGGTAAGAACTCCTCAGAGGTGCGAAGCACCGCCTTATCCCTATGAAACACTAGATAAGGTGGTTTATAGGACAGAGCTTGCAACTCCGCAACCCGGCGAACAGACACAATCGCCTGAAGAAAGGTATCATGGTGCCCGTGATCTGTACTGTGCGATATTTTTACTTCCGAGTTTGCCCTGGCCTTATTCTTTTTGGCCCTGTGTTGGTGACTCATCCCAGGGTTTGCCTTTAATACACCCTTCTGTCATTCTACCGGTTCCCTTTCGTGGTGTACCCGTATCTAGTGACTAGAAGTTCTTGTTCCTGTTTACGTGTATGACCCGGCTCGCCTGACTATGTTTAGTTCCTGACGCTCCTGTGATCCGATTCCATTGCTGACCTTGGACTGGCTGACTAACTCCTTGTGTACCGAACTGGCTTGGCTGAGTATCTGATTCCGTTAGCGACTAAGGACTGGCTGACTACGATGTGTGCACCGGCCTGGCTGGGCTAGTGTCTGGTTGTCCATCTAGACTGGCTGTATCTTCCGTGTGTGCCAACCTGGTTGAGTTGCTGGTTCCGTTGCTAACGGGACAGACTGACTACCTCCGTGTACCAAGCAGGGCAACACCGGTTACTGACCGGCTAAGTTACATGCATTGCTTTCTCCCACTCACTTACTGCATAGCGTCTGTTAGGCCTAACCACTCCTATAGTCTCCTGGGGCCTGCGGGAGCCCAATCACTCACCAGTGTCTGCGTTGCCTCCAGTAACCCTATGTAGTAGGGTCCAGTCTGAGCCAGACTTCTGCCCGTGTTGCCTATGCTCACTCTAGTGATCTAGAGTCAGTATACTGACAGTGTATGGAGTCTGTTGCCTCCTTTAACCCTAGCGTGCTAGGGCCAAGTCGCTGCCAGAGTCCTGTCTGTGTTGCCTCCGTTAACCCTAGCATTCTAGGGTCAAGCCATTGCCAGAGTTGTGTCCGTGTTGCCTCCGTTAACCCTGGCGTGCTAGGGCCAAATCGCTGCCAGAGTCCTGTCTGTCTAGCCTCCGTTATCCCTAGCATTCTAGGGTCAAGCCGCTGCCAGAGTCCTGTCTGTGTTGCCTCAGTTAACCCTAGCGTTCCAGGGTCCAGTCACTGCCAGAGTCCTGTCCGTGTTGCCTCCGTTTACCCTAACTCCTAGGGTCAGTTCTCTGCCAGAGTCTTTCCTGTGTTGCCTCCATTAACCCTAGCATACAAGGGTCAGGTGTCTACCTGTACACTGTCTGTGATGCCTCCGATATCCCTAGTCCACTAGGGGATTGCCCTACAGTTACCCATCGCTTTTGTCACCTATTGCGGTGTGGGGCTGTTGAGGATATTCTTGTTCCTGAAACTACCTACGAATCCTGCCTGCAAGTCCAAGATCATCACAGTTATCTCATATTATTACTACTACTGTGTGTGTTCTCACCCTGACCAGAGTCAGATTTGGAAAGTACTTGGTACGGACCTCATCTGGACCTGAGTGGGGTGATTGTTAATTATTTTCAATAAAGCTTTTAACCTTACCTAACTGTCTGAGCATTCTTAACAAAACTGTGACAAAAGGACATTTTCCACGTCAAGAAACGTAGAGGAATAGTAGCCAAAGACTCAAAGGGAGGATGTTGGAGAACTCCCAATACCAAATTAAGGTCCCACTGAGGAGCTCCGAAAGGCAGGACACACATGAGCAACGCCGTGGAAGAAAACCCTGACATCGGGAAGGATAGCAATGCGTTTCTGGAAAAAGACAGAAAGCGCCGAAGTCTGAGCCTTAAGAGAACTCAGAGAGTCCCTTGTCCACACCATCCTGCAAAAAAGCCAGGACAGTGGGAAGATCAAAGTCATGATACAGATTCCTGTCGGCACACCAAGACACAGATGTCGACCAGACACGGTGATAGATCTTGGAAGAAACAAGTTACGGGCACTAAGCATAGTAGACACCACAGCAGAAGAAAACCCTTTCTTCTTTAAAATCGAGGATTCAATCTCCAGGCCATCAAATTGAGCCAATGAACATCTTCCTTCCACAGGTAACCCTGCAGAAGAAGGTCTGGACGAGAGGGGAGTTGAAATGGCTCCGCCATGGATACGGCCAGAAGCTCTGGATACCAGGATTGATGAGGTGAATCCGGAGCAATCAGAATTACTGGACAACTTTCCAATTTCAATTTCTGTAACACCCTTATCAACATTGGGAGAGGAGGAAAGATGTAGACCAGAGAGAATGTCCAAGGAATGGACATTGCATCGGCAGCCAGAGCTAGAGAGTCTCTCCACTGAGAGCAAAACACCGGAACCTTCCTGTTGTGTCTCGTTGCCATCAGATCCACTTGGGGCATTCCCATCTCTGAACTAGGAGTTGAAACACCTCGGGATGTAGCTGCCACTCTCCACTGTCGAATGTGTGATGACTGAGGAAGTCTGCCATGATGTCTACGCCTGGAATGTGCACTGCGGAAATGACAGGAACATGAACCTCTGCCCAGGACAGAATGGCCTTGACCTCTAACCAAGAGGCGAGACTTCTTGTTCCGCCTTGCCTGTTGATGTAAGCCACAGCCGTGGAGTTGTCTGACTCCACTCGGACTGGATAGTCCTCCAGTTGAGATACCCAATGAGGCAGATCATGAAATATCGCCCGAAGTTCCAAGACATTGATCGGGAGAAGGGACTCCTCTGTGGACCATTTCCCCTGAGCGCTGAAGCGACCCAGCACTGCTCCCCAGCCCGATAGACTGGCATCCGTCGTGACCGTGGTACAGTAGGGAATCAAGAAAGATCTCCCTTTCAGTAGACTGGAAAGGTCCAGCCACCACTCCAAGCTCAGCTCTACATGAGGAGGAAGTGAGACCGACAGCTTCTGATGATCTGGTTGATCCCTGCACGTCTGTATCACAAACCTCTGAAGTTCCCTGGTGTGTGCCATGGCGAAGGGAACCGCCTTTATCGTGGAAATGAATTTTCCCACCAGAGAGGACAACTTCTGAACTGGGATCCGATTCCAAGATAGAATCGTTGAGACCCTGTGGGCAATTTGATGGGCTACCTAGTCCAGTAGAAACACTGTGCTCCTCTGAGTATCGTATAGAAGACCCAGGAAGATCAGTTGCTGGGATGGAACAAAATCCGACGTGTCCAAGTTGACAATCCAACCGTGATGGGTGAGGACTTGTCATGGTTTGTTAAGGCTCTCAGACGTGAGGTTTAGGTAAAAACATAACTTTATTGAAAAGTTAAAGGCAATCCCATAGGGTTTTCATACACATACAAACAATACATAGAAGATAATGACAATAGCAAATAGGTTCTACCGGCCCTGCCAATATACAGGGCAAAGCAACCCAGGCGAGTCTGGAACAAGAGGCTCTACCGGTCCTGCCAATATACCGGGCTGGGCAGCCTAACGGGATACCAGTGTAGTAGGCTCTACCGGCCTTGCCAATACCGGGTAAGGCAACCTTAAGATGGAATAGTAAGCGGTTCTACCGGCCTTACCAATATACCGGGGCAAGGCAGCCTGACGGAACACCAATGAGTAGGCTCTACCGGCCTTGCCAATACCAGGTAAGGCAACAGTGACGTGGCAACGTAAAAGGTTCTACCGGCCTTACCAATATACCGGGCAAGGCAGCCTGACGGAATACCAATGAGTAGGCTCTACCAGCCTTGCCAATACCGGGTAAGGCAACCTTAAGGTGGCAAAGTGAAAGGTTCTACCGGCCTTACCAATATACCGGGCAAGGCAGCCCAAGGGAAGGTGACAACCACAGTGACCTAATGACTGTCAGATAGTAATGACAGTAAGATGGAATATAGAGGTTACCAGGTCAAGTGGTTTCACTGTAATCAGAAACTCTCGTGCCCATATACTGTAGGAATCAATGCTGTTAGGACTGGACAGCGCACTCGGAACCATTAAGTACCTGACTGCAAGTCAAGGAGTAAACCAGCGCCCTACGTTAGGAACATACAGGCAGAATAAGAGCCGCAAGGCTTAGTGGAGCAAACCAGCGTCCGCACGCTGGGACGAACAGACTGTAACGTGAGCCGCAAGGCTAATGGAGCAAACCAGTGTCCGCACGCTGGGACCAACAGACTGTAATGTGAGCCGCAAGGCTAATGGAGCAAACCAGCGTCCGCACTCTGGGACCAACAGACTGTAATGTGAGCCGCAAGGCTAATGGAGCAAACCAGGGTCCGCACGCTGGGACCAACAGACTGTAATGTGAGCCGCAAGGCTAATGGAGCAAACCAGTATCCGCACGCTGGAACCAACAGGCTGAATGTGAGCCGCAAGGCTTACTGGAGCAACCAGCATCCGCACGCTGGGACCAACAGGCTGAATGTGAGCCGTAAGGCTAGTAGAGTAAACCAGCGTCCGCACGCTGGATCAACAGGCTGAATGTGAGCCACAATGCTTAGTGAAGCAAACCAGCGTCCGCACGCTGGGAACCAACAGGAGGAAATGTCGCCGAAGCGAATGAAGAACTATGTTGCCACAGATGCAGGAACTGGAAGCAGGAAACAACAGGAACCAGCAGAGAAGATCAACCGGATCAAGTGCGGCCAAGCAGACTGGCAGCAGGAACATCAGCTACTGATGAGAACAACCGGAACCGGACTGGAACTGACAAAGCAGGCAGGAACTCATGAACAGGTCGACTCAGGAACTCAGCAACAGGCCCAATCAGCTACTGTAGATGGAGGAAGTGGATGCTGTCAAAGACACCACGAAAGGGCAACCAGAGGGTGCCCAGACTGAGTTTAAAAAGGCAATGTGAGGCGGGCTGAAGGCAGACAGCCAATGGGAGCCCCCTACAAGTGATAGACACTGAATTGCAGCAATCACGGGCGCCGTGATAGTACCCCCTTTCAAAGACTCCTTCTCCTAGAATGGGGTCTGGGTTTCTGAGGGTATTTGGCATGAAAAATCCGAAATAACTTGGGTGCATGAAGGTCCATACTATCCACCCAAGATCGATCTTCAGGACCATAACCTTTCCAATGCACCAAATACTGTACCCTTCCTCTAAGCCTTCGGGAGTCAATGATACTCTGTACCTCGTATTCCTCCTGACCCTCGACCTCAACAGGCCCTGGCACCACAGATGGTGTAGTGTAACGGTTGCAAACGAGACGCTTAAGGAGAGACACATGGAAAACATTATGAATGCGCATGAATGCAAGTATGTCCAAAGCATAGGAAAAAGGATTAATTTTGCGAATAATTCTGTAAGGACCAATAAACCGAGGTGCCAACTTATTAGATGGGACTTGGAGCTTAAGATTCTTGGAAGAAAGCCATACTCTGTCCCCAACTTGGAAGGTAACCACTGGAAGCCTTCTGCAATTAGCATAGCGCTGATGGCGCTGAAATGACTGATCCAGTGCCCTCTGAACTTGTGCCCATGTGGAACGGAGTTGCTCGATATGCTCATCCAGAGCTGGAATCTGTTGTGTCTGAAAGGAATCCGGGAGCAGACAGGGTTGGAACCCATAATTGATCAGAAACGGAGAGCTCCTGGATGAAGAGTTGACTGCATAGTTCCTGGCTAACTCTGCCCAAGGCAACAAGTCGGCCCAATTGTCATGATGGTCAGTCACGAAACAGCATAGAAACTGTTCCAAACCTTGATTGGCATGTTCAGCGGCCCCATTAGTCTGGGGATGATACGCAGAGGAGAAGGATAGCTGTATGCCCATCTGTTCACAAAATGCCCTCCAGAACCTGGACACAAACTGGCTCCCCCTGTCGGACACCAGTACCCTGGGTACTCCATGCAACCGAAACACCTCTTTAGCAAACACCATTGCCAATTCTTTAGCTGCGGGAAGGCCACGGAGGGGCACGAAGTGAGCCATTTTAGAAAACCTGTCCACCACCATCAGTATGAAGGAATACCCTCTAGACATGGGCAATTCTCCCATAAAATCAATGGAAACATGAGACCAGGGGCGTTCACCATTAGGTACCGGCTGAAGCAAGCCCACCGGGAGATGTCTAGGGGTTTTAGCATGGGCACAGGTGGCACAGGCATTAGTAAAATCAGCACAATCTGATCTCATAGAAGGCCACCAGAATAACTGAGAGAGGGACCATAACAATTGGTCTCTACCAATATGTCCCGCAGCCTTAGAGGAATGGTAAGTTTCAAGTAATCGAGTACGGAATGGTTCAGCGACAAAACATTTGCCCACCAGGGTTTCATGGGGAGCGGAGGCCTGGGAGACCAGAATTTCTTCCCCTAGTGGTGAAGTGATACTGGTACGTATGGTAGCCAATATTCGATCAGGTTGAATGATAGGTGCTGGTGCTTCTTCTCTGTCAATTTCAGCCTCAAATTGTCTTGACAGAGCGTCAGTCCTAACATTCTTGGATCCTGGCAAATATGATACAATGAAATTGAATCGGGAAAGGAACAATGCCCATCTGGCTTGGCGAGAGGACAATCTCTTGGCCTCAGAGAGTTAAGTCAGATTTTTATGATCCGTCAGGATTAAAAGAGGATTTTTAGTGCCTTCAAGTAAGTGACGCCATTCCTTAAGAGCGAGGATAATGGCCAATAATTCTCTGTCCCCTATCTCATAATGGCTTTGTGCTCCGGTCTATATTTTAGAAAAGAACCCACAGGGTCTGAGTGTTCCACCTTTGATGTGCCGTTGAGAAAGCACTGCCCCAACTCCAATATCTGAGGCGTCAACCTCTAAGGTGAACGGGAGTAATGGGTTGGGGTGGGATAACACAGGAGCATTAGCAAAAGCTACTTTCAGTTTTTCAGAGGTCTCTTCCGCAGCCACTGGCCAAAGAGATGGATTAGCGCCCTTATGCGTGAGGTCCGACAGGGGTTTAACAATGGAAGAGAAGTTCTTAATAAACTTCCTATAATAATTGGCGAAGCCCAGAAATCACCGGATAGCTTTCAGACTCTTAGGCCTTGGCCCTTGTAAGACTGCTGTTGACTTTTCCTTGTCCATGGCAATGCCTTCTTTGCCAATTATGAACCCCAAGAATGGTACACTGGTTCTGTGAAACTCACATTTCTCCAATTTACAGAATAATTATTTTTACGTAATCGTAGCAATACTTCAGACACATCCTTGATGGGTTGCGACAAGTCTTTGGAGTGAATAAGTATATCGTCAAGGTAGACCACGACACGCAACTGTAACATATCTCTGAGAACGTCATTGATCAGTTCTGAAATACTGCGGGTGCATTACACAGGCCAAATGGCATGACTAGATATTCATAATGCCCAGATCTCGTGTTAAAAGCAGTTTTCCACTCATCACCGGCTCAGATACATATCAAATTGTATGCCGCCCGTAGGTCCAATTTGGTGAAAATCGAGGAACCCTTGAGTCTGTCAAAAAGCTCAGTGATGAGTGGTATCGGATAAGCGTTCTTTGCCATAAGCTTATTTAACCCACGATAATCGATGCATGGTCTCAGTTCGCCATTTTTCTTCTTAACAAAAAAGAACCCGGCCCCAGCCGGAGAGGTACATTTCCTTATGCTCCCTCTATTAAGGGCATCAGAATTGTATTCTTCCATAGCTTGGTTTTCCTCACAAGACAATGGGTATGTGCGTCCCCTAGGGGGCACCGTTCCAGGAGATAACTCGATACAACAATCATATGGTCTGTGCTGAGGTAAAGCGCTAGCCTCTCCCTTACTGAAAACATCACCAAACTGCTGGTATACGTCAGGTAGTGAAGGGGAGGTGCACAAGACCTTAACTGGATGGGTGACGCACTTATCCATACAAAACTGAGACCAAGCAGAGATTTCGCATTTTTGCCAATCAACTTCTGGATTATGCAACTGTAACCAAGGAAAACCCAATATTACAGCATGGTGAGGAGAGTTAATAAGTTGAAACTGCTGCTCTTCTTTATGAAGACCCCCAATAGTCATGGATAACGGCATAGTTTCAAATGTAACTTGAGCGGGTTCCAAGGGTCTGCCATCAATTGCTTCAATAGCAAGAGGGGTTTCTCTTTCAATGCGTGGTACCCCATGTAATTCAGCAAAGGTATTATCCATAAAATACCCAGCTGCACCAGAATCAACCAGGGCCAAAACCTCCACTGAGAGTTGTGCCCAAGATAGTACCACCTGTATGGTGGGTTTTAGTGTGCCCAACACTGAGGACAATTGGACACCACCTAGGGCCTGTCCCCCAAGGTACCCTAGGTGTGTTCGTTTCCCGGACGTACCGGACAGGATTTTAGCACATGCCCATTTTTACCGCAGTACAAACACAACCCTTGCTTCCTGCGATATAGTCTTTCCTCCTTGGTTAGCCTAGTGAAACCTACTTGCATAGGTTCACCTGGTTCCCGTACTGGTTCACTAGGCTTAGATGCCAGGGGAGGGATGGGTGGGCAAAATATGCTACTAGATCCATTATTTTTAGACCGTATTATACGATCTCTGGCGGTTAATCTCTCACGTATTCTGGAGTCAATTAGAATAACATACTCAATATAATCATCTAGGTCAGTAGGCAACTCTTTTGCTGCAATTTCATCTTTAATATGGTCACTCAGGCCCTGAGCAAAGGCTGCCAACAATGCCTCGTTATTCCACCCTACCTCTGCTGCCAAGGTGCGGAATTCAACGGCATAGTCGCCCACCGTGCGCCTGCCCTGTTGTATCTCCATAAGACATTTAGCAGCAGAGGTGGTTCTACCAGGAGGCTCAAACACTCTCCGAAAGGATTGCACAAATTCTCTGAAACTCTTAGTGCAAGGTTTAGCATTTTCCCACAATGGGTTAGCCCAAGCCAATGCTCTGCCAGTCAGCAGGGATATCATGAACCCAACCTTACTAAGATCATTGGGAAACGCATGTGCTGTCAATTCCATAAATATTTCAAGTTGGTTGATGAACCCTCTGCAGAGATTAGGGTCACCGTCATACCTTAGCGGCAAGGGTGCAGAAGCCGTTAACCCTTTGACTGCGGCCCCTGAGGGCCTTGTATCACTCTCCGGTGTCTGACTTGGGGAGACCACCGGGCTAGAACCAGACTTGTCAGCAAGTATAGTGCGTTCAAGGACAGTTCGGATTGCAACCGCCAATTGATCCAAACGTTGCTCATGCATATCCATCCTCCAATGGATATTCTGTGTATTACCGTCACTCTTATTGTCTGAGGTCATGGCCCTTTCTTACTGTCAAGGTTTGTTAAGACTCTCAGACGTAAGGTTTAGGTAAAAACATAACTTTATTGAAAAGTTAAAGGCAATCCCATAGGGTTTTCATACACATACAAACAATACATAGAAGATAATGACAATAGCAAATAGGTTCTACCGGCCCTGCTAATATACCGGGCAAAGCAACCCAGGCGAGTCTGGAACAAGAGGCTCTACCGGTCTTGCCAATATACCGGGCTGGGCAGCCTAACGGGATACCAGTGTAGTAGGCTCTACCGGCCTTGCCAACACCGGGTAAGGCAACCTTAAGTTGGAATAGTAAGCGGTTCTACCGGCCTTACCAACATACCGGGCAAGGCAGCCTGACGGAATACCAATGAGTAGGCTCTACCGGCCTTGCCAATACCGGGTAAGGCAACAGTAACGTGGCAACGTAAAAGGTTCTACCGGCCTTACCAATATACCGGGCAAGGCAGCCTGACGGAATACCAATGAGTAGGCTCTACCGGCCTTGCCAATACCGGGTAAGACAACCTTAAGGTGGCAAAGTGAAAGGTTCTACTGGCCTTACCAATATACCGGGCAAGGCAGCCCAAGGGAAGGTGACAACCACAGTGACCTAATGACTGTCAGATGGTAATGACAGTAAGATGGAATATAGAGGTTACCAGGTCAAGTGGTTTCACTGTAATCAGAAACTCTCGTGCCCATATACTGTAGGAATCAATGCTGTTAGGACTGGACAGCGCACTCGGAACCATCAAGTACCTGTCAAGGAGTAAACCAGCGCCCTACGTTAGGAACATACAGGCAGAATAAGAGCCGCAAGGCTTAGTGGAGCAAACCAGCGTCCACACGCTGGGACCAACAGACTGTAATGTGAGCCGCAAGGCTAATGGAGCAAACCAGCGTCCGCACGCTGGGACCAACAGACTGTAATGTGAGCCGCAAGGCTAATGGAGCAAACCAGCGTCCGCATGCTGGGACCAAAAGACTGTAATGTGAGCCGCAAGGCTAATGGAGCAAACCAGCGTCCGCACGCTGGGACCAACAGACTGTAATGTGAGCCACAAGGCTAATGGAGCAAACCAGCGTCCGCACGCTGGGACCAACAGACTGTAATGTGAGCCGCAAGGCTAATGGAGCAAACCAGCATCCGCACACTGGGACCAACCAACTGTAATGTGAGCCGCAAGGCTAATGGAGCAAACCAGCGTCCGCACGCTGGAACCAACAGGCTGAATGTGAGCCGCAAGGCTTAGTGAAGCAAACCAGCATCCGCACGCTGGGACCAACAGGCTGAATGTGAGCCGCAAGGCTAATAGAGTAAACCAGCGTCCTCACGCTGGGACCAACAGGCTGAATGTGAGCCGCAATGCTTAGTGAAGCAAACCAGCGTCCGCACGCTGGGAACCAACAGGAGGAAATGTCGCCGAAGCGAATGAAGAACTATGTCGCCACAGATGAAGGAACTGGAAGCAGGAAACAACAGGAACCAGCAGAGAAGATCAACTGGATCAAGCGCGGCCAAGCAGACTGGCAGCAGGAACATCAGCTAGTGATGAGAACAACCGGAACCGGACTGGAACTGACAAAGCAGGCACAAACTCAGGAACAGGTCTACTCAGGAACTCAGCAACAGGCCCAATCAGCTACTGTAGATGGAGGAAGTGGATGCTGTCAAAGACACCACGAAAGGGCAACCAGAGGGTGCCCAGACTGAGTTTAAAAAGGCAATGTGAGGCGGGCTGAAGGCACACAGCCAATGGGAGCCCCCTACAGGTGATAGACACTGAATTGCAGCAATCACGGGCACTGTGATAGGACTTGAATGCAGGTCTGCACCTGCTGATGAAGAAGGTCCACAGAGGAGGCTTTCAAAAGCAAGTCGTCCATGTAGGGAGTCACTCTGATGCTATCCCAATGGACAGCAGATATCAAGGCCCCCAGAACTCATTGGAAAACCTGAGGGGCCGTCATCAGACCAAATGGAAGAGCTGAGAACTGAAAATGACCCCTGTTGCAGGCAAACTGCAGGTACCGCCTGCTCTCCAGATGAATTGGGATGTGCAAATACGCATTCTGAAGATCCAGAGAAGCAAGGAACTCCCCCGGAGACATGGCAGCGATCACTGTGCTCAGAGACTTCTGGCAATAGTGAGTCTTGATCACAAAGCAGTTGAGATCTTTGAAATCCAAAATAGGGCAGCATCTGCCATCCTTTTTGGTCACCACAAAGAGGTTCGAGTAAAATCCCGACTCCCTGTCTGAAGGAGGCACCGGCTCCAGGACATCTTTGTCCAGAAGAACCTGAACAGCGCCTTCGAATAGACGGCCTTTCTCGACGTCCTGAGGAGAAAGATGAAAGCGAAAAGGAGGAAGAGAAAAGAAAGGGATCGTGTATTCCTCTGTCACTACCTGTAAAACCCATGGGTCCGACACTGAATCCCCCCAAATCCCACGAAAGAGTCGGAGACGACCACCCACAGAGGGATGCGGACTCGGGTTCGGTGAGTCATGCCGAAGCAGTCTTGGGGGCCTTGGGCTTGGAGGCAGCCTTGGGCTTCCATTGCTGCTTGGGCTTGGAGGAGGGACGCGGAGCTGATGAAACCGCCTGGTTCGTCGAACGTGTCTCAGTTTGAAAGGAACGAAAGGACCGGTTATGTTTAGACGGTAACTTCTTCTTAAAGACCAAGGGTAGAAGAGTACTCTTACCCCCTGTGGCCTCGCTAATTAGTTCGTTAAGATCAGGCCTGAACAAGGAAGTACCCTGAAAAGGCAAAGAAAGTAAGACTTTCGTGGAAGCAGTGTCAGCGGACCAAATCTTGAGCCAAAGAGCACGCCTGGCCACCACAGAGGTAGTAGAGGCCCTTGCCATCATGTGGACGGCATCAAAAGCAGCACCAAAGACATAATTTTGTGCTTAAAAGATATTGGCAAGAAGATGCAATTTCTCCAAAGTAGGCGCATCCTGACGGACAGCCGTAGTGAGTTGTTCAGTCCAGACTGCAATAGCCCGGTTAACTCACGCAACAGCAAATGCTGGACTCATAGCGGTGCCAATAGAAGCAAAAATGGACTTGAGGGAAACTTCAAGTTTCTTGTCAGTCCAGTCTTGCAGTGCAGAAGCATCAGAAACAGGTAAAGCAGTAGATTTAGATAGTCTAGATATGGGTGCGTCCACCTTAGGGGGACGAACCCATTTAGCCAATTTTGCTTCAGAAAAGGGATAAAGCTTAGCAAATTTCCTGGACACAGAAGCAGACTTTTCCACGCGTCAGAAACCAAACGGTCAAGAGTGAGGTTAGGAGGAAAATAAGTAAGGGGCTTAGCAGGCTCCTGAAAAACATCAGAGGGATCAGAAGGGACCTCCTGAACCAGGGGAATGTTGAGTGTGGTCAATACAACCCTGATCAAGCCCTCAGCAGAGGGTTCAGGATCAGCTTCAAAAGGGTCCCCAAGGGACCTAGAAGACTCCAAAATAGTACAATCCTCAACATCCGAATCTTGCAACAATTCCTCCTCAGAAGAATCTGACACATCAGGTGCCCCCTGCGGTTTAGGCAGGGAGGATCTGATAGTAGAGGGTGTCTGCCATAATTGAAGAGCCCCCTGTATCTGGGACGGAAAGAGTTGTAAAGTGGACCTAAGGTCCCTAGTCGCAGCCTGAAACTCTCGCACCCAAGCTGGCTCAATAGCACGGCTGGAAGTCCCTGGGTTTTTGTCAGGAACTTCAGAACCTGCTGGGCATAAATGACCAGAGAACTCTCTAGGCAGCCCTGCGTGACAGGAAGATTAATGAGCAATGGGGGATACTGATACCCCAGCCTCCTTAGTCTTAGGTCTAGCCCCTAGCTCCAGCGGTATGGAAATTCTCACAGTGTCAAAATAACCAACTGTACAGTAAATCACCCAACTGTAGTGTGTAAGATCAATATTTCACCCAAGAAACACTAAATATAGACTAATCTGGCAGGTGAAGGGTTAATCTGCAGGAGAATGAGAGTCCAAGCCCTGCGTAGGATACTCCCTGAGAAAAGCTCACAAAATGGCTGCTGTGACGGGAGCCAATCAGAAAAAAGGTGCAAAACAAGCGTTCATGGGAAATGTAGTTTTTCCCAAAAAGTACCCCAAAGCAGTGCCCGAAGCCCCCAAGCCCCCCAACACACTTGAACTATACATTGGATGATAGAGCAAGGGCAGACAATTAAAATGAGCCCACTCTGAAGTTGCTGTGTGAAGCGGTTACAGAGATACATCCCAAACAGTGTTGTCCTATAGAAAGTAAATGGAGCAATGGCGTCTATGCGGTAAAGCGCTCCTTAAAGGAGCAGTACACAATAGTAGTAAAAGTCAAAATATAAGTTAAAACATGAAAAACATACAGGGAACATGTGTGCATACTAAGAAAACACTAACCCAGTAAGGAAAGTGTCAGAAAACCCCTCAAAACATGCCAAACCAGTAGACAAAGGGTTAAGTTACCACATAAACCTGCTCCAAATACCCAACAGACATACACATATATACCCAATGAGTGCAGGAGTGCACAATGAGAACTCCCAAATACAATCCCAACAAAGGGGCACTGTGGGACAAGTGGACCTGCAGCACTCAAAGGGTAGCTCACCTTTCCTGCAGATCTTCTGTTTTCAGATTACCATGCAGCAAGAATTACCTCAGTGGGTAATCCCTGGGGAAACACTTGTACCAAAGATTTTCCCCCTCAGGGCTTAAGGTCCACCAAAAAGCACCTGGATACTGAGCTAGCCACATTGAAGGGCATTTATCAGTCATGGTAATCCGCCTATTAGTGGTATTCCATATCTGACAGAAAAATAAAAAAGAAACTAAAACTAACGACAAATGTTCTCCACCTGGTGTTGTCACACCCAGGAACAAATCATTCTGGAGCTAGCTGGCTAAGCTGCAGCCTAGGAGGGAAGGGAGGCTCCACCCCCTGCATACATTTAGAGAAATGTTCCTGCTTACTTAGAGTTACCAGTAACCTGTACTGGACGACAGAGAAAGTATGTTCATTTATTGCCTATTGTTTATTATCCAAAATAAAGGTGATTTTAACTATACCATCTGACTCCTTGTCTTTGCTTGCAAACCGTAACACCTGCTGATTTGGATCCTTTTATGCCTGATAGCTGCTAAACCTGGCCTGACTCCTGACACTTTTACTGCCTGCTGATTAGGATACCTTTTTGCCTGATAGTTGCTGACCCTGGCCTGGTTCCTGCCTCTTCTGCCTGCTGTCTAGAATACCTCTGCTGGATACTGATCTGCTGCTACTCAGGTCTGTTACCCTTTACTCTTTAGGTCTTCTTTTATACCTCTTGTATATGGGTTTATTCTTGGGAAGTTGTAGATATTGTGTGGCCTACGCACCCTCTCACCGTACATTAACCTGCACTCTCTAGCCTTCGCTCTCCCCTGCAGGAGAGTTGGTGCTGTTTATTGCGTGACTATCCTGGTCAAGGTCCCAGCTCAACTGGAATCAGACATCTGGCTTCGCAGCCAGCGTCTTTATCCGGCCCTTGTGCAGCAGGTCTTTCAGTAGACAGCCTCCGAGCTACTAGCTCCGAACTCTTGTGGAGCTCCCAAGAGTTCCCTCTCTTGCAGGTACTCACCTGCTCCGGTATTATGATGACAGCTTCTTTCCTCTTTCTCCCCCTCTTGCCTCTTTCTTTTTATCCTTCTCTTTCTCTCCCTATTGCCTCTTTCGCCCCTTGCCTCATTATCCCTCCTTCTTGCCTCTCTCTCTTTCTCCCCCTCTAGCCCCATTCACCCCTTACTTCTTTATCCCCCTATTGCTTCTTTGTCCCACCTCTTGCATCCTTCTCTTTATCCCTCCTCTTGTATCTCTCTCCCCCCTTGCCTCGTTATCCCTCATCTTGCCCCTTTCTCCCCAGGATGATAATTTCTCCCCTGTCCAAGAACCTTCCCGTTCTCTCTCGTTGCCATGAGATCTGTTGCTGGCACTCCCCATTGCTGGACTATCAGGTAAAATGCCTCCAAATGGAGTTCCCTATCTCCTGTATCTATGCCTTGGTGTCTTAGAAAGTCCGCCAAATGTTTTCTACTCTTGGAATGTTATAAACACACAAAAGACAGAACCAAAGAAAGGAAACCCTGATACACCAGCACACCTACACTAGCTAAATACTGTGTTATCAAGGTTTCATAGTTGTTGAAAATACAATATAGTCAAATAGTTGGAAATACCCAATAAATAAAACCTAACTTTTATTAATAAATATTAAAACAAAATTCCTAAAGAACTCGTCATATTATCTCAAACACCTGAGTAAGATAGACCGGGAATTGACCAATGTACTACTGTATGGTTACTTATCCAATGTAGCAATAAACAAAGTTTATTCATAAAAATACTGTTATCGCCGGGGCATTATCCGGCTTGCCTTGCACATTTATTATGTCAAATGCCACACTGTAGGTTTATTCATTTAGGTAGTATTATCACCGAGGCATTATCCGGCTTGCCTTGTACGTACGTTGTGCCGATTTTCCACACTATAAGTAACTTGATTTGCATGGTATTAAATCATATGTTAAAGGATATAGCATATTTATGTTGTGTATAAAGTGCTATAATCGGCACTAAAGAGTTATACATATGTATGTTACGTACACAGATGTGTATCCAGAGTCTAGCTCTTAAATAGCGGTAAATCTGATAGTATATAGCCGGGACTTATTCCGGCTTGCCAGAGAAAGTATGAATGATTGTCACTATATCAAACATCCAGAGAGTCATGCGGCACTCTACCTAGTCATAGTCCTAATTACTAGGTATATACTACAGCTCGGGACAAACACTATAAAATTGCAAAAAAGGTTTCAATGTACTACCGGGGCTTTATCCGGCTTGCCAAGCTAGTCCCAAAATACCGTAGATATAATAAATCAGATACCAGATCGCGGTCCCATCAAATGTTATCATAAACAAAACATAACATTATAATAGCAATGCCCTATTTATGAATCCTGTGTCAAGATATAGCCAGCTAATCATTATCTCTGGATCATGAATCTAAACCATATAATAAAGATGATAATACTCTATCCATGAATCCTATACCGGGGCATGTCCGGCTTGCCACTATCACTGAATCACAAATCTAATTGATCTAAATACCGGGGCACATTCCGGCTTGCCAGGTACCTACCTACCACACACCTCTGTTACAAGTAGATCCTGTATACCTCTCAAGAAGGGATCTACTACAAATGAATGTCGGATAGTTATCCGGTTAGACAAAATGTAGCCTCATGTTCTAATCTAACCCCACTAACTACATATCCTTCCTTACAACCCTAAATAGTGAGTACCGGGGCATATCCGGCTTGCCATTAAGGTATACCTAGCCACTAACATAACTTATCCTAATCTTGTACAAGTCTAAATCCCTGTCAAGGTGAGAGATAATAAAGAATAATTAAAAGAAAGAAAGCGCGACGCGCGTTTCGTGTTAGAACTTCTTCATGGCATAATCAATGCCATGAAGAAGTTCTAACACGAAACGCGCGTCGCGCTCTCTTTCTTTTAATTATTCTTTATTATCTCTCACCTTGACAGGGATTTAGACTTGTACAAGATTAGGATAAGTTATGTTAGTGGCTAGGTATACCTTAATGGCAAGCCGGATATGCCCCGGTACTCACTATTTAGGGTTGTAAGGAAGGATATGTAGTTAGTGGGGTTAGATTAGAACATGAGGCTACATTTTGTCTAACCGGATAACTATCCGACATTCATTTGTAGTAGATCCCTTCTTGAGAGGTATACAGGATCTACTTGTAACAGAGGTGTGTGGTAGGCAGGTACGTGGCAAGCCGGAATGTGCCCCGGTATTTAGATCAATTAGATTTGTGATTCAGTGATAGTGGCAAGCCGGACATGCCCCGGTATGGGATTCATGGATAGAGTATTATCATCTTTATTATATGGTTTAGATTCATGATCCAGAGGTAATGATTAGCTGAATATATCTTGACACAGGATTCATAAATAGGGCATTGCTATTATAATGTTATGGTTTGTTTATGATAACATTTGATGGGACCGCGATCTGGTATCTGATTTATTATATCTACGGTATTTTGGGACTAGCTTGGCAAGCCGGATAAAGCCCCGGTAGTACATTGAAACCTTTTTTGCAATTTTATAGTGTTTGTCCCGAGCTGTAGTATATACCTAGTAATTAGGACTATGACTAGGTAGAGTGCCGCATGACTCTCTGGATGTTTGATATAGTGACAATCATTTATACTTTCTCTGGCAAGCCGGAATAAGTCCCGGCAATATACTATCAGATTTACCGCTATTTAAGAGCTAGACTCTGGATACACATCTGTGTACGTAACATACATATGTATAACTCTTTAGTGCCGATTATAGCACTTTATACACAACATAAATATGCTATATCCTTTAACATATGATTAAATACCATGCAAATCAAGTTGCTTATAGTGTGGAAAATCGGCAAAACGTACGTACAAGGCAAGCCGGATAATGCCCCGGTGATAATACTACCTAAATGAATAAACCTACAGTGTGGCATTTGACATAATAAATGTGCAAGGCAAGCCGGATAATGCCCCGGCGATAACAGTATTTTTATGAATAAACTTTGTTTATTGCTACATTGGATAAGTAATCATACAGTAGTACATTGGTCAATTCCCGGTCTATCTTACTCAGGTGTTTGAGATAATATGACGAGTTCTTTAGGAATTTTGTTTTAATATTTATTAATAAAAGTTAGGTTTTATTTATTGGGCATTTCCAACTATTTGACTATATTGTATTTTCAACAACTATGAAACCTTGATAACACAGTATTTAGCTAGTGTAGGTGTGCTGGTGTATCAGGGTTTCCTTTCTTTGGTTCTGTCTTTTGTTTGTTTATAATATATTTCCCTGAAGCACCCTACTGAGCAGACTGTGTTTGCTAGAAGGTTCAGGTTAATTACTGAAAGAGTGAGTGGGTATATTTTTCTTTTCAATACTCTTGGAATGTTAACTGCTGTGATGGTCTGGACATGTGTCTCCACTCAAATGAGCAGATCCTTCACCTCCCTCCAAGATACCATGGAGCTGTCCGACTGTACTGTATTAGAACCCCCTTGAGAACTGGGGACCTCTCTCCTTCTCTCCCTCTTGCCTTTCTTTTTATCCCTCCTCCTGCATCCTTCTCTTTATAACCATCTTGCCTCTTTATACCTAATTTTGCCCCTTTCTCTCTCCCCCTCTTGCCTCTTCCCCCTTGTCTCTTCATACCCCCTTTCTTCTTTATCCCTCCTCTTGCATACTTCTTTCTCCCTCTCTTGTCTCTTTCTCCCCCTTTTGCTTTTCTCTTTATCCCTTCTCTTGCATCTTCTCTTTATGCCCCTCTTGTCTCTTTATCCCTCCTCTTGCCTCTTTATCACTCATTTTGTCCCTCTCTCTTTATCTTTCCTCTTGTTTCATTTATCCCTCCTCTTGCATCCTTCTCTTTATCCCTCCTCTTGAATTTTCAGTAGCCGTTATGCACTTAGCAGTGCTCAGGGCTTATGGAGGACCTGAGCCAAGAAGAAGAGCAGCACAATACAAGGGTTCACTTTTAAAAAGTCACATGTAAAGGAGGATTTTAGTCTTACCTGTTAAATCCTTTTCTCTTAGTCCATATAGGTTACTGGTAACTTTGGGTAGGCGACCGCCCCTTTAAGTAGGCAGGAACAATTCTTGAAGAGAATGCTGGGTGGAGCCTACCTCCTCTCCTTAGCTGCATCTAGCCACTTCCTCTCCAGAAAGATATGAGACACTAACTAGCGACTAGGTAGTAAGAAGGGAAAACAAGACTACTGTGAGCATGAACCCGAAAGGACCCCCACGTTCAGTCACAGGAGAGCCAAACATGGTCCCTTGACAGGGTGGGAGACCAGAAATCTATAGACTAAGAGAAAAGGATTTAATAGGTAAGACTAAAATCCTCTTTTCTCTGTCATCTAATATAGGTTACTGGTAACTTTGGGATGTCCAACCATTGAGCTTCTCAGAGGTGGGAAGTAAGGCAAGGACCAGGAACAGAGCCCCCAAAGTCACCAGAGCCTATATGAACCATCAGATCATAGAAAGCCCAACAATAACAATGAAGTGTCAACAGACACAAAACTGGTGCATAACCACACCAGGAACGTAGCACAACACACAAAACTTGAGCCAACTGGGCTCAAAAGTGAAGGAGCACAGAAGAGACGAGAGGTGAACCTAGACAGGCAAAACCGCCTCTAGGATCTTCCGTCCCAAACTGGCATCAGATGACACCAGCACATCAACGCCGTAGTGCTTAGAAAAAGTGTGCACAGATGACCGAGTGGCAGCCTTGCACAACTGATCAGCTGAGGCTTGATTCTTGTAAGCCCAAGATGCCCTAATGGATCTAGTGGAATGAGCCGAAACCCTAAATTGAACAGGCTTCTTCCACAATTTGTAAGCCTTACGAATAGTAGACTTAATCCAAGACGCTATGGTCACCTTGGATGCAGGTCTCCCTGCCCTAGGACCCTCAGGAATGACGAACAAGGCATTAGACTGGCGAATAGACATTGCACCGCATCCAAAAGTGATGATCCCTTTTCTTGTAGGATTTAGAGTCAGGGCAGAAAGAGGGCACCACAATTTCCTGATTAATGTGGAAGTCAGAGACCACCTTCGGGAGAAACTCCTGAGAAGTGCGAAGAACCGCCTTGTCCTTGTGAAACATCAAAAAGGGTGGTTTACAAGACAGAGCATGTAACTCCGCAATACGGCAAACAGAAACAATCGCCAGGAGAAAAGCCATTTTCCAAGTCAGTATTCGCAGAGGAATAGTAACCAAGGAGGGTGTTGAAGGACACCCAAAACCAAGTTAAGATCCCACTGAGGAGTAGGGTTCTTAAAGGCAGGATGAGTATGAGCAACGCCCTGATAAAAAACCTTGACATCTGGAAGGATAGCAATGCATCTCTGAAAGAAGACAGAGTGCAGAAGTCTGAACCTTAAGGGAACTCAAACTGAGAATTTATCCACTCCGTCCTGCAGGAAGGACAGGACAATAGGAAGATCAAAGTCCTGGGAAAGATTCTTATCAGTACACCAAGAAGAGAAAAGTTGACCAGACTCTATGGTAGGCCTTAGAGGAAATAGGCTTGCGGGCACTAAGCATAGTGGCCACCACACCAGAAGAGAAACCCTTCTTCTTCAGTATTGAGGATTCAATTTCCATGCCATCAAACCCAGACAGTCCACATCCTCCTTCCACAGGTGCCCCTGCATTAGGAGATCCGGATGGCGGGGAAGCTGAAAGGACTCTGCCATTGAGAGATCCAGGAACTCCGAAAACCAAGCCTGACAAGGCCAGTGTGGAGCAATCAGAACGACTGGAGAGCCCTCCAGACGCAGTTTCTGCAACACCCTGTGTAGCATGGGAATGGGAGGAAAGATGTACGCCAGAGGGAAGTGCCATGGGATCGACATGGCGTCTACTGCCAGAGCTAGGGGGTCCCTCCAGCGAGAGCAGAACAACAGAACCTTCCAAATGTGCCCCGTCACCATCAGATCGATGCAAGGAAGTCCCCACTTCTGAACAATGAGGTTGAACACTTCTTGATTCAGTTCCAACTCTCTGATGACCGCTGTGTGTCGACCTAGGAAATCTGCCAGTACGTTGTCTACACCGGGAATATGAACTGCAGATATGGCAGGAACATGTTCCTCTGCCCAGGTTAAAATAGCTTCTTGTGCCGCCTTGCTTGTTGATGTAAGCCACGGCCGTGGCATTGTCAGACTGCATTCTTACTGGGCATCCCTCCAGATGACATGTCCAGTGGAGAAGAGCATGAAATATCGCTCGAAGCTCCAATACATTGATGGTAAGGAGAGATTCCTCTGGAGACCACCGACCCTGGGCATTGCTGTGACCCAGGACCGCTCCCCAGCTGGAGAGGCTGGCATCCGTCATCACTGTAGTCCAGAAGGATATCAGGAAGTGACAGCCCTTCAGCAGATTGGACAGGTTGAGGCACTACGAAGAGATAGAGACACCAACATCTGCAACAAATCCTGCTGACCCCTGCACACATGGATCAAGAACCTCTGAAGTTCCCTGGTGTGAGCCAATGCAAACGGAACCGCTTCTATGGTGGAAATGAACTTCTCCACTAGGGAGGTCAGCTTCTTGGCTGGGAATGAATTGTGAGCCAGAACAGCAGACACTTTGTGGACGATCTAGTGAGCCACCTTGTCTGTGAGAAGCACCATACCCTGTTTGGTGTCGAAGAGGAGACCCAGGAAGACTAGTCTCTGAGATGGTACAAGGTCCGACTTGTCCCTGTTGAGGATCCATCCTTGATGGGTCAGTGCAAGAATGCAGTCCTTGACCTGCTGATGAAGGAGTGCCGGAGAGGGGGCCTTCAGAAGCAAGTCGCCCATGTATGGAGTGACTCTGATGCCGTCCCGGTGGAGGACAGCCACTAATGCACCCAGGATGCGATTGAAGACCTGGGGAGCTGTAGTCAGACCAAAGGGAAGAGCCGAAAACTGAATATGCCCTTGGTCGCAAGTAAATCGTAGGTACTGCCGGCTCTCTGGATGGATGGCAATATGCAGTTATGCATCCTGAAGGTTCAGAGAAGCACAGAATTCTCTAGGAGACATGACCGTGATTACGGTCCACAGGGACTCCTGGTGGTAGTGAGTCTTGACCACAAAGGAATTGAGGTCCTTGAGGTCCAAAATTGGACGACAGCCGCTGTCTTTCTTGGAAACCACAAATTGGTTGGAGTAAAAACCCAAACCCATTTACGGCACAGGGACTGGTTCCAGAACCTCTTTGTCCAAAAGGGTCTGGATGGCGCCATGGAACACATGGAGTTTCTCCACTCCCTGCGGAGTATGAGAAGGAAAGAACCTGAATGGGGGCAGGGAGGCGAAAGGGATCCTGTACCCTTCTGACGCAACCTGTAAAACCCATGGGTCCACCACGGTGTCTGTCCAGACACTGAGGAAGTGGCGCAAAAGGCCACCCACTGGCGCTTGGGGATCAGGGTTAGGCGAGTCATGCCGAAGAAGGTTTGGAAGCCTTGAGCTTGGTGGAGGACTGCTTGGCCCTCCATTGCTGTTTGGGCTTGGAGGAGGAGCACAGGGCCTGGGGTACCGCCTGGTTTGCAGTGCACACCACAGCCTGAAAGGGGCCAAAAAGCCAGTTCCTCTTTGCTGGAGGCTTCTTCCTAGGTACTAAAGGCAGCAAGGTACTCTCACCCCCTATGGCCTCACTAATGAGGTCTTTAAGGTCCGGCCCAAACAGAGAGGTACACTGAATGGGTAAGGAAAGTATGCTCTCTTAGAGGTAGTGTCTGCAGACCAGATCTTGAGCCAAAGAGCCCGTTTGGCTACCACAGACGTGGTAGAAGCTCTAGCCACCAAGCGGATGGTGTCAAAAATAGCAGCAAAACGTAATGTTGGGCCTCAGAGATGTTGGCAAGGAGCTGCAACATATCAGCAGTAGGAGCTCCCTGATGGGCAGCCACAGTGAGCTGTTCAGTGTAAAGTGCAATGGCCCTGATAACCCAAGCAGCGGCGAATGACGGGCGCAAGGAAGTACCAGCTGTAGCAAAGATGGTCTTCAGGGATGTCTTAAGCTTCCTGTCAGTCCAGTCCTTAAGGACAGAGGCATCTGCCACAGGAAAAGCAGTGGACTTAGAAAGTCTAGAGACTGGATCATCCACCTTGGGTGGATGAGCCCATTGAGCTAATGCTACTTCAGAAAAGGGGTACAAATTAGCAAACTTCTTAGAAACAGAAGGCTTCTTGTCAGGAGCTTTCCACTCGTCATACACAAGACGGTCAAGAGTGGGGTTAGGTGGAAAACAGGTAGACTGCTTCTTAGGCTCCTGGAACACATTAGAGGGGTCACAGGACACTCTGGAACCAAGGGAATGTTTAGAGTGTTTAACACCACCCTGATCAGGCTATTAACAGAGGGATCAGGGTCAGCCTCAAAGGGGTCCCCAAAGAATTGGGAAGAGACCACCGCAGAACATTTCCCCTCATCAGAATCCACCAGTAGTTCCTCTTCAGAGGAGTCAGACACATCAGGTACTCCCTTCAGTTTTGGTAGTGAAGACCTGATAGGAGTAGGAGTCTGCCAAGACTGAAAGACCCCCTGCAATTGGGATGGAAGGAGTTGTAAGGTAGACCTTAGGTCTCTAGTAGTAGCCTTAAACACTTGCATCCAAACTGGCTCTTGTGCATGGCTGGAGGTCCCTGGGGGAGACGCAGGGGCAACAGCGCATGCTGGGCATAAATGACCTGAGTACTCTCTAGGTAACCCTGATTGACATGAGGAGCAGTGCGCAATGGGGGACAAAGACACCCCAGTATCCTTAGTCTTAGGTCTAGCCCCAAGCTCCAACCAGGTTGACATCCTCACAGTGTCAAAACGTCCCAAGTATAAGAAAACAAACAACCCAATACAGTGTGTAAGATTAAAATTTCACCCCAGAAATTGCTAATTAGCACTTATCTGGCAGGAGAAAGGTTAATCTGCTGAGGAGAGAAGGCGAGTCCAAGCCCTGCATAGGATACTCGTGAAGGGAAAGGAGAAAATGGTTGCCACGATGGGAGCCAATCAGAAATGAGTGCGTGAAGCAATCGCTCATGGGAAATGTAGTTTTCCCTAAAAAGTACCCCAACGGTGCCCAAAGCCACCTGAGGCCCCCCAAATTACACAGAACATTGACCGGATGATAGAGCAAGGGCAGACAAACGAAATGAGCTGTCTCTGAAGTTGTTACGTTGAGCGGTTGCAGAGATATGTCCCAAACTGTAAAGTCCCATAGAGGTGAATGGAGCATGGAGTCACTTAGTGACAGAGGACGTACGTCCCCGAAGTCGTTTAAAAACATTTTAAAAAATGTTCGGTAGGTGTTAAGTGCCGGCTTCGCACTAAGGGGTTAAAGGCGGGAAACTGATATCTGCAAAATTTTACAGTGAAGTAAAAAAAGTTATAAAAACACCACAGAACAGGTTAAAAGTCAAATAAACACCATACCCTGAAGGAAAAAGTGTGAAACCCCCCCCCCCAAAAAAAGATGCCATTTGGCAGACAAAGGGTTAAATTTACCACAGAGACACTGCTCCAAACCCCCAACAGAAAACCCCAATGAGCTCAGGAGTATGTATTAGGAACACCAAAGGAGACCTCTGTGCGGTGAGGAAGCGTGGGACAAGTGGACTTCAGCTCTCAAAGGGTCGCTCACCTTTTCTGTCTTCAGATTACCATGTGTAAAGAAGTCTGAGTGGGCAACTCCTTGGGAAAGAACTTGCCAAACAAGATTTTCCCCCCAGGGCTAAGATGTCCACTTTAGCACCTAGAAACTGAGCTTCCCACTAGGGAATGTCAGTAATGGTAATCCGCCTAATGGTGGTATTCCATATCTAACAGAAAACAAAAAAATAAGCTAAAACTATAACAGAACTGTTCTCTTGCCTTGTATCTTCATCAAGGAACAAATCTTTCTGGAGAGGAAGTGGCTAGATGCAGTTAAGGAGAGGAGGTAGGCTCCACCCAGGATTGTCTTCAAGAATTGTTCCTGCCTACATAAAGGGGCATTGCCTACCCAAAGTTACCAGTAACCTATATTGGATGACAGAGAAAATATTGTGCAGCAAGAAGCCACATTAACCATGTCTCCATATTGAAAACGGCAATATGAGAATCTCACCCTGCATAAAAGTGCGTGGTTCTCATGTCGCCTCTTTAAACGTTGCTACCTTCATTCAATTTACTGGCCGCAGCATCCAAGTGCCCGCATTTACCCTTCGTGTGCCTCCAACCACGGGAGTTGTTATTTTAAACCCTGCCGACATATAACTGAACATGGACATATCCCATTAGAATTCTGGACAACGATGAAAATAAAGCGCTCACTAAGCTTTCTGACGTATATAACAAGAGCAAAGATATTTTCACATAAAGAATTTGTTGAGTTAGCAAAAACTTGTGTCCTTGGTCACAAACCAGTTATTGTCCAGATGAATTCTGCAGTAAGGATTAGAACATAAGGGAAAAACAATCTATTACTCACCGAATCCATCCCTGAGCCGGTGAGCCAGTGCCTGCAGCACACAACTGCACTGTGCATTGACCTGTGCTGCAGCATTTAAGGAGGTGCAATGTTCTCTTTTGTACTACACAGGGACACCACATTTTACAGCCGGCTCAGGGAGGGATTCAGGGCTCGATCCAAATGTTGGCGTCGCCAGAAAAAACTGGAGACGCTGGTTTTAACGTCAATTGAGCAATGCAAATGTTCTACTAGAAACAAGCGATGCCAGTTCTGAAACAGACATCGCCCGTCACCAGAACAGCAAGATCTCACCCATAGAGGATACTGTACAAGCGACGCCAAAAGCGATTCAAATGTTGGAGTTAGGGCTAACTCCCGTTAAATTGCAACATTTCTCTCCAGAAATCTAACGCCTATTTTTTTTGGAGTACAGCACACAAGTAAGAGTAGAAAACCCACGTCTCCAGTTCTGAACAGCTTTCTCTGTGCTTTTCCCTACCCAGCCACTAGGGGAACACAGAGAAGGCTTTCAGCACCATGGACAGCTTTGAATGCCATAGGGATGTGCACTGCTCACCCCTGTGGCATTCAAAGGGTTAAAATCAATAAAACTAGTACACCAAGCACTACACAATGCCCCCTTCCACATCCCCCCCCATTACTATGTCACATATATTGCATATATGTGACATACTAACCCCATCCACATCCACCTCATGGACTTCCATGTAGTGGACAAATCTGTCGTTTATTCCACAATTAACCCTTTGAGTACCAGAGAGGTAGGAAAGCATTGCTTAGCATGTTTCCTACCCCTCTGGTACCCAAAGGGTTAATAGGCAACGTATGGACTACATACCTTGCCTATATATATATGTGTGTGTTTGTGTGTGTTTTAAACTTTTTTTTAATTAAAATACTGTGATTAGACAGTTTAACTTAGATCTCATTCATTGTTAACCCCCTACCTCCTGTGTCCCATTGCTATTAGTACTTTTGCTCCACTCTTCTTCAAACTGAGAGTGGAGCAAAAGTACTAAAAGCAAAGGGACACAGTAAGTAGGGCATTATGAATGGTTGAGATCTAAGTTAACCCTTTGAGTGCCAGAGTGGTTCGCAACGCATTGCAAAGCAATGCGTTGAGTACCACTCTGGCACTCAAAGGGTTAACATACAACTGAGGGAGGAGCCTGCACTGTGAATGCAGCGCTTCCCTCAGTTTTAATTATACATTCTTTATTTTTTAATAATTTATTTATTTTTCTTATTTATTCTTATTATTTATTTATTATTTATCCCCTTGCTGCGGGCGGCTGTGAAGCCCGCAGCATAATAAAACCCTGGTGCATACAGAGGCATTGGCGAATTCGTCCCTTTGCACAAGGCGTTGCACAAGGCGACGCCAGGCAGCTGGGCACAATGCCAACGCAAGAGGAGAGGTATTGGAGGAAGCGGGCAGCAAATACAAGCCTACCACCCGCTTCCTCCAATGTCTCTGTCCCCTCCTCCCGCTTTCGCCAATGCCTCTGTATGCACCAGGGTTTTATTATGCTGCGGGCTTCACAGCCGCCCGCAGCAAGGGGATAAATAATAAATAAATAATAAGAATAAATAAGAAAAATAAATAAATTATTAAAAAATAAAGAATGTATAATTAAAGCTGAGGGAAGCGCTGCATTCACAGTGCAGGCTGCTCCCTCAGTTGTATGTTAACCCTTTGAGTGCCAGAGTGGTACTCAACGCATTGCTTTGCAATGCGTTGCGAACCACTCTGGCATTCAAAGGGTTAACTTAGATCTCAACCATTCATAATGCCCTACTTACTGTGTCCCTTTGCTTTTAGTACTTTTGCTCCACTCTCAGTTTGAAGAAGAGTGGAGCAAAAGTACTAATAGCAATGGGACACAGGAGGTAGGGGGTTAACAATGAATGAGATCTAAGTTAAACTGTCTAATCACAGTATTTTAATTAAAAAAAAGTTTAAAACACACACATATATATATAGGCAAGGTATGTAGTCCATACGTTGCCTATTAACCCTTTGGGTACCAGAGGGGTAGGAAACATGCTAAGCAATGCTTTCCTACCTCTCTGGTACTCAAAGGGTTAATTGTGGAATAAACGACAGATTTGTCCACTACATGGAAGTCCAAGAGGTGGATGTGGATGGGGTTAGTATGTCACATATATGCAATATATGTGACATAGTAATGGGGGGGGATGTGGAAGGGGGCATTGTGTAGTGCTTGGTGTACTAGTTTTATTGATTTTAACCCTTTGAATGCCACAGGGGTGAGCAGTGCACATCCCTATGGCATTCAAAGCTGTCCATGGTGCTGAAAGCCTTCTCTGTGTTCCCCTAGTGGCTGGGTAGGGAAGCACAGAGAAAGCTGTTCAGAACTGGAGACGTGGGTTTTGGATTTTCTGACTGAACTTGATACTTTGCAGTGCTGTGATTGGCTGTGGTGCTAGGTAACATTTTTATCGTGTGTTTTTAGGTAAGATTTTCTATGCGACGCAGGTTTAAGATTAACGTGTATTTTGTTGGTTATCGCTCGTTAGGCTTTCTAGGTAAGGAAGATTTGAATCTCACGTTACCTGGTCTTGCTTAACGAGCGAAGGCAGTTTTTTTCTTCACGTTGGTTTTAACGCCAACATTTGAATCGAGCCCTCAGTGAGGAATAGATTGATTTTCCATATTGTTCTAAGCCTTACTGCAGAATTCATTCTCTTGTCAGGCATTCAGTAAAATGAACAAAGATTATTTTAACTAAACTACCTAGTTTTTTTCCATACCAGTGCTTTTTTTATTACTAAATTCCCTGGAAGTGAGCACATTCCTATCTCAGCAAATTCTTTATGTGAAAATATCTTAGCTTTTGTTTCATACATCTGATTTCAGCAGGGTTTAAATGACAACTCCAGTGGTCAGAGGCACACAAGGGGTTAATATAGGCACTTGGATGCTGCAGCCAGTAAACTGAAAGAAGGGAACAACATTTAAAGAGGCGACATGAGAACCTCGCACTTTTATGCAAGCCGAGATTCTCATGTTGCCATTTTCAACTTGGCAATTGGTTAATGTGGCTTTTAGATGCATGATATTTTACAGGCAAGTCAGAACATACATATTGTATTTATGTGATTAGAGGGCAGATTATGACAGTGCTTAGCTTTGTGAGACACAATCGTTCAGAGATGGGCAACCTAAAGCACTGCAGCTGTTCATGACTATAATTCCCATCATCTATTCTACAGCCAACTAATGACTGGCTGCAGATGATGGGAGTTGTGGTCCTGAACAGCTAGAAAGCCTCAGGTTGCCCACCAGAGTTGTAAATGCATACTAGATACCAGCCCAGCAGTAGTGGTTCTCACTTTCTATTTGCACGTCACATTGCTCTTACCAGTAGGGATTGATGGAAATTTTCACCTCAAACCAAAATCTGCGAAAAATGTCACTTCCCGCTTGGTGAATAATTTCCAGAGAACAGTGCTGTTTTCACCTAGCTCGTTGCATTGAAATCAATGGGAAGACTGAATTTTCCCCCACCACATGAAAGTTTTCTTTTCTACGGGCACGGAAAAGGGTGTCAGGCTCTCACACCATTCTGTTTTGTGTTTGTGAGAGAAGGAAGAACATTTTTGAACTAGAGAAGATAGGAAAATAAAGGGGAATTGGAGCTTAGTTTAGGGAGTCTTTTAGGTAGGGCATTTGTTCTCTGTCTTTTGGGAGTCTGGGGGCACTCTGGGGAAGAAAAAAGGGAGGAAGGAGGTTGACCCCAAATGCCCCAAAATTTTGTGTGACTGTCTGACAAGACACAGGCAGCTGGGGATCAGTTTGCTTGCTGATCTTGCTGTTATTGTCTCTGTGCTGGGGAGGTCGGGGGAAAGATGTTGTTGATATTGGAAATTAGCTATAATTTTTTTGGACAGCCTGTGATAAGATAGGGTGGACAACTTAAATAAATAAATAAAAAATAAGAAATAAATAAACAATGAAATATATTAGGTGACAGACAGATGACTGGGAGCCTGACATGAGCCTGTGTAACAAGGGCAAAATTGAAAAACAGCAACATTCAGAATTTAAAATTTTTATATTATTAATAAAAAGTTATTTTGTTTTTTTTTGTTTTTTTTTGTTTTTTTTGTTTTTTTTTTTTTTTTTTTGTTTTTTTTGTTTGGTTTTTTTTTTTTTTTTTTTGGTTTTTATATAGCAAGAACAACATTTGTTTTTTTTTTTGTTGGGTAAGGCAAGACATCATACTCCATCAGCTGTGATGTGTACTGTAGAGTAAACACACACAGTCAGTTGAGTAATGTCGAGCAAATTGACACAAAAAATTGAGGGCTAGCAGACTTATTCGATAATTGACTTTAGCTGTTCAGTGTAGCAAATCATGATGATGATCCCTCTACTCCAAGGTAGGCTGCAGTTTGTGAAAGTCCCACCAAAACTTCCAGCACCACCAGTGCCAGTACAAAAAAAGAACCATTTAATAAGAACACTGAAGATGACAACAAGTCGCATTCTAGTGTTGATGATGGCAATAGCATAATGGAGGAAGGTGTAGCAGCTGAACCATCTGTTGCATTTCAGAGTGAGACAAACAAGCACCAAAACATCTATCCTCAAAGTAGTAGCGAACTTTGTGAAAGTAAAAAGAAATTGTTTGAGACCTCTAACAGCTTAGACGAATATAAGAGTAGTGGGCAAGAAGTAGCAGGTGATGGTGAGGATGACCTAATGATGACTGATGATGATGATCCAGATCTAGAATATATCCCTCCAGCATCCTCCTCTTGTTCAGATATAAATTAAGTTGCAAGTGAGAGAGATGACTACATGGCCATAAAGTTAGCAGAAAGGCAAAGGCTCAGTCTTCCACCACTGAAAAGGAGCACTGTGACTGTCTATAAACTGTTTGAGAAAACCATTGGCAACTCTGACTCTGGACAAGCAAAGATGGCAAAAAGTACACAGTCACCCTGTCAGTCATCATCAGCATCATCGCCTCTTCCAACTCCCACTCAGCCACACTACACTTGTGTTGAATAACAAGTAGCAACAAGGGCAACACAGGTTATACACATCTACAATGTTAGATATGACAAGTGCCAGTGCTGCACATTTGATACCTTTTAGTAGTAGCAGTAGAATTGCATAGGCATCTAGCCCCAGTAGTAGTAGCAGCACCTCAGCAACCCCTCAGTCCATGAAGTACACAGTATGGAGATACTTCACTCAGGATCCAAAAGCGAAGCATGTTGCTATCTGTTATCTGTGCAAAAATCATGTGAGCAGGGGGAAACCAGGCTCACACCTAGGCACCTCCTCTATGAGATCCCACCTGAAGCACAACCACAGGTCTGACTGGGAGACTCACTATCAGAGGTGACACAACTAGCAGAAGCATTCTAAAAAGTTTCCAGGGCTCTGGGGTAGATAAAAGAAGTAGTGATGTTATTTATGTGTCAGAGAGTGTGCTACTGCCAACAGTTAGTTCATTCCAAATAACACCTATAGCTCTTGCTGCAGAGGAGTATGATGACTCTGGGTTTGCTGTAGGAGATGACAAGACTCATAGACTGCCCACGCATGTTGCCTCTACCTCCACCACCTCATCTAGTCATGTTGTTAAAGCAATAAAGTTACAGGGTTCTTCTGCCATGTCCTGCCAGCTCATACTGACTGAGTTCCTGGGAAGGAGAGTCAAAAACTTCACAAAACCAATATCAATGTATGCCTGTGGAATGGCAAGGTTGCCAAGATGCTAGCAGTGGACATGTTGCTGTATTTATTTGTAGAAAACCGAAGTTTCAGAGAACTGATATCATGTGTAAATCCACACTGGCATATCCCAAGCCGTAGTTATTTTTCCAGGAAAGGAAAAGAAGAGGGGAAATACTCATGTCCCCTATGATCATACAGAGAAATTAACCTGTCCGGCCAAGGGAGAGGACCTCTCCCCATTATGATCCTACAGAGACCAGTTCATTATTTAATGTAGGGAGACTAATGTACCTAAAATATACTTTTTATTAATAATGTTAAAAATACAAACACAGACAAGGAAACACTAAAAGTGTCGTGCTTCTTTTAAAAACACAGTGCAGTCTTTACAAACAAATGTTTTACCCAGCGAACGTAAATTATTTAAAGCTGTTTACTAGCCAGGTCATATAAAATATCCAATTTCTTCTCAATTATGGGTTACATATATCTCTTAGTATCTCTTCGACTGGGTTGAATGACACCTTCCGTGCTTTACTGTGTCTCGACAGTTACATTTGGTCGTTATATCTTAAAGGGGATCTCTCACCCCTATACAAGTTAGGCTTAGTAGATACAGTATATAGCTATAATGATGAAAACGTTAAATAGTTTTTAAAAAAATACGCTATGTAGGCTAAAACTATTGATTACATAGTGCCCTGCAGCCTACTTCCGCATACACTGGTCTTGCCACTCTGCCTCTGCTCCCTTCCCACTACCCAGCCTCCTCCGATGACCGAGGTTTTCTGTCTGTAAGCTGGAGCAATCTCATTGGCTAGATATCGATCTTTGCCAATGTGATCGCTCCAGCTTACAGATAGAAAGCCTCAGTCATCGGAGGAGGCTGGGAGCAGAGGCAGTGTGGCAATGTGTGGCAAGACCAGTATATGCAGAAATAGGGCTCATTGTAATCAATAGTTGTTTTTTTTTATAAATTCAAGTTTTATTGAGGTTTTATCAGAAAGTTAAACACAAAACAATACAGAAGACTAGACAGCCAAAAATACAAGATAAAGGGAAATGCATAGCATAAATAAGCTCACAATATATATCCAGCATAAGTGTGCATAGATAATATAAATCGTACAAAAAGTAAAACATAAAGTAGTACAGCAAAGGAGCATAGAGTCGAAGATAAGAAGCAAGATAAAAAGCACCAAGACACGAAGAAGACAGACAAAAACATAAGACCAACCAGAAGGGCACAATGGACAGACAACAAAAGAAACACACAAAAGGGGGGAGAGAGAAGGGAAGAAAAAAAAAAAAAAAAAAAAGGGGGAGGGGGGGGGAAAACACCCTTAAGAACTGACTCAGTTAAGCAGCTGCGTCATCCAAAAGAGACTGCATCTGCGGATCCTCCAGAAATTGCAGCCAGGAAAACCAAGTGCCAAGGTACCTGTCACCCTGCAAATCCGCACGGCAAACAATTTCTTCCAAAGCTCGAGTCCTCTCCACACGCTGGACCCACTCACGTATAGTAGGGGGCGTAGACTCTCCCCAGTGGAGGGGAATGAGGGCCTTGGCTTCGTTCAGTAAATGTTTAACAATCGATCTCTTATAGCTAGAAAGAGGTACAGAAGTGTGATGCAAGAGTAGAGACGCCGGTAGAAATGGGGGGGGGGGGGGTATCCGAAAACTTGCATACAATCGAGTGAACACGCGACCAGAACAGAGCAAGAGCAGGGCAGTCCCACAAAATGTGTAGAAAAGTACCGGGCGCAGACATCCGGGGAGAAGCGGTGAATCAAATCAGGCGTCCGATACCAATGGGTAAGTAGTTTATAAGACATTTCCTGAGTCTTAGCACTCAGAGAGCATTTATGGGTTAAAAGAAAGATCTTCTCCCATTGTGGGGTACTCAGGGAAACCTGCAAAGCTGATTCCCATTTCCTCACGAAAGGCGGCATGGAGGAGTCTCCCTGAGTGCGAAGCAAGTTGCACAGAAAGGAGATGGCCTGTGAGGGCAACGACTCACCTCGACACAACTCCTCAAATGGAGTGGTCGGACGCAGCAGGTCATGTCTACCCTGTAAAGATCTCACAAAATAACTCAGTTGAGTATAATGAAAATAATCAAGCGGCGTGGGAGGTCGATGGGGCAACAGCTCCAAAAGGGGTTTAACCTTAGCCTCCGGGGTCAAGAAGTCCGCAATAGCGACTGGGTTATCTAAGGAAGAGGTCAGAAAGTCACCTGGGCCAGTGCCCGGAGTGAAATCTGGATTATATCGCAAGGGCATCAAGGGCGACGGATAGGAAGATAACCGGAGATGTTTAGAGGTAGAAAAAAACACAGAAAGTGTTGCCCACGTCAAAGGGTGACCAGAAGAAAGGCGTTTGGCATGGTGCGGCTTCAACCAGGGAAGCACCCGTAATGGGGTTCGAAAACCAGAGGCCTCTACATCAATCCAAGACTTATGTGGGGGATGAAAGGTCCATTCCAAAAGGCGAAGCAAATGGCAAGCACGGTAATAGAGTTTGGGACAAGGCAAAGCCAGACCTCCCCGCAATTTAGAACGTGTCAAAAGCTCATAGCGTAGCTTAGGACTCTTCCGAGCCCAGACAAATCCCAGAAACATTGTTTTAAGAGAGGAGAAGAAAGCCATCGGTAGTTTAATGGGCAGCGTCTGGAACAGATAAAGCAGTCTGGGAAGAACATTCATCTTCAGTGTGTTAACTCTACCAGTCCATGAAATATGTAAGGGAGACCAGGCCGCAAAATCACGACGCAAAACTTAAAGAAAAGGGGGGAAGTTACGGAGATAGAGGCGGCCAGGGTCATCCGTTAACCATATCCCCAAATATTTAAGTCCATCCCTGCACCTTTTGAATGGGAATGATGCGGATAGATGAGTCACCTCCGAAAGTGGTAGATTGATATTCAAAATTTCGGATTTAGAAAAATTGATTTTAAGATTCGCAAGGGATCCATAAAGTTCAAATTCTTTCATAAGGACCGGTAGGGAAAGCCTAGGTTTAGTGAGGACAAATAACAGATCGTCAGCAAGCCCCAGAATCTTGTGTTGGACACCAAGAACCGACAATCCCCCAACATCTGGATTTTGTCGAATCGCCTCCATGAAAGGTTCAAGAGAAAGAATAAACAACAAGGGGGATAGAGGGCAGCCCTGCCTCGTACCATTAGAAATCTCAAAGGGCTCCGAAAGGACTCCATTAATCCGAATCCTGGCAGAGGGACGAGAGTATAAAGAAGAGATCCATGCTAAATGATAAACTTGTCGAAGTTTGACTTTAGATGATTAAAAAGTTCTTGAAAAAGGACTGACATTTGTCCCAACTCAAAAAATTAATTTATTTTAATGGGTGACAGATATTAACCTATTTGGAGCGAAATTGTTGTTGCACAAGCATTTTAAAAATCAAGAACTTATTGGAATATCTTCAAAAGACAGAGATAACTTAGTAAATGTAGAATCTTTATTACAAGAGAACAAATTTGAATTCAGTAAAAGTGAAGGGCCCTTCACTAATTTAAGAACCAATATGAGAGTCACACTACCTATGAGTACAACCCCACATGTAGAGGTCTTTATTAAACGAGTTACACAAGATCAAGAAACCCTATCCAAAAAAGCCATGACCTATACACAGTTGAGAATAATTTAACTAAAAAGGAGAGAAAGGCATTGCAAGAACTGTACAAAAACAAAGAAGAGGTATTTAAGCCAAGTGATAAAGGGGGGAATATAATGATACAGGACATCAATGATTATCAAAAAGAATGTCTTAGACAATTGAATAATCTAGAATGTTATGCCAAACTGGAAACAGATCCCACAAAACAATTTCAGCAAGAATGATGTGTTATTTTAAAATTAGCACTTGAAAACAAAATCATTGATATAAATGAGTATAATTTTTTGATGGTAAGGGATCCTATTATACCAACATACTGTACAATCCCAAAGGTCCATAAAAATTCCAACAGACCACCAGGATGCCCAATAGTGTCCGGCATTGGAAGTTTGACAGAAACAAGCTGCATGTATGTGGACCAGATTCTGAGAGAATTTGTAGTAAGCCTTCCATCCTACACAAGGGATTCTTTGGATGCAATAAAAAGACTTAATGGCATCCATGTAGAGGAGAAGCAATTACTTGCAAGTTTAGATGTAGAATCTCTTTATACAAGTATGCTACATGAGGTGGGCATGGGAGCAGTGAATCATTTCCTCAACAGCAGAGGGAGACAATATCATACCTATAATACATTTGTTCTAGACCTATTGGGGTTTGTTTTAAAATAGAACTATTTTGTCTTTAATAACAAATATTACCACCAGATTAGAGGGACCACGATGGGAAGCACTTGTGCTCCCTCTTATGCAAATTTATATCTTGGGTGGTGGGAGCAGGAAATGATCTTCTGTGGAAGCATGGAAAAATACACCAGCTGCATCACCATCTGGCTGCTCTTCATAGAGCAGATGATTTAGGGCACGACGATATGGTAAGAATATTTTGAAGCAGGCCTATAGAAGAGCATTATTAGCGAATACAGACGAATTGTTAAATCCTAAACTACAAGAAAATCCACCAATCAAAAGATCAGATTGATAGGTATGTACAATTCACAACATAAAGAGTTCAACAACATGCTAAATAAACACTGGGATATTATCAGACCAGATGAAGGTTTCCAAGAGGTCTTACATACAATACCCAGTGTGATGTACAAACGAATTACCAACATAAGGGATATGTTAGTTCATAGCCATTTCATTAAGAAGGTAAAATCACTTGGCTAAAGTTGGATCTTAAAGGGATAGTAATACTTCATTTTATCTTTATTTTATTTTGTAGGCATTATAAAAACATGAAGAACAATTTAAGTCTTATCTCTCAGACCTTTATGGTTTGAGGGATATTCACAAGCAAAGTTTCCCCTCCCTCCCCTTTTACCTAGTGTAAGCCATCTCTTCTCAGATGTGGAATCCAGTCCATAGACCAGACAGATAACAGAAGGTGACAATCTTCTTCCTATGAGAGCAATGAAAGCCCTACCCCCCTTGACAAGTTTTTCAGGTTTTTCCCTTATCTTAATTGAAGATTGTCCCTCACTGCAGTCTACCTGGCCACCTCCCTTCTGATCTGGCTGAACAGTGTTACATCAGTAAAAGGGGCAGGAGGGGGATATTTTATCATTGAATTACTCTTGTACTACAAATCTGACAGAATTGAAACAACACTCTCCAAGGTCCAAATACTATGATGATTAATTAGAGCTGCTTTTATTATGAAACATTACTATCCCTTTAAAGGAACCTTTCCCTGTGGACAATGAAAAGACCTTTACTAATCACAATGGTTCAAAAATATTTGATATGTGTCAATTTGTAAACTGCAAATTGGCAGGGATAATTTACCAAATTGAGTGTAGTTGCAAAAAATTATATATTGGTAAAACTAAAAGGCAATTCAGACTGAGGATCCTGGATCATCTAGGAGACATCCAAAATAGAAGAGAAAAACCTATTGCCCGCTACGTGATATTGCATCATGAAGGAAACCCTGAAGTTTTAAAGTTCAAGGGAATAATAAAAATTGATATGACCTCTATAAGAGGCGACCTAGACCATAAATTATTGATCAGGGAGGCTGGGTGGATATATAGGCTGGGAACCCTCATCCCACAAGGTCTGAATGAGGGATTTACATTCAATCCCTTTATTAAGAAATGGTAAAAATTCCTATGGTATACTGAATACAATATCAGTAGTCTATATTTAAGGAACTACTTATGCCATTCAAAATTTTGATATCCCTTTTTATATGCAGTAGGACCCTAATGGGTTAAACATTGAATTGATATATACTGGTCGTATATCGGTTTAAGGTCAACTTAGGGGTAGGTTAAACTTACACAGTAGAACTATGAATCATGAGATGTGAGACAACCCATATAGTAATGAAGATCAATAGAATCTATTAGAACTGCCTGATACATCCCTGTCATATATATTGTTTCTATGTTACTCATCCTATATAATAATTCGCTAAGGATGTTTGTCAGAAGTCGTCATGCTCAGTAGAAAAGGCTGCGAGCGCTGCAGTCATGCGCAATAGAGACTCCCTGCACTGTAGACATGCGCAGTGCTGACTGCCTGAACACGGTCCTAGGAAGGTGCGCAGAGAGGACTCCGGTCTGAATTCGGTGCGTCCCGCTCCGTATCAGCCATGGCGTGTTTGGGCAGTCAGTACAGCGCATGACTGCAGTGCGACCAGTGAGAACAGAGGATCCGGCCACCAGGAAAGAAAGAGGAGAGGGTGGTGAAAGAGGCATGGGGGGGGCAAAAGAGGTATGGGGAGCAAGAGGGTGGCGAAAGCCATGGGAGGGGCAAAAGAGGTAGGGGGGGCAAGAGGGTTGTGAAAGAGGCATGGAGGGGGCAAAAGTGTGGTGAAAGAGGCATGGAGGGCAAAAGGTTGGCAAAACAGGTATAGGGAGCAAGAGTGTGGTGAAAGAGGCATTTGGGGGGGCAAAAGAGGTATGGGGGCAAAAGTGTGGTGAAAGAGGCATGGGGATGCAAAAGAGGTATTCCCCATAAGAGGGTGTTGAAAGCCATGGGGGGCAAGAGTGAAGTGAAAGAGGCATTGGGGGAGCAAAAGGGTGGCAAAACAGGTATGGGGAGCAAGAGGGTGGTGAAAGAGCCATGTGAGGGGGCAAAAGAAGTATGGGGGACAAGAATGTGGTGAAAGAGGCAACAGGGGGCAAAAGAGGTATGGGGGCAAGAGTGTGGTGAAAGAGGCATTGGGGGCAAAAGAGGTATGGGGGCATAAGTGTGGTGAAAGAGACATGGGGGCAAAAGGGTGGCAAAACGGTTACGGGGAGCAAGAGGGTGGTGAAAGAGCCATGGTGGGGGCAAAAGAGGTATGGGGGGCAAGAGGGTTGTGAAAGAGACATTGGGAGGGAAGAGTGGTGAAAGAGGCAGGGGGGCAACTGGGGGGCAAAATAGGTATGGGGAGCAAGAGGGTGGTGAAAATGTCATGGGGGGCAAAAGATGTATGGGGGGGCAAAAGTGTTATGAAAGAGGCATGGGGGGTCAAAAGTGTGGTGAAAGAGGCACGGGGGTGCAAAATGGTGGCAAAAGAGGTATGGGGGCAAGAGGATTATGAAAGAGGCATTGGGGGCAAAAGTGTGGTGAAAGAGGCTTTGGGGGCAAAAGTGTGGTGAAAGAGGTGTGGATGGTGGCAAAACAGGTATGGGGAGCAAGAGGGTGATGAAAGAGCCATGGGGGGGAAAAAGAGGTATGAGGGGAAAGAGTGTGGTGAAAGAGGCATTGGGGGGCATAAGAAGTATGGAGGCAAAAGTGTGGTGAAAGAGGCATGGGGGGGGGAGTGTGGTGAAAGAGGCATGGGGGCAAAAGGGTGGCAAAACAGGTATGGGGAGCAAGAGGGTTGTGAAAGAAGCATTGGGGGGGGCAAAAGTGTGGTGAAAGAGGCATGGAGGCAAAAGAGGTATGGCGAGCACGAGGGTGGTGAAAGCCATGGGGGGGCAAAAGAGGTATGGGGGGCAAGAGGGGTGTGAAAGATGCATTGGGGGGTCAAAAGTGTGGTGAAAGAGGCATGGGGGCAAAAGGGTGGCAAAACAGGTATGGGGAGCAAGAGTGTGGTGAAAGAGCCAAAGGGAAGCAAAGGAGGTAAGGGGAGAAAAAGTGTGGTGAAAGAGGCATTGGGGGCAAAAGAGGTACGGGGGGCAAGAGGGTGATGGAAGGGGCAAAGGGGTGATGAAAGAGGCATGGGGCAAGAGGGTGGCGAAAAAAGCATGGGGGGCAAGAGTAGGGAGAAAGGCAAGGGAGGTTAGAAAGAGGCAAGAGGGAGTAGAAAGAGGCAAGAGGGGCAAAGCAATGCATTGCGTACCCCTCTGGCACTCAAAGGGTTAACATTGCCCAGACCTTGGCCCTTGTACACGGGCTTTTACACTAGTTACCTAATAATTGAAGAGTTAATAACAATATTCCTCTATTGGAGAGCTGGGTATTCAGCGATCATGTATATACCTATGTGTACTTATTCTAAGCGTGTATTAGAGATTTACACACAAAGCTGTCAAAATCTTGGAACATTACTAATTCATAGATTTTTACAATGAAATTGTCCATATTGCCTTATCAGGCAGTGCGAGGGTTAACAACTGAACTGGACATCCACACATTGTGATGTCACTAAAAGCGGGAGGCTTACTTTGGAGTTGATTGGCTAAAATAGCACCAATCACGAACCCGCTAAGATTTGAAAGGGTATATGATCCCAGGGAGCGGACCCACCACACCATATAGAAGCCCCTGATTAAGCCGTCTATACGGCGAAACGCATTGGGTGGTGCAGTAGAAGTAAAAAGGCAGAATTCACATTGCAATATTAGATTGTACTAAAATACAAACTACCCATGCAGTGAACGAAAGAAAAACTAAACAATTTATAGCTGTAGTAGAAGCAGCAGGGTTACAATGTGGCTTATACCACAAGGGAGATAGCCTAGTGTGAAATATTCACACCTGTCTGTTTAAGCTAGTAAGAAATTATTTAGCCAGGAATAATAGCATCTGCTACATGAGGGTTTGAATGAAAACTGTGATTGACTAAGCATTAAGGATAGAAGGGCACATGCAGGAACTGAGAGTGGATGAGCCTCGTAGACCACGGGAAACAATCAAGCAAAAGAAACCTTGATTGATCAATACAGTTAGAGAAAAAATTATTTGATCCCTGCTGATTTTGTACTTTTGCCCACTGACAATGATCACAGTCTATAATTTTAATGGTAAGTTTATTTGAACAGTGAGAGACAGAATAACAACAAAAAAAATCCAGAAAAACACATTTCAAAAAAGGTATAAATTGATTTGTATTTTACTGTGTGAAATATGTATTTGACCCCTTTGCAAAACAAGACTTAGTGGCAAAACCCTTGTTGGCAATCACAGAGGTCAGACGTTTCTTGTAGTTGGCCACCAGGTTTGCACACATCTTAGGAGGGATTTTGTCCCACTCCTCTTTGCAGATCCTCTCCAAGTCATTAAGGTTTTGAGGCTGACGTTTGGCAACTTGAACCTTCAGCTCCCTCCACAGATTTTCTATGGGATTAAGGTCTGGAGACTGGTTAGGCCACTCCAGGACCTTAATGTGCTTCTTCTTGAGCCACTCCTTTGTTGCCTTGGCCATGTGTTTTGGGTCATTGTCATGCTGAAATACTCATCCACAACCCATTTTCAATGCCCTGGCTGAGGGAAGGAGGTTGTCACCCAAGATTTGATGGTACATGGCCCCGTCCATCATCCCATTTTTGTGGTGAAGTTGTCCTTTCCCCTTAGCAGAAAAACACCCCCAAAGCATAATGTTTCCACCTCCATGTTTGATGGTGGGTATGGTGTTCTTGGGGTCATAAGCAGCATTCCTCCTCCTCCAAACACGGCTAGTTGAGTTGATGTCAAAGAGCTCGATTTTGGTCTCATCTGACCACAACACTTTCACCCAGTTCTCCTCTGAATCATTCAGATGTTCATTGGCAAACTTCAGACAGGCTTATACATGTGCTTTCTTGAACAGGGGGACCTTGCGGGCGCTGCAGGATTTCAATCCTTCATGGCGTAGTGTGTTACCAATTGTTTTCTTGGTGACTATGGTCCCAGCTGCCTTGAGATCATTGACAAGATCCTCCCGTGTAGTTCTGGGCTGATTCTTCATCGTTCTCATGATCATTGAAACTCCACAAGGTGAGATCTTGCATGGAGTCCCAGACCGAGGGAGACTGACAGTTATTTTGTGTTTCTTCCATTTGCAAATAATCGCAATAACTGTTGTTACCTTCTCACCAAGCTGCTTGAAGATGGTTTTGTAGCTCATTCCAGCCTTGTGTAGGTCTACAATCTTGTCACCGACATCCTTTGACAGCTCTTTGGTCTTGGCCATGGTGGAGAGTTTGGAATGTGATTGATTGATTGCTTCTGTTGACAGGTGTCTTTTATACAGGTAACAAGCTGAGATTATAAGCACTGCCTTTAAGAGAGTGCTCCTAATCTCAGCTTGTTAACTGTATAAAAGACACGTGGGAGCCAGAAATCTTGCTAATTGATAGGGGGTCAATACTTACTTCACTCAGTAAAATGCAAATCAATTTATAACTTTTTTGAAATGCTTTTTTCTGGATTTTTTTGTTGTTATTCTGTCTCTTACTGTTCAGATAAACCTACCATTAAAATTATAGACTGATCATTTCTTTGTCAGTGGGCAAACATACAAAATCAGCAGGGGATCAAATAATTTTTTCCCTAACTATATATGTGGCAACCAAGTAATGAATTTAGACTAAGTATCCCTAGTACAATAGCTGGAGGGACATGCAACTGGTTGGAGACTAGCTCACCCTCAGAGTAAGGCAGGGCGTCTGCAGTAAATACAATTGTGTTAAGTTATAACGATCGAATGTAACGGTCGAGACACAGTAAAGCATGGAAGGTGTCATTCAACCCAGTCACTGAGAAGAGATACTAACAGATATAGCTAACCCATAATTGAGAAGAAATTGGATATTTTATACAACCTGGATAGTAAACAGCTTTAAATAATTTATGTTCGCTGGGTAGAACATATGTTTGTAAAGACTGCACTGTGTTTTTAAAGGAAGCACGACACTTATAGTGTTTCCTTGTCTGTGTGTGTTTGTATTTTTAACATTATTAATAAAAGGTATATTTTAGGTACATTAGTCTCCCTACATTAAATACCGAACTAGTCTCTGTAGGATCATAATGGGTAGAGATCCACTCCCTTGGCCGGACAGATTCATTTCTCTGTCTGATTGTAGGGGACATGAGTATTTCCCCCCTTTGTTTCTTTTTGTTTTTTGGTATTAGAATTATCAGACCTGTGGTATTCTATATTGATACTAAGATTTCACTGATATCCCAACATTGTGTATATACTTGAATTATACAAGCATGTGGTGAGTGTGGTGGGCAAAGGGCTGGAAAGTGCATATGGCAAGAAAATCCACCTGACAACACATATGTGGACAAGTGGGCAGAGCACAAACTATATGACTGACTACTCAATGGGTTTCCTTCCCACCACCAACAGTGGGCAACACTAGCTTACAACATCAGGTGACAGCCAGTAATTGTGCCTCTGGTTCTGGCAGTGTGAGTAAAAGGCATCAGCAGCAGGATACTCTATACCATTGGCAAGCCACCTTGTGCATGCAGGATTTTGAGAGACAGTCCCATCAAGCTGTAGGTGTTTTAAGTAAGCTAGAGCAGGTGATAGGGGAATGGCTTGTACCCATTTCCTTAAAGGGATAGTAATGTTTCACAAAAACTGCAGCTCCAATCAATCTTCATAGAATTTGAGCCACAGAGATTGTTATTTCAATAATGTCAGAGCTGTAGTTCAAGAGTAATTGAATGATAAAATGTCCCCCTCCTGCCCCTTTTACCTAGTGTAAGCCACCTCCCCTCAGATGTGGAATATGGTCCACAGCCCAGACAACTCACAGCAAGGGGCAATCTTCTTACTGTGAGAACAATGAAAACCCTGCCCCCACTGACAGGTGTTTCAGGTTTTTCGGTTATGTTAAATGAAGATTGTCCCTCTCTGAAATCCACTTGGACACCACCCTGCTTCTCTAAGCTGAGCAGCGTTAGATCAGTAAAAGGGGTGGGAGGTGGGATACTTTATCAGTCAATTACTCTTGAACTACAACTCTGACAGTACTGAAAGAACACTCTCCATGTCCCAAATACTATGAAGATTAATTGGAGCTGCTTTTATTATGAAACATTACTATCCCTTTAAAACTGGTTTTGTGTCTGCTGATAACGGCTCCAACATAATCACTGCTTTGAGAATATGTGATATGGTGCATTTGCCCTGCTTTGCCTATGTACTAAATTTAATTGTGACCAGATTCCTGGCAGACTCCAAAACCCTTAGAAAGATGCTTGCTATTGCCAGCAAAATCTGTGACCATTTTAGTCGCTCCTGCAGTGTACGCAGCGCTCTATATTATTATATACAAAAATCTAACAACTTGCCTCCACCTCCTGAAAATGGACATCCCTACCAGGTGGAGTTCCACACTGTACATGATAGAGTGCCTGTATGAGCAGAATAAGGCCATTACTGAGTACAACATGCAAATCTGGAAGGATTTGGAGGGAGCCTCTTTGTCATCTGGCCTATGGCAACTAATGTGCCTTGTGTTTGAGCTGCTGAAACACTTTGAGGAGGCAACCATGCTGGCAAGTTGCATAGGGAGAGGAATTAGTGAAATTATACCACTGATATATTTATTGCAGAAAAAATGATGCACATGGATGAGGAATCTTACCATAATGACAACACAGACATGCACCACCTGGTAAAGTACATGTTATCGTGCTTTGAACAAGGTCCTTGCATAGTGTCCATTAAAAGCAATGAGGAAAACGTTCTTGCCACTTTGCTAGACGCCAGCTTCTCACACAAAATTTCAGAATTTCTGCCAAAGGACCATCAACAATTTGTCACAATAAGGAGTCATGATGATCAGCAGCAACTCTCTGAGGAATCGGATTCTGTCAAGGAATATCGAGATATGCTTATTGATCCAATGGAGGGTCGCATTGTGGAGGATGAGAGGGAGAAAGTGAGGGCACAAAAAACATCTAGACAGCATAGTGAAAAAGAAGGCAACAAAGCATTTCAACCAGGAGAATCACCTACATCATCAACCACAACATCCCATTCTGAACACAGGGCAATTCATGGTTCTCAGCAGGGGTGGCATAAATCCAACACTGGTGGTGGTGGTGGCAGCACATCTCTTTGGGACTTGCTCCCTGAGTATGGGTTGGTAACTGACACACAGGAAAACCATATAGCTACTAGAAGTGGTCCCACTACATATAGGATAGCTACATTCGAGGCAGAAACAATGACCCCATGGACTACTGAGAAACAAAGCAGAGTGTGTGGCCAGCGTTGACACGTACTGCAGTGGAAAGCCTTATTTGTCCTCCAGCAATAGTTGAGTCAGAGCCGGTTTTCAGTGCAACTGGTTACATTGTCAATGACTGCAGGACGCGGCTATCAAGAGGCAATGTTGGGAGACTAACATTCTTAAAAATGAAACATCTCATACCATCTGAGTATCAGGTAGCAGAAACCACATGAGGACAGAGAAAGCAAGGCCAAATGTATTAACAGGCGCACAGAAGAGGAGGAGGGGGGATGTCAAGAAGTATTGCTACCAGAAGGATACCACACTTGAGATCACTGCTATGAAAAATAAGTAACGTATCAATAATAATAAACACATTTTTCAAGGCATATGTTGCTGTAGGACTCAAAACTTTGACTTTCAGCTACTTATTTCTCTATTACAGCCCTCAGAAGAAGTAATATTGCAGTGGGAAATGTTTTAACCATAGGAAATATAGGTGAGAATTTGGCAAAACAGGTGAAAACAAGGAAACAATCTCATTGGCAAAAAAAATGGAGAACATTTTCACGAAAAAAGAGAAAAATAGGCTGGTTTTCACCATAAGTCATGCAGGAAATTTTTCTTAATTTTCACCCACCCCTACTTACCAGTGACCGATGTTTGTTTCTCATGCAACAGTAGGCATGGCATCACTGATGCACCTTCATTTCACTTGTAAGCTCTATGCTATTGTCTGTAGCATCATTAAAATTGTAATCTCTGTGGTGTCACTAGTGGAGCTCCATTTCAATGTTAAAGGCATAGTAATGTTTCATAATAAAATCCGCTCCAATTAATCTTCATAGTATTTGGGCCATGGAGAGTATTACTTCAATACTGTCCGAGTTGTAGTTCAAGAGTCATTGAATGATAAAGTATTCCCCTCCCACCCCTTTTACTGATGTAACACTGCTCACCTCAGAGCAGAAAGACTGTTTGGATGGATCGCAGAGAGGGACAGTCTTCAGTGAGCATAAGGAAAACCCTGAAAAACCTGTCAAGGGGGGCAGTGTTTTCCTTATGCTCACAGTTAGAAGATTGTCCCTTGTTGTTAGCTGACCATTCAAGTGACCAAACTCCACATTCATAACGTGTTTCATGTGTCATTGCTTAAACCACTAACCTATAACCGGTATACCTCCGCCTCTGCTCCTCCAGCCCCCATTAGGGTGGGAGACCATGAGGAATATGAAGTACAAAGCATCCTGGATTCCCGGAGGTTTAGGGGGAGACTACAGTACTTGGAGGATGTGCATGCCCCCACCCTGATTCGTAGATTTCACTCACATTTCCCTGACCGCCCACGCCTCGAACCACGGGGAGGGGGTCTTTGGGGGGGTACTGTCATAGTACCTGGCGTCGGCTGCTCGAGCCAACCGCGGCTTCCATCAGCAGCTCCAGCTGCAGCTTGAACTAGAGGCTCTAGCCGCAGTCTTGCCCGGCGGCTTCAGCCGCACTGTAGTTGGCGGTCGAGCCGCATGTGCTGGCAGCTTGCTCTGGGCTGCTTCCGGTGCGGGTCTGTATGATTATGGGCGCACGTCCAAGGCATGGACGTGCTCTCCATTTAAAGGTACAGAGCACCTTTTTGTGACTCCTCCTCTTCCTGGCCCTTTTCCTCAAACACTGCCTGGACACTATGCTCAGTCGCCCTTGCGTGGTGTCCAGTGCAGTTGGCTTGTGTTTTGGTGCTTGACCTAGTTTGTCTGACTACCCATCCTGGAGCCAACCTTTGGTTTTTTCTGACTACCCGCTCTGTGTATGACCCTGGCTTGGCTGACATTCCTTCTGATGTGGACCTGCAGCTCTGGTACACTAACTCCTCCGTGCATGACCCTTCGCCTGGCTGACTATCCGTCCTGGTGCTGACCTGTGCCTCTGTCCGACTACCCGTTCTGTGTATGACCCTGGCTAGTCCGATAACCAATCTGGTGCAGACCTGCGGCTCTGGTTTACGTTTGCTCTCTCTCATTCCGGCTTGTCTGACTACCCACTTGGGGGTTACCTGGGGTTGTCCACTGAGCACCCAGCATACCAACGCTCCAGTGGATAACTTATTGGGTGCCCTTGGTGACTCTGGCAGACTTCTCCTGGTGTCAGTTATTACAATGTGCTATACAGGTGTGGACCTGTACCAGTTGCCATCGACAGTACGTTGTCCTTACAGGTGTGGACCTGTACCAGTTGCCATCTACTGTACGTTGTCCTTACAGGTGCTGACCTGTAGCCGTTCCTTCTCCGGTACATTGTCTATGCAGGTGCGGACCTGCAGCCCAGTACCCTACTCTGGTGCATTGCATATACAGGTGCGGACCTGTAGTATATCCACAGGTGCGGACCTGTGGCGGTTTTTCTCCATTTGCCTTCTGCCATCAGCACCACTACAGCAGCACTATCCCTCCTGACATCTTCTATATTGTATGGCGTACTTGCTATTTTGTTTGTTCTGTACGTTGTGTATATTAAAAAAGATTGTGTTACCTTAAGTACTGGTCCAGTTCTTGTTCTTGAGTCCGTGACAACATCATAGGCCTTTTTGAGACCTAATATAGAAGATGGCATAGGAAGGGCCTATGCTTTTCTTTGTTTTTATGTTTTTTTATTTGGTTCTATTATACTCACACCCTGACACACATTCTACCTACAACACCTGAACACCACCACTGACTTGTCAGATTCCATTGTAAATTCACCTGCAACAGAGCTGTTAAAGGAAAACAAACATCAAAATATGATCTGGGGTTATACTCCCTTCAATACCTTATAATCCATGCTATCTTTGCCTAAAATCTAGTCTTTATACTTGTCACGGTTTTTGATGAACACTCAGACCAGACCGGTAAGGTTAAAATGACTTTATTAGGATGAAGTGCATACAAGGAATTAGGCCACAGGCCCACAATACAAAACAATAAATATATAGCAATGGTAATCAAGACCCAGATATATAGCAAGTCGATGAGGCAGCGACTGGTATCAAATAGTACTGTGCTGGGACTCTGAGGACTGGAGGCACTTAAGGAAAGGCAACCTCACCCTAGTGGACTAGGGTTAAACAGGCTACTCGACCCAGGGCTGACGGCAGGACTATAGATGACAGGTAGCCCTGGAGGTGTTAACTGGCATGAAACCCAGACACCTGGGTGGCACTGAACCCAGTAAGCAACAAGGCAATACTGACCAAGGGACAGGGGTCCCAGGAAGACCGAGGCAACCACTTACAATTGGCAAACCCTAGAACGCTAGGGGTGGATCGAGGACAGATAACAGGAAGGCCACAAGTGTCCCCTCACACAACGAGTGTGATGTAACGCAACCGCTGGCTCTTAAGCCCAAAGGCTACTGTGACAAGGAATGAAGCTCAGTGTCTCCTAACACTAACGAGTGTGATGTAATGCAACTGCTGGCCCTTAGCCCAAGCTACTGCAACAGAGAAGGAGCACTGGCCCAGCCTAGACAGTCTAGGCACTGAACGGGTTAACTGTAAATGTCCAGAGATATACTGCAACTCCCACAGGGAGTGAGCCCAGCTATAGTGCAGAGGAAGACACAGATAGATCTGAGTAACTCAGTCAGCACTTAATTAGCACTGTACCGGTACTTCGCATGTGCACACCGCCAGGGACTGTTAGAGTAAGCAGCTATAGCATGAATGCCAAGCCTATGGTCGACAAGATAAGAATAGCGCCACGCGACGCACAACAGACAAGGCAACTGGGAATCCGCTGCTTGTAACGCTGGGCAGACAAGGACAATGGAATGGTACAGCCATGCACGGATGGCAATGGAGCGGGTGCTCAGCCAGGGATGGCCACAAGCGTAACGGAAGCACAGCCAGGTCAGTAGCAACGGAACAGGCTCTACAGCCAGACATGTCAGCAACGGAGTGGGTACACAGCCAGATCAGTCAGCAACAGAGCAGGTTCTTCAGCCAGATCAGTCGGTAACAGAGCGGGTCCTCAGCCGGATCAGTCGGTAACGGAGCGGGTCCTCAGCCAGATAAGTCAGCAACGAAGCGGGTCCTCAGCCAGATCAGTCAGTAACGAAGCAGGTCCTCAGTCAGATCAGTTGGTAACGGAGCGGGTCCTCAGCCAGATCAGTCAGCAACGGAGAGGGTTCTCAGCCAGATCAGTCGGTAACGGAGCGGGTTCTCAGCCAGATCAATCAGCAATGGAACAGCAACACAGGAAGCTGAGGAACATCATCAGGTAGGCCAGGTCATACACGATAACAGCAACTTAGTAACAAACGTCAGGATCAGGTACACCACGAAAGGGCGCCTTGGTATAGACATGACAGGTATATAAAGGCAAGCCCTGAGTGGAGCAAGAATACCAGGCCAATAAGAGGACGGCATGGAAATGAGGCAGAATAATAATGTCGCCATCAGATCAGGAGCACAAGCACCATGATAGTACTCCCCTCTCAACAACCCCTTCCCCGTGGAGGAGGACCAGGCTTAAAGGGGAACTTGGCATGGAACTGACGCAACAATAACGGTGCATGAATATCTGCATGCTTGACCCATGAACGTTCCTCTGGGCTGTAGCCCTTCCAATGAACCAGGTACTGGAGTTGCCCACACACCATGCAATACTTTGAACCTCATACTCATCATGGTTTTGAATGCGTACCGGGCCTGGCACTACCAGAGCAGAAGTATAGCGGTTACAAACAAGAGGTTTGAGTAGAGATACATGAAAGACATTGTGGGTACGCATGTTTGCGGGGAGTTACAAAGCATAGGAAACATGATTGACCCACCGGAGGACTTTGAATGGGCCAACAAACCATGGGGCAAATTTGTTACAAGGAGTTTGCAAGTTCAAATTTCTGGAGGAAAACCACACACGGTCCCCAACCTGAAAAACAGGAGCCGGCAACCTCCTGTTGTTTGCATGACGCCTATAACTTTGGAAGGATTCACGTAACGAGGTTTGCACTTGTGCCCACGCGGAGCGAAGTTGTCAGAGGTGTTCATCAAGGGCTAGCATCTGCTGCGCCTGAAATGCATCCGGAAGCAAGGATGGTTGGTACCCATAATTGACAAGAAAGGGGGATCTTCTGAATGAAGTATTAATAGCACAGTTTCTAGCAAACTCTACCCACAGTAACAACTCAGCCCAGTCATCATGGTGGTTGGATACAAAGCAAATAATAAATTGTTCGAGCCCTTGATTAGAGCGTTCAGCAGCTCCATTAGTCTGTGGGAGGTATGCAGACGAATATGACAGTTGAATGCCCATTCAACAGCAGAATGCCCTCCAAAATCTGGATATAAACTGACTGCCCTGGTCTGATACCAGCACCTGGGGTACTCCATGGAGTCTGAATACCTCTCGGGCGAATACTACCGCCAGCTCTTTCGCAGAAGGCAGACCAGACAGGGGCACGAAATGGGCCATTTTCGAAAATCTGTCTACAACCATCTGGATATATGTGTAGCCCTTTGAGGTAGGTAATTCACCCAAAAAAATCAAGTGATACATGTGACCATGGATGATTGCCGTTAGGAACGGGCTGCAGGAGGCCCACTGGCAGATGCCTGGGTGATTTAGAACGAGCACACACAGCACAAGCAGCAGTAAAGTCAGTGCAATGAGCCCTCAGGGTTGGCCACCAGAAAATACGAGACAATGACCAGACTAATTGATCTCTGCCCACATGACCTGCTGCTCACAAAGCATGGTAGGTCTCAAGAAGTCTAGTCTGAAAAGGTTCAGCCACAAAACATTTGCCCATGGGCTTTTCCGGGGGAGATTCAGATTGAGTTGCCAAGATCTCCTGGCCCAGAGAAGAAGTGATGCTAGTCCGCAAGGTAGTCAGGATGCGATCTTGGGGAATAATAGGTACTGGCTGCTCATCAGATTCTAATTTAGGCCCATGCTGCCTGGACAGTGAGTCCGCTCGTACATTTTTGGAGCCAGGGCAAATAGGATACAACAAAGTTGAAGCGAGAGAGGAAGAGAGCGCATCTAGCTTGTCTCGGAGACAGTCTCTTAGCCTTTGATAAGTACAATAAATTTTTGTGATCGGTCAAAATGAAAATCAGTGCCCTGGTGCCCTCCAACAAGTGACGCCACTCATGTAACGCAAGGATAATTGCCAACAGTTCACGGTCACAGATCTCGTATACCGATTGCGCCTTAGTCTGCTTTTTAGAAAAGAATCCACACGGCTTGAGTGCTTGACCAGAACCAGACCTCTGAGAAAGTACAGCCCCCACGCCAGTGTCAGACGCATCTACCTCCAGTATATAAGGTAGTGCAGCTTTGGGATGGGACAGGACTGGTGCAGAAGCAAACGCAGCTTTAAGTGCCTCGAAGGCCTCCTCAGCCTCCTTTGACCACTCCAAATCCTTGGCCCCCTTATGTGTCAGATCTGTGAGAGGCTTAACAATTCTGGAAAAGTCACGGATAAATTTATGATAATAACTGGCAAAGCCAAGAAACCTTTGAATGGCTTTGAGGCCTTTGGGACATGGCCAATGTAGCACAGCCGACAACTTTTCCTTATCCATGGAAATGCCCTGTTTAGAAATGACATATCCCAGGAAGGGTACCATGGTTTTATGAAACTCACATTTGTCGAGTTTACAAAACAATTTATTCTCCCTTAGTCTCTGAAGTACTGTAGCTACATGACTACGATGTGCATCCAAATCAGGAGAATAAATTAAAATATTGTCTCGGTAGACTACTACACAGGACTGCAACAAATCACGGAGAACATTGTTAATTAGTTCTTGAAATACAGCTGGGGCATTGCACAACCCGAATAGCATTACCAGATATTCGTAGTGCCCACTGCGAATATTGAAAGCGGTTTTCCACTCATCACCTTCTTTGATGCGAATGAGATTATATGCAGCTCTCAGATCCAATTTGGTGAAAATGGTCGCGCCCTTAAGACGGTCAAACAACTCGGTGATGAGTGGAATCGGCTAGGCACTTTTGACCATTAGCCTCTGCCTTGCTGAAAACATCTCTGAAAGACTGGTATTCAGGCAGTAGGGAGGGAGAGGTACACAAAATTCTAGTAGGTTGTCGTATACAATGATCTATAAAGTGCTGAGACCAGGCCAAAATCTCGCAGGAGCCCCAATAAATTCTGGGATTATGCGTCCGTAGCCATGGGAACCCCAGAATGACCGCATAATGTGGTGACTGGATCATCTGAAATGACAGGGTCTCGAAATGTAATGCTCCAGTCTGCACGGAGAGCGGACACGTCTCGTGGGTGACCTGGGGAGGCACCAAAGGTCACCCATCAATGGCCTCAATTTGGATATGGTTGTCCAATACAACCAGCGGGATATTATGTAATGCAGCAAACTCCTGGTCCATCAGAGCAGATGCCGTAACGGAGAGGCTTGGGCAGGAAATTATCACATCAACCACAGGTTTGGAAGGAACAACCTCTGGGGACTGCTGAACACCACGTAGGACCTGTCCCCTAAGGAAACCTAGGTGCGTGCGTTTCCCGACCGAGTCAGACAATTGCGCAACAAATGACCTCCTTTCCCACAGTACAGACGCAGGCCATTCTTTCGGCGAAATGATCGTTCCTCCCTTGTTAGTCTTGTAAAGCCCACCTGCATAGGTTCAGCTGTTTCGACATGCCCAGGAGGCGTGAGAAGAGAGGGAGGCGAGGGGGGGAGAATATTTTTGTGCCACTGCCCTGTAGGAGACCTAGGTTTGCGGTCCCTATTTTGTGTTCATTCCCTGATCCGAGTATGGATCAAATTAACAAATTCGATAAATTTGTCCAGGGTGTCAGGTAATTCCAGGGCCGCTATTTCATCTTTGATACGGTCACTGAGACCTTGTGCGAATGCAGCTACAAGGGCCTCATCATTCCATAACAACTTGGCTGCCAAGGTGCGAAATTCAATCGAGTAATCCGCAACTGTACAATTGCCCTGTTGGATACTCATAATTTGTTTAGCAGCCGAGATATTGCGCCCAGGGATTTCAAACACACTACGAAAGGCCCTCACGAAATCACAAAAATTGGTAGTAATGGGCTTAGCTGTTTCCCAAATCGGGTTTGCCCAGGCTAAGGCCCTGCTAGTCAACAGCGAGATCATAAAACCAATCTTGCTTCTCTCTGTAGGAAAAGCTTGAGGAGCTAGTTAGAGAAAAATTTCTAGCTGATTGTGGAAACCCCTGCATAGAGTAGTTTCTCCATCGTAACTTAGCGGTAATGTGCAGTAGCAGATAGCCCTTTACACTGCAGATTGACATTGGAGGTTTGAACTGTCTATGCCTGAACTGGGGTGGCCACAGAGGATTGAGCAGGTCTGTCCAAGTGTGCAGTCCGCTCCAGAATAGTTTGCACCACCACTGACAGCTGATCAAGACGTTGTTCATACATATCCATTCTCCAATGGAGAGTTACCGAGCTACCTTCGCCAGAATTTTCTGAGGTCACTGGCCCTTTCGTACTGTCACGGTTTTTGATGAACACTCAGACCAGACCGGTAAGGTTAAAATGACTTTATTAGGATAAAGTGCATACAAAGAATTAGGCCACAGGCCCACAATACGAAACAATATATAGCAATGGAAATCAAGATCCAGATATATAGCAAGTTGATGAGGCAGCGACTGGTATCAAATAGTACTGTGCTGGGACTCTGATGACTGGAGGCACATAAGGACAGGTAACCTCACCCTAGTGGACTAGGGTTAAACAGGCTACTCGACCCAGGGCTGACGGCAGGACTATAGATGACAGGTAGTCCTGGAGGTGGTAACTGGCATGAAACCCATACGCCTGGGTGGCAGTAAGCAACAAGGCAATACTGACCAAGGGACAGGGGTCCCAGGAAGACAGAGGCAACCACTTACAATTGACAAACCCTAGAACGCTAGGGGTGGATCGAGGGCAGATAACAGGAAGGCCACAAGTGTCCCCTCACACAACTAGTGTGATGTAACGCAATCACTGGCTCTTAAGCCCAAAGGCTACTGTGACAAGGAATGAAGCTCAGTGTCTCCTCACACTAACGAGTGTGATGTAATGCAACTGCTGGCCCTTAGCCCAAGCTACTGAAACAAAGAAGGAGCACTGGCCCAGCCTAGACAGTCTAGGCAGTGAACGGGTTAACTGTAAACGCACAGAGATATACTGCAACTCCCACAGGGAGTGAGCCCAGCTATAGTGCAGAGGAAGACACAGATAGATCTGAGTAACTCAGTCAGCACTTAATTAGCACTGTACCGGTACTTTGTGTGTGCACACCGCGTGGTCGGTTAGAGTAAGCAGCTATAGCAAGAATGCCAAGCCTACGGTCGACAAGATAAGAATAGCGCCACGCGACGCACAACAGACAAGGCAACTGGGAATCCGCTGCTTGTAACGCTGGCCAGACAAGGACAATGGAGTGGTACAGCCATGCACGGATGGCAACGGAGCTGGTGCTCAGCCAGGGATGGCCACATGCGCAACGGAAGCACAGTCAGGTCAGTAGCAACGGAACAGGCTCTACAGCCAGATAGGTCAGCAACGGAGAAAGCACACAGCCAGATCAGTCAGCAACGGAGCGGGTTCTTCAGCCAGATCAGTCGGTAACGGAGCTGGTCCTCAGCCAGATCAGTCGGTAACGGAGCGGGTCCTCAGCCAGATCAGTCAGCAACGGAGCGGGTCCTCAGCCAGATCAGTTGGTAACGGAGCGGGTCCTCAGCCAGATCAGTCAGCAACGGAGCGGGTTCTCAGCCAGATCAGTCAGCAACGAAGCAGGTTCTCAGCCAGATCAGTCGGTAATGGAGCGGGTTCTCAGCCAGATCAATCAGCAATGGAACAGCAACACAGGAAGCACAGGAACATCGTCAGGCAGGCCAGGTCATAGACAATTAACAGCAACTTAGTAACAAACGTCAGGAACAGGTACACCACGAAAGGGCGCCTTGGTATAGACATGACAGGGTATATAAAGGCAAGCCCTGGGTGGAGCAAGAATACCAGGCCAATAAGAGGACGGCATTGAAATGAGGCAGAATAATAATGTTGCCGTCAGATCAGGATCCCTGGGTCATGCTATTACAGCCTTTCCATGGCTCCCATTAGAGTACCAATTAATAAATGTATCAAAAGTGATTGTGGTTTATTGTATGTTAATGTGTATGAGATAAGTCTTTCTGAATAGAAGAGCATTGTGTACTAGTCTCGATACATTTTTTTAAATATATAAATATATATTTAAAGGGACATCCCCTAAAATGAGTAGGGTTCATACCAATTTAAATACAACGCAATTCTAGCCATCATTTGTAAAAATTATTTCTTAGGTGCATAACCCCAAAATATATTCTTAACATTCTGTTCCTATTCATTTTGAGGCAGCTGTACATTTGCAATTGAACCCTCTTTGTTTATGTAAGTGATATGCGCAATGTATGGCATGATTTAGGTAAACAAAGAAAAGAGATACAAGTTTCCGTGAACTAAACTTGATTGTTAAAGACTTGAGAGAGATGAGAAATGTTGACTTGGGTACACACTAAATCTTACAAATATAATGGTAAAAAATTAGTAAAGAAATACATTAAAATCCAATAACAATACAATGTGTGAAGTGAAAATAAAATAGCTCAGATCCTGAGTTGCTGAATAAGTGTCTAAATAGCTAGCTACTGTATTTAGTCTGGAATATCTTAATAGGAGCCAACTGGTTTAAACACAGGTGGTATTACACTATGCACTTGAGGACTTCCCCCCACCTTCGTGTTTGGGATAGATTATTCTTTGCAAACTATATCTGTACCCATATAGTGTCCAGTCAGGCTCCCAAGTCAATCTCCATTCTAATATAAAACCAGAAGAGGGACAAGGAACACTGGTAATAAGGTTTTCAAAAGGTCAATTTGTTGATGTGATACTCACACTACTCCCACAGGGGTGCCCGTTGTAAGTACAACCGGCCGAAATCCAACGAAATGTCACTGTCCCGATACGGTCAATGGTATCTCCAACTCAAAAAAAATTATATTTGAATCCGAAGGTTTAAATATAATAGTTTAATCAATTAAAATTGTGCCATATATAAAAATTGCATCAATAAGTGCCTAAGAGGTTAAACTATCATATTTAAACATTTGTATTTGAATATAATTTTTTGGGGGTTGGAGATACCATTGACCGTATCGGGGAGGTGACATTTCCCCGTTGGATTTCAGCCGGTTGTACTTACAACCGGCACCCCTGTGGGATTAGTGTTAGTATCACATCAACAAATTGACCTTTGAAAGATTATATTACCGGTGTTCCTTGCGCCCCTTCTGGTTTTGTGTTTGTTTGTGTCCCAAGGCTCCTGGAGGTCATTTTGGGGCTATTGTGGGAGGCTGCAGTTATCGATGACCTATGGAAAGGAGTGGAAGCAGTTCTAATTCTTCCATATACTCTACTGACCACTTTTAGCGTTTTTTTATATTGTGAGAATATAGGTGCATTGGTGAAGGTCCTTTATACATCTTGACTTATTACACTAGGAAGCACCCTTCTGTCTCTTGTTCCATTCTAATATGATGTAAATAAAACTCCTAAGAGGTTTGCAATATAGTGCAAATAAAAATCAACCTCTAAGTACCATTAGAACATATAAGTATGTCAACAATTGGACCTAGGAGGGAGAACACCTAGGAGGGAGAACACAATAAGCCTGGCGAGAATATATCCAAGAATGAATCCGTATTATCTATGTTGAACCTAACAGGGGGACTCTCACAAGAAGTTACCCTTTAGAGAGAGATAATTAACAATACATAATCATTGTATCAACCATGTATCATTTATAGCATTCTACCCTTAGGTGGCCTGGCTGTAAATTAAGTCATAGAAGCGATGCAGGGCTCCATCGCAACACTTGCCAGTTTGGAGTATTTTTATCCAAATTACGTGTATACATTACATAAAGGTTCTGGCAGTACCATGGAGGGGATATAAAAGAATTAACCTTCATTTCCACACAATGTACAGAAAAAGGTTGAAACACCAGTTGGCCAGCAGCATTTTTGTGTTCTAACTCATAGTCTACAAACTATGAAAGTCACCATACCCAAAGGGAATTTTAGAACCCAAAAGGAAAGAAAAATCTGGGAATTTAAATGAATGGTTTTATTTGACACATTAAAAATAGGCCTGAACTGGGATGGGCGTCATGTCTCATTATAATAGATAGAACATTTTGGTACAGAGATTGTATAGAGAAAGATCTTTTCAACTTACAGATTAAAAGGCTCTTCACACATCTGTGTTAATGAACACTTCCTTGTTCCCTGGACTTTGATCTAACCGTATGCACATAATTTCATATCTATGCAGACTGTATGTTTACTAAGTTAATTGACCCCCAACTGTGTACTCATATAAAATAATTTGTTTCAAATATATGTCATACTCAGTAAATATAAATGCAGTGTAATTCTAGCTTTACTTGTTAACCCATTCCTGAAGTAGCCATTAAAATTATATCACTATTGTGATTTTTTTGCTACACTGGATCCTATCTACTCTACTAGCTAACATGGTACCATGTTTTTTTATGGAACTCATAATCTAACCTTATAAAAATCGCCATGCGTAAATATAGGAATGCTTCTTCCTCCTAGAACATATGATGTATTCAGTTGGTATGAAAATAAAACCTAGGATAGTGATAAAAATCCCAGTCTTTCACATTAGGAATAATTATATCAAGATGACTAAAGAAACATATGAAAGCTAATATAGTCATTCATACCATATGGTTGTACAGAATCTAAGAGAAAGATCCAGAGGCAATCACGTTCAAAAAGGCCCATTCTATATCACCTCCTCTTATCCCTTATTGTGTACGTTCAAATCTCTAGCACTTTAGTTTTAAGACATCACTCATATATTCTTTTTAAAAATGTCTTGATACAGAAGTTAAGAACTATCACCATATGAACCCCCTCCCCGAATCAGTTGCTTATATAACAAATATAATAAACAGGCCAGTTTCACCTACTATTTAGTTTTTCACTGTAGATGAAACTGTTAGCCAAATGCTATGCAAAGATGAGGGAGAGTGCAGCCATCTTTCCTCTTTCTAAGATGACGTGGAGCACTTTCTCCCTTATCTACCTTCCTCCTTTCCTCCAGAAGTTTGTCTAAACAGCTTCCTGCACGCAGCATCGACATGAAGGAGCAAGACGGGCAATGAATACACTGTAAAAAGCAACATTCTGCGCTTATCATTGCAGGACGTTGCTATTTACTATGTATTCATTGCCTGGCTTGCTCCTTCCCGTCAATGCTGCCTGGTGGAGGAAAGGGGGAAGGTGGGTTTTTATACATTGCTACAAGTAGTGCTGCAGTGCCGCAGATATGAAGTACTCAGGATTTATTTAGCTATGACATTTTATTATTTTCTGTGCTTCCACTTTAAGAAGACTGCTCCTGTGATGATATTCTAATAATGTCCAAAGGGGCCCTTCTGATCCATCCAATATGTTCCAGGATTCTTTCTTTTAAGGTTCTGGATGTCATACCAACATAATGTTTGGTGTAGGTGCATTGCAGGTAATATCTCACAATATATTTGGGAATGACATGTCTTGCCCAATCTGTCTTTTATTTCAAAGGTGCGTTTCATATGTGGACTTTGTCTACAGATTTTACAAAGGTAAGACCCTTTGATATTATCCTTCCTGGTACCATACTTCAAATAATGGCTTTAAATTTCTATTTCACCTGAAACCTGTAGATACCCTAGGTCCCAAAACTGATTTAAGGTCTTGATAGTCCTGTAATATGTTCCAGTGACAACTGATAATGGCGATTACTCAATTACTACCTCCTGTATATGTGCTAATGAAATACACATTCTCTTTATCAGTCCCAGAGGATTTGTCCTTAGGTAAAAGATGATGTTCACGTGGGGTTCCCTTAGCTCAATAATACACTTGGCGAATTGCACGTTTGCTAAATCCTCTATCTTGTAATCTCAAGAATAACTCCTTAGCTCTTAAAACAAAGTCTTGATTTCTTGAGCAGTTACATCCTATTCATAGGAATTCCCCTATAGGCTATGCTTTTATCATTGAAGAGGGATGAGCACTAGTGGCTTCTAGTATACAATTTATGGCTGTCTCCTTACGAAAGAGATCAGTGGCTATTTTGCCTGTCTGAACTTTATAGATTGTAATATCAAGAAAGGGCAAGGAGTTTAAGCTCCATTGTTGGGTGAATTACATTGTGTTAATATTTAAAAGAGAAATGCATTCTTCCAACATATCTGCAGCTGATTCCCACAGGAAGAAAATATTGTCAATGTACCTAAGCCTTAACAAAATAGGTTGCGTATATTGGGATTTCACTTGACTAAACAGATGCTCCTCTTCCCACCAACCTAAGAATAGATTGGCATAAGCTGGGGTGCATGCAATCCCCATAGCTGTGCACTGAATTTGCAAATAGAAGGCATTCTTAAACATAAATAATTACATTTCAGAATAAAATAAGAATAAAAATGTTGTATTTGACATATCGGGGTCCTTCCTGTTTTAACCAGTAAGGGAACAGCATTCAATCCAAGATCATGAGTGATTCTGTTGTATAAGGACTCTGTCAATTGTCATCATGTCAATTTAAGCAGGGCATCCATAGTGTCCATATTCTTTTCTTTGGCTTTTTGTTAAGATAGCAATATAGAGTTGCAAAAGATTTTGTGTAGGGTTTCCCAAGATTTTTTTTTTTATAACTGTCACATGGCTTCCAATTCATACATCTCTTTGGACCATATTACTATATTATCCCTTTGTCGGAGGACTTAATCACCACATCTGACCAGGCTTCCATTTATCTAACAGTCTGAGATTCAATTCTACTCATATTCCTGTCTAGCTGTCGGTTTTATTGTAACAGATCTCAGAATACAAGTTCTGAAAAGATTTGAGGAAATGTTAAAGTAAGGTGTAAAATTGGCTTTTGGTATTACAATTTTTCTCCATGAATTGATATCTATGAATATTGCCTTTCTACCACTCTCTTGTTCTTTCCCACTTTGTCCTTACGATTATTAGCGAAAAACTATATAAAAAGTAATTTTCTACAGAACAGACACTTTTAGTCATATCTGATATATAACATAACTATTTAGGCTAAGTTATCTAGAGGTGATACATCCCCTTTAAAAGGATAGTAATACTTAAAAATTACTATCCCCCATCTTGTATCCAGTAAAAAAAAGTGAGTTAAATGAGGCCAGCTGCATCTCTCAAACCTTTATGGTTTGAGAGATATCCGCTTTTAAAGTTGTGCTTTTTGCCTTTTCCCCTGACGTCAGCGTTCTAGCTGACAGCAGTGGAATCCTCTCCTGGGATCAGCCGGCAACTCTGCAGCAGAGCCAGGATTGCTTTAATAAAAAAGAAATCCTTCAATAAAAAGGTCTTCTGTGTGTGCTTGGCTTGCAATCACACGTAGAAGACATTTTAAGTTAGGGATTTCTTTTTTATTAACTCGATCTCGGCTCTTCTGCACAGCCTCCTCCAGTCCCGGGACCGGATTCCCCTGCTGTCAGCTAGAACGCTGATGTCAGGGGAGAGGGAACTTTGAAAGTAGATATCTCTCAAACCATAAAGGTCTGAGAGATGCCGCTGGCCTCATTTAACTCACTTTTTTACTGGCTAGAAGATGGGGGATAGTAATTTTTAAGTATTACTATCCCTTTAAATTGTTGGAATTCATCCTGAAATTTTATTATTTTAGGTTTAAGGATGGCTTCTATTTGCAAATTCAGAGGACAGCTATGGGGACTGCATGTGCCCCAATGTATGCCAACCTATTCTTAGGTTGGTGGTAAGCAGAACATGTGGTTACTCAAAAGACATTCCAATATACCCAACATATTTTGTTATGGCTTAGGTACATGATGATTATGGTATTTACTTCCTATAAGAATCAACTGTAGAGCTGTTGGAAGAATTTATTTCTCTTTTAAATACAAACACAATGAATTTGTGATTCACCCAACAATGGAGGTTAAACATCTTAACCTTTCTTGATATTAGAAACTATAAAGATTAGACAGGCAAAATAGCCACAGATCTCTTTTGTAAGAAGACAGCAACAAATAGTATACTAGAAGCCACCAGTGCTCATACCCCTTTAATGTCCTATCTGGGCATTACCATTGGCTGGAGGTGGAAGGTCCTGCAAGCCCATTGAAGGAAGCGGGCGAAAATGCAAGCATGGAAGATTTACACCGATGTTTAGTAAAAAAAACCTCTTGTGTATAATACGCACCCCGCACTTCACATAAGGTGAAGTGCAGTAAAATTGTGCGTATTATACCCAAGATTTTATGGTAATGATACAAGTTATAAAGTACAGAATTGAGAACAGAGAGAGAGAGATGTTATCTCTATGTAAAACTAATGGTATATAATAGTTTCTTATTGCAAGCATATATATTATTTAATTAAACTTGGCTATTTATACTAGATTTACCAATGATGTTTACTAATCATACGTTTTATATTTCTGTATGATTTATAGTATATGCACAATAAATATATATACCTGTTTAAGTACATTTGAAACTCTAGACCCTTTATGGTACTCACTATATTCTAAGACAGAGCTGTCCAAGTTCAGTCCTCAAGGGCCTGAGGATGTAAAGATTTTGCTGATTAAGCATAGGAGAGTCTGACAAAATGAATGAGTCACTGGTTAACTCAACTGTGCTTAATCAGGTAAATCCTTACATCCTGGCCTGTTGGTGGCCCTTGAGGACTGAACTTGGACAGCCCTGTTCTAAGGAATTGTGAGGCCATTCTACATATACAAAGTCGGGGGTATGTGAACTTGTAGTTAGAGTAGGGAATAACTGCCCCTGAGACTTTCTATGGGGAAGAAATATACAACTAGTTACAACTGGTGCCCAGTGTGGGGCTTGAGAGTTTATTTTAAGTAATCTTTATGTTACCTATATATATTAAGGTGTAATTAATATAAGGGAAATTACACTCATATCACTGCTATTCCAGTAAACAATCTGCAGAGGTTGAATGATATTATGCAAACACAGCATGGTATCATTAATGACTACATTCTTGCACTTGAAATATAATTTAGTGTATGGGGACAAGGTGCCAGGTATTGTTTTATACAGGATATATAATGGAATGGTGGTGCACTACGTGATTAAGGTGAGGGAAGTGTCACTAAGTGTTTGACTGGGTAATGTGCTAAATATTTAACAGTAAAGCTGTTTAAAGGGATAGTAATGTTTCATAATAAAAGCAGCTCTAATTAATCACCATAGTATTTGGGCCTTGGAGAGTATTATTTCAGTTCTGTCAGAGTTGTAGTTCAAGAGTAATTTAATGATATAGTATCCCACTCCCACTCCCAGCTCAGAGCAGAGGGGTGTGTCCATGTAGATTGCAGAGTGGGACAATCTTCAATTAAGATAAGGGAAAAAGCTGAAAAATCTGTCAAGGGGGCAGGGTTTTCAGTGTTCTCATAGTAAGAAGATTGTTCCTTGCTGTGAGCTGTCTGGTCTATGGACCAGATCCCACATCTGAGGAGAGGGGGCTTAGACTAGGTAAAAGCGGTGGGAGGGAGAAACTATCATTCAATTACTCCTGAACTACAACTCTGACAGTATTGAAATAACACTCTCTATGGCTCAAATACTATGAAGATTAATTGGAGCTGCTGTTTTTTTGAAACATTACTATCCCTTTAAGAAAAAAGAGAAGGAAAGAAACATAAACAGCACCAAAACCCTTTCCATATGACTAGATGAATTAATATTGCTGACGGACATATATAGGAACCCACTAATCATGAATAGGTGGAAGTAACATAATTAAAATCAAAAACGTTATTGCATATATTTAAAATCAATATTAAAAGAATTCTGCATGTGGTACAACTAAGGTGATATCAAATCATTTTTTATTAGCCGTTATGGGGGATCATAACACACCTTCAAGTAACAAATCTAATATGATTTCAAGATCTTAATGAAGCCTAATCAGTATCTATCTGTAGTATACATAAGTACGGAAGCTTATTCTCTTAATTTTTCACTTCCTATACACATTTATAGCAAACTCCCAAGTGTCTTATTGTTATATTATTGGTCGTTCATGCTGCATACTCTCACGATTTAATCCTGCAGGTCCTTGAGAAACTAGGTATCCCAGACTACTCACAGGGTATTAGTCTGTAAATCCTAATTCTACATATATTTCATGGATAATGACTTACTTCTAATATGTGGTCTGTTAAATCTTATCAGACCATATTTTTACATAGATAGTCAATGATCCCACATACTCGCCCTATTAACCATTCGGGACCTGAGCATGTTAAGATTCAAAAATTAACCCAAAGATATTAACTCATTCTCTCCCCTACTGTTGATATAATTTCACGGTAATCAATACTGATGCTGCTCATATGTTGGTCCGTTGTTTGTTATAGGACCACTACACAGTATTGGGAGTGCAAATATTAATTGTGTATGTGCTACAATCAATGATTTCCAAGATTTCGCTGTATCGTATGTTCATGTTTGAAATTGACAGGGATAGATACAAACTCGCAAGATTATAGTAGCCACTCTTATTTATACCATGACTTGCTACATCTGATCTCGCATGACATTAAACCCACTAAGTCGGGTGAGTTAACTCTACATCCGCCAAATATGGTTAAATGTGATTATTTGACATACATGTTGTTAATACAAGTAGAGATCACAGTGCAAATAACCGGGGCTAGGTATCGGCAATATTGTGAAGATAGTGATTAACCCTTCAATTGCCGTCTGTATCTCCTAATAAACCCCTCTCAATTCATCATGTAATGTCCCCTCCTTCCTATTCCAGACCCGACACCATTACATGCATGGAAGTCAGCTTTCCGTGCTGTATATCAGCCGGCCTGTGACTTTCATAGAGAGGTAGACTGGTCTCACTTGAAAGTATACATATCTCAACAAGGAGGGGGGGGACGTAAGAGACATACAGGACAGAGCAGTCTAGGGGTATCGTCGAAACAGTTGGGAGTCCCAACAATCATGGAGGGGGCATCAATTGTTATGAATCTTACTGAACATACACTTACTGAGACACATTTGGAAGTACTGAATAAAGGGCTGTCATTCTCCCCTACACACTCCTTAGATAAGTTTGAATTCTATAATGACCTGTTCCTTTTTTTGTAGGAAATTGCTATTACATAAACATTTTAACAACTCTGATAATGAAAGTCAGTCGCAGTGGCATACATGGACACAAGATATGTCTTTGATCGTCTACTGAGTAGACAAAGTGATACTCCAGTATCTGACATGAATTCTGAGGAACAAGCTTTATTTGAAGAGTTATTAGATCTAGTCAGAGAAAATACTAGGAAAGAGGATTGAAAATTGAAAGCTAAATCCCTTTTTATTCCATCTGTGAATATATGCCCTCTGTTAGGATATTTGCGGAAATAGTGATGAGGGAGGAGATGGATTTGCCTGATAAAAAAGGCCCTTTCAATTTGAGTAGAGAACAACAACTTGCCATTATGGAAGTTCAGAATTGGGATGACACCATTATTAACCCGTCGGACAAGGGTGGTAATGTGGTATTATGGCCTAAAAATGTATACCTGCCTGAAGCCTTTAAGCAACTATCCAATATAAGTTGTTATAAAAAACTGTTTTCAGATCCAACACAAGAATATATGCAGCTTTATCTCAAACTTATTACTGAGGCTAGTACTACAGGCGTAATCAATACTCTGCAGTGACATGGAGGAGTTTTTCAGAAAACTCAGACTCAAGAAATTCTTCCATGACAAAATGGATAATAATTATAACAACACCACAGAGTTACATCGCAATGTCAATGCACCCACAAAAAGATCCACCTGGACTCCAAAACCAGGAAGTAACCCTACACTGGACAGATACATAGAGAGCTTCAGTAACAGAGTCACTACAGAAATACTGGAGAAACAATGTGAGCCAACACCCAACCCAACCTAAAAGGAACAGAAAGCCATACAGTCACTAAAGAATAACCAGGACATTATTTTTAAGCCTGCAGACAAGGGGGGAGCTGTTGTTATAATGAACACTGTGGACTACATTCAAGAAGCAAATAGGCAACCCTCTGATGAAAGATACTATGTAAAATTACAAGATGATCCCACAAAAAATTATACAAAACAACTTAACAGGATCATAAAAGAACTGCCCTCCCACACTGAAGAACAGATAAGGCCCCTAATACCAGCAGATCCAAAAATAAGCTCCTTCTACATGCTACCAAAAATACACAAAGAAGGAAACCCAAGAAGACCCATAATTTCAGGAATTGGTACACTCACGGAGAATATCTCTGGCTGGGTAGAAAATACCCTGAAACCCCTGGTAAAACAAACACCCGCTTCCTTGAGGACACCACAGGTCTTTTAAACAAATTAGATGACTTGGGCCTAATTCCAGAGAGCACCATCCTGGCCACTATGGATGTAGAATCCCTTTACTCCAACATTCCACGCACGGATGGCATAGCAGCATGCCAGGGATATCTGGAACAAAATAACACACCCATGGAACCAGTAACAAAACTCATACAGTTTATTCTCACCCACAATTACTTCAAGTTTGGACAGGACCTCTATCTTCGAAAATGAGTACTGCAATTGGTACCCGAATGGCACCACAATATGCAAACCTGTTTATCGCAAAATTGGAAGAGGACTTTCTGTCCACCTGCCAGATAAAACCCCTGGTCTATCTCCGCTACATAGATGATATTCTTATCATCTGGATCACCAGTGAAGAGGAACTTCTCAAATTCCATGAGAATTACAATACATTACACCCCAATATCAACCTAACACTCACGCACAAAATTAACATCCTTGACACAACTATTAGTATTCAGAACAACTCCATGCACACATCCCTATACTGAAAACCAGCAGACAACCTACCTGAAAAACAATAGCTTCTACCCAAAACAAAGAACTCCATCATATCCAGCAGGGCCATCAGATACCACCGCATCTGTTCTGACATGATGGACCATGTCAAGCACCTCCAGAAACTCAGAGGAGACTTCATAAAACACAGTTACAGCGCAACTATACTGCTCCAAAAAATAAAGGGAACACTAAGATTACACATCCTAGATCTGAATGAATGAACTGACAACAAAATCACACAAAAATTCTCAATGGAAATCAAATTTATCAACCCATGGAGGTCTGGATATGGAGTCACACTCAAAATCAAAATGGAAAACCACACTACAGGCTGATCCAACTTTGATGTAATGTCCTTAAAACAAGTCAAAATGAGGCTCACATGCCCGTATGACGTCCCTACAACGCCTGGGCATGCTCCTGATGAGGTTGCGGATGGTCTCCTGAGGGATGTCCTCCCAGACCTGGACTAAAGCATCCGCCAACTCCTGGACAGTCTGTGGTGCAACGTGGCGTTGGTGGATGGAGCGAGACATGATGTCCCAGGTGTGCTCAATCAGATTCAGGTCTTGGGAACGGGCGGGCCAGTCCATAGCATCAATGCCTTCCTCTTGCAGGAACTGCTGACACACTCCAGCCACATGAGATCTAGCATTGTCTTGCATTAGGAGGAACCCAGGGCCAACCGCACCAGCATATGGTCTCACAAGGGGTCTGAGGATCTCATCTCGGTACCTAATGGCAGTCAGGCTACCTCTGGCAAGCACATGGAGGGCTGTGCGGCCCCCCCAAAGAAATGACCCACCGCCAAACCGGTCATGTTGGAGGATGTTGCAGGCAGCAGAACGTTCTCCACGGCATCTCCAGACTCTGTCATGTCTGTCACATGTGCTCAGTGTGAACCTGCTTTCATCTGTGAAGAGCACAGGGCGCCAGTGGCATATTTGCCAATCTTGGTATTCTCTGGCAAATGCCAAACGTCCTGCACGGTGTTGGGCTGTAAGCACAACCCCCACCTGTGGATGTCGGGCCCTCATACCACCCTCATGGAGTCTGTTTCTGACCGCTTGAGTGGACACATGCACATTTGTGGCCTGCTGGAGGTCATTTTGCAGGGCTCTGGCAGTGCTCCTCCTGCTCCTCCTTGCACAAAGGCGGAGATAGCGGTCCTGCTGCTGGGTTGTTGCCCTCCTACGGCCTCCTCCACGTCTCCTGATGTACTGGCCTGTCTCCTGGTAGCGCCTCCATGCTCTGGACACTACGCTGACAGACACAGCAAACCTTCTTGCCACAGCTCGCATTGATGTGACATCCTGGATGAGCTGCACTACCTGAGCCACTTGTGTGGGTTGTAGACTCCGTCTCATGCTACCACTAGAGTGAAAGCACCACCAGCATTCAAAAGTGACCAAAACATCAGCCAGGAAGCATAGGAACTGAGAAGTGGTCTGTGGTCACCACCTGTTGTCTGTTCCATTTGCACAACAGCATGTGAAATTGATTGTCAATCAGTGTTGCTTCCTGAGTGGACAGTGTGATTTCACAGAAGTATGATTGACTTCGAGTTACATTGTGTTGTTTAAGTGTTCCCTTCATTTTTTGGAGCAGTTTATTATTGAAAGTCAGATACAGAAGGCTACCCAAATACAAGAAAAAATCTGTGCTACAAAGAACAACATAAGGGAAACCGGGCACCACAGGTGGTCACTTACCACCCCCAGGTTGAAGTTCTACGTAAAATATCAAAAGAACTTCAAACGAAATTACATATGGATGAAAGACTTAAGAACATATTACAACAGCCTCCCTTACTCTCCTTCAGACAGCTCCCGATTTGAAACAACTGATGGTGAGGAGTGCCCTGAATAAAAAAACAAAAAATGGCACATTTCCCTGTCTACAAAAGAGATGTGCAACCTGTGCACACATTTACACCACGGACAAGATACCATTTCCAAACACCTAGTTACACCATAAGATCAATGGTACCTTCACCTGTAACTCATCCAATGTAATATACCTTATCATGTGTGCAAAATGCCCAATAGCTCTGTATGTGGGAGAAACTGGACAAGCACTACATAAGAGGTTTAATTCCCACAGATCCAGTGTTAATAACAAAAAGACAGAGACACCAGTGGGAGAACATTTTTGTCAAAATGGGCACAGTGTCAGGGACATTAAATTAACTGTATTGATGGGACGGTTCTGCACTCAGAGGGACAGAAAGGCATGGGAGGTAAAATTAATGTTAAAATGTAATGCTATTTGTAATGGTTTGAATAAGAACAGGGAGTTTTTCTCACATTATCACTTAGTGGGTTGACCTTTCCAACAGACCCAAGAGCATCGTAAATACGTCTAAAGCCTCAGAGGAAGCGTGCAATTTACCACTGACTGATCAATGTATCTGGATCGAGTTCTCTTATCTGATTTCCATGCTAAACAATGCAATGTATACTTGTATTTAAGAGAGATGTTTTTATATTTATCTGTATAACATGCCCGAGGAAGAGACCTAAGGTCTTGAAAGCTTGCATTCTAAATCTGCTTAGTTAGCCAATAGAAAGTATCAAAAACTATATTTGCCTCCTGTATTTCTACGGCTAACACGGTACCAACTCTCAAAGGTTCATACAAGTACCTTAAATCCACCTGGCAGACTGATTGTGTCGGGAATGGGAAGTCTCTGTGAAAAAGTGTCAACATTTCTAGATAATACACTTAGAAAATATGTCACTGAGCTCCCATCCTATGTGAAAGATACAGGGGACATTTTGAGAAATTTTTTATAACCTCCCATGTTACTGGTTTCATGTGACGTGGAGTCATTGTACACCTCAATAGGGCATGAACAGGGCCTAAAGGCTGTTGAATTTTTTCTTCAACAAGATAACACTCAGGAGCAGGAATTCTGAAATTTTGTCCTCAAACTGCTCAAATTCATCCAAACACATAACTACTTTGTGTTCCATGATCGTTTTAACCTACAAATTTGTGGTATGGCTATGGGGGTGGTTTGTATCTTGGTTATTGGGAACACGAGGTAGTTTTCAGTGACCGATTCAGTAATCTTAATTTGGTACAGGTATATCGACGATTTGTTGATTCTTTGGGATTACAGTGTTGATACCATCAAAGAATATGTGTCATGTCTTAATGACAATGAGAACAATGTCAGATGCCCTTCACGTTACAGTCTGAGACACTTTATTAAAACAGCTGTTAAATTTGGTTAGGGGAATGGGGCTGTAAGGTCCAGGGATAGGATTTCAGAAAATCAGCATAGATAAAAAGACAGTGAATCTTGTTCAGATGAGAAAAGTGTCACTTTGACAACCCCTGCATCAACTATAAAGAAACAGAAAAAATTAAGAAAAGCACTAATAATCCCTTATCAAATGTGTAGCATACTGCACCCCTAAAATAAATGATATTATGCTGAAAATCCATTATAGGGGAGGCATATTTAGAAAATTTACACACGTTTCTCTATTCTCACAATATTTTACCGGAAGATTTCTTACACAATGTAACCATATGGACATTCGAGGGTACAGGCACACATTTCCCTAGTAAAAATCCTTAAACGCTGTAACCATTTAGACACTGGAGGGTACAGGAACACATTCTTTTTATCATGGATATAAAAATAAATGGAAAAATAATTCTCTTTAGAATTTAGTTGAGCATTGCAATTTAGACATTCTTTTCTTCATATTTTATTAAAATTGAGCAACTTCTTGACACTGTAGATTTAACTATTACATTTTTTAACTATTTAATGTATTTAATAATATTTAACTATTACTATTTAGTTTTTCTGGAACACCAATAGCTTCACTAACTATTAACTCTAACGCTTCCCTACAGCAGCACCTAAATATAAATGGGTATAACGTCTACTGCCCCAAACTGTGCCTTCTTTATAGAATATTTTCTTTTTTATGCAATGCTATTTCGGCTCTCCAGACGAGCCGTTCGGTCTGTGGACCAGAATCCAAGTCTGTCAGCTACAGCAATGATGTAGCTTAAAGGGGCGGGAATGCTTTAGTTTATTTATTGAATACCTTCAATATTAAAGCCTAAATATATGAAGTATTGCTATCCCTTTAACCTACATATGTATTTAACAAAATTATAGCAATAAAATGCTGCCAATAATCTCCAACATTGATAGAAAAATAAATACACCAACAAAAATAATATCTCAAAATACCTGAATACAATGTCATAAAATAACAGTGTAACCCAAGCGCAGCAAACCAAGGAAGCTACCCTTGAGGCCCCTGACGCAGCAGAGAAGCAACCAAATTATTAGCTACCCTCCCTTGTCAGCACTTTTAATAGTAATGTGATCAAGCTTGTTAAGATTTTTCAGGGCTGACCGTTCAGACTCAGATAGGTTGTACTTAGTATATTTCTGTTTCTTGATCTTATCATTTAACCTCATCAGATCTTTCTACACAGATTTCTGAAAGACAATCAGTATACCAACCCTGCATGCTATGGGTTAAAATCGTATTTTTTCTTTAGAGAGATTGATCTTATGCTTCAAAACAGATACAATATCATCCTTATCTTTCCCTTTTCCTTCATGTTGGATATTCTCCATATCAGTGATACAACATACATCCCTGTATGACGGAATAATTACTGAATTTTCTGACACCACAGGTGTCAACTAAGACTGGGGATTCAACCCTTTCTATTCAATCAATATCAGAATCTAAGAAGAATTTCTTCAGGGTCAGTTTCCTTACTAGTCTATTAGCATCTAACATGGTGTGAAACAAGTTGAATTGGCAAGTAGGAACAAAATTAGTCCTTTTTATAAGACACTAAGTTCATCATGTGTCAAATGATAATCTGACATGTTATTAACTGTAATGTTGTTATTCATTTTTTCCGTTTGTTCTGTGTTATCGGATATCTATCCTGAGGCTCTTGTTCTTGAAATTCCTCCTCTCTCAATTATTCTATATTTCATCTGCTCTGTTTGAATTGTGATGTTCTTTTCCTGTTGGTATATGACTTGGCTGATGTCCTCATTTGAGGTTGTTCCTGAAACACTGTAGCTATCATTGTGTCTCTCTGATCCCCTATAAAAAGAGAAAGAGGAGGGTGCAGAAGCCTGTGAAGAAAGTGTTGCCACAGAGGTTGGTGTCACTGAAGTATCTCCTGCAGTAGATATTGTTCCGTAACTAGTGTTAACATCCATTGTGTCAAGATCAGTGCTTTAAAAGCTAACTCTTTTAGCTCTAGGTATTTTCTTCAAAATGGACTTCCTGTTCTCATGCCCAACACCAAAAATGTGTTGCCTTTCCAAGTAAACAACAGTTCTTGTCTTAATCATTTTTATCACAAAAATGTTTATTCTTCTTTATTTCCATGACTGTGGTCCCAATTTGTTCCAAATAATCAGCTATTCAGACTCAGGGGTTTCCTGCTCTCCTGACACCATGTCCTGTTTTGATTTAATATCCTGTTGTAACTGAGTTAAGACATCTTGTTTATACTCAGCTATAAGAGATATCAATGAACTGGAACAATCAGTTAGTATTTTATTCTATCTGACCATGAAGACAACATCATCCTTAATAAATGTGGGCATCTTCTTGATGCAGAGACCGTGTGGGATTCTTTTTACTTGTAAATATTGCTTCAAAGTAGTAATCTCCCACCATGTTCTGATCTGTTTTGCCACAAGATCTTTCAGATCAAAATACACCTCTTTCAAGCTAAAGACCAACTCACCCTCTGTAGTGGATGTCGTGTGTGCAAATAAACGGTAAGCATTCATTTGTCTAGTAGTTATGTCTTCCACAGATCTGAGAGATCCAGAATCCTTCATTCAGTACCTGTGTAGCTGATGTATTGTCAGTCTATTGGTGAGTGATATTTTAAATTTAGAATGCCAAATTTGCACATTTTATCATCATGATTAAGCAAATTTACGTGAGAAGGTAGTCTGTACCCTCTCATGTGAGGTTGTGAGTCATTTGGATACATTATGCTTTTATATTTTTTTTTTTTTTCAGTACATGTTTGATGATTTTATTTACCGGATTTTGTCTGATTGTATGGTGAAGTGATCAGTGCATATTTTAACTACCAATAGGTGACCATTCTGCTCAGTAAGCCAAAGTTCAAGCACTCACCTTTGCTACGAAAAAATCCTTGACTAATACAGGACAAACTCTTATAATTACAGACTCAACCTATTTAGCACATTCTACTGTAGAGGACCTTCCATATGGTAGTCCAGTGGTTTCCTTAATGCAAAAAGGAAACCTCTGAAGCATATTGTAATATGGAAAGCTATAGATGCTTATTTATATAAAGCCTGATACTGAGATGTACATGCAGAAACTACTTATTCTAGAAGTAAATGAGAACCTATATTAGTCTTGTTGCAGAGTTGAATGCTTGCTTGGATAAACTAAACCTAATCCACGTGGTTATCCTACTAAATACTCATATGAGATAAAAGATGGGCAATGTATTGTTACTATTTATCATAACACGTATGTTCTTCCCCTACAAGGTGATAGAATCATGTTGGTCTCAGAGACTCATAGTATTGGACACCCTCATTTATGGAGAGACAATACACTCTCTACCCTCATAATAAAAGTATTGGTGACCTAACATGAGAAAAATTGTTACACATTTTATTGGGAACTAGTATAAAAGCCTGTATATACGGGCCAAAGTGAGTCACACAGAACTACACCTCCCAGCATTCTGTGCGTTCAGACAGTGTCTACTGCACATGACTGCATTAGACAAACATACAGAGTTCGGGCAGTCTCTACTGCACATGACTGCATCCTGCTTTCGGGCAGTCTCTACTGCATATGACTGCATCCTGTGTTCCGGCAGTCGCTACTGCTCATGATTGCATTCTGTGTTCAGGCAGTCTCTACTGCGCATGACTACATCGGACAAACATACCTCTAGCCTTTTATTATTAGTGATAAGGATATCATCATAAAATAACATAAAGGCTAGAGGTATGTTTGTCTGTTATTCTGTGCTTTCGGGCAGTCTCTACTGAGCATGACTGCATCAGAAAACATACATCTGGCCTTTTTATATTATAGGACTTTACAGGTTGTCCTTTTGAAAGCAGGAGGGTTAAACAAAAACATTTTCTATTTTATTAACAGAATAAAAATACTGACACTATCAAATTAGTATCTTACAAACAAAAGAAAATCAGATTAACCCTTTGAGTGCCAGAGGGGTATTCTATGCATTGTGAAGCAATGCATAAAATACCTCTTTGGCACTCAAAGGGTTAAGAGCAAGCTTAAAGTCACATAGTAAGTAAAATAAATGTGTAATACTTTTTTTATAATGCTTTTACAGGCACACAGCAGTCAGAACAGTGTTGTTATGCAAACCGTAAGTCTCATTACATTAAAAAAATTGGGTTTATCACCAACTCCGTTTTCTCTCTACCTGCTTGGGCAGGGAGCTATCTCTCACTGGGCAGACGCACTGTTGGGGCGACACCGTTATGATCCTGTAAGCCGAACTGCAATATTGTGCATGCACTGTTTGGCTTCTTTGCCCTCACGTTCCTCTTCCTCCCAGTTGGGCATTTGAGAGTGGGACATCTGCGAGGGGACGTCCATGTTCTGGAGCACTTCACCTAGCGGGTATACCATGCGCTTCACCTCACGGGTCTCCTCTGGGTGTGTGGTTCGGTTGGCATTATTGGTATTTTGTGCAGTCTGCACCCAACATTCTGTGCGTTCGAGCAGTCTCTACTGCACATGACCGCATCTGACAAATTATTATATAGGAGGATTGTAAGCCTTGCTTAGCAGTTAACACCCCCAATCACAAGGTGCCTTCATACATTGTCAAAGAAACTCCTAATAAGCCCTTTTGATCTTATTTACCTAGATCATATAGGCTTTTACCATCATCTCATGGGTATAAATATGATTTTATTTATGTTGATGCATGTACTAGGTTTACTTGTTTTTAACCCATACGTAGTGCTGCTCGCAATATCACGCTCAATTGTCTCAACTCCCTAGCAAGTATTGGTAAATTCAGAGCCCTACGCTCTGATGGAGGGACTGCCTTCATGGTAAAAGAATCCCAGGAGTGGGTAAATACCCTAAGTATTAAATGGCATATGAATACACCTAACTGCCCCTAAGTAGTGGGTATTGGGAAGGAAAATGCTACAGTAAAATTATTTTTTTACTAAGCTATTGTCTTCTCTCCCTACACAGCAGTATCCAGTAACTAAATATGTACAAACACATTACTGTTGATTTATTATTGTCTTATCACCCAACACTATATATGTGCAAGTACAATGTAGCAACATTTTTGTTTTGTTATCCTAAGCAGTGGTATCATTAATGAACACAAGCATGAATTGGTATTAACAACTTTCCTTCTGCTGTTAATTGTAAAACTCCATATGAAATGTTAAATTGTATCCCTATGTGTACTGCCTTCATTAATGAATCGCTTTCTGCACCAGGGAGATTAGAACAATTATCTATCCTACAGGAAATTCAAGATTTTTTTCTTGACCCGCCAGCACACCTACCAATCACTCTACATGGCATCTTCGGATTGCTCAGTTTGCCCAGAAGGGGGTATAGACTACTAGACCTTATGTCCAAGATGGAAACCACCTGTATGTATAAAGACTGTTATTAATCCAAGAACTTTTATACTAGTGGACAAACAAAGCCACGAATGTACAGTAAGCATTGATAACTTAAAACCGGCTTGTCAACGTTATCCCTACAGTTAAGCATGTAACAGACAAGTCCACTGACCTACTCCCAGTAGCAGATGCTGAATGATGCCCAACTTTTACTGGAGAAGAGAACTACTTCTTCACTACATATCATTTTTCCTACTACAGATCCTGATGCTGATGAAACTGAACTGTTTCTAACTGATGAAAGGTATTCCATACTACTTGAAAGTGTATTCACACCAATTGTAAGCAACTGAGACAGGAGACATGGAAACACTGGCTCATGTATGTATTACACCACATGAAGGAGAAAAGCTCATGATGGTTTGGACCTTTTAGTTTGTGTTTGTTACTGATTATTAACATCCTCACCTCCATAGGAGGTGCCTGTCTTCAGCCTACAGTGGTACTACATTACATAGCAACCTGTACCCTCCTAAGATGGAATGAGACTGGAGCACACCAAGGAAAGTGTCCTGATATACCAACTTCTAGGATAAAAGCCATCCATTATGATATACAGCCTGTCCTGATTCAAGCTACATGATTACTGTGAGGACTCTACTGGAAACCATTCCCAAACCCCATTAAAAAAAGACCAAATACTTCAGGAATATCAGAAGTCATCCTATTGGATGCTAACATAATGGTGAAGATTACTGACATTACTACCCCAGAAGAAAGAATAATTGGTGATAGATCATATAAATGTCCAGATGAATAAAATTAGAGCAACAACACTACAATATGATCTACCACTCCATGAGCACTGGTAACAGAGAACTTACTGTGAAAAGATGTCTTAGGCAGCATCCAAGCTAATTAAAGCTGACCATTGTCCTCATCCAGGTATTACCCAAGACAAGATACAATACAAGGAATACCCTACATTCTATCTGAATACTGGACAGTTGACCTAAAATGCTTTCTACATTACCAGGATACAATTTTGGGAAGGCACAGAAGAAGAATACTGATTCCCTGCAGGAGTACATCCGTAATAAGAAGCTATATATTGTTCCAATATGATCTATTAAGAATGGTGAAGAAATCCAAATACAGATGATAAGTACAATGAACTGGTGACTAAACTAAAAACTGTGATGCCTGACCCTACTACAGGAGAACTGTAACGTATAGCCCTGCCTATGGTGTGAAAAAAGGTGGAGGTAAGATGTTTCTCAATTTAAATACATGGGTTCACTTGTATACTGCCAAGGTATGTTGCATTTATTAACTCCTCCTACTATAGCCATTTGTGAAATTGATAGAGAAAGGAGTGTGCAACCATAACATCTCTTCACATGTATATAGCTGCCTGCCGTGTTCCTTTTTGTACGACCTCCCTGATAACCTTCTCAAGTGACAACCAAAGCAAATAGACCAAGGTTTATTACATTAGGATGGCCTTCCTGGGTTCTGATGTGTGTGGCAACATAAATTTGTAAAACTAATTATACTATCTACTCCCTGATCCAGACAAAAGACAGTGAAGCTCACTAGGTGGATGGATTCTGTAATCACAGGTATTTATGAACAAATGAATGTTATGATAAATCTAAACTATGTCCCATGTGAGTATGCAAATTGTGTTACACAAAATATTGCTGATTTACCTTATTCTGGGGCAATATGGGGACCAATAACACTTTAAATATTTTAACATATGTTGCAAACAATGTTAATAATGTTGATGAATTTGAAAAAGATAAAAAAGGTTTTGGTAGAAAATTACTAAATAATGCTGAAATCCTTATTACTACAGAACACTTATTAAGTGATGCAGTATCTATTATTAGTCATATTTCAGACTTAAATGATGCAACACTTAAGACAGGCATATTAGTGTTAAGAGATCATATGGTAACTGCAGCAATATCCGATATCACTACACTCTCTGAGGAACTTAACGTTGTTCAAATTCAAGTCCAACAACCCTAGCAATATATCTCATACAAATAAGCAGAATGGACATATTTTAGTGTCAGTAATTGCCATAATTCATGTTATTTGATGTATGATGAAGTAACTTCTCATTCACCATGATGCCACTCTGAACGGTTTTGAATGCCCTATAATGGTAACCCCTCTGTAAACGCCTTACATTCAGTTAGAACCTTTGAGCAGGCTGCTATATTATTATGTCCAGTGAAATTGATTGCAATGTTCCCTCTATGCAACCTTCTGTTGTTACTGTGAACCAATCTACTGAATGTTGTAAGAAAGCGTTTACTGTGTCCTTAGCGTTACTCCATCTTCCATTAGGAAGAAGGTTATCTGCAAGTATTACTCAGCTTACTGCTAATCAATGTTCATATAAGTGTAAGAAATGCAAATAAGTATTTGAAGGACCTAATAACCTTTATGTGTTTCATAAACGTTTAGGTTTTGAAAATATTGTTCCTAATAAAAGAGATCTTGATATTATATATATGCAGGGCTCAAAATTTCCACTCACCTCCTTGCATTTGGCGAGAAGAAATTGAGTGAGGGAGAGTGGAAACTGAAGCCCTGTATGCAGGTTAATGCCCGGCTGCTCCAGCACCCTTTAATTTACTTTATGCACTGCTCAAGCTCCAGAGACGCTAAAACTGAACTGCGCATGCGCTTCACTCACACACGCAGCATACATCATATTACACCATTGGCCACAGCCACCTACAGGTAGTCCTCCTCAGTACTAGCTGCACACACCACACCAGCATGCAGACGTCGGTGATGAGACCTGAGCTAAGTCAACAGGTTGACTGACATCGGACCACGGGGAGTCATCCCTGACCAGGTACTCCCGAGTTTGTCTCATCATGATTTAATTTAATGTGCTGGGGGGAAGAATGCTTAGCTCACTTGAGCTGTGTCAGGGACTGCCTGGTCTGGGCATGCGGAGCACCATTCTGGAGTTCAGAGGGGTGACTCGTGTTGTCCGACACAAGTACTAGATTTGCACAGAGAGCCGAGCTGCCTTGTAGTACTTGGGCTCTGATTTGCTTGCTACTAAGTGATCGGTATATGTTACTTTTTTTAACCTATTGGAAACCAAGGGTGTGCAACAACAATGCCTTGCTGTCAAGGACAATGTAGGACGCTGTGTAGGAGACGCTAGAGAGCGATGCTAGGGAGCGACGCTCGAGTGCGGTGCTGTCAGGAACAGTGGATGACACCTTGGCGGAGCACCATTCTGGAGTTCAGAGGGGTGACTCGTGTTGTCCGACACAAGTACTAGATTTGCACAGAGAGCCGAGTTGCCTTGTAGTACTTGGGCTCTGATTTGCTTGCTACTAAGTGATCGGTATATGTTACTTTTTTTAACCTATTGGAAACCAAGGGTGTGCAACAACAATGCCTTGCTGTCAAGGACAATGTAGGACGCTGTGTAGGAGACGCTAGAGAGCGATGCTAGGGAGCGACCCTCGAGTGCGGTGCTGTCAGGAACAGTGGATGACACCTTGGAGGAGACTCTATAGAACGATGCTAGGGTGCGGTGCCAGCAACCAACCTCCCTTGCAGCAGCCAAAGCCGGGTAAAGGTGCTGGCCGCGAAGCCAGATGTCCGACCCCAGTTGAGCCGGGCCCAGACCAGGATAGGAGACTGGTGTGCCGGTGGACCTCCAGAAGTGTCCAGGAGAACCGATACAGATAAGAGGAAAAATAAGCCAGACACAGGAAAGTTGGGTAGCAGGATGCAGGAAGAAACTAGTGACCCCAGTAGTGTAGGCTTACCACTGCGGACCAGAAAAAACGCAGCCAGGAGAGGTGACACCAAGGACAAAGGAGAACAAGTCCCAGTATCACCTAGCTGGAAATTACCGCTATCCTGGGGATATTCAAAACCCAAGGCTCAACCTACCCACCAAGGCACCAGAAACCAGGAAGGACAGAAACCTAGGGTCCTAAGCAGCGAATACCCCAAAAGGTTCCCCAAGGCTACTGAGGGAGAATATCCAGCTGGCAATTGCCCCCGCTGAGTCTTCTGGACAAGAGATACCCCAAAAGAGTGTCCATGGGGAAACAATACTGTAGGACCATGCACACTGAACTACAGACAGTCAGTAGTTCCCAGAATGTAGGTGATGCTAATGCCATAAATTAACACTGGAAGCAGAAGGGTAGAACAGGGAATTCCCCAGCAGACACAGAAATAGGAGCAATGAACTCCTTTGTCCTCCAGGTGACGCCAGACCACCAGGCAGAAAAACTACCCGATGTAAACAGACTTGATCCCCGGATAGAGGGCACCGTTGGTAGCAGAACCTCTACTGCCGGCTGCAGCAGGACCGTGCCGGCAGAGAGGAAGACAGACCAAAACAGACACCTCTTCCAGAAAGGGGAGAGCATAAAACAGCGGAAGACAGGCAGAGAGAGGAGAGCAGCTAATGCTCTGCGACGTGGGGGAGGACCCTTAATGGCAAAGCACACACCTGCCACACAGAAATAGGAAGCATAGGACTTACGAGGTTGTGCAGGCCAGGTCAACGGGAGCAACAAGACACAAGCAGGAGATCCAAAGCCAGAATACGGAGGGTAGCCAAGGGTCAGAACAGGGGACGCCAGGAACCACACAGGAGCGACAAGCCAAAGTCAGGACGTGAGCCAGGGATCGAATAACCGGAAGTCAAATACCAAAATGGAGCCAAGGTCAGAACCAGGAAACACAACGCCACAGCACAGAGACAAGCTCAATAATCGGGCCCGAGAGAAGGAGGAAGTGGAATAAAAACCCTACCAGACCAATAGAAAAGAAGAAGCAGCAAGGAGTAAGGTAAGGAAAAAAAAAATAAAAGCGAAGATGACAGCAAACGGGCTGACACTACCCCCCACTCAAGAAGAGCCCTCAGGGCGACCAGGCTTCAATTGATAAGACAGATGAAAGGCTTTCACCAAGTCAGGAGCATGCACATCTTTAGCAGGAACCCAGGAACGGTCCTCAGGGCCATAACCCTTCCAGTCAATGAGATATTGAAGGGAACGTCTAACCTTCCTGGAGTCCAGAATACGATGTATCTCAAATTCCGGTTCACCTTGGACCATAACAGGAGGAGGAGGAGGAGGATGAGATGAGGAAAAACAATTGCGTACAGTAGGTTTCAGAAGGGAGACGTGAAACCTATTGGGAACACGCCAGGAAGATGGAAGAGCCAGTTGAAAGGTCACTGGAGTGATCTCCTTAGTGATTTTGAAGGGCCCTACAAAACGAGGACCAAACTTAAGGGAGGGCATCCGTAAACGTAGGTTCTTAGTGGAGAGCCACACTGAATCCCCGGGATGAAAGACAGGAGCTGGACTTCTTCTTTTATCAGCAGCAACCTTCTGAGCAGAGATAGTTTTAGACAATTGAGAATGTACAGTATTCCAAAGAGAATGTAAGTCCTCAACAAAGGTATCAGCCAACGGAACACCCATAGGCGAACCCCAAGGAAAGGGCCGAGGGTTGTACCCTAAGGCAGCAAAAAAGGGTGAACACTGTAGAGAGTCATGCAGTCGATTATTAAAGGCAAACTCAGCAAATGGCAACAGATTGACCCAGTCAGATTGAGCAGGATTCATGAATTGTCTGAGAAAAAGTTCCAGGGACTGATTAGTACGTTCCGTTTGGCCATTCGACTGGGGGTGGTATGCAGTAGAAAAATGTAGCGTGATACCTAAGCGAGAGCAAAAGGCACGCCAAAAACGAGAGACGAACTGAGACCCTCTATCCGATACAATATGCGAGGGAGAGCCATGAAGACGAAATATTTCCTTGAGAAACATATTTGCCACTTCCGTTGCAGAGGGGAGCTTAGATAAAGGGATAAAATGACCCTGTCTGGAAAAACGGTCAACAATGACCAAAATGGTAGTACAGCCTGGAGACTCAGGCAAGTCAACAATAAAATCCATGGCCAGGTGTGACCAAGGGGAGGCAGGAATGGGAAGAGGGCAGAGAAAACCGGAAGGTTTGTGATTAGGGGTTTTGTGACGGGCACAATTGGTACAAGAAGCAACATAGGAAAAAACATAATTTCTGAGTGAGGGCCACCAGAATTTCCGAGCAATAAGATCAAGAGTTTTGCGTGCACCAGGGTTGCCAGAAACTGGAGACTGATGGTACCACTGGAGAATTTCTACACGGAAGCGAGGAGTACAAAAGAAGGTATTGGGAGGCTGATGAGGGGCCAATGGGCCCTGAAGCATACGAATCTTATCCAAGGTGGTGGAGGACAATGAAGCTAAAATGCAATTGGGAGGAAGAATGGGTTCCGGTCTCTGAACAGGACTAGATTCGAATTGGCAAGACAGAGCATCAGCCTTCTGTCACGGTTTTTGAAGACTCTCTGACTTAAGGTTTGGTAAAATAACTTAACTTTATTAAAAGTTAAAGGCAGTCCCCGTAGGGTAAACATACATAACAATACAACAGTAAAAGAACATACAATAGGTTCTACCGGCCTTGCCTAAATACTGGGCAAGGCAACCCAAGTGACAGTTTTAATGTCAGGCTCTACCGGCCTTGCCTATACCGGGCAAGGCAACCGTGAGATGACGTATACCGGTTCTACCGGCCTTACCAATACCGGGCAAGGCAGCCCAATGGAATGCTGAATGTAGGCTCTACCGCCCTGCCAATACCGGGTAAGGCAACCTTAAAGATGGTGAATTACAAGGTTCTACCGGCCTTACCAATACCGGGCAGGGCAGCCCAAAGGAGTACTGTAGTAGGCTCTACCGGCCCTGCCAATACCGGGTGAGGCAACCTAAAGGATGGTATAGTTAAGGTTCTACCGGCCTCACCAATACCGGGCAGGGCAGCCTGAGCAAGTAGACCAGCTGTCAGGTGACTAAGACAGCAGAGAGCATAAGTATAGAGGTCTTACTCAGCAGAAGTCTATGGCCAGGGATAATCAGACAACTGCAAGGAAGTGGACAGTGACTGACCACAGTACAGGATGTTCAGGAGCAAACCAACGTCCGCACGTTGGGACTAATGGTAAATAGCGCCACCAGGTTTAATGGAACAAACCAGCGTCTGCAGGCTGGAACCCACAATTTATATCGCAACCAGGTTTACTGGAGCAAACCAGCGTCCGCACGCTGGAGCCAACAAGGTATCTCGCAACCAGATTAGTGGAGTAAACCAGCGTCCGCACGCTGGGACCAACAATGTATATCGCAACCAGGTTTAGTGGAGCAAACCAGCGTCCGCACGCTGGAACCAACAATGTGTATTGCAACCGGGTTTAGTGGAGCAAACCAGCGTCCGCACGCTGAAACCAACAATGTATCTCGCAACCAGTTAGTGGAGTAAACCAGCGTCCGCACGCTGAAACCAACAATGTGTATTGCAACCAGGTTTAGTGGAGCAAACCAGCGTCCGCACGCTGGAACCAACAATGTGTATTGCAACTGGGTTTAGTGGAGCAAACCAGCGTCCGCACGCTGGAACCAACAATGTATCTCGCAACCAGTTAGTGGAGTAAACCAGCGTCCGCACGCCGGAACCTACAATGTGTATCACAACCAGGTTTAGTGGAGTAAACCAGCGTCCGCACGCTGGAACTAACAATGTATATTACAACCAGGTTTAGTGGAGTAAACCAGCGTCTGCACGCTGGAACCAACAATGTATATTGCAACCAGGTTTAGTGGAGTAAACCAGTGTCCGCACGCTGGAACCAACAATGTGTATGCAATAGCGAGGAGAACAATGTCGCCGGAGCGACAGCTGGAGCGCGAGACTCAGGAACTCGTACAAATTAACCCGCATGGTGCTGGGGCACAGGAACCCCGGAATACAGGCACACAGGAACGCTGGAGCACCGGAACATAGCATACAGGAACACTGGCCCAGAGATCTGACAAGCAGGTCAGGCAGAGTGGAGTCAGAAACACCACGAAAGGGCAACCTGGAAGTGCTCAACCTGGGTTTAAAAAGGCTGTGTGAGGAGGGCTAATGAGAGCCAATCACGAATACTCAGCAAGTGACAGGCACAGAGCAGCACGAATCACGGGCACCGTGATACCTTCACATTCTTGGATCCAGGGCGGTAGGAGATGATGAAATGAAATCTCGTGAAGAATAACGCCCAGCGGGCCTGTCTAGGGTTCAGGCATTTGGCTGACTCCAGGAATTCCAAATTTTTATGATCCGTGAGAATCAAAATGGGAAGGGCAGCGCCCTCCAAGAGGTGCCTCCATTCTTCCAGTGACATTTTTATAGCCAGGAGTTCTCTATTACCCACATCATAATTTCTTTCAGCACTGGAGAATCTCTTCGAGAAATAAGAGCAGGGGTGCAACTGGGAAGTCATGGGATTCTGTTGAGACAGGACGGCTCCAGCCACTTGTTCCGACGCGTCCACTTCTAAGATGTATTGAAGGGTTGGATCAGGAAAGTGCAGAATAGGTGCCGTAACAAATGCTGTTTTCAGTTCCTCAAAAGCAGATAGGGCTGCTGGCGGCCAATTATGAGGGTCAGCCTAGGTCTTTGTAAGGGATGTTATAGGGGAAATGATACTCGAGAAATTGCGAATAAATTTTCTATAATAATTCGCAAAACCTATATACCTCTGAATAGCTTTGATCTCGTGGCTGGATCCATCTCTAGACCTGTCGCGGAAATTATGTATCCCAGGAAGGGAAGATGATCTTGTTCAAATTCACACTTCTCCAAATTAACAAAAAGGGAGTTTTCCCTGAGATGTTGTAGAACAGCTTTTACTTGAGTACGAAGAACAGACAAGGATATATTAAAATGTAGTCCAGATAAACGACCACATGAGAAAGCAACATATCTCGAAGAACATCATTGATCAAATTCTGAAATACCGCAGGGGCATTACATAGCCCAAAGGGCATGACCATATACTCGTAATGGCCGTAACGAGTGTTGAAGGCCGTCTTCCATTCGTCTCCGGCTTTAACTCGGACTAGGTTATAGGCAGCGTGAAGATCCAAACGGGTGAAAACTGAGGCACCTTTCAACTGGTCAAGAAGTTCCGCAATGAGAGGCAGAGGGTAGCTGTTCTTAATAGTAATCTTATTCAGCCCCCTGTAATCAATACAGGGACGTAGGAAACCATCTTTCTTCTTAACACAAAAGAACCCTGCTCCAGCAGGAGAAGATGATGGTCTGATAAAACCCTTCGCCAGCTGTTCTTTAATATAATCGGCCAATGCTTGATTTTCAGGGGGGGACAAGAGAAAGGTCCTACCCTTGGGTGGTATGGTTCCAGGAAGGAGATCAATGGAACAGTCATAAGACCGATGTGGAAGAAGAACTTCAGACTGGCGTTTAGAAAAGACATCAGCAAAGTCTAGGTAAGGGATAGGAATAGGCTTCTTGCTCCGATCTGAACTAATCGTAGTCGCAATAGTAACAGGGGAAATGGATCGCAGGCAGAACTGACTACAAGAAGGACTCCAGGATGTAATCTGACCCATGTTCCAATCAATAGCAGGGTTGTGGAGACGCAGCCAAGGAAGTCCTAAAATCACTGGGGAATGAGGAGATGAGATGGCATCAAACGAGATGATTTCTTCATGAAGAACACCAGTCACCAGACGTACCGGTACAGTTTCCTGAACTATCAAACCTGGACCTAGAGGTTTCCCATCAATAGAGGATACCAGGAATGAGGACAACTTCTGTTTTAAAGGAATGCCTTGATTATTGGCCCAACTGGTATCCATAAATACCCCAGCGGCCCCAGAGTCAATGAATGCTTCCATTGAAATGATAGCGGAACCCCACTGAAGAGAAATAGGAACCAACACTCTGGTAGGGGTGGAGGAGTAGGTTGAATTAGTACTTAGAGATTCTCCTCCGGCAATCACTAAGCGTTGGAGTTTCAAGGCCGTGTTGGGCATTGTCTCAGGAGATGGCCCTTAATTCCACAATATAGGCACAACCCCAATGAACGGCGGCGGTGTTTCTCTGAATCGAATAATTTGGTGACCCCCCAATCTCCATAGGTTCTTCTGGCCTAGGTGCTTCAGATTGGGTAGGGTGGGTGGGTGGAAAATTCCTGGAGCCACAACCGTTACGTTCTAATTGACGTTCTATCATGCGTTGATCAAGTTCCAGACAAAGTGCTATGAATTGTTCCAATGATTCTGGGATCTCACAGCATGTGAGCACATCCTTGAGTCTATCATTAAGTCCTCTGAGAAAGGCTGCTTTAAGGGCATCTTCGTTCCACTTGGTCTCATACTCCAGAGTCCGGAATTCGATAGTAAATTCTCCATCAGTTCTGGAACCCTGCCTCAATTCCAATAGTGATGCTTCTGCTGTAGGTTTTCTACCAGCAATATCGAAGACCATTCGGAAGGTCTTTAGGAAAGCCTCAGAGTCTTGAAGTAATGGCGAATTCTGTTCGACCAATGGAGAGGCCCATGCTAAAGCTTTGTCTGTCAGTAAAGAAATGATAAATGATACCCTAGCTTCGTGAGAAGCAAAACTTTGTGGGTAGGTACGGAACTGCAATAAACATTGATTGATGAATCCTCTACATAAGACTGCAGACCCAGCATAACGTTCTGGTGGTGGAATCTTGGGAGGAAGAGAAGCAGCTGCTACGTTGGATCTATCTGGTTCTATATTCGGGATACTTGGTGGAGATGCCACGGCTCCTGCCGTGGCCGAAGCAGTGGCAATAGTAGATCCTTGTAGCATTTCCAAAATGGCATCCATTTTTCTCTCTAGACTATGTAGATGGTTCTCATGAGAGGTCAGGATTTGTTCTTGATGATCCTGTCTGGCCATAATTCTTGCAATATCTGTAGGGTCCATAATATGGCCCGATTATTGTGTCAAGGACAATGTAGGACGCTGTGTAGGAGATGCTAGAGAGCGATGCTAGGGAGAGACGCTCGAGTGCAGTGCTGTCAGGAACAGTGGATGACACCTTGGAGGAGACGCTAGAGAACGATGCTAGGGAGCGATGCTCGGGTGCGGTGCCAACAACCAACCTCCCTTGCAGCAGCCAAAGCCGGGTAAAGGTGCTGGCCGCGAAGCCAGATGTCCGACCCCAGTTGAGCCGGGGCCCAGACCAGGATAGGAGACTGGTGTGCCGGTGGACCTCCAGAAGTGTCCAGGAGAACCGATACAGATAAGAGGAAAAATAAGCCAGACACAGGAAAGTTGGGTAGCAGGATGCAGGAAGAAACTAGTGACCCCAGTAGTGTAGGATTACCACTGCGGACCAGAAAAAACGCAGCCAGGAGAGGTGACACCAAGGACAAAGGAGAACAAGTCCCAGTATCACCTAGCGGGAAAATACCGCTATCCTGGGGATATTCAAAACCTAAGGCTCAACCTACCCACCAAGTCACCAGAAACCAGGAAGGACAGAAACCTAGGGTCCTAAGCAGCGAATACCCCAAAAGGTTCCCCAAGGCTACTGAGGGAGAATACCCAGCTGGCAATTGCCCCAGCTGAGTCTTCTGGACAAGAGATACCCCAAAAGTGTCCACAGGGAAACAATACTGTAGGACCATGCACACTGAACTACAGACAGTCAGTAGTTCCCAGAATGTAGGTGATACTAATGCCATAAATTAACACTGGAAGCAGAAGGGTAGAACAGGGAATTCCCCAGCAGACACAGAAATAGGAGCAATGAACTCCTTTGTCCTCCAGGTGGCGCCAGACAACCAGGCAGAAAAACTACCCGATGTACACAGACTTGATCACCGGATAGAGGGCACCGTTGGTAGCAGAACCTCTACTGCCGGCTGCAGCAGGACCGTGCCGACAGAGAAGACACCCCTTCCAGAAAGGGGAGAGCAGAAAACAGTGGACAGGCAGAGAGAGGAGAGCAGCTAATGCTCTGTGACGCGGGGGAGAACCCTTAATGGCACAGCACACACCTGCCACACAGAAATAGGAAGCATAGGACTTACGAGGTTGTGCAGGCCAGGTCAACAGGAGCAACAGGACACAAGCAGGAGATCCAAAGCCAGAATACAGAGGGTAGCCAAGGGTCAGAACTGGGGACGCCAGGAACCACACAGGAGCGACAAGCCAAAGTCAGGACGTGAGCCAGGGATCGAATAACTGGAAGTCGAATACCAAAACGGAGCCAAGGTCAGAACCAGGAAACAGAACGCCACAGCACAGAGACAAGCTCAATAAAAGAAACCGCACGAAAGCAATGCTTTTCCCAGGGCCCATGCTCTGGGACAACAATGTGCCACTCCAGACTCTGAAGCGTTGACCTCCAGGGTGAAAGGAAGGGTGGGATTTGGGTGGGACAATATCGGAGCTTTGGAAAAACCGACTTCAAGTTTTCAAATGCCTGCAAGGCATCAGGTAACCAGTCTGAAGGATTAGCTCCCTTCTGAGTCATGTCTGTGAGAGGTTTGACTACGGTGGAGCAGTTTCTAATGAACTTCCTGTAGGAGTTTGTGAAGCCCAGGAACCTCTGTATGGACCTTAAACCCACTGGAAGTGGCCACTGTAATACGGCAGATATCAATGGCTGTCCGAGGTTTATGTACATTTATAAAATCTCTCTCTGCTCTCACTAGTGGGACGCACATTAAGCTCATCATGTGGTGCTGAATGAATGTGTGGCATGATGTTCTGTCCCAATCAAAGAGTAGGCTCCTATTGGCTGATATCCGTTTGCTGGTGTGTTCAAATAGTAGAACACATGAATGTGCAGGTCTTGATTCACTTGCAAATTGGGCTATTTAAGTCAAGGTAATATTGAGAGCTATAGATAGGATATACCATGACAAGTATACAATTTTTTTTAGTTCTTTCAACATTATGTATTCTAGTTGCTTGCGGGTGGGAGGTTTCTTTCATTCTTGAATGTGATCACGTGATCTGCTATTGCCCAATAGATGAGTCAGAAATTTAAAAAGGTCTTAACGATCAGCTGATTTGTTTGTTAGTTTGTGTATTTGTGACCATAGGCTTAAAATCAGGATTTTTACAAAGTGAGCAGCTGTGTCTATTCCTACAAGGCGATCTGGATACCTGAGTGGAGACATGTTGGTGAAAGTATTGACAGTACTGCACTATTTAGAGCCCTTCTTTTTGTTTTTTTGCTATGTACATGTTTCTGCCATGGAGGGAGACAAGTTTTATGGAGGTGCAGCCCTGAGATCTGTCTGATCTTACTCTTATTATAAGCATTACTGCTTAGGATTATATACATAAATCCACAGCAAATACTCTTGTGAGTATATCACCACTGGGTGTCATGGTGCTGGTTTATTGATATGTGAAGATTCCACACAAGGGGAATCCTCCTTTCTTTCCCTTTTGTGTTCTCCATACTGTGGACTTCATGGACTGAGGGGTTTCTGAGGGGCTGCTACTACTACTGGGACTAGATGTTGCAATTCTACTATTACTACTAGGTGTCAAAGTTGCTGCACTTCCAACAGCAGAAGAGACACTCATCATAGCTAGGCTTGTTTACTCAACACTAATAGTGTGTGCGACCGAGTATGGCTTGGACTTGGAAGTGGTGATGATGCTGATGAAGACAGGAGACTGACAGGAGAAACACTTTATAGACAAGCACAATGCTCCTTTTCAATGCTGGAATATTGAGCCTTTGCCTTTAATATACCTTTCTGGCCAGGTCATCATCTCCATCACTCTCAATGTCATCCGTGTCTGAAGATGAGGAGGAGGAGGATGCTGGAGGGATATATTCTAGATCCACATCATCATCAATCATAATTAGGTCATACTCAGCATCACCCGCTGCTTCCTGCCCATTAGGTCTCAAACAATTTCTTTTTACATTTATTTTCACAACATTCACTACTACTTTTAGGACACATGTTTTTGTGCTTGGATTTCTCAGTTTTAGATGGAGCAGCTGGTTGAGCTGCCCTCTACCACTGTGCCATCAACAACACTAGATTGTGCCTCGTTGCTGTCTTCAGTGATTTTGATGGTTAATTAATTTTTTTTTTTTTTTTTTACATTTTTAAAATCTTTATTGAAGAAAATAAAGTTTACAAACAATAGAAATAGACAGGCAAAAGAGATACAAGATTTTGTAAAACCAAACAGGTGTGAACATCAATTAGTCACTGTGAAACATGTGAATGAGGTATATGATATCACTACAGAAGCATTAAGAAACTAAATCCCAAGCAAGGGTATGATAAAGATCAGCAGCTAATGCCTGCAGAACCAGTTTATGGCTCTCCAGCTTGGGGATACAGGGATCAGAGACCAACAGTGTCACAACAATAGAGGTGTCTGCCTGTATAATCTAAGAAGAGGAGGAGATTAAATAGCAAGGGAGTATAGCAGAGGTCTAGGAAAGAAAGAAAGAAAGAAAGAAAGAAAGAAAGAAAGAAAGAAAGAAAGAAAGAAAGAAAGAAAGGAAGAAAGAAGAAACAGAGAGTAGCAGAGAGATAGAACAGGGAAACAGTAGAAGGGAAGGAAGAGGAAAAAGAGAAAGGTGGTAGGAAGAGGGAGAGGAGGCAAAAGGAGCATGTGGGAGTGGGGACCAGGGAGAGAGAAACCATCAAATACATAATCACAGCTAAAAAGCCATCATTGGGGTAAGAGTAACAAAATGCCTGCCAGAGCACCCATATTTCTATAAACTTCTCCTGGGTCGGGTTCCTTAACCCCTTAGCGCCCCTTGACGTACCAGGACTGTCAAGGGTAAATTTGTCCAAGGACCCTTGACGGTCCTGGTACGTCAAGGGTTAAAGTCTCCCATCACAGCCTCACAGAGCGATGGGAGAGCGTGGGCTGCTTGTTACTAAGCTCCCCGGTACCGGGACACTTAGTAACAACCAGTAAAAAATTTTTTGCAACATGCGATTCGCTTGCAAACGCTGAATGACAGGGACAGTATTTGTAAATACTGTCCCTGTCAAATATCTCTGCCTCCCTCCATCTTGCACACTGCTGAGGTGGAGAGAGACAGAGAGACTTTGTGTCAGATTGTGTTGCAGCATTGCTGAGTGTTCCTGTGGAGAGAAGTTAAAAAAAAAAAAAAAAAAGATAAAATTAACCATTTGATCACTGGTTTGCAGTGATCAATAAGTTCCCCCCCATCTGATCACTCTTGGAGTGATCAATTTGCTGCTGATCAGCAAACGCTTTTTTATTATTATTATTTATTTATTTTTTTAAATAAAAATTTGAATAATATAGTTTAGCTGGGTAGGTGGGTAGGTTTAGTGTAGACGTGTGTTAGGGACAGATTTAGGTTTAGGAAAAAAAAAAACTCCCAAAAAAACAACAACAAACCCCCCCCCCAAAAAAAAAATATATATAATAAGTATAATTTAGATAGGTAGTTCACTTGGGCTAGGTAGGTTCAGGATATACGTAGGTTAGGGTAAGTTTTAGATTTAGGTTTAAGGATAGCGTAAGAAAAAAAAAGTTTTTTAGTGGGCAAAATGAGGCGCAGGTACAGTGTTGACAAGGCATATGCCTTTTTGGCATCTGACTCAGAGGCAACAGACACTGCATCAGATTTTGACATAAAGCAGTTTTCAGAAAGTGAGAGCAGCTCTAGTGACGACGCTGAGCCTTCTGTCAAGAAAAGACGCACTGCCCCAAGAGCTGCCCTGGCAAATGCCCCAGCACCTGCCAAAAATCCTGCCAAAAAATCTGCCAAAAGACTTGCCAAAATACCTGCCCAAAGAAATGCCCCAAGTGCTGCCCCAAGAGCTGCCCTGGCAATTGCCCCAGCACCTGCCAAAAGATCTGCCCAAAGAAATGCCCCAACACCTGCCACTCATGAATGGGTATCACCAATCAATTTATGCCCACAAATCCCAGAATTCACAGGCAACCCAGGGATTCAAATTGATGTGGAAGGATTTAACCATGATATTTTTTTTATTTGTTTTTGGGGGAAGACATTTTAGGTGAAATTGTGTCCCAAACCAATTTGTATGCAGCCCAGTATATTTCCGCCAACCCTACAGCTTTCGCATTTAAGGAAGAAATATGGAAACCCATAGACATCACAGAATTTAAACAATTATGTGCCTTAATAATGGCAATGGGGATAATAAAAAAGCCAAGTATCCGATCCTACTGGAGCAGAAACCCCATATGTGATATCCCTATATTCCCCTAGACTATGACCAGGTCCAGATTTGAAGTCATTTTGCACTTTATGCATTTTAGTGATTAATACCCTGTGCCCCTCAAAAGAACACCCCCAGTATGATAGACTGTACAAAATTCGTCCCCTAATAAACCATTTACAGAAAAAGTTTGCCCAAGTATATATGCCCCAAAAAGAAATTAGTGTAGATGAATCCCTAATGAAATATAAAGGCAGGTTAGGGTTCAAGCAATACATCCCCTCCAGAGGCTACACCCAGGCTTTTAGAATTTATGAGGGCAAGGATAGCCAACTTGATCCTCCTGGGTGCCCCGAATTTATGGGAACAAATGCGAAAATAGTTTGGGATTTAATTTACCCCTTATTAAATAAAGGCTATCAGTTATTCATTGATAATTATTACACCAGCCCCCTTTTATTTAAGTCTCTTTTTTGTTTTGACACCATGGCCTGTGGCACTGTCAGGCGCAATTGCAGGGAGTTGCCCAAAAAACTCGTAGATAGCAAACTGAAAACTGGGACGTCCTTATCTTTGTGCCAACAGGAGCTGCTGGCAGTGAAGTTTAAGGACAAAAAAGATGTCTACATGCTGACCACCATGCATGAGGACAGATTTGTGGCAGTCACTGTTCGTGGCAGGACAGGGGTACTGAGAAAGCCAGTCTGCATCATGGACTATAATAAAAACATGGGGGGAGTTGATCTGTGTGATCAACTAATGCAGCCATACCTCGCAATGAGAAAGTGTAGGGCATGGTATAAAAAAGTTGCCATCTATATGATGCAGACTGCTGTACATAATTCATTTTTAATTTTCAAACTGGCAAACCCCAGTCAAAAATGTAGCTTTTTACAATATCAGCTACAACTTATTTCCCTATTTTTATTTCAAGGTGCGTCAGAAATAATTCCAGCAAGACCCAGGGTAGTACATTTTATTTATAAAATCCCCCCAACTCCCCAAAAGAACAAACCACAGAAGCGCTGCAGGGTTTGCTACAGAAAGGGAATACGGACAGACACCACCACTTACTGTCCTGATTGTCCTTCCAAACCTGGCCTCTGCTTTGGTGACTGTTTCAAGGAATACCATTCAGGCACAATGCAGTAGTGCTGTAAAAGTTCTTTTATTATTTGGCCACTTTTCCCCCCTGAAATATCCTGTTTTTTATTTTTCAAAACACATCCCTCCTTAGATCTAACACTATAAAAATTTATCTGATAATGGAAACACACATGTTCCCTTCTGAGTCTAGTAGTTCCCCCAAACCCTGACGAACCTATGCATATGGGGCATTGCCGTACTCAGACGATGTAACTCACCACTAATATAAAGCACTTAAAACATCTTCAAATATCATCTGATTGAAATCCAGAGCAACACTAAAATATAAATGTGAAAAAATGGTGTTTCTCTGCCTTACTACAGGTTTTGGGAGGGACTGGTGATAGAGTGGCAGTGAAAAAATTGATAAGATGCAAATAGAATGAAAGCCAGGGTTGTCTACTCTTCTACAACATATACTTTTGGTGGTAAAATTTATTGCAGCATTGCCAAACAGACCAAAATGAGACAAGGCACCAGCTGTAAAAATGGCATGTCTGTAAAAGGAAACTAACATGTTCCAACTGGGCCCAGTAGCTCCCCCAAACCCTGATAAACCTATGTGTATGGGGCATTGCCGAAATTAGATGAAGGAGCCGAACACTAATCAATGCAGTTTATAAAATCTTCACCTATTCTGTGCTGAAATTCACATTTTTTTTTTTAACTTATGTCAAGGTTTATGAGGGATTGGTGGTAAAATGTTTCTGTACATAATTTGAAAACACACCTAAAACGAAAGCCTGGGGTGTCTACTTTATAAAAATATACACTTTTGGGGGGAAATCTTAAAAAAGCACTGTTGCACAGTCCAAAATGAGAAATGGCACCAGTAACGCAAGCTGTGAAGATTCAAAGTGTGAACCTGGAAACGCGCATGTTCCAATTTGGGCCCCGTAGCTCCCCCAAACCATGAGAAAGCGATGCATATGGGGTATTGCCATACTCAGAAGAAGGAGCCGAATACTAATCAATGCAGTTTATAAAATCTTCACCTATTCTGTGCTTGAAATTCACATCAACATTGAAGGCAAAGTGTGAAAAATGCTGAATTTTTTTTTACTAACGTCAAGTTTTCGCAGGATTGGTGGTAAAATGGCTGTGTGCAAAATTTGAAAACACACCTAAAACGAAAGCCTGGGGTGTCTACTTTCCAAAAATATACACTTTTGGGGGAAAATCTTAAAAAAGAGCACTGTTACACAGCCCAAATGAGAAATGGTACCAGTAACGAATGATGTGAAGATTCAAAGTGTGAACCTGGAAACGCGCATGTTCCAATTTGGGCCCCGTAGCTCTCACAAACCATGAGAAAGCTATGCATATGGGGTATTGCCATACTCAGAAGAAGGAGCCGAACACTAATCATGCAGTTTATAAAATATTCACCTATTCTGTGCTTGAAATTCACATAGACATTGAAGGCAAAGTGTAAAAAAACGATGTTTTTTTACTTACATCAAGTTTACAAGAAAGTAGTGGTAAAATGGCTGTGTAAAAAATTTGAAAACACACCTAAAATGAAAGCTGGGGGTGTCTACTTTCCAAAAATATACACTTTTGGGGGGAAATCCTAAAGTGAAGCACTGGAACATAGCCCAAAATGAGTAATGGCACCAGTTAAGCAAGATGTGAAAATTCAATATTTGTTCAAAATTTGGCCCCGTAGCTCCCCCAAACCTTGAGAAACCTATGCATATGGGGTATTGCTGTATTCAGAAGAAAGAGATGAACACTAAACAATGCATTTTTAAACATCTTCATATATCATGTGCTTGAAATTCACATCAATATTGAAGTGAAAGTGTGAAAAACTGTGTTTTTTTAACTTGCGTCAAGATTTACGAGTGATTGGTGGTAAAATGGCTGCGTAAAAAATTTGAAAACTTACATAAAATTAAAGCCTGGGGTGTCTACTTTCCAAAAATATACACTTTTGAGGGGAAATCTTAGAGTGGAGCACTGTTACACAGCCCCAAATGAGACATGGCACCAGTGATGCAAGCTGTGAAAATTCAAAGTGTGAAACTGGAAACACGCATGTTACAATTTGGGCCCCGTAGCTCCCCCAAACCTTGAGAAACTTATGCATATGGGGTATTGCCATACTCGGAAGAAGGAGCTGAACACTAAACAATGGATATTTTTAAATTTTCAACTATCCTGTGCTTGATATCAACAGTAATATTGAAATGTAAGTGTGAAAACTGCAAAAAAACAAAATATTACCATGATTTTGAAAAATATTTCTGGAAAAATAGCTGAATAAAAAACTCCAAAATTCTCCTGATTATTTACCTTATGTTGTCTAGTTTTCAGAAACATATACCTTTGTGGGACATTTTTGGTTCTGGCACCGTCAACTAAGCTATGATGCTCATATGCTAATTGTTGAAAAATTACAAGTTATATTTACCTTGTAAATGTGAGGAAGGGATTTAAATACTAGGTATATGGGGTACTCTTATATTCAGGAGAAGCAAATTAATATATTTAGGAGTATTTTTTGTCATAAACTAATTGTATGCAAATCCTGACAGGAAAATATAAGCAAAATGTTGTTTTTTTATTTTTTTGCTATTTTTTAATCATATTAAATGACGAGGTATTCATATAATTGTGGTATCAAAAGAAAGCCCTACTTGTGCTTAAAAAAACAGTATATAATTTGTGTGGGTGTACAAAGGGAATTAAAGAGAAAATATGGTTGAACAAAGACATAGTCAAAAAAGTCAAAATTGCTCAGTTCCTTAAGTCAAATCTAACTCAGATTTTCCTGGTCCTTAAGGGGTTAAACAGGAGAGTTTCTCCATCAGTTCTACTCTAGACAATCGCACCATCCACTCTGATACTGTGGGAGAGATGGGAGAGCACCAATGGGCTGGAATATACTCTTTAGCCACATTGAGCATATACGAAAACAGTAGCCTCTGTGCCTTGTTACCCAACCAGGTTGCGGGCGGGAGGCTCAGAAAGACCTGGTGTAGAGTCAGAGATATTTGCACGTCCAAGGTCTTGGAAATAAATTGTGTCACCGACGTCCAGAACATTGTCAGATCTGGACATGACCAGAAAGTATGGAAGAGGGTCCCAACTGCTCCACTGCACCTCCAGCACTTTGAGTCCACAGCTGGAAAGAACCTATGGAGAACATCTGGAGTTCTGTACCATCTGGTCATAAGCTTAAAGTTCGTCTTGACCGTGGCCACATTTTTGGAGCTAAAAATATTGTTAGTGACTGCACTCTTCCACTGATCCTCTGTGAAGGTGAGTTGAGATTCCAATTCCCATGAACATTGCACCCGGTCTGGGACCTGACAGGTATCCGCAACAGTCAGGAATTTGTATATTGTGGAAATGTTTTGCTTCTTTGAACTAGGGTTCATCAGGATCCACTCCAGAGAGGAGAGGGTTGTAAGCATCAGTGCAGAGTGAGGATGAGAGGTGATATAACTATGTAGTTGCCTGTACTTCCATAATTCTCCCGAGGAAAGATTGAGCTTTGCTTGTAAGGATTCAAAGGGGTTCCATCGCACCCATGTGTGTCAAATGAACTGGTTGGAGTCTCCCCTGGATGGACCAAGCAACGAAACCTGAACCCTCCCAGCCAGTGGGAAAGGAGTGGTTGTGTAGTAACAGGGTAAGGGGAGAAGGGCGGGAAGAGATTGATGGATGACTGAGAAGGACATTATCCCAGATATGGAGAGATATAGATAGAAAATGTGGAAATTTACATGGCAGTCATTGGTCTCACTTTTCCATCCATAGTAAACAGTACAAAGGGATAGGGAAGACTGTTCCCTCAGGATTTTCACCCATAATTTGCCTGTATCCGAGTTAATCTAGCGGGCCATCATGAAAAGATGAATAGCTTTGTAATAAGTGGTCATGGAAGGGAAACCCAGACCTCCTTTGCATTTTTCTCTGGCTAGGATGCGGTTGCTAATGCATGCAGGTTTATTAGCCCAGATAAAAGATTTGAGAACCCTCTAAGTCGCTTTGAGAAAGGACATTTGTAATTTTATAGGTACCATCTGAAACATATATAATAGTTTAGGGATAATGATAATTTTTATTAAGTTAATCCTACCCATCCAGGAAAGAAAAAGGGATTGCCAATTTCTGAAGGTGGATTTGATGTCATTCAAATGGGGTAGGTAGTTGAGGGGATAAAAAGAGCCCTCTGGTTAGGTGAGAGCATCAGTCCCAAGTATTTCTGCGGGCCCAACGAAAAGTAGAGAGGCAGGAAATGAAACCCAGTAGGTCCCAAGAGAGATAAATGTTACCTGTTCAGATTTGGTGATGCTTGGTTTAAAATTGGATATTTTGCCAAATCTTTCTAGCTCCTCCAACACCGCTGGAAGGGAATGGAGAGGCTGTGACTGCTAACAGCAAATCATCCGCGAATAGAGCTAATTTTTGTTCCTGGGTCTCTGTCAGGAGGCCCATGAAGCGAGTGTTCAGGCAGAGCGAGCAAGATAGGGATTCCATAGTCAAGATGAAGATGAGCAGGGAAAGAGGGCACCCCTGTCTGGTCCCATTACCCAAAGAAAAAGGGATCTGATAGAAAGCCTTTTAATCTAATTTTAGCCAGTGGGTTCATGTATAGTGCCCTAACCATGCTCAAGAAGCAGTGATCAATTCCCAAATGGGTGAGGGTTGCCATCATAAAGGGTCAGGAGACCCTAACAAAGGCTTATTCTGCATCAACAGCGAAGAACAAGGCCTGATGGTTAGTGGAAGGCGCAATATCAGTCAGCTAAATTAAGTGTATAGTATTGTCACATGCCTAGACAAAGAGATAGTCATAGATGCTCAACTAGGAACGAGCCTGCTCTCGAATTGATGAGGCTATATAGGATAAGTATCCTACCCAAGGTGCAATCTCTTTTAGCTCACTAGTGCCTTTCACAGAGAGGAAATATCCTAAAGCACATCATACTGATCCTACCAAAAGGCAGTCCAGCCACGAAGTGCCAGGCAATGCCTCTCTGAACAAAAGAAGCAGCCAACCCCAAACGTACGTTTCGGCCTTGTTGGACCTCGTCAGTGAGGTGCAGTTGATCTCTCTGTGCTTTAGGATATTTCCTATCTGTGAAAGGCACTAGTGAGTTAAAAGAGATTGAGGCTTATCAATTTGAGGGCAGGCTCGTTCCTAGTTGAGCATCTCTGACTAGCTCTTTGCATATTGTCATGTGCCTCTCTACCCTGGACAAAACCAGTTTGGTATTGGTGGATGATAGAAGGAAGAATCGGTCCAAGCTTGTTAGCCAGAATCTTGCCATATAGCTTAATGTCAACATTAAGGAGCGATATGGGTCTGTAGTTTGCTGTTGAATAAGGGTCCCTAACCTCGTTGGGAATTAGGACTATGTGTGCCACTGAGAAGGAGGGGTAATAATCTATTTGGTCAGGGAGAGAGTTAAAAACAGTCGTTAGAAAAGGAGTACGTTTGGGTGCAAATTTTTTGTCTGGGATGGGACTCTTTTGTTTTAGGGTATCTAAAATATCACGAGTAGTTAGCTCATCCTCCAGGTCCTGTGACTGGGATGGAGAGATTTTCTGCATTCCCGAGGAAGAGATATAGGAAGATGATTCATCTAGTGGATGGAACTGAGAGGGCGGGGGCAGATTATAAAAGGTCTTTGTAATAATCCTGGAAAACCCTTGCTATCCCTGGAATGTCATGGATTGAGTAGCCATTTGTATCCAAAATCTGAGATATAGGTTTAAGAGGGTGAGGGCACTTAGTCTGATGAGCAAGGAGTTTTCCACACTTATTTTTAAATACATAGTACCTGCTGTTGGACCAGTTTACAGACTTAAGAGAGTTGGATTGCGAAAGTTGGGTTGCTTGAGTATGGAGATCGGTTAAGGAGCACAGAGTATCAGTGTCACTGTGTGTCTTATACAAGTTTTCCAGGGCTTGGATGGAGGAAAGGTCATCCAGTGACTTGGCCTTCTGTCTTCGTTTCTTTGCAGTTATAGCAATAAATATACCCCATAGATGACAGTTAAGTGCCTCCCAAACCCCCAAAGGGGAAGCGATTGTGGACATATTCATTTTCATAAATTCCATGATGTGTGAGCGTACTTGGTCACATATAAGTGGGTCCTGGAGCAAAGATGCATTTTAGTTCCAGACACCTGATCGAGACAGTAAAGTTGGGAGGCTCATGGTCACCAAAAGAGGGGCATGGTCTGACCACGTGATGGGCAGTATTTGGGAGTGAGTGAGGAAGTGTGGTTGAGAGATAAACAAATAGTCAATGCGGGAGTATGAACCCGTTGTGTGGGAGAAGAAGGTGAAGTCCCATTTGAAAGGGTTTTGAATTCAACAAGTATCAATCAAGCCAAGGCACTGCAAGGCACGGTTAATGGAGATTAAGTGAGAGATAGGGAGATAAGATCGTGCGGTGGAGCAGTCAAGGGAAGGACATAGTGGTACATTCATATCACCACCCAATAAAACCAGGCCAGACCTAAAATCCTCCAATTTATCTAGGCTGCTAGAATGGATGTTTTCTGACCCTCATTAGGAGCACAGATAGAGGTGACTGTTATCATCATGTCCTCGACGGTTCCAAGAAGCGATGGAGCAGAATCCCCATTCCCCTTTTCTTTACATTAGCTGAGCTAAACAACTATAATGGGTAATCTTTATGAGACATTCTGGGAGTGGAGGAGGAAAAGTGGGTTTCTTGAATGAGGTAAATTTGGGTTTTCAATTGCGTGCATTCCTGAAATAGCATGCTTCTTTTGTGAGAAGAATTTAAGCCTCACACATTCAAGAAGACAGAAGTCAGCAGGAAAGAGCCAGACGCCATGTCTGGTTGGGTATTTAGTTTGCCAAATATTGACTAGATGGATCTCAAGTGTCACCTGTGGGGGTGAGAAGGGGGCGGGGTAGGGGGGGACGGAAGGAAGGGAAAGAGAGCAAGAAGATATGAACAGAGAGAAAGAGACAGACCTGAGGGGAATCAGTGTGGGATCCCCCAATCTCTCTCGGAAGAGATGAATGTAAAGAGCATACATCTGTTCATTAAAATATATCCAGCATAAACACATGAGTAAATGCGGCAAGAACAATGCGATGTATACAAGCCGTGACAAAAGTATGAACGAGTTAGAACAAATAAGAGCAATAAGATCAACAGGATCAGTAACGTCCAACAACTGCACATTAAAGCAGAGAAAAGGAGTTGCGGTCCCCCAGGACACAGGGATAGTAGGTCTGACTCATTCCTGGGTATCCGCCCAAGCACTAATAGCAAGCAGGAAAAGAGGCCTAGTGGCCATAATTCGCTGGTATGGGACAAAAGGGATAGATAAAAAGCTTCCAGCCTGCATCATATGGGCATATCTCGGCTAAATGTCACTCTTGTAAGTTTGCTATCGCCCCTTGATGTGTCTGCTTTCCAATTTTTTCTATCCCCCTTTCCTTCCATCACTTTGAAGAAAGCAAAGAAGACCCCGCCATGGATCAGAACTCTGGAAGGTCTCTTTGTGCTCCAGGAAAAACCTCAATGCATGAAGAGAGAGCCCATCAGCTGGTGGAGAGTGTAAAAAGCTAAATAGAGAATACGATCATGTGTCACTGGGAGACTACCATCTAAGTGAAAGTTAGCATGCATGAGCAAAATAAACTATACTAGAAATCACACTGAGGGGGTTTGGAGGCATGAGGGTAGGGAGGAGAGAGGGCCCAAAAAAGTCCCCACGGGTCACGGCTCCAGAGTGTGAGATTGAGCATAACAACTCCCACCCCACCTCCCCAAAGCAATATATTACCCAACTTTACCCGCAACAATATAATAGAGCCAGCTTTAAGTATAAGGGTTGCAAGCCCTCGGGTAGTCCGAGAAAGGCACTTATACTCAAATGTCAAAAGGAAAACCCCAGGGGGGCGCTAAGAGCTAAAGACACCCAGGGGTCAAGAAAATCCAGCACTAGGGGCCCTCCGGTAGGTGGCCTCACCTATAAGATCTACCCTGGTTTGGCCATATACACATTTTCCATAATGGTATACGTATGCATAGAGAGCATGGTCGCCGGGGACCAGGACCCCAGGCCCCGGAGAGGTCATTAAACAGCTGAATGTCAGTTTCTTCCAAGCAGATAGCGTGGAGTTACCTCTCCTGACGCATAATGGTACCCTTTTGAGAACAGGACAGCATATAGCATATGACTAGGGCTGGATTTGCCATAAGGCAGAGTAGGCATCTGCCTACAGGCGCTCCCCACAGAGGGGTGCCTGCCATTGGGATCGATATTTTATTTAATTTTTTATATAGTATTTATTTATTTATTTTTAAAAATTTTTTTAATTTTTTTATTTATTTATTTATTTTTTTTTAAAGTGGCGTGCCGCACCACCCACCGCATAGTAAGGTCTGTGCCTTCTTCGGCACAGACCTGTAGCTGCTGAGCTCCCCCAGCTCTTTAGTAATGCAGAGCACTGGGAGATGATATCAACTCCCAGCGCTCTGCATTACTAAAGAGAAGACCACGCTGGAGCTCCAGCAGATACAGGTCTGTGAAGAAGCACAGACCTCTCCTGCTGCTGGACCACCAGGGAGGTAGGAAACGGATGGCGGGGCACTGGGAGGCTTAATGTGGAGATGATGGGGGCAATGTGAGGGCAACATGGGAATGATGGGGGGCAAGTTGGAGCTGATGGGGGGGCAATGTGAGGGCAACGTGGAGATGATGGGGCAATATGAAGGCAATGTGGAGCTGATGGGAGCAATGTGGAGCTGACGGGGTCAATGTGAGGGCAATATGGAGCTGATGGGGGCAATGTGGAGGTGATGGGGGTAATGTGGAGGTGATGGGGGCAATGTGAGGGAAATATGGAGATGGGGGTATTGTGGAGATTTGGAGCATTGTGGAGATGGCCAATGGGGGGGCACTGCAGATTTATGTGGCTACAAGCTCCTGAGATGTAAATCCGGCCCTACATATGATGTCCCTCAAGTGGTCTCCCATTTGGGAGAACCCTGTGAACCCGCTCGATGGTGACTTCCGAGGGGTCAATGCTTCAGAGAGAGCTGAAGATCTTTGAAAAAGAGTTGGATGCAAATCTTGTGGTTGGACAGTTTCAGGCAAGTTCTGGACTCTAATGTTATTGCGCCAACCACAATTCTCCATTTTGTCAAGATAGAGATGCAATTTGCAGATCTCTTCTTCTGGTTTATAAGTTTTTGTCGTGTGTCATGGTGGGCTGTGAGAATGGAGTCCATGGATTCCTCCAGCTCAGCTACTCTTGCACCTATCATCCCAGCTGAGGTCTGCCAGGTCTGTGCGGATCAAGTTGCATAGTTTGTCCACCATGTTCTCCAGATCCAATCTAGTCTGTAAAGTTTTAAGGTTGTGCTTTGTAACAAAGGAGTGAAGGTCAGCCCTACAGGGCAGTGATTTGTCCTTTTTGTTGGGAAGTGAGCATCCCAGTCTATGGGGGACCTTGGCCTTCTGCTGGAGCCACCATCTTAGGGTCCGAAAGGCGCAGTGAGTTGGGCAATACAGGGGCGATGTTTTCCTTCATGTACAGAGTAATTTTTGTTGACCTGTCCCATTTGGGAGGCATCGAGGCTGTGTCAGAGGAGGTGGGGTGATGAAAGAGGGCAAGAAAAGCTGCTCAAAAGTAGTGCAGCATGCAAACTGTGCAGCGTTGGGACAGGAACTCAATTAATGTGCATCCATTTTGCTCCGCGGTCAGGCCACGGCCCCTGGTTAATTAATATTACTGGTGCTGTTGGCTATGGAACTTTAGGTGGTACTCTGACAAACTGCATCCTGCTCAGGAGGGGAAGGATCACCATAATTTATTGCACACACTGCACCAACCATGGCTGCAGTCAGTTTTTGGACTACCACTTTATTCACACATCCCTGCACTGCTATTACTTTCACCCTCCCCTACCTCTTGTGTCTTTACTGGACATTACTACTGTGTTTTTACTGTAAAATACACAATAGACCTGATTGTGTGTGATGTCTTGCCTTAGCTCTCTATACAATACTCTATTTTGTCAAGTATCAGTCTGCCCCAGTCACATCTTGCATCAGAGTCCCTATCTGTGTCACATATCATTTTTTAAAATTATTTTATTATTATTATTTATTATTAACTGTCCCCCCTTTCCCAATTAACAAAAAACACATTCTCTGTTCAACTGATGCTTTCCCCAGATTCCACCAACATAGAGATAATAGCCAGATTAGACTGAAATTTGGATCTCGGCTGCTTGCGTCTTCCCAGTCACTCACACAGAATCTTGAGGTATTTGGGATAATTCTCCTTTGCTCCCTTCTCATACACCCAGACTTCCCTGGACCTGACACAAAGATAGCATCCAGATCAGGAAGGAACTTGGATCACAGCTGCCTGTGCCTTTCCAGTCAGTCACACATTAATTTGGGGTACTTGGAGTAAATCTTCTTTGCTCCTGTCTCACTCCCACAGACTCCCTTAACATATAGATAACAGCCAGATCATAAAAGAACATGCTGGACACAGTTGTTTGTCACACTGAATTTTGGGGTATTTGGGGTCAACCTCCTTTCTCCCTTCCTATCTCCACAGAATGCCCCCAGACTCCCCTACTGAAAAGGACAAATGTTTTGCCTACAATATGTCACTATTTATCTGATTTGTAAATTGTTTTTCTTTATTTATAGAAACACAAGCTTGGCAAGAGCCACAAGCATAAGTTCCTTTAACTGATGTTTTAAGCCAGCTTTCTTTTGATTGTGTCCTATTATAATGACCATGAACCAGCATGTCATTTAAGGATTTGGCCCGTTTCTATGTGACACTTGGCTAAGATGGAAGAACTTTCTTTAATTCTTCATCTGATGTTAACCTGTTCCAGTGTTTTCTACGTATGTTCTTAATTTGAAAATATCTGCATCGTACATTCCCACCAACCTTATCTGTTTGGACTGCTGATTTTTGATTTTGGGATTTAATAGGTCCTCTCTTTTTGATTCCAGAGCTCTTTTATAGGCTCTTATGAGGTATTTAGTACTATATCCTCTGGATTTTCATCTTTCTCTTAATTTTTTACCTTCAGATTTGAATTCTTCATCTGTTGTGCAGAATCTACGGATTCTTAAATATTGACCCACTGGTATGCTCTTGACTAAAGGCTCTGGATGGTGGCTGGTAGCGTCCAACAATGTGTTCGTGGCTGTTACTTGTCTGAAAACTGATGTTTCAGTCAGTCCTTTGCCATTTTCCTGATTGAGATGTCTAAGAAGAATATCATGTTTTTACTCCTTTCACTTGTTATTTTAAGATTAAATGTATTCATATTGATCAAGGATATCAGTTCATCAATAAATCTTAGCCAAAGACTAATGTGTCTAGTGTATTTTTCCATCTCATCAGTGAAAATGGAGTTGCCCTCCCACCAGCCTAGGTATAAATTGGCATAGGTGGGGGGCACATGTACTCCCCATTGTCTTGCCACATATTTGATGGCAGTAATTGTTGTTAAATTCAAAATAATTGTGTTTTAGAACATATTCAAGTAGCTTCAATACTAAATCATTATGTCAATTAAATTGTACACCTCTTGTACCCAGATAATAATTTACAGCATTTATCCTTACTTCTGGTAGGATGCTGGTAGGATGCTGGTGTACAGTGACTCTACATCAAAGCTTACCAAATAGTGTCCCTCCTCCAATTGTATTACTTCCAATTGTTTGAGAGCGTCAAGTGAGTCCTTGATATAGATGGTAAGGCATAAACAAAAGTTCGCAATACTTTATCAATGTATATGCTACTATGTTCTGTCAAACTCCCTATACCTGGCACTATTGGCCTACCTGGAGGTTTGTTCTTATTTTTATGCACTTTTAGTATTGTGTACAAGGTTGGGATTATTTGATTCTTACTTGTTTCAGTGCTTCATTTAGAATTGATTTCAATTCTGTTATAAAAAGATCAGTGGGATCCTTCATTAACTTCTTATAGCATGTTGTAGCTTTAATTTCTCTAAGGCATCCCATTTCATAATCATCTGCATCCATCAAGACAACAATTCCCCCTTTGTCTGAGGGTTTGGTTATCAAAGTTGGAAGCGTAGGACATTGTGAGAAACTGATACAACAATACATCATAAGTCACTGATCATTTAGCTCCAGTGGCAACTTTCTAAGCAACGGACTCCAGGGGTGTCCGTAGAAATTTTCCGGGGGGGGGGAGGAAGCCATAATATGACCCCCAGGCCAGCCCATCCAGCCCCTTTGTTTATATGAAGGGGGTAATTGTGGGGGGGGGGGGTAAGTGCCCCCTCCGGACACCCATGACAGACTCAGATACTCACCTGCAACACTTGATGAATATCTCCGTTGTTAGGACTAACTCCTTTGGGTCTGGGGTGAGAGAGGGACACTATCACGGCGCCCGTGATTATGCAACATTTTGACAAGCTTATGTTTCTGGTGCCTTCTCATTGGCTGCGCTGTACAGCTCCTCCCAGTGACAGCCTTTTTATACCCTGGGCTGTCACTTAGAGTTTGCCCTTTCGTGGTATACCTGATGCCTAGCGCTAGTTCTGTTTGTTTGATACCAGTGTATGACCCCGGACTACATGACTACACTTTTGCTACTGTTCCTGCTTCTGTGTACCAATTCAGATTGGCTGACGTTCCTGCTTCCTGTTCTGACCCAGTCTGGCTGACGTTCCTGCTCCGTGTACCGACCCGGCGAGACCAACGACCCTGCTCCGTGTACCGACCCAGCGAGACCGACGTTCCTGTGCTGTGTACCGAATCGGCTTGGCTGTAGTTCCTGATTCCTCCGTGCCCGGCTGGGTGAAGACCTGGCAGTGCCTGCTGCTATAGACTGTGCACATTTCACGTTATTGTGCATCCCAGTGCCACAGTACTCCGTTACCGTTTGCAGTCCAGTCCATGGGTTTTGAGTCGCAGTGTGTCAGTGCTCCTCCACACCGTTCAATTGATCGCTTGCGCTTTGGGTTCAGTTGGGCGCGTCCGGTAGTCTTCCATGTCCTGACCATAGCGTTCATTAACCCCTTCGGGGGTGTTGCCTTGTGCCGCTACTTGTTTCACAAGTGTTATTCACATCTCCAGTATCTTGTGCGTTTAGTCTTCCACTCAAGGTACAGTTGGGCGCTTCCGGTTGCCTTCCATCTTAAGACCTATACGCACATTAACCCCTTCGGGGGTGGCACAGGCACACGGTGGTGGATAGTCTCAGTAGGGCGTCCTTTCCTGGCACAAGCTCTGACTCACTCTATTGTAGTCTCCGGTGGGCATCCACCGTTGCAACCCTCCGTTCAGGTGAACCTTGCCTGATCTCTGCTGCCGCCCTGTCACTGTCGCCTCCCCTGTCTATAGGCGACATTGGGCCTCCGTTTATCTGGGTTATTGAGTCAGTAGCTTCACTGGCATTGCTGGACTCTATTACACTGTATCTATCTAAGTTACCTGACCTGTGTCAGTATTGTAGTTTGTATGTACATACTGGACCCGTGTGGGTTAACTTGCTTGTAACCTGTCCTGTGTCAGTTATTGCTGTTATATGCTGGACCCATGAGGGTTACATTATTCCTTGTGTGCTTTAATGAAATTGTGTTTTACCAGCATCTACCGTGTCTGAGTGTACTGAACCGTAACAGACACTGTGTGAATGAAATGCCGCTTATGCCGAAATCTCTTTCAGACTGACACAGATAACAACCCTCTATAGGCCGACCATAAGATAGGAACTAACATTACAGAGTAAACATTAGAACAACATATAGCAGTAATATGAATGTCTGAGATACGTACACAGAACATTCTAGAGGCCACTAAAAATTGTGATAAAGAGAAAGTGGTATATAACGGTTGTTAACACTAAATCCTCAATGTATATTAACAATACACTCTTTAGCAAAGAGAGAGAAAATAAGAGTGACTTGTGCAAGAAACTTATTCTCATTATATTGATCTATTGGATCTAATATATACCTACAAACAAACTAATAGCTACAGTATCAGTCTTGGCAGATATTATTTAATAATATTAAAAATAATACTGAGATTCTGACATTGTAATATTACAATATCGATACAACAATTTGTCAGTTATATAATAACATAGGGATGGTTTGTTTTTATTCAGGTTTTTAACCTTGATAGGTGAACCTGGATGTTTTAATAATAAGCACTAATAAAGATTAAACTAATTACTGTTTGAGGATCACTATACACAATAAAATATATCATACTAGCAATGTGGGATGGCGCTGCCTGTCAGGATATATAGGGAATTAATGCACACACATGGATGCAAGACAAACACACACAGAGACACACACGCAAATGCACACGAATGCACTGAGATGCATAAAGAGCAACACAGTCATACACACATACATGCAATGCACAACATGCAGACACATAGTGTGTGATACAGACATGCAAAACACAGAAACACACAGGCAAACACAGAGACATACACACACACAGAAGTGAGTCATAAGGGGGTGACGTATGTGTCATTGTAATGAGTTTGTGTTTGTACTTATGCGTCCACTGAGGCATTCATTCATATAGTTGAAATGCATGTGGTAATTGCACATACTGTGGTAGAAGGTGGATCGTGCTGGCTCCCGGGGTGTGAGTGAGTGCGTGCGAGAGTGAGTGATTGTGTGTGAGTCATTGCATGTGAGTGCGTGAGTGTGTTAGTGAGTGTGTGTGTGTGTGTGATTGAGTGAATGTGTATGATCGAGTGAGACTGTGTGAGAGAGTGTGAGAGTGTGTGAGTGAGAGGGTGTATGAGAGTGAGTGAGAGAGTGTGATTGAGTGTGAGTGTGTGTGAGAGTGTGAATGAGAGAGTGTGAGTGTGTGTGATTGAGTGTGTGATTGAGTGTGTGTGAATGAGTGTATGTGAATGAGTGTATGTAAATGAGTGTGAGAATTATTGTGAGCGTGTATGATTGAGTGTGTGTGAGAGTGTGAGTAAGTGTGAGAGTGTGTGATTGAGTGTGTGTGATTGAGTGTGAGTGTGTTTTTTGTCTGCTGTGTTTGTGTCTGTGTTGTAGGAGCGAATGGCATCCATTTTGTTTTTTCAGTTACTTGGATAGTGGTGGGTGGGCTGGATAGTGGGGGCAGGCCAACTCCGTGCATGATTTAAATCACTCCCCCACTGAATCACCCAATGGGAGCAGTAACTCCTCCTTACATAACCCTTTGCAATGTGTTGTGTACCACTCTGGCACTCAAAGGGTTATGGTAACATAGGAATATAACACACGGTGGCTCTTCAGTTGAGGCAGCATAGCAATATATGTTAAGGGAACAAATAGATAGTGGTGTTTGAGGCTTGCCCTCTGTAATATACAGCAAAGCACCTCTCTCCCTTTAAGGAGAAAGGGCAGGAATCAGGAAGCAGGACGTGGAGGAGTGACAGTTGAAAACAGACAGTTAGTGAGGTTGACTGAAGAGATGAAAAGAGTTAAATAAAAGAGTTGCTATTAAGTCTAACCCTGAGTTTGTATTTTATGGAAACATTACACCCTCATACTGAAAAAGAGTGTATGGAGGGTTACAATTATCTGTGGGAGGTGACACAGAGTGTATGGAGGGTTACAGTTATCTGTGGGAGGTGAAACAGTGTGTTTGTGGGGTCATGATCCTGAGTGAGAGTGTGTGTGGACAGGGAGAAGTTATTGATATCCCCTACTTCAGGAGCGAGTGGCAGCTATATTTTTTTTTGTCAGTTGGATAGTGGTGGAAGGGCTGGAGGGGGCAGGCCAACTCCCTGTATGATAAACATGCCCCCACTGAATCACCCAATAGGAGTTGTGTCTCCTAATGAGACATAAATTATGTAATGAGGCATTCTGTTCAATGTGTGTTTGTTTTCTGAGGAGACATAAATTATGTTCTGTGTGTGAGGTACCATAAATTATGCAATTAGGCTTATTCTTTTATATATATAGATAGATTAGACCTTATGAGGTGAATATTTGTTGGAAGTATTTCCATATAAGACACACTGATAAATCATATCATATGACACTGAACTGGTCTAACGAGGTCTGGACAAAGTCCTATTGAATAAACTGATATAATAGGTGATTTTTTTTTCTCAGCCTTCATATCTTTTTTCTTCTTTTTTTGCATCTTATATGTATTAAGACCTGCGGTACAAAAATATACTGTTCACATCAACTGCATATTGACACTTCAACATAGTTCAGTTACCCTTTTATACTATGCCTGCAGGAAAAGAAGGGACATTTTCCATGTGGTGGGTAGAAATTCAGTCTTTCCTTTGATTTTAATGCAATGAGTAGGAGAAAAAACTGCACTTTTAGCAGGAAATTTCCCACTACGCAGGAAGTGCCAATTTTCTCCTGTTTCTCTTTTGAGGCAAGAGTTTTGCCCATCCCTAGTGACCAAAACCTGGATCAAAATACATACCAGTAATGCAATACTATAAGTCTAGATACATTATTAATCTCATGTGTAGGATATGCTAGTGTACCTAAATGAATTAAAGCGGATGTGTCACCTGGACAACATCCCATAGTTAGGTGACATATCCAGTACTATGAAAACATTATTTATTTATTTATTTTAAGTTTTGATTTTGTTTAAATTTAACTTAAAAAGTCTGGGCTGCAGCCACTTCCATGTAGACTGAGGTTACCTGCTCTGCAACCGCAGTCCGACGCTCTGCCTCTGCTCTCTTCCCTCCTCCGTTGACAGAGGCTTCTGTCTGTAAGCTGCAGCAATCTCATTGGCAGAGACTGATATCTAGCCAATGAGACTGCTCCAGCTTACAGACAGAAGCCTCCGTCATCGGAGGAGGGAGGAGAGCAGAGAGTCGGGTTGCAGTCTATACAGAAGAGGCTGCAGCCCAGACTTTGTAAGTTAAATTTAAACAAAATTAAACTTACAATAAAAAATAAATAACATTTTCATAGTATTGGATATGTCGCCTAACTATTTATGAGAGGTTGTCCATAGGTGACACATACATTTTAAATGGCATAGTCTTGTATCTTTTGTCATTACTTTAGGTTTTAATTGTTCTCTCATATTAAAGCAATTTGTACCTATTTATAATTTCTTTCATTTGTGTCATCCATTCATAGTTAAGCTGGTTAATTTTACAATTAAGAGATATATGATTCTCACATGTATACTATAGACAGACTGATGAACAATAGCATTGTTATTTCACTTTTTCTCCTTAACATGAAGTAAAACCTCCCTCATTTATCATCTCACCCAGCATGTGAATCTCTGCAGCTATAGAATGTAGAAACTGATTGAAAGATAATGGCCATAAACTGAACAAACTTACATTTAAAATAATTTTTATCATTAAATATTGCAGTTTATTAACAGAATGGCTTTCTCCAAAAACAACTATATCTATCACCGGTTCTTTTTCACAGGCTGCAATAAATGACTTGTGACTGTCAGATAAACCCATTCCATTACCATTTTGATGTTATTCTTTTTTGCAGTAGCCACGGTGATGGATCCTGTCACAAAGACCTTGGGAAAAAAAAGAGATATACCATATAAATATATCTGTATGCATGTAATGTGAGTATTGATATTGTCTGTTTCTATTGATTGTATGTAAAATACCAAATATGTATTCACACACACACAGTAAAGAGACAGTAGATGGTGATGAAAGAAATACAGAAAAGAAAGAATAAAGAGGTAATTAGAGGAAAATAATCTGATTATTAAAATGTAAACACCAATACACTTTAATGGGTTTAAATAGTAATTAGAAACAGTGGCGACTCTAGGATTCTAGGGGGGGGCACACATGGGGCCACAGGAAAAAATTGGAGGGGCACCTTCAGTGAGCAATGTGAATGTCCTACATCTAAAATAATGACATTCGCACCAGTGGGTTTGTGTATACATATATTATATCAATGGAAAAGCAAAGACTTAACCCCTTCCCAACAATGGACGTACATGTATGTCCCTCAAAACTGTCACTTAGTGACAGAGGACGTACACGTATGTCCCGGAAGTCTGGGTCCCCGCGTAGCTGCACGCCATTCAGGGACTCTGGAATAAAAATTTAAAAAAAAAAATTCTTAGCCGGGCGTTAAGTGACAGCCGTGTGTGCGCGCAGCCAGTCACTAAGGGGTTAAAACACTAATTTGTTTTCTTAACACGTGTTAAAGCTCTGGCACAATGCATCTCTCGTCACTGGTCCAATTATATCTCTTAACCAGCTTCAGATACGTCACTTAGCATGTACATATCTAATTGAAGCAAATAAACCTCTGAAGATTTTATTTTTAATAATATATAACTGAACTGGCAATGACATGATACAGCCATAGGTCCAACAGTACTAATCTGAAATACTAGAATCTGTGGTATACTTGTGAGAGCTACATGTTTTACTTAATTTCCCATAAGAGTTTTAGAAAATATATAAATAAACTAATAAAGTTAACTTGTGTGAACACATATTTCTTGCATTTAGATGGTATTGCTATAAAGGTATCATGAGGGAGCGATAAACAGAATGAATTAGATATGTACCTTACAAAGATTAAAAGCTTTTTTTAAAAGGCAAATCAATACAATTTGAAAAGTATTGGGAACCTAGGAGTAGTGGAAGAGCTTTTAAACAATATAATTCATTTGTAGTGCATTAAGGTCAATATAATCAATTAAAATTAGTACTAAAGAGTTATATGCCACCACCAGAGCAATACAGAGTTACATGTCAACAGGACACCAATACATTGTTAAATCCCACCACCAGAGCAATGCAGAGTTGTATGCCACCACCAGAGCAATACAGTTATATGTCAACAGCGCAGCAATACAGAGTTATATGCCTCCACTAGAGCAATGCAGTGTTATATGCCACCACCAGAGCAATGCAGAGTTCTATGCTACCGGCACAGCAATGCACAGTTCTATGCCAAAGCAGTACAGAGTTCTATATCAACACCAGAGCAATACAGTCAACAGCACAGCAATACAGTGTTATATGCATCGACCAGAGCAATACAGAGTTGTATGTCAACAGCACAGCAATACAAAGTTGTAGGTCAACAGCATTCCAATACAGTTAGATGCCACCAGCAGAGAACTACAGAATTAAATGCCACCACCAGAGCCACCACACTGCCCCACTGCCTTCCACAAAAGCATTATAATTCACAATATATGCCACGGTGTGGAATTATATGCTCATAGAGGTACATTTGCCAACAGCAGTTGGTCACATTGTTTAACTAACTTGCCACTGCACTTGAATGTGTGCCCATCTGGTGCCCAGATTTTTACAATTTGGTGTGGATTATGATATTTGGGCCAAATTATTCTAAATATCATCCACATTGTATAAATTTGTGCACCAAATAGGCACACAACTTGCAGGGAAGGGGAAAATCAGTTAAACAATGTGATTCACTGCTGTTACCAACTGTACCCTTATGAACTTAAAATGCTTCACTGGAATTTGTGAGTTACAATGCTTTTATTTGGAGGGGAGCTGCACATTCATTTTAATGACATTGTTTTAAACCACATTTTACAGACAGAAAACAGAAAAAAATACTTTTTAAAACAAATTCAATGCAGTTCTTACATGTTCTCAGTGAAGAAATTCACAAAACATACTCTTGTATTGCACTCATAGGGTTAATAAATAATATAGTCTGTATCATATATTAACCCTTGAAGTGTAATAACAAGAGCATGATGTTTTATTAATTTCTTCAATGAGTATGTGTTTCTGTTTTAAGCTAAAGTAAATATGAAGTTCAGTTCATCACATTGAACATATAATTTTATATTTTAAACAAAAATAAATTTTAATTAACCCTTAATGTTTTATGAATGTCTTCTTCACTCAGTACATGTAATTCCTGTTTAAAGAGAAGTTAACCTGATAAATACTGATTTGTCAGATTAAAAACCCTTTGAGTGCCAGAGGGGTACGCCACGCATTGCTTTGCAATTCATTGTGTACTCCTCTGGCACTCAAAGGGTTAACTAAAATAGACAGTTGTGTGCCAATGAAGAAATTCATAAAACATGCTTTTGTCATTGACAACATTAAGGGTTAATATTAACAAGATGTGCTCAGTGAACTTAGAAGTTAAAAAAAATGAAATTCTATGTTCCGTGAGCACAAAGGAATCTACATCTGAATTATCTGACTCTCATGTGTCTGGGTTATGAGGCAAAGGTTCAACTTGATGGACTTATGCGCTTTTTCAATCTAATTTACCATGTTACTATGTATAACAGATTTGGGTGGAACAAATATAAATACACCCAATAAATGCAGAGTAAGTAAGAATAAATATATAAGAACACTGTCCCTATAAAGGCACCCCAGTGTGCTTGCAACTCTAGTCCTGATTCTCAGTGAAGCTGGTCTGATGAAGTCTCAGATCCACAGATCGAATGCCATGAAAAACAAAAAAGGGGAATAGACTGCTCAAAGAGGGGTAAAGGAGAAACAAAATAACAAAAGGGACAGGTAAGTGTACTATTTGTGAAGACTAAGAATAAAAAAACTTAAAAACAATTTATTACAGCTGGCTAAATAGGCAAAAGTATATATTGTGTATCAAACAGTGGTCGAATAATATATACATTAGGGTAGAACCATGGGAAAAAAATAAATATGTATAAGTATATAACCACTGAAACTGTAGGAGTAAAATAGCAGTAAGTGGTAAATACTGTATGGAAAAACTATGGTAATATATGTACTGGTACTTAGTATAGTTCATAGGTATGTCATCAGAGTAAATAGCAATTGAAGTGGTCAAATCAATAAAAAAAATGAGGAAATCAAAGTGTATCCTTACTTCCAAATGGTATGTGCAAGCACATCTCTATGGCATAGTGCATCTGGATCTCAGTTGTAAGCTCTGTGGTATAGCTCCATTTCAGCTGTAAGCTATTTGTTATCAATAGCTTACAGCTGAAATGTAGCTACACCAGTGATATCAGAGTTTACAACTGAAATTGAGCTACACTAGTGGGATCATAGTGCATATAACTGAAATGGAGCTACACAGGTAACACCACAGAGCTTATAATTGAAATGGAGCTACAATACCAGTGTAGCTCCGTTTCAACTTTAAGTTACAGTATGTGGTATCACTTGTGTAGCTTAATTTCAATTCAAACACCACAAAGTTTACAACTGAAATTTAGATACACTATTGATACCATTGAAATGGAGCTACATTACTGATACACAGAGCTTACTTAAAGGGACAGTAATACTTAAAATGTAAAAAAAATATGTTGTAGGGTTTATCCCCCTGAGTAAACCAAGAGTACTCCCACTGCTGAAAGGTGTTTCATTCAAATGTTATTAATTTTCAAAGTTTAATTTTTTAGGTGCAATATCACAGTGGCCTTAAATTGTACAGTGGCACTGTTGCTACACGATCCTATGGATAGCTCTGGTCCCGGGACCATAAATCTCCATAGGATGGTGTAGCAACAGCGCCACTGTACAATTTCAGGCCACTGTGATACTGCACCTGCAAAATTCAACTTTCAAAATTAATAACTTTTGAATGAAACACCTTTCAGCAGTGAGAGTACTCTTGTTTTACTCAGGGGGATAAACCCTACAATATATTTTTTTACATTTTAAGTATTACTATCCCTTTAACTGAAGCTACAATGGTGATACAACAGAGCTTACAGTTGAAATTTAGCTACACTAGTAATACCACAGAGCTTACAATTGAAATGGAGCTACAATAGTCATCCCACAGAGCTTACAATTGAAGTGGAGCTACACTAGTGATTCCACAGAGCTTACAATTGAAGTGGAGCAACACAAGTGATACCACAGAGAAGTGATACCAAAAAGCTTACAACTGAAATTAACCACCACAAGTGAAACCACAGAGTTTACAATTGAAATGTAGCTACACTAGTAATACCACAGACCTTACAACTAAACTGGAGCTACAATACTAGTGTAACTTAATTTCAATTGTAACGTCTGTGGTATAATTTCTGTAGCTCCACTTAAAATGTAACCTCTATGGTATCACACACTACCCCCCTTTTCTGCCCCCTACCTACAGAGTTGTTGACATGCTTGAATTTCCCATCCTCTTCATTCCTTCTTTTAGGGCTGTCTTTCTGGCCTGAAGGCTGGCTAGCCAGAGTGTTGACAGGCCTAAGGTCTGGCTGGCCGGCTGGATGGTTGAGGGCTGTTAGCCAGCCTTCACATGGTCCATTCCACGGCCAGTCCCAGTGATTAGGCATTAATGAGTGCCCTATATTACTGAACAGCAGGTAGATCTCATGTTGCCTAGCTCTTGTACATGCCTTCATAAGGGATCCCACTGTTTACACTGTATTATTTAAACAGTTGAACAACTCATTTGTAATTCTGCAGCACACACCATATATGATGATATATTTACCTATTAGTTCTAATCATCTGCACCACAGGGGAAAAATAAACATTCCTAGTCATTTAAATCCCATATGAGTTCCAGGGAATGCAATGTGTTGGATACCCATTTAGCATTCAAAGGGTTAAATGGGACTTTTATCTTCTTTAATGCAGGAAAGGTGAACAATGCAAATTCAATGTGTTAAAAGATGATTTTTTGGGGCATTTTTTGATCCTTATAATGAATATAACCATTTTCATTATAGACGTTCCCCAGATACTTTAAAGGGGAACTCTCAACTATATATTTTTTTAATGTAATGCGGTATAACCCGAGATGTTTCCTTTTAAAAATAAGCCGGTGATGTCATTTAAGGACAGGCTGTGGTACTGCTCTGTACAGCAGCCTGTCAATCTTCACCTCTCACCTCCTACTCTGTCGGAGGCTTCATCCATGTGAGCTCTCATTGGCAAGAGGGAGCTCTAGTTGACATGGAGGAAGCCTTTGTCATCAGAGGAGTTGGGAATGAGGCACTACTGGGGAGGGGAAGAGATGAAGATTGACAGGCTGTGGTACAGAGTTGGACCTCTGCCTGCCCTAAACTGACATCACCAGCTTGTTCTTAAAAGGTAAAATCTCGGGCTATACTGCATACATTAAAAAAAAGATGAAATAAAAACTGATTAAAGATTAACTAGGATAGCATTTTAAGATGATAAATACTTTAACAGAGGTGAGAGTTGCCCTTTAAGGGCTCAGATGGGCTCGTAAGAGCCTGTGTGGCTCATTCATATGTTCCCTTCTCTTCTTTCATCCACACCCACCTCATGCTCCTTCCATCTTTTCCACAGGGTCCATTTATTTATCTATGTGATTGATGGTTGCTATATGGTGAATAAAGTGGTGCTGTGTGATTTTATCAGAGCGTTGTTGGAGATATATGCCTGTTGAGTAGTCTGATGGGTGAGATATGGGTGTTGCATGACTTTTGGTTGTTAGGAATGTTTTATGTCATGTGTACTGTGCGGTTTGTGAGGAATATGGGGCTGATGGTGATTTGCAGGGGTATGATGGTGTGTGGGTGAGTGACACAGTATGTATTTGATTGCATATTGTGCGCTGACATCCAGCTACATCATTGCATGGTTGTGTGAGACCACATGACCCCAACATCAAATGCATGCTGAGAACCAAGGGGCTGTGATGCTGAATTTGGCTTTTACATTTTTTAGGCTGCGTTCTAGAGTCAACCAAGTTTGTCTAACCCTAATGTGTTTTACCCCCTTCAAAGAATACAAAAATATTGAACTGGGGCACAGACACTGTTCTGTCATCTCAGCTGCTCATTAAAGCTTTTATGTAGACTCTGCAGCTGTGCTCCTCAGCTTACCAAACTAATTGATACAACTTGAAAAGAAAAAATATTTTCAAATAAAGTAAACCTTAAAGAGGTCACATAATGACTAAATGTGTAATCTCTAATGTAGATCAATGTGTACAGATCGGGAGAAAGTAATTAATACTTAACTTTTATTATACAAACAATAAAAACAAATATACATATTTAAAAAGAAAGATTCTCATATATGTATCTAAAGATAGTCCATAAATCTGCTTTTAATAAGTATAACTGACCCTAAAGAAAGCAGTCTCAGTGTAGAATAAGGCTGCGATCGTAAACAATTAATCTTAATGGAGTAAGTAGAATTTAAAGTTTAAACAGCAGGCACCTGCTACCGTCAAATTAGCATTATTTCTTCATCTTACTCCAAAGAAATCCAGTCTAGTTAAATAACTAGAATAAAAAAGGGCTATGGATGACCCTGAGATCAAGAATCATTATTAAAAAAAAAAAGCAGTCCCATCTTAACAAAGTGTGCCTCGAGACAATCGTGTAATCAAATAGTTGCTAGTGATATTTCAATATCAATCTTCTAAATGGTGCTACTCTGGTCTACAAAGGTTTGATTGTTAAAGAATAGACTGCTACAAAATAAAAAATGGAAACGCCTAACGCGCATTTCGCCCGATCAGTTTTTTCAAATGCTATCAATGAGGATTCCGGGAAGGAAACTATTTAAATGACAGATTGGTCAATCAAATTTAGGCAGAATGAAAGCAGCGAAGACAGCAGCAAGATGTCTTCACTTAATGTGTATAAAACACGGCGGCGTGTAGAAAAAGGAAAAAGGAATTACGTAGAAAAAGGAAAAAGGAATAAATGCTTTGATACTTTATTGGAAAGGAAAAAAACCCAAACTATTAAGAGATCTAAATGATTATGAAGATGGCCGTGTACATAAATAGCCCAATATTACATCTAAGTCCCATAATACGGTTACATCAACAGTATATGATGAATGAAACACAGAATTTGAAGTATCAGATACTGAACCATCTGATCAAGAACAATCTGACACTTCAGGATATAGGTCACACAGGAGAGATTTTTTAGAAGAAGATCTCGAATTCGTAAGGGAAGGAGGAGGAGGAAGCAGGGGCAGAGGCAGAGGGAGGGACAGAGGAAGAGGGAGAGGGAGGAATATCAACAGAGGTTATTCCAGAGGCAGGGGGAGACATCCAGTGCAGACACATGGGATGCATACCAGACATTACAGAGAGAGAATGCAGAGGAACTTCTAAACAACAATGACATTAAGGGAGAGGAATGTTCAATGCATATAACAATTCAGAGAGAGAACGTAGAGTAACTCCCAAATAACAAAGACATTGAGGGAGAGGAATGTTCAATAAATATAATCAGTTTGTCGGATATTACATTAACAGAAAATCAGATTCATTTGCTACAAAAGGTACTGACTTTTGTCCCCCAGGATCAATTTGAACACTTTAAAGATCTCTGCTTTTTTACAAGAAAGTTACTTTTGAAAAAATATTTCCATAAGAACGTGGATTATCAAGATCATCCTGAGCAGACTGTTGAGGATACAATAAGTGATCTGGTAGATCTATTAAATGAAGTGGATGGAGAAAGCCCTTCAGAAAGTATATATCACAGTTGGAGAAAAAAGATCAGATCCAAGTCCACTTTTACTCCTCCGTTTAATATAAGCCATACTATTCGAGCCTTCTTCGATGTCATGAATAGAGATATTGCAATTATGCAACAATCCAGACATCGAAATGTCAACTTAAATTTGGAGGAACAAGTTGCACTAAAGCTCCACATGGAAAAATGTGGAGATCAAACAAGCAGACAAGGGGGCAATATTGTCTTGTGGCCAACTGAAATGTATAAGAAAGAAGCATTACATTAACTATTGGATCCCCTTTGTTATAAAAGACTTTGGAGTGATCTTGAACCAGTATAATAAATTGATATTAGAAGCAAAAGACCAACATATTATTGAACTACGTGAATATGAATTCCTCACTGTTTCTTCTCCAAAAGTGGCAACTTTATACTTACTCCCAAAAGTGCATAAAAACACTACATGTCCACCCGGCCGCCCAATAGTCTCGGGCATAGACAGCTTGTGTCATCAAGCTGCAAAATATGTTGACTTATGCCTTAGAGACGTAGTGATTACTTTACCCTCTTATGTAAGAGATACTATGCAAGTACTGTCACGCCTTAATGATCTAAGTATATTAGCTGATACTCTATTGGTTACTTGTGACATTGAATCACTATATACCAGCATAGATCATACACAAGTATGTCGAGCAGTTCAGTATTTTCTGGATATGAAATCACAAATGCAAAGTGATCACAATGATTTTGTTGTTAGATTGTTATATTTCAACTTAACACACAATTACTTTGTATTTGACCAGAATTTTTTCTTTCAAATAAGGGGGATTTCTATGGGGGCGGCTTGTGCCCCCACCTATGCTAATATTTTTCTGGGGTGGTGGGAGCATGAATAAGTTTTCAGCAATTATATGGAGAACTATACAGACCATATAGTTTTATGGATAAGATACATTGATGATGTGTTTTTACTTTGGGAGGGAGATCAGATCCTACTTCTGGAATTTATTGATATACTCAATAAAAATGATTTGAACCTCAAATTGACATATCAAATTGAGAAAAATGAAATTGCTTTCCTTGATCTGAAAATATATAGGAGTTCCACTGATTTAATTGAGACAGATCTTTTTCGTAAGCCCACGGCTGTAAACAGTATCTTACATGGAATTAGTGCTCACCCTAAAAACACGATTAATAGTCTTCTGGTGGGAGAATTTCTTAGAATTCACAGAAATTGTTCAACTTTAGAGTTATTCAAGCAACAATCTGCTAGACTAAGATCACATTTGGAGCAGAGAGGTTACTCCAAAAGATGTATTAGGAAAGCTTATAATCGTGCTTTATGCACGGATAGGTGTTCCTTGCTGATACCTAAAGCTAAGGAAGCAACTGAAAAAATAAGATATATTACCTCATATGGTTCAGATACTGGATACATCAAATACATCATTATGAAAAATTGGCATATTTTGATGTCTGATCCAGGCCTTCATAAAATATTGGGTGAAAAAAACATCTTTCTGTTTCAGGAGAAATAGAAATTTAGGGGACATGTTAACACATAGTCATTTTGTAGATTCCCCACGTCATACGTAAACCTCCACGGGGATCTTTTCCGTGTGGACATTGTAAGATGTGTTCACATATGTTAAATACAAAATCAGTGGCAGATAGATTTGGACGAAAACATACATGCAAGGAATTTGTAACCTGTCAAACTAAACAGGTTATATATTGTCTCTCTTGTCCTTGCCAAATGTTGTATGTAGGAATGACAACCTGAAGATTGTCAGTGAGATTGGGGGAAAATATAGGTTCCAATTCACAATAGGACCCAATCCAGAAAGCTTACAACAGTGGCTAAGCACTTTTAAGAGACACATAATTCTAACCCCAAGGAGTTAAAATGTTGGGTTTTAGAAGAAATCAAAATGGGAATTAGGAAAGGCAATGATGAGACTAGTCTTCTCAAGAAAGAATCTAGGTGGATATACTTACTCAATACTATTCATCCACATGGATTAAATGAGAATAATAATTTAGGACTATTCCTTTAATAAGTTTTTCATAGCAATTTGAGAGAGGGTAAAATATAGTATTAATTTCATTCTACACTTTATGAGATTATACGGGCATCATTGGGTGCATTTTATTTAGTTTGCATTCACATTTACTATTATTTTCGTTATCATTTATTATTTTTTTCTGTTACACTTTTTTATTTATGTGGATTTATACTACATCTATTCACATTATTTACCACAATATTTGGAGTATTATTTTTGCATTCATGATAGCATACATATTGTTAGGAATATTTATTTTATTTTTCCTTAGGAGGTTATCAGTATATTCTATTTTTGTATTAGTGCGCATTCTGTGGTAGTTGATATGGATGTATTTGTTTATAATAATATTTATTACAATTTTTTCAATTTTCACACACCTCATAAGAATATTAGAGATTTATAATATATGATTAACTTATACAAGAGCAATTTTTTTCGCCTTTGTTGCACAGTTATTTGGGATTAGTTTGTGTTGTTCTAACATACTATACATGTATGCTTGGTTACATTTACATTTGGGTTTTTTTGAGTTATTATTGTTTAGTTATATAGGGATATTTTCTTTTATTATAGATCATTTTTTGAATGTCCACTGGATTTTCGCCACTTTTTTCCATCCACATTATATTCTGTGGATGTCAGTTTCTCAAGAATAGTTTTTTCTCCTGTTCCTTTTCCCTTTCTCTTTGTGCAGCCGTATTGTATACACATTAAGTGAGGACATCTTCCTACTGTCTTCGCTGTTTTCATTCTGCCTAAATTTGATTGGCTGATCTGTCCTTTAAATAATTTCCTTCCCGAGATCCTCACGGATAGCCTTTGAAAAAGCTGGTCAGGTGAAACGCACATCAGGCGTTTCCATTTTTTATTTTGTAGTAGTCTATTCTTTAACAATCAAGCCTTTGTAGACCAGAGTAGCACTATTTAGAAGATTGATATTGAAATACTACTAGCGACTATTTCATTACACGATTGTCTCGAGGCACACTTTGTTAAGATGGGACTGCTTCTCTCTTTTTTAATAATGATTCTCAATCGCAGGGTTGTCCATAGACATTTTTCATTCTGGTTATTTAACTAGACTGGATTTCTTTGGAGTAAGATGAAGAAATAATACTAATTTGACGGTAGCAGGTGCCTGCTGTTTAAGCTTTAACCCCTTAAGGACCGGGAAAATCTGAGTTTGATTTGACTTAAGGACCGGGGCAATTTTGACTTTTTTGACTATGTCTTTGTTCAACCATATTTTCTCTTTAATTCCTTTTGTGCACCCACATAAATTATATACTGTTTTTTAAGCACAAGTAGGGCTTTCTTTTGATACCACAATTATAGGAATACCTCATTGTTTAATTTGATTAAAATAGAAAAAAAGAGGAAAAGAATTGAAAAAAAACAACATTTTGCTTACATTTTTCTGTCAGGATTTGCAAACTATTAGTTAATGAAAAAAAAATACCCCTAAATATATTCATTTGCTTCTCCTGAATATAAGAGTACCCCATATGCCTAGTATTTTAGTCCTTTACTCACATTTACAAGGTAAATATTACAAGATGGCTGCCGTTATTTCCAACTTGTGATTTTTCAACAATTGGCATGTGAGCATCATAGCTTAGCTGACGGTGCCAGAACCAAAAATGTCCCACAAAGGTATATGTTTCTGAAAACTACACAACATAAGGTAAATAATCAGGAGAATTTTGGAGTTTTTCATGCAGCTATTTTTCCAGAAAAAAATTTCAAAATTGTGGTAATATTTTGTTTTTTTGCAGTTTTCACACTTACATTTCAATACTATTGTTGATATCAAGCACATGATAGGTGAAGATTTTTAAAAATGCATTGTTTAGTGTTCAGCTCCTTCTTCTGAGTACGGCAATACCCCATATGCATAGGTTTCTCAAGGTTTGGGAGAGCTACGGGGCCCAAATTGGAACATGCGCGTTTCCAGTTTCACACTTTGAATTTTCACAGCTTGCATCACTGGTGCCATGTCTCATTTGGGGCTGTGTAACAGTGCTCCACTCTAAGATTTCCCCCCAAAAGTATATATTTTTGGAAAGTAGACACCCCAGGCTTTCATTTTATGTATGTTTTCAATTTTTTTATGCAGCCAATTTACCACCAATCGCTCGTAAATCTTGACGTAAGTTAAAAAAACAGCGTTTTTCACACTTGCACTTCAATGTTGATGTGAATTTCAAGCACATGATAGGTGAAGATTTTTAAAAATGCATTGTTTAGTGTTCAGCTCCTTCTTCTGAGTACGGCAATACCCCATATGCATAGGTTTCTCAAGGTTTGGGAGAGCTACGGGGCCCAAATTGGAACATGCGCGTTTCCAGTTTCACACTTTGAATTTTCACAGCTTGCATCACTGGTGCCATGTCTTATTTGGGGCTGTGTAACAGTGCTCCACTCTAAGATTTCCCCCCAAAAGTATATATTTTTGGAAAGTAGACACCCCAGGCTTTCATTTTATGTATGTTTTCAATTTTTTTATGCAGCCAATTTACCACCAATCGCTCGTAAATCTTGACGTAAGTTAAAAAAACAGCGTTTTTCACACTTGCACTTCAATGTTGATGTGAATTTCAAGCACATGATAGGTGAAGATTTTTAAAAATGCATTGTTTAGTGTTCAGCTCCTTCTTCTGAGTACGGCAATACCCCATATGTATAGGTTTCTCAAGGTTTGGGGGAGCTACGGGGCCCAATTTTGAACAAATATTGAATTTTCACATCTTGGTTAACTGATGCCATTACTCATTTTTATGCAGCCAATTTACCACCAATCGCTCGTAAATCTTGACGTAAGTTAAAAAAACAGCGTTTTTCACACTTGCACTTCAATGTTGATGTGAATTTCAAGCACATGATAGGTGAAGATTTTTAAAAATGCATTGTTTAGTGTTCAGCTCCTTCTTCTGAGTACGGCAATACCCCATATGCATAGGTTTCTCAAGGTTTGGGAGAGCTACGGGGCCCAAATTGGAACATGCGCGTTTCCAGTTTCACACTTTGAATTTTCACAGCTTGCATTACTGGTGCCATGTCTCATTTGGGGCTGTGTAACAGTGCTCCACTCTAAGATTTCCCCCAAAAAGTATATATTTTTGGAAAGTAGACACCCCACGCTTTCATTTTATGTATGTTTTCAATTTTTTTATGCAGCCATTTTACCACCAATCGCTCGTAAATCTTGACGTAAGTTAAAAAAACAGTGTTTTTCACACTTGCACTTCAATGTTGATGTGAATTTCAAGCACATGATAGGTGAAGATTTTTAAAAATGCATTGTTTAGTGTTCAGCTCCTTCTTCTGAGTACGGCAATACCCCATATGTATAGGTTTCTCAAGGTTTGGGGGAACTACGGGGCCCAATTTTGAACAAATATTGAATTTTCACATCTTGGTTAACTGATGCCATTACTCATTTTGGGCTATGTTCCAGTGCTGCACTTTAGAATTTCCCCCCAAAAGTGTATATTTTTGGAATGTAGACACCCCCAGCTTTCATTTTAGGTGTGTTTTCAAATTTTTTACACAGCCATTTTACCACCACTTTCTCGTAAACTTGACGTAAGTAAAAAAACAGCGTTTTTCACACTTTGCCTTCAATTTTGATGTGAATTTCAAGCACAGAATAGGTGAAGATTTTATAAACTGAATTGATTAGTGTTCAGCTCCTTCTTCTGAGTACGGCAATACCCCATATGCATAGCTTTCTCATGGTTTGGGGGAGCTACGGGGGCCAAATTGGAACATGCGTGTTTCCAGGTTCACACTTTGAATCTTCACAGCTTGCGTTACTGGTGCCATGTCTCATTTGGGGCTGTGTAACAGTGCTCTTTTTTAAGATTTCCCCCCAAAAGTGTATATTTTTGGAAAGTAGACACCCCAGGCTCTCGTTTTAGGTGTGTTTTCCAATTTTATACACAGCCATTTTACCACCAATCCTGTGAAAATTTGACGTAAGTAAAAAAAATTCAGCATTTTTCACACTTTGCCTTCAATGTTGATGTGAATTTCAAGCACAGAATAGGTGAAGATTTTATAAACTGAATTGATTAGTGTTCAGCTCCTTCTTCTGAGTACGGCAATACCCCATATGCATAGCTTTCTCATGGTTTGGGGGAGTTACGGGGGCCAAATTGGAACATGCGCGTTTCCAGGTTCACACTTTGAATCTTCACAGCTTGCGTTACTGGTGCCATGTCTCATTTGGGGCTGTGTAACAGTGCTCTTTTTTAAGATATCCCCCAAAAGTGTATATTTTTGGAAAGTAGACACCCCAGGCTCTCGTTTTAGGTGTGTTTTCCAATTTTATACACAGCCATTTTACCACCAATCCCTCGTAAACCATGACGTAAGTAAAAAAAAAAAAAAACAGCGTTTTTCACACTTAGGGTTGGCGGCAGTATACTGGGCTGCATACAAATTGGTTTGGGAAACAATTTCACCTAAAATGTCTTCCCCCAAAAACAAATCAAAAAAATGATCATGGGTAAATCCTTCCACATCAATTTGAATCCCTGGGTTGCCTGTGAATTCTGAGATTTGTGGGCATAAATTGATACCCATTCATTAGGATCCGGAGTGGCAGGTGTTGGGGCATTTCTTTGGGCAGGTCTTTTGGCAGGTCTTTGGGCAGATCTTTTGGCAGGTGCTTGGGGCAGTTGCCAGGGCAGCTCTTGGGGCAGCACTTGGGGCATTTCTTTGGTAGGTCTTTGGGCAGATCTTTTGGCAGGTGCTTGGGGCAGTTGCCAGGGCAGCTCTTGGGGCAGCACTTGGGGCATTTCTTTGGGTAGGTATTTTGGTAGGTCTTTGGGCAGTTCTTTTGGCAGGTGCTGGGGCAGTTGCCAGAGCAGCTCTTGGGGCAGTGCGTTTTTTCTTGACAGAAGGCCCAGCGTCATCACTAGAGCTGCTCTCACTTTCTGAAAACTGCGCTCTGTCAAAATCTGACGCAGTGTCTGTTGCCTCAGAGTCAGACGCCAAAAAGGCATATGCCTCTTCAACGCTGTACCTGCGCTGCATTTTGCCCACTAAAAAAACTTTTTTTTTTTTTTCTTACGCTATCCCTAAACCTAAATCTAACCCTAAAACTTACCCTAGCCTACGTATATACGTATATCCTGAACCTACCCAACCCAAGTGAACTACCTATCTAAACTGCACTTATTATATATATTTTTTTTTGGGGGGGGGAGGGTTGGGTTTTTTTTTTTTTTTTTCTTACGCTATCCCTAAACCTAAATCTAACCCTAAAACTTACCCTAACCTACGTATATCCTGAACCTACCTAACCCAATTGAACTACCTACCTAAACTGCGCTTATTATATATATATTTTTTTTTTTGGGGGGGTTGTTTTTTTTTTTTTTTCCCCTAAACCTAAATCTATCCCTAAAACTTTCCCTAACACACGTCTACACTAAACCTACCCAACTACCTACCAAAATACCTAAACTATATTTACTATTTAAAAAAAAAAAAAAAAAATGTAAACTTTTTTTAAAAAAGTGTAAAAAAATTTAAAAAAATCTAAAAAAAATTCAAGGGGGGTGGGGGGTGTCCCACAGATCAGAAAACACTTATCTGCAGCAAATTGATCACTCCAAGAGTGATCAGATGGGGGGGGGACTTATTGATCACTGCAGAACAGTGATCAAAGGGTTAATATTCTTTATTTAAACTTTTTTTTTTAACTTTTTTTTTACAGTAAGGCTGGAACACTATGTCTCTCTGTCTCTGTCCACCTCAGCAGTATGCAAGGTGGAGCGAGGCAGAGAGATCTGACAGGGACAGTATTTATAAATACTGTCCCTGTCATTCAGGTTTTGCAACATGTGATTCGCTTTTGAAGCGAATCGCATGTTGCAACAATGTTTCTACCACTTGATACTATGTGTCCCGATATCGGGACACTTAGTAACAAGCGGCTTGAACTCTTCCATCGCTCCGTGCGGCCGCGATGGAAGAGTTTAACCCTTGACGTACCGGGACCGTCAAGGGTCGTTGGAGCACATTTACCCTTGACGGTCCTGGTATGTCAAGGGTCGTTAAGGGGTTAAATTCTATTTACTCCATTAAGATTCATTGTTTATGATAGCAGCCTTATTCTACACTGAGACTGCTTTCTTTAGGGTCAGTTATACTTATTAAAAACAGATTTATGGACTATCTTTAGATACATATATGAGAATCTTTCTTTTTAAATATGTATATTTGTTTTTATTGTTTGTATAATAAAAGTTAAGAATTAATTACTTTCTCCCGATCTGTACACATTGGTCTACATTACAGATTACACATTTAGTCATTATGTACCCTCTTTAAGGTTTACTTTATTTGAAAATATTTTTTCTTTTCAAGTTGTCTTTTACCCCCTTCCCCTAATGGTGAGATAAATACTTATACCGCATGACAAATGTCTAAGAAGTATGCAGTACCACCAGCTTCTTGACAACATGGGATGGCTGTTTCATATATTAATCCCTGCCTTATGTTCCAAATGGTATATATTGTAAACTATATGCTTCATAGGGAGTAACCTTTTGGACTACCGTAATTAAATTTTTAAATGGGCTATCCCAGATGTTCTAGCTTTGTATTGCAGTTAATTATAACATGTAAACACAATACAAAAAGAACATAGATTACATATGTATCCTAAGCTCTGTAGCTGTCATGGGTGGCTTAGGTAAATAAAACACAAAACACAAGTATAGATGAATTTAACCAGTTTATTTAAAATAAATAAGCAACAGCAAAGCACCTCCTCAAACTTGATAGGAACAGGTGTGAGGACAGTGTGCAGTCCACTACCCAGGAACTGACACTGAACTGTACCCAAACCACTGATCGCCAAGGTAATGCGGAATATAGAACCAGACTTGATTCTAACAAGCAGCATGAGCGGGAACCTGGAGAGCCAGGAGCCCAGGCCACAATAGTGTACCTGGTACACTGTTAGGAGAAACCTCAGACTAGTACAAGCCTGGGAGGCTTGGAGCAAGAGTACTAGGCAGTCCCTGAAGAGGGACAGCTACAATGCTGCTTAGCCTCAGGCAGCTTGGGAACAATACCAGGGAGGTAAATGTCACACTAGGCTGAATGGAGTGAGAGGCCTCGGAGGTAGATATGACAGTCAGATAATACCAGGGTAAGCATGGAGCGGAGGCAGTAGAGCAAAAAGCAAAGTGCAACAATAACAGGGAGGTAACTGTCGTGCTAGGCTGATAGAGCAAGGCCTTGGAGGCCAATAGTGACAATTGGTAGTCAGACAGGAATGGGAGTAAGCACGGAGCATAAGTCAGACAAGCCACAGTCAGCCATGGAAAACAGGACTGGACCAACAGGCAGGCAACAATCACGGGCACCGTGATAGTACCCACCCCTCAATGACCTCCTCCCAACGGAAGAGGATCAGGCTTAGAGGGGAATCGAGCATGGAACCTGCAGAGCAAGGCTGGAGCATGAATATTGCTACTGGATATCCAGGAATGTTCTTCGGGACCATAACCCTTCCAGTGCACAAAATATTGCAGGTGGCCTCTGACTCTGCGAGAGTCTAAAATGTTTTGCACCTCAAACTCCCCATGGTCATCGACTTGTACAGGACCAGGCTGGACTGGCACAGAAGTGTAGTGCTTACAGATCAATGGTTTGCGCAAGGATACATGGAAAACACTGTGAATGCGCACACCAGCAGAAAGTTCCAGGGCGTACGACACAGGGCTAATTTTGCGAAGAACCTGGTATGGACCTACGAAACGAGGGGCCAGTTTCTTGAAAGGCACCTGGAGGTTCAGATTACAGGAAGATAGCCATACCCTCTCCCCCAACTGAAAATCCGGGGTCGGCGTGTCTCTTATAGCACTAAGTGAACTTCTGTAGGGATATCTGAACTTGTACCCCAGTGGAGCGGAGTTGCCGAAGATGCTCATCCAGAGCCTTACTATCCCGTGCCTCAAATTACTCAGGAAGCAGATGGTTGGAAACCATAATTGATCAGAAACTGAGAGTTCTGAGAGGAAGAGTTTATGGCACAATTCCTGGCAAATTCTGCCCACAGTAACAAGTTTGCCCAGTTATCATGATGGTCTGAAATGAAACAGCGTAGGAACTGTTCCAACCCTTTGTTGGACCTTGCAGCAGCACCTTTCAGCTGGGGATGGTAGGCAGAGGAGAATGATAGTTGGATACCCATCTGGCCACAGAAGGACCTCCAGAAACGAGACACAATCTGACTCCCTTGATGTGAGACCAGTACCTTGGGTACCCCATGGAGCCGAAACACCTCCCTAGTGAAGATCTCGGCCACCTCCCTGGAGGAAAGAAGACCCTTGAGAGGTACAATGTGAGCCATCTTAGAAAATCGATTAACTATCATAAGGATGACCGTGTGTCCCTTAGATGCAGGTAACTCAACCATAAAATCAATGGACAGGTGTGACCAAGGACGCTCGCCATTTGGAACTGATTGGAGTAGTCCCACTGGAAGATGTCTAGGAGTCTTGTTACGAGCACATGTGGCACATCCTGCTACGAATGCTGAGCAGTCTGCTCTTAGACTAGGCCACCAGAAAAGTCGAGAGATGGACCATATCAATTGGCCATGACTGATATTCTCAGCAGCCTTTGAGGAGTGATACGTCACCAGCAATCTAGTACTGAGAGGCTCGGGGACAAAACAGCTATCGCTGGGTTTATCTACAGAAGCATTAGCCTGAGAAGACAAAATCTTCTCACCCAAGGGAGAGATAATACTTGTATGGATGGTAGCTAGAATATGGTCAGAAGGAATGATAGGCACCGGGGGACTATCCACCTCCGGATCCGACCCGAATTGCTGACAGAGATCGTCCACTCTGACATTCTTCATACCAGGAAGATACGAGACCAAATAATTGAACCTGGAAAGGAACAGCGCCAATCTGGCCTGTCGGGGGGACAACATGTTGGCCTCTGACAGATACGTCAGGGTCTTGTGGTCTGTGAGAATCAGGATTGGGGAACTAGTCCCCTCCAGGAGGTAACACCATTCCCGAAGTGCGAGAATAATAGCCAGGAGTTCCCGATCTCCAATATTATACAGGCTCTGCGCCCTAGATAATTTCTTAGAAAAATACCCACATGGGAGTAAGGGTTTGCCAGGAGCCGAGCACTGGGACAAGAAGGCACTTACTCCTGACTCAGACGCATCAAGCTCCAGAGTAAAGGGCAGGGCAGGATTGGGATGAGACAGGATAGGAGCCTTGGCAAAGGCAGCCTTCAAATTGTCAAATGCTTGGATAGCACTGGGGGACCAGTTGGATGGATCTGCCCCCTTATGTGTCATGTCAGTAAGTGGTTTCACCACCTAAGAAAAGTTCCTTATGAATTTTCTACAATAATTTGTGAAGCCCAGAAATCTCTGTATGGCCTTCAATCCCTCCAGACAGGGCCACTGCAGGACTGCCAATAACTTTAGTGGGTCCATGTCCAGTCCAGAAGAGGAAATAACATAACCCGAGAATGTTACCTGCGACTTGTGGAATTCACAGTTTTCCAGTTTACAGAATAACTTATTTTCTCTCAATTGTTGCAAGACCAATGCAACATCAGCTTGATGTGCCTCTAAGGTTGTGAGTGGATAAGAATGTCATCCAAATAGACCACTACACACCTCTGTAGTAGGTCTCTCAATACGTCATTAATGAATTCTTGGAAGACTGCCAGATCATTTCATAAACTGATTGGCATCACCAAATATTCATAATGTCTGCTACGAGTGTTAAATGCCGATTTCCACTCGTACCCTTCCTTAATTTTTACAAGGTTATAAGCAGCCCTTAGATTAAGTTTGGTGAACACTGTTGAGCCCTTAATATGATCGAACAATTCCGTAATCAAAGGCATGGGGTACGCATTCTTGACCAGCAATTTATTCAGGCCTCTGTAGTCAATGCATGGTCTTAACTCCCCATCCTTCTTTTTTTTACAAAAAAGTACCCTGCACCTGCAAGCAAGGAGGACTTGAGAATGATCCCTCTGGCTAGGGCATCAGACACATAATCCTCCATGGCTCAATTCTCCTCTACCGATAGAGGGTATACCTGTACCCTTAGAGGTATGGCCCCGGTACTAAATCAATAGTGCAGTTGTAAGGCCTGTGTGCCGGCAATGTACTAGCCTATACCTTGTTAAATACCTCACTGAAAAATTGGTACTCTGCAGGTAACGAGGAAGAGGTACAAAGTATTCTGGTAGGCTGCTGTAAACAAGACTCGGCACAATAGGAATACCAAGACAAAATGTTGCACGTTTGTCAATTGATCTTGGGGTTGTGTCTGTAGCCAGGGAAACCCCAGGATGACTGCATAGTGAGATTTTATAATCTGAAATTGTAGGGTCTCCACGTGGAGCACCCCTACCCTTAGAGATAAAGGACATGTTTCATATGTCACTGTGACAGTTGCAATGGTCTACCGTCAATCGCTTCAATAGCCAGTGGAGATGAGCGTGGCATCAATGTAATATCGTGCTTGGCCACAAAGTCAGCATCCATGAAGTATCCAGCAACTCCAGAGTCACCCAAGGCTAGGGCCTTAACTGAAGATGTGGACCAGGACACTACCACCTCAAGGATAGGTCTACCTTGCCGAAGATCCGGGGACTGTGAAACTCTACCCAGGGTCTGTCCCCAACACAACCCTAGGTGCGAGTGTTTCCCAGACGGGTAGGACAGGACCGCAGCAAGTGACCTGCTTTCCCACAGTATAGGCAAAGGCCCTCTCTCCTTTGGAAAGCCCTCTCCTCCCTGGAAAGACACATGAATCCCAATTGCATTGGTTCACTTCTGGCAGTTTCAGAACCAGGAGGTATGGGAGGCAAGGGAGGACAGGGTGGGAGAGAAAAGCTATGTGCCAATCGAGCTGCGGATCTATGCACCTGGTCTTTGAACGAAGGTCTCTCTCTGAGCCTGGTATCAATCAAAATTGCAAAGGTAATTAACTCATACAGATCTTCCAGCAGCTCACGGGATGCTGTCTCATCCTTAATAGAGTCACTTGGACCCTGCAAAAATGCAGCTACTGATACCTCATTATTCCAGCCCACCTCTGCAGCCACAGTGTGTAACTCAATAGCGTAATTGGCTACAGGAAGTGCGCCCTGTCATATGGTCATGAGTCATTTTGATGCAGATACTGCTTGGGTTGGAATGTCAAAGACCCTGAGGAATTCACCCACAAACTCCGTGAAGTTGGCTACAATGGGCTTCTCCGTCTCCCACAAGGGACTGGCCCATGCCAGTGCCTTACCGGACAATAGTGAAATCAAGAAACTGACCTTACTTCGTTCACTTGGAAAGGCATGCTGTACCAGTTCCAAGAATATGCCCACCTGGTTCAAAAACCCTCTACAGAGAGTAGGCTCCCCTTCGTAGTGTTGAGGGAGGGGAGTGGTATCAAACAATCCACGATTAGTACTGGTCTCAGGCTTAGGAGGTACCACCGGTGCTGAATCTGGGGGAGCCACTGGTTGATGAGTAGACTGACCAAGGTGTGCGGTACGGTTTAGGAGCGTCTGCATGGCAAATGACAGTCGATCGATCATCTAATCTTGTGTGTCCATTCTGGCTAGAATGCTCTGTACTGGTTCACCTGTACCTTCAGTACTCATGGCCATTTCGTACTGTCACAGGTGGCTTAGGTAAATGAAACACACAACACAGGTACAGATGAATTTAACCAGTTTATTTAAAATAAATATGCAAGAGCAAAGCACCTCCTCAACCTTGATCGGAACAGGCGTGAGGACAGTGCACAGTCCACTACCCAGGAACTGACACTGAACTATACCCGGACCATTGATAGCCAAGGTAATGAGGAATATAGAACCAGACTTGATTCTAACAAGCAGCATGAGCGGAAACCTGGAGAGCCAGGAGTCCAGGCCACAATAGCGTACCTGGTACACCGTTATGAAAAACCTCCGACTAGTACAATCCTAGGAGGCTTGGAGCAAGAGTACCAGGCAGTCCCTGAAGAGGGACAACTACAATGCTGCTTAGCCTCAGGCAGCTTGGGAACAATACCAGAGAGGTAAATGTCATGCTAGGCTGTATGGGGCAAAAGGTCTGGGATGCAGATATGACAGATTCAGATAATACCAGGGTAAGCACAGAGCGGAGGCAGCAGAGCGGAAGGCAATGTGCAACAATACCAGGGAGGTGCTAGGCTGATGGAGTGAGGCCTCGGAGGCCAATAGTGAAAAGTGGTAGTCAGATAGGAACGGGAGTAACTACGAAGCATAAGTCAGACAAGCCACAGTCAGATATCAGATACCAGATCAGGTAGTCAGCCACAGCCAAAGTCAGATCAGTCGGACAAGCCAGGGTCATACACAAATCAGATAGTCAGACAGAGCCACTGGTCAAATACCAGAGCGGATAGTCAGACGAAGCCAGGGATCGAGCCAGAGAATACACGGAAGCCAAGCTAGGGTCAAAGGAGAGCAACACAAGAGTAACGCACTGATACACCACGAAAGGGCAATTAAGCCCAGTTCACAGGCAGATTATAAGGCCGCAACCGGAGGCGGGGCTCAATAGGCAAATTAGTGCCGAATGCTACAAAATAGTGAGCGCAATGTTAAAGACGCGCTCCCGCAGCATAGAGACAAGAAAAAATTGTCAACGGCAATGCCTGCAACATCAGCCATGGGAAACAGGACTGGAACCAACAGGCAGGCAGCAATCACAGGCAGTGTGATAGTAGCCCAATACATCTTACAGATAAGGTGAATGACAAGCATCAGAAAAACACCTAGTAGAATATATACTCATGGTGTTGACATAATGTTGAGCAGAAAGCTCGTTTATGTGCATGGGGTTTTGGGGCATGTTTTGTCCCCTATTATGAAGATTATGTGCTCCAATTACTTTTAGAACATCAGTCTTATAATGAAACACCTCACTTTCCATCAGACATTGAACTACATCTCATGTTATTCACAGTGACCAGCTACACTGGATTAGCATGGCATCTGTACAGTCAGAATATTTAATTTCCCATTCTGTAGATACACATTGTGACTTAGAATGTGTGTAATTTTCCAAAGTGGAGAGAAATTAGCAAAATAAAGGGCCTTCTGCCTCCTGGGAGAGTACCCATGGGAAGGTCTATTACATCAACATCTTAACTGTTTGAGTGCCAAAGAGGTGTCAGAACTGTCGCACAAAGGGATGTCGGAAACCAGAGCCTTCTATCCACTATCCACCAAGATGATAATAATAATAATAATAATAATAAAAACTCAGTAAAGGAACATGGAAGCCCACACAGGAACACTTTCTGGAAGTAAGTTTAACAGTTACATTCTATGCAAAAGAATTTCTGAGGAATGGAGAAATATACTCCCTTTTATGTGGAAACTCCCAGAAGAAATCAGGATTCAGTTGCAAGGAGTATAAATAAATAAATAAATAAATAAATAAAAAATAAAATACAATATTGCTTGCAACATCTATACACTGTTCTTCTTCACAAAAATCTTTGAAGTTATAGAGAATTCAGCAGACAGTTGTGTATTCTGAATAGCTCAGAGGCAGCCATTCTGTGTTCATGTGCTTCATTATTTACCTACTTATCATTTCAAGTAATTCCTTGAATTCTCATAGCACCAATACATTATCAACGTGAGGATCTATACAGCAACATGTGATTTACTTTCCTAGTGAAAGGAAATAAGCCAGTTGCAGATTTTACTATGTATGATGCAGAACAGGGGGATAAGAATTCAGATTTAAAATGGCAAGTGTCTGGTAATGTGTGCTGTGGGGAGCATAGGAGGAGAATTATGGGGTTCAAACTGTATTCTACCCTGCCAGCAGGTAAAGCCTAACACATCCAGCAATCTAATCCATCACCCCATACCTGCAGTTGACGAGGCAATCTATTTGGATGTCAGTCAGCAAAACTGAAGAGCACTAGCTTCTGTGTAGTTTGGCAGACACTGACCATTTCATCTCCCTCATCATCTCATGCCCCTGTGCTGCAGACCGCCCATGATGACATCACTGAACATTTTTTATGCAGACCAGATGTGTAGATGACACTGGGCTAACTAAACTGGCTCCCACTCTTTACAGGAACAAAGGCAGGCTATCACGGTGCCCATGTTATTGCTGGCAACATAATTACTATGTTTCTTTCTGAGTCAGTCTTATTGGCTACATGGTGTCGCTCCACCCAGTAAATACCTTTATATATTGAGCCCTGTCACTTCTGCAGGGCTGTTTCGTGGTGTTTCCGTTACCAGCGCTTGTTCCTGAATTCATGTGTTTCCTGTGTATGACCCGGACTGCCTGAATCGTTCCTGCTCTGTGTACCGACCCGGATTGGCTGATTTCCTCCTCTGTGTACCGACCCGGCCCGGCTGACGTTCCTGGTCTGTGTACCGACTCGGATTGGCTGACGTTCCTGCTCTGTATAATGACCCAGCCCGGCTGATGTTCCTGCTCTGTGTACAGACCCGGCCTTGTCTCTCCCATCCGGTATCCGGTTGTGGGCCATACGGCAGTCTCTCTCTCTGTCCACGGACAGATCCTCTGTTGCCTCCGTTGCTGCTCAGGCAGCAATTTGCTGTAACCCGATCAGTATTGTGCCTTGTGATCTCATCCGGTGTCGCGTGTCCCACTGTAGCACCACGGTACGCTTGACCTATACTGTCCTAGCTGAGGTTGGTCTCCTGGGCGCCTTACACTTTCTCCATCTGGTACTCGATTATAGGTCTGAGCGTTCATTAACCCCTTGTGGTTTGGTGCCTGGCACATTGGGTACAGCTTTAGCAGTCACTGATTGGCGTTACTCCGTGCCTCCGTGGCAGTCCTCCTCTGGCAGCTCCTGTAGTCTGTCGTTGTCCAGGTCCTTTGTTGCTGTTGCTGCCTTGGTCGCCATTGTGTCACACTCTGCGTACAGAGTATATCAAGGGCCATTGCGCTATTAGGGCCTACCCTTCCTAATAGTAATCATTATCTGTATCATTTGGACTCACATGAATTGTGCCTGACCTGTGTCAGTATAGTATTGTATATATATACTGGACCTATGTGGGTACTAATAACTGAAACCTGTCCTGTGTCAGTATAGTACTGTATATATATACTGGACCTGTGTGGGTATTTTGTACTACTACCTGTCCTGTGTCAGTAATATACTGTTGCATACATACTGGACCCGCGAGGGTTATTCATATACGGTTTTCTTTAATAAAATTGCATTTTACCCAAACCTTCCGTGTCTCAGTGTCAATAAAACCGTTACAGATGGACACTATGGCTCCCAGGACACGGTTGAAGACCTGAGGAGATGTTGTTAGACCAAATGGAAGAGCTGAGAACTGAAAATGTCCCCGGTTGCAGGCAAACCGGAGGTACTGCGGGCTCTCTGGATGAATGGCAATGTGTAAGTACGTGTCTGGAAGATCCATGGGTGCAAGGAATTCCCGCTAGGACATGGCAGCAGTCCCTGTCCGTAGAGACTCCTGGTGATGAGTCGGGGTCACAAAGGAATTGAGATCCTTCAAGTCCAAAATGGGACGACAAACACCGTCCTTCTTGGAGACCACAAAGAGGTTTGAGTAAAACCCATAGCTCTGTCCTGAACTGGAATGGGCTCCAGAAAGTCCCTGTCCAGAAGAGCCTGAACGGCGCCGTCGAACAGATGGCATTTCTCTGCACCCTGAGGCGTATGAGAAGGAAGAAAATGAAAGGGAGGAAGAGAGACGAAAGGGATCCTGTACCCTTCCGTCACTACCTGCAAAACCCATGGGTCCGTCACTGAATCCTCCCATATACTGTGATAGTGACACAGATGACCACCCACAGCAGAGTGTAGACCCGGGTTCGGTAAGTCATGCTGAAGAAGGCTTGGAAGCCTTGGGTTTGGAGGAGGGGCTTCCATTGCTGTTAGGGCTTGGAGGAGGTATGCAGAGCTGAGGGAACAGTCTGGTTCGCCGGACGTGTCTCATTCTGAAAGGAACGAAAATACTGGTTACGCTTAAGCGGTGTTTTCTTCCTACGAACTAAGGGTAGAAGTGTACTCTTACCCCCTGTAGCCTCACTGATCAGATCCATGAGATCTAGACCAAACAAAGAAGTGCCTTGAAAAGGCAAGGAGAGCAAAGCTTTCTTAGAAGTAGTATCAGCAGACCAGATCTTGAGCCAAACAGCCCATCTGGCAACCACAGACATAGTGGAAACCCTAGCCACCAAACGAATGGCATCAAATAGGGCAGCAGAAACATAGTGCTGTGCTTCAGAAATGTTGGCAAGGAGGCGCAACTTATCTGAAGTAGGAGCACCCTGACAGACAACAAGAGTGAGCTGTTCAGTCCAGACCACAATGGCCCGGTTCACCCATGCTGCTGCGAATGCTGGACACATGGCAGAACCAGCAGTGGCAAAGATGGACTTGAGGGAGACCTAAAGATTTTTGTCAGGCCAGTCCTTTAGAGCAGTCGCATCAGACACTGGCTAAGCAGTAGACTTGGATAGCCTGTAGATAGGAGCATCCACTTTAGGAGGATGAACCCACTGAACAAGCGCTCCCTCAGAAAAGGGATAAAGCTTAGCAAATTTCTTGGAGACAGAAGGTTTCCTGTCCGGAGACTTCCACTCTTTGGACACAAGGTGGTCAAGAGTGGGGTTAGGTGGAAAGCAAGTAAGGGGCTTTTTATGCTCCTGAAAGACATCAGAAGGGTCAGAAGGAACCTCTTGCACTAAGGGAATGTTTAGGGTATTTAAAACAGCCCTGATCAGGCCCTCAGCTGAGAGCTCAGGATCAGCCTCAAAAGGGTCCCCAAAAAACTGAGAGGAGCCCACCACAGAACATTCCTCAACATGTGAATCCACCAACAGTTCCTCCTCAGAGGAATCTGACATGACAGGTACACTCTGAGGCTTTGGCAGGGAAGACTTGAAGAAGGAGGTGTCTGCCAAGAATAAAAGACCCCCTGTAACTGGGATGGAAAGAGTTGCAAAGTGGACCTAAAGTCCCTAGTAGCAGCTTTAAACTCTTGCACCCAAACTGGCTCTAATGCATGGCTGGAGGTCCCTGGGGAGACTCTCAGGGACATCAGAACATGCTGGGCATAAATGACCTGAGAATTCTCTAGGTAACCCTGAATGACAGAGAGAGCAACGCGCAATAGGGGATACAGAGTCCCCAGCATCTTTAGTCTTAGGTCTGGCCCCAAGCTCCAATGGTATAGACATTCTCACAGTGTCAATAACCTTATTGTATAAGAAATCACCCAATTACAGTGTGTATGATTAAAGCTTCACCCCAGAAATTGCTAAAATAGACTTATCTGGCAGGCGAAGGGTTAATCAGCAGAGGAGAGAAGGAGAGTCCAAGCCCTGCGTAGGCTTCTCGTTCTGGAAAGATCACAAAATGGCTGCCACGGCGGGAGCCAATCAGAAAAGTGCTCAGAAATGTAGTTTTGTAGTTTTACAAGCAAAGTACCCCAAACAGTGCCCAAAGCCCCCTGAGCCCCCCAACACACTAGAAACATGAACCAGATGATAGAGCAAGGACAGACAAGTAAAATGAGCCATCTCTAAAGTCGCTAGGTTAAATGGTTGCAGAGATATGTCCCAAACTGTACAGTCCCATAGGAGTGAATGGAGCAATGCCGCCTATGCGGTAAAGCGCACCTTAACCCTTTGAGTGACAGAGTTGTACAGAGTGCATTGCAAAGCAATACATTCCATACCACTCTGGCACTCAAAGGGTTAAAGGCGCCGAACTCAAATTTTACAAAATTTAAGGTGTAATATAAAAAGACATGAAACATCACTAAAATGAATGCCAAATCAGCAGCTAAAGGGTTAAATACCACATAAACCTGCTCCAAACACCCAACAGACATACAGATAGACCCAATGAGTGCAGGTGTGTGCAACAGGAACTCCAAATGAAAAACCCTTGTGCAGAGGGGCACTGTGGGACATGTGGACCTGTAGCACTCAAAGGGTTGCTCACCTTTTCTGCAGATCTGTCTTTAGATTACCATGTTTAAAGAAGAAGCCTCATGGGCAACTCCTGAGGAAAGAACTTGTAACCAAGATTTTCCTCCCAGGGCTTAATGCCCTTAGATGTGGCTAGCTCAGTGACCAGGTGTTTTTTGTGGACCTTGTCAGTTATGGTAATCCTCCTAATGGTGGTATTCCATTTCTAACAGAAAAATAAAAAAAACTTCTAAAGCTAGAGCAGAACTGTTCTCTTGCCTGTGTTATCTTCATCAAGGAACAAATCTTTCTGGAGCTGGTTGGCTAGCTGCAGCCAAGGAGGGAAGGTAGGCTCCACCCCATGCATACAATTCTAGAAGTGTTACTGCTTACTTAAAGGGGCGGATCGCCTACCCAGAGTTACCAGTAACCTGTATTGGACGACAGAGAAAAACTTTTGCGCATAGGCTTTAATTCTTAAAACTAAATTAGCGCTGTTTTGGTTTTTTTTTAAATACTACTTACTTATTTTTGGAGATACGAAGACCTAAAATACCGCACTTCCGTGTTTTGCAAGCTCAGTAGCATGGTAAATGGAGCTTGTTGTAACGAAAGCCCACATAAATGCCACCACTAAGGGAAGCATGAACGCACTCCCTGGGGCAGCTGGGAGGGAGGTGGGGAGTCCTGTAGCATTGTGCCGCACAAAGCAGAAGTGCAGTATTTTAAGTCTTCGTATCTCCAAAAGTAAGCTGAATTAAAAAAAAAAAAAAAAAAAAAAAAACAACAGGACGAATCTAGTTTTAAGAATTAAAGCCCATGCACAAATGTTTTTATTATGTGAATGATCCCCTTTAACGTAGGAGTGCAGCTGGAGTTCCAGTAAAGTGCAACTTAAGTTGTATAGATAAACAGGCACCATATTACAGTTTATTGCAGGTCTGCTTAGAGATTGATTGACTACAGATATTGGTTATGAATTATGAAGTGAATACCCTAATTATCATAATTCAGTTTCATATTATTCGATTCTGCAGGTCACACTATGCAGCTGTGATCATACACAGCTTTATGTGACAATCCACTGCTCATGTCCATGTATTAACCCTTTGGATACCTGCATTAAGGGTTTTGGTGAATAATCTAACCTATCAATGACTCCTATACTACATGCAATAATTTCTGTAGGCATATCATATTAATGATTTGGGTATTTGCCCCAACAATATGCCATAATATTATACTTGTAAGCAGGGGCATCGCTAGGGGGTGCTAAAGGGGCTGAAGCCCAAAGTGTATCATTGGGAAGCCCCGAATGTCAGGCCACCAGCAGGGGCGGGCTGACACCAGTCATATATTTGGGCTGTGTGTTTCAGAGTCTCCCAGGAGGTGTGCCTGAGACTGGCTGCTGACCCAGTAACTTGTGGGCATAAGTATAACCCAGCATAGCAGGTTGCTGCCTCACTCTGTTTTCGGCTTCAGTGTGGAGACATCGGTTCTACAATAGCTCTTCTAGCACTTCTTGGTGTATTGAGATGAGGTCATGAAAATGCACCTGGAAGTACCAGTGGAGCCAGTGTGGAGCCGATGGCTCTACACTGAAACAGAAAGCAGAGTGGGGCAGAGCAGGAGCGAAGGTATGAGGGAGGGAGGGTAGATGAGGGAAATATGTGGCTACCAGGGAGGGAGGGATCACATACTCTATGTGTAGAACCTGTGGCCACCAGTAAGCAGGGGAATAAGGCTGGTAGGGGAAGTGTAAGTGTAGAATCTGGTGGCTGGCTACCATTGATCAGTGGAAATAGGCTGGTGGGGAAGAAAAGGACACTAGCAGCACCAAAACCTTCCTCTTGGATGGCAGCGACCGACAAACATTGCCAATAGGCACATCAGATTACCCATATACATGTTATGGGGTATCAAAAAAGTATTAAAATCTAACTTTTATTATATACATTTAAAAACAAAAAAATAAAATAAAAAATCTGCAAATCTGCATGCAAATAATTTATCTGATAGAATTATAGCAGAAATATATCCAACATGGCGATTGGAGTATTAGTACACCCAAGTCTATTTAAATATGTTAAATGAAACACCTCCCAATGGGAATCGAATGCTTTACTGAGTCAGAGTAATCTTAAAATCATAGATACATCTATTCCCGCTCCAAGGGTTAACTATATAATTAATAGATTCATTCACACCCTGGAATTGGAGCTAATCACCTTTCAGCTCCCTATTTCATACTCATTAGTTACGTGTCAGGCTTGTTATGGTTGGAGCGTAGGAGCAGGGAATGATATCTCTTGCCACACACCCTTACCAGGTGATCCACAGAGGATACAGGTAGAACACCTAGGTAAGAATGACAGCACGGGAGTGCAAGGGTTAAGCAAAGCGTAGTCAGGAACAGTTCAGAAGATCAGGGCAGGCAGCAATCAAGCAGAACTGGTAAAACTAGCCAAGGTCAGGAAACAGGCAAACAGGGAAGTCCAGAAGGAAAGCAGAAGGTCAGGCAAGGGGAAATCCAGCAGAGGGTCAGTAGCAAAACAAGGAAGGAGGCACTGAGCACTGGAAGCTTAGAGCACACAGGAACCAAAGTTCTGGAACACTGAAGCAAAGTGGACACAGCTTGAGGGGTTTTTATAGTGTATGGTTTTTCACTCCTCCCCTCTGCTGAACAAACCTCTCACTGGATTGGCCAACAGAGGGGTGTGTAACCACAGCACCTGCCTCACTGTTTACCTGGAGGCACATTATTGATGGACAGTTGATGAGAAAGGCAGGCTTCACCCTCCCCCTACAGGTGTACAACACCATGGTTTGATCTGGGCACCCAGTGGATACCTTCCCTGGAGACTCCTTCAACTTTAGGCCATGGGTAGACGCCGCTACTCGAGGCCGCGGCTTCAGCCTACTCCGCAATCACAGAGCATCCGGGAAGCCCCCAGCAGCAGCGGAAGGCTGGGACATGGAGGTAGGAGCTAGAGGGGCATGACATTATGGTAGTGTTAACCCGACATTGGCCCAGGATGTAAATGAAGTCGCGTTTCCAAAAAGACAAATGTTATCCACTATTGGTGATGTGGATTACAATGGTGTGTTCCGTATATATCATTGTTCATTAGCCAAACACTTGGCTTAGCGTTATGCCTAAATCACTCCATACGTCATATTAACTTCTTATACAACAGAACCTTATAACTGGTAGTCAGTGTAAACCTAGTGTATTCTTTATAAACCGTACTTCATTAATCATATTTAAGAGGACCTATACATTGGTATTATCCTTAGATCACTCCATATATTATCTTAACCATTTGAACACCAGAGCCCTTATTGACTGGGTAGTCAGTGTATATACGAGATACAGGGGTAACACCTATTAGGTATCAATTCTTCTTTCTTAACCACCTTATATGGTGCTCACATATATCTCCCCTTAATATATGTGGATCTGCCACCTGGGTTAATATTTGTTATACACACTCATGTTACATTAACTCTTTCACTCTCATAGGGTGGCGCATATTTAAAATCAGAATACACTGAGTGAGCAACTAGTAGAGTATTTGCTACTTTTTAATTAATTAAAATTGCTCATTATTATGTTAAGGCACATCATTTGCCATTGTACACTTGTATTGTGATCATTTTTAGGCGATGCAATTAGACCCACTCGTAATCATAGAGTAGAAAGAACACTCATATGTAACTCTGACCCTTTCATTCAAGGGTGTATCTACATTCTATCATGAGGTGACACCTTGATATTTAAAGGTCAAATTCAAATAAATGTATATCCTCCCTCATTATCCTTTATGTTCTAGTCTCTCAAAGCTCATTAAAAGTTTAGTCCTGCGGCAAGAGTATTCCCAACTGCCTTCAAAAATCACTAGATAGTAGTATGTACCTGGAGGTTTTGCCAAAAACTGAACCGGCCAGAGAGCTAAAAAAACAATCATGAAGCGGTGAATAAGTTAACTGAGGCAGACCCATAGTTAGTTCTTTCTAACTGGTGTTTGATTTCTGCTCTAAAATCATATTATCCTGTGTAGTAATTAGCTATCTCCTATCTTGACGTACGTTTCGCATTGATTTGATTTGTCAAAGGACACCGGCCACCTTGACTCAGCCAGTTTTATACATAAAACTGCTCCCATTGGGAGGGTACCAACCCCAATCTTAAATCTTACTGGCTATAGTACAATAACCAATTTGTTGCAATGTAGAGCTACTTAATAAGGACGGTGGGGGTTACATAGTGTATGTGAGGAATCTGTGGCTACGATTGGGCAGGGGAACAAGTCTGGTGGGGTCACACAATGTATGTGGAGAATCTGTGGCTAACAGTAGGCAGGAGAGCAAGGCTGGTGGGGTCCCACAGTATATAAGGGGAATCTGTGGCTGCCAGTGGGCAGGGGCAGAAAGCTTGTGGGGGTAATCTGTGGCTGCCAATGGAGCAAAGCTGGGGTATCAAAGTGTATGTGTGTTCTGTTCTACCAGTGGCCAATGACACAATGCTGGCAAATCGACAGTATATGATTGACTACTAGAAACCATTGGAGCAATGTATGTGTGGTTCTGTGGATACCAATAACCAGAGAAACAAAACTGGAGTATCAGACAATGTATGTGTGGTTCTATGGCTGCCAGTGGAAGAAGTAAAAGTGTGTGTGTGTTTCTACTAGGTGCAAAACATTAAGGTATCAGACAGTGGATTTAAGGCTACTAGTGGCTGGTAGCACAAGATTATCAGATATTGTATGACTATCAAACAATTCTGGGGGGTGTCAGGCAGTGCATGTGTGTGACTCTAGTGTTACCAGTTGCACAATACTGGGATATCAGACAGTGTAGGTGTGGCTGCCAGTGGAACAAGGCAGGGTAGCATAAAGTGTATGTGTGTGTGTGGTTCTGTGGCTATCAGTGGCCAGTGGAAAAAGTGCTGGTGGTATCAGACTTTGAATGTGTGGTTCTGAGCTACCAGTGGAACAAGGCTGGGGTATCAGACAGTGTATCAGTAGTTCATGCTTCTGCAGACACTGCTGCTACATGGAAAGTAATAATAATCGCTCAATGATTTTATTGTTAGAATTATGTATGTGCATCTATGGAAAAACATTAAATAAATAAGTGTGTGAATGTGTGTGCGTACATGTGTGAAGTTCCCAGGGGTTTGAATGTCTGTGGGTGTGAATGTGTGTCAGTATGAGGTACCCTGGGGTGTTTATATTATACAAAAATGACTCTAGGTAGAGCTGAGCAACGTGATGCCCTCCTACTGTTAATGCTGATTGAGGATGATGGGAGTTGTAGTCTAACAACTTAGAACTAATAGTCACTGCAGCACCACCCCATCATTCCTGACACACTCTTTCCCTGCCATGTTCTTTTTCCTTTATCCCAACAGTAAACGTCTGTTGTCCCCGTTCCTACCTATATAGCCTTCCCTGTTTCATTGCCTCTTTCCTTCCCATTCCCCACTGTCCCTGGTTGTTATTCTGTAAATCAACATAGGACATGTGACATAGTAACATAGTAACATACATAGTAACATAGTAATTTAGGTTGAAAAAAGACTTGCGTCCATCTAGTTCAACCCTTTCCCTATTCCTGTTTACCATCGTTGATCCAAAAGAAGGCAAACCCCCCCACTCAATATAGCAATTTCAAATTCTGCCTTGAATGGGAAGGGGGGGGTGGCACCACTTCAATTGTAAGCTCTGTGATATAAATAAAATAAAAAAAAAAAAGATGTACACTGCAATGTAATGTGCTTGTTTCTCTATGTTAACTTAACATAGAGAAATTAGCACATTACATTGTAAATGCAGTTCAGGATGAATGTATTCACATTTCGATTGGCAGTAAATAGAACATTTTAATACAGTGAGTTTCAGCTGCTCAGTAACTATATTTTTGTACTTTATATTAATAACACAGAGCTGCTGCAAGTATAGATCAGTGGCCCATATATATAAAGCAACCTGGTTTTATTCTGGAGTAAACCAACTGCACAACAGGGGACAAATAAAAATTATTAAATTCCAATGCACTTGAATACAGCTTTTTAATCAAACTTTTTTTATTGAATTCAAATTTTTTAACAAAACAGTGCGTGAGAGACATCAGTTATATCATATGCATCACACATGAAGTAGTACAGAGAAATACCATCCACAGCACAAAGAATCACAATGCCAGTGCATTGAGAATCAGTAAAGAACGCCACCCCCAGTATTGAAACAGTAATGTCATACACAGACTGCAGTGAACTGCAATAAGAGAGAACAGGTGGAGGCATAAGAATAGTGTTACACTGAGTGTGAAAATGTAAATTACCAAACATCCAAGAGGGAATAGAGCCTTTTAACCCTGTGAATGCTAGATAGGTCTCCAGTGCATTACTTTGCAATGCACTGGAGACCTCTCTAGCATTCACTGGGTTAAATTCTCAATTTAATTCAACAAGAATTTTGATTTGTCCCCTATGGTACAGTTAGTTTACTCCAGAATAACTTCAGTTTGCATTTATACATAATGGCTATCGTGTCTTGAATTAGAACAAAAAAAAAAAGGAAAGAGTTGAACATATAATGGCTTACTTAACTCTTTGCATTGCATTATAATTACATTTGTAACATAAACATTTACGTGATAGTGATGATAACACTGTAGTGAGGAGTGGATAACCCACTCCTCACTACAGCATTACCGTACTATCACAGTTGACAGGCACTCTGTTGAATTTTAAACGGGCTCTAGTCCCAGATGTTTTTGGAACCTAGGAACGCCCCTGCTTGTAAATTGCATGACTATACTGGAGAGTGCTGGATTAAAAAAGTAGAAATTGGTGACTTCTGTCCCTGTATCACTGATGCTGTCGTTGATGCTGAAGTCAGAGCAGATCCTCTCCACTCCCCCACTGGGCAAGTGAAAAAGTAGAGAGAATGAGCTCTGACTTCAGGGTTGACAAACTGCTGGCGATGTGTAAGGGAAGGCATCTCTTATTGACAACTCTGCATGCTAGGCAGTGCTGTATTTAAGTGTTGTGCTGCCCTAGGCCTAAATAAACTCACGCACCCCCCTAATCTTCATTTGCCCCACCCATTCCTGTCCAGGCCACACCACTTCCAGTTCTCTTCCTGTTTAGGATCCACCCCTTCGTCTGTAAACCCCACCCCATCCTGTGACTCACTGGAAATTGGTACCTGAAATTTTAGAGTAATGATTTAGTACTGAATTAAAAAAAAAGAGGATTTTAGTCTTACTTGTTAAATCCTTTTCTCTTAATCCATTTAAATCACAGGTACCGTGGGGAGGTGACAGTTCCTCCCAGTGGGCTGGAACAATTCTATAGAAGTGCAGAAATGGAGCCCTCCATATCAGGCCATCTAGCCAATCCCCTCCCAGAAAGACTTGTGAAAAGCTTACTAACTAGCATAGCTAGAAAGGAAGACAGGAAAACTCCTGTGAGCAATGAAACCCAAGAGGACTCCCACATCCAGCCACAGGAGACCCAGCATGGTCCCTTTCACTGGGTAGGAGACCTGTGAGTTTTATGGACTAAGAGAAAAGGATTTAACAGGTAAGACTAAAATCCTCTTTTTTTCTGTCGTCCAATATAACTCACAGGTACCATGGCGATGTACCAACATTGAGCTACACAGGAAGAGATGGTGCACCACAATAGGTGTTGTGGGTGTCCGTTAACCAAAGGGAATGGCTGCTCTGTAGTATTATACTAGATTCATATAGACAGCAAAAAGAGAATACAGATTTAATAGCACCAAACCCACCCCAATATTTTTAGGCAAGTCTATTAATGGGGTTCCCATGGAGGTAGAATATAATGGCAAAGAATAATAAAATATAACCTTTATTGGTTATAGTTAAAAGAGAAAGAGGCAAATGAAATTAAAACCACTTAAAAGAAAGACAGTATTAGCAACCAAATGTGGATTTTTTTTTAAAATTCTATGTCTCCACAAGGATTGAATGAAGGTATATACCTCTCAGAGCTTTTATAATTTATATTTCAGCACAATTTGATGACTGGGGATCTACTGAAACTAGAATCGCTTAATCAGGGTTCATGTATTACTTTCCTTTTCTTCTCCTATCACCTGACCGGTCACAGAATTAGGAGCCCTGCATTCGAGGATACCTGCTTAATTTCAGGTTGACGCCAGTATGAATCTAGGATGTGATTTTAACTGGGTTCTGTTTATATACCTGTATACATAGAAGTATAACTACAGAGATATATACCTTGTTATATCTGAGTATAATTGATGTTTAGGGTATGCCTATATATATATCAATGTATCCTTGACATCTTTATAAAGAATTAAATCATTTATATAACCTATTTACTTGCAGGATGAGTACTATTTCATTTTCATATTTATGTATATAGGTTTGCCTTATGAAGACGGCACCACAGAGAGAAAGATCTACATACTCTGATAATCTCAACTCATATACATCATGCTATGATGGACCTTAAAGCGGGACTACCACCTTTAACAAAGATGGCCCCAAATTCCTCATCTGGCGACTAGCTGTTCAGTAGCGCTAGTTGGCAAAATTATTACCTCTTTAATGTGAATTATCCACTGCTCCGGGACTGACAGGCAGGACGGAACGCAACTAGGGTGACCACATTTCCATTCTACCATTGCGGGATATGTGGTCACCCTAGTCCTGCGGCTGAGGCTCCCGCCAGCACTGACCATCTTTCTGAGGCTGACACAGAGTTCCCAGTGGGAACTTTTACTCTGTGTCAGCCTCAGAAAGATGATCAGTGCCAGTGGGAGCCTCAGCCGCGAGTCTCACTTACAGCTCCAGCATACCTGCTCCATCCCAGCTGTCTCGCATGTACCAGTCCAGCCAGCCAATAAAATGTATTTGCTATATGGTCCTCATTGGCTGGCTCAGCAAATACATTTAATTGGCTGGCTGGACTGGTGCTTGTTGCTCCATTCCGGGACTCTTTGTTGTCCCGGTGGGGGGTGACCAATAAGGGACAGTCCCGGGCATTCCGGGACGTGTGGTCAACCTAGCTTTAACAAACGGGTCTCCTTCATATTGCAATGCATGCACAGCCATCGAATTTCTTAGTTAATTCACTAACAGTCATCTATATGTAACTATGGCAGCAATTCCCATCGTAACGAACATTCTTTTATTTGATATAAATATTATAAAAAATATGTCTATAATCACGTACAATGTGTCAGTCTATGCTACAAAGGACCAATGAAAAATGAATGGGAGGGTGTCAAAGGAGATAAGAGAGATAAGACTCTGATATCCAAAATAGTCTGCATACACCATATACGACATGTAACACACAGGGAATATAGTGTACAGGATACAACCATTATAAAATATATATGTAAACAATGTATATAAATAGAAACAAAATGCATAGATATACGGAGTAGCCAGAAAGGGATCAAATATTACCTCAATATGAGGAATATTTAAAAAAAAAATAAAATATATATATATATATATATTCCGAGAGGTTTCAGGATAAACAATATCCCAACTATTGGTAGAAACAATCCGGACTTCTGTAGAAAGTGGTGTACAATATTAAATAAATGTTCATTTGATCTTATTTTACTTGTTATAGAAGAGGTTACATGGTTATTGAATCTAGTGAAAGCTGAAGTTATCACCTATGAAACCACCTACATGCCTATATTGGAGCAAGATACACAAGGAAAATGGCTTGACAAATTAAATAACCATTTAACGACTTTTAGAACAGAATTACATCGATTCAAACGTAGTAAAGTGGAGAAGGTAAATCAAGATTATAAGGATAAAAGAGTGTATAGATGGCTCACAGGAGCTGATGAACGTAGAAGGCCACCAATAAGAAGACAAAGTAGAAGAGCTAGAATACAGAGACCTAATATATCAACAGTGGATAATTCTTCTGGAAATTCATCGGGTACAGAGGGTGAGCAAACGTCAAGAGACACTACACAGACAGTAGAGGGAGCTATAGGAGGATCAGCAGAAAACATTAATTCACAGGTGCCTTTTTTAGGGGTCTCTACCAGGAATCAAACAGCCAGAGGCAGGGGAGGCCCCATAAGAGAAGAGGAGGGAAGAAACATAGAAATCTCAATACAAGGAACACAGAAACCACCAGCGAGGGGGAAGAAGTGATTTTTAATTTGTCCTCCCATATATTGACTTCTAAAAAAAAAGTTTGCTTTCAAAAGGACTTACTTTTATTCCAACCACTAGATCAACATCTTTAGATATAGATATAGATTTATATAGATTTCAGCGAAATATGAAATTGAAGGACTATTTTAAGAATAGTGAATCTACAATGGTGCCTTTTAAACCTAAGAGCACTTTTGAGCCGATTAATTCTAACAAATCAATTAGTGCTTATTGTAAGGTGGTAGAGGAAGAGATCACCACTCTGATAAATAAGAAACAGAAAACATTTTCAAACTTGACTGCATCAGAAAGAGAAGCCCTTAAATCTTTGACATCTAATCAGAACATTGTCATCAGACCAGCAGATAAGGGTGGAGCAATTGTTCTAATGGATCATCATTTCTACAGGAATGAAATCCTTGGGCAACTTAGTGATACACATACCTATCAACTATTATCAGGGGATCCTACTATGAAATATAAAAACATGATTGATAGAAATCTTAAAGTAGCTTATACATCAGGGTGGATTTCAATGGAGACCTTACGATTCTTGACCAATGATCATCCAGTATGTCCAATACTTTATACAATTCCAAAGATCCATAAAGATCCTATTAATCCCCCTGGAAGACCTATAGTATCAGCTATTGGATCTCTTCTACAACCAATTGCTCAATTTTTGGACTACTACATACAGCCTTTAGTTCACAGGTCAAGGTCATACATTAAAGATACTACTGATTTTTTACTTAAATTGAAAGCATTAGGTGAAATTCCATCAGATACATTATTGGTGACACTTGATGTTAAGTCTTTGTATACGGTTATACCTACAGTAGATGGATTGGAAGCTGTTCGCCAGGCATTGATTCAAAATCCTGATAATTCTAGACCCCCGATAGAATTCCTAATTACACTTTTAAGTCTCTGTCTGGGATACAACTACTTTAAGTTTGAGAGATCTTATTATTTACAACTATCAGGAACATCGATGGGGTCAAACATTGCACCGTCTTTTGCTAATCTTTATATGACGAATTATGAAGAAACCCATATTAGACCTTTATATGCAGAACATCTGATCTGTTATTTCAGATTTATTGACGATTTGTTTTTAATTTGGCGTGGGGGGATTACATCCCTTGAGGACTTTGTCACCTTTTTGAACCAACTAGATACAACCATTAGGTTTACTAGTACAATCAGTCCAGAACAAGTACATTTTCTGGATGTGACGATCTCCAAAGAAGGTAGTCGACTGACGACCACTAGTTATCGCAAACCAACAGACAGGAATACCCTATTATTGAGAAATAGTTGTCATCCAAGACATATTACAAAATCAGTCCCATATTCTCAAATGGTGAGAATACTTAGGAATAATACAGACAGACAAGTAGGATGTAAACAAGTAGAGGATCTCATTACTAGGTTTAAACAGAGGGGTTATAAAGAACAACATCTGCGAGAGCAATTTGAGAAAGCTAAGACTAAAACTCAAGAGGATCTACTTAAACCATCAGTTAGATTATCAACTCCAAATAGGTTAGTATTTGCCACAAAATACACTCCTACCACACATCGGATTAAAACGAATTATACAGGAACAATGGCATATCATAGCCAGAGATAGAACACTTCCTCCAATATTTCGGAATCCCCCCTTGGTGGCATACAAGAAAGGCCCTAATCTGAGAAGCCTCTTGGTAAAGACAGACCCTAAACATTGCTATACTATGGAGAAGGAAACATGGTTATCCAAAGAGAAATATGGGTGTTTCAAATGCCTTAATTGTATAACATGTAAAAATTTGCTTACTGGGTCAACATTTAAAGATCCTAGATCCGGTAGGAATATAAAAATTGAGCATAAACTTACATGTGTTTCGACATATGTTATATATTTTATCAGATGTCCATGTTCCCTGTATTATATAGGGAAAACAATTACTACTATTAAAGAAAGAATGGCCAACCATCGCAAATCCATCAGAGATGCATTACAAACTGGCAATTCAGATAAACCAGTAGCAAGGCACTTTGCTTCATTTAATCATCCAATTAACACATTACAATATATGTTAATTGACCACGAGCCGATTAATATTCGAGGCAGAGACCGAGGAAAGCGCCTACTACAGAGAGAATTACGTTGGATTAAAAGACTTGGCACACTAGCCCCTAATGGTCTGAATGAAAATCTAACATATTCCTGTTTCTTATGACGCAGTATCAGATCATTAATGTTATAACATTTGGATTTGGAGATGTGTAATATAAACGTTCTCTGGATAATAGAATGAAGGCAGAAATTTATATTCTGGATGAGCTATTCTAATCCACTGGGATAAGTGGAGGTAGCTGGATCGTTATTACACTATGCTACTCTAATCCACCATGGAAAGGTGGAGGTAGCTGGAACTGATAAGAAAGCTGAAAGTAGAAGTTATGTATTGGAATGATGCTCTAAGACGGTGAATTTTGTTTAGTATATGCCCTTTCTTTAATTTGGGGTAGACATCTGGTATTATATTCACTGGTCACAGCTGTGGACCGCTAGACTGGCGCTAATATTATTGTCCCATTGTACCTATGGGGCGAGGAGATTGGAGGCCGTCAACGGGGCTGTTATGAGAGCATACGTATCCTTCTATTCAGCTGATATCTTCTTTCTACCTCAACAGTGGATGAATACTGCCATGTGAACTGTAAGTATGAACACATCTTCCTATTGAACTGTAAGAACATATATCTTCATAGAGGACTATGGAGTAATAGAATGCCTTGTGGACTGGTAAACAGATTGATATCATTTGGAATTGTGGACATTATTGATACATAAGTAGACTATGAAAACTATGTTTCATTTAAGACTTTACTAATTGAACTTTGATCATTCTTCTAATGTGTTGATGTTATGAATCACTCCCCTCTTGTATTATTGATATTTGATACGTATTATACAACACTCAGATATACCTCCTTGAAATGTGTGTTATTCGCATTAACCTAGGACACATGATGAACTAGATCTTTGATGAAAATGCATTTCACTCTAACTTATGCTAATTATGACTTCTATATACAGGAACTCTGTGATTAAGGTACCCGTCAATAAGGTATTCCGGTTATAGGATCATGTATCTCTTTAAGGTCCGTTTGACCAATGGGACTGGATGATTCGTATATTAATTCAGTCTATTAGGTTGGACATATGATAGGATGCACATATGACGGGTACCATAGGTATACCTTGCAGACCTGAAGGGTAATAGGAACTACAGGATCGATATTAACTGTTCAGGATGTTGCACACAGGGAGTGGGTCAAATGTCTTAAATATGTGCGTGTATTATTTACTTTATCGTTCATGTATATAATAGCTCTCAATAGTATAGTTGGTTGAGTTGAAGTGTCGTTTTAAAACGTGATCCACACAAGCGCAGGGTTTTCATATATGCAAGTGGTGCGATGTGAGTGATGCCCGCTGGAGTATTTATTCAAGTGAATACATTGTGTTCAGGTAACTGGATACATACACTTACATGATAACTTTTTGTATCTATTTATTAAGATGAACATTATGTTGCATATAGAAAGACAAAGAATTATCCGCATTTTGTGCGATGTGGGGAGACTAAACTGGGAACATAGTTTTGTAGTGTGTGCATTGAATAATCCTACCGATATATTGTAACACTTTGATTGAAAGGTCACCTGCATTTTCTGTGAGGTAAGGGAAACCCGATCGATAATTTATCGTTATTCATACATATGATTTTTCAGTAAATTTATTGAATAATTTAATCGATATATTATGGTACTCTGATTGAGATGATATTTTTAGAATTTAAACACAGTGGTCTAAAATGAGATGATGATAAAGGTTAAGCCATTTGACACTGATGACGTCAGTGTTTTTATTTTTAAATTATTCACGGGTGTAGTTTTAAATTATAAAAACTATAAAAACTCACAGAAAAGTTTTTTGTATATATGTAAAGTCTAGGTTTATTACATACTTAGACAGATTTTAATTAGTTTTATACACTTAATGAATATATTTGTTTTTAGATTGGCGGGAAGTCTTCATGAGTCACGGGGTATATAGATGGGTTGTTTTGTATTGTTCACTATCTTGATAAAGATCCTGGTATGGGATCGAAACGTTGATCTAATAAAGCTGATTTTTTGTTTTCCGTAAAGAAGAGTCCTGAGAGTGCTGATTATTATTATTTATATTGAATTATTTATTGGCACCCAGGCATTCACACAATTGTTGAGAGTGCTTCCACTACGAGTTATATATATATATATATATATATATATATATATATATATCAAATGTTAAAATGAAATCACATATCCTATATAATAAAATGCTAGATGTATGTTTGTCAGATGCAGTCATGTGCAGTAGAGATTGCTCGAATGCACATAATGTTGGGTGCAGTCATGCGCAGTGGAGAATCAACAAAATACCAATAATGCCAACCAAACCACACACCCAGAGGAGACCCGTAAGGTGAAGAGCACAGGAGACCCGCTAGGTGAAGTTCTCCAGAACTTGGATGCCACCTCGAAGATGTCCCACGCTCAAATGCCCGACCAGGAAGAAGAGGAACGTGAGGGCAAAGCCTCAGAAGCCAAACAGTGCATGCACAATATATCACAGTTCAGCTTACAGGATCATAACGGTCTCGCCCCGACAGTGCTCCTGCCCAGTGAGAGATAGCTCCCTTCCCAAGCTGGTAGAGAGGAAGCGGAGTTGGTGATAAACTCAATTTTTTTAACGTAATGAGACTTACAGGTTTGCATACCAACACTGCTCTGTCTGCTGTGTGCCTGTAAAAGCATTATAAAAAAGTATTACATGGGGGGCTGCGTGGAGCATGCTGCTATTTTCCTTACTTTGTCCGGAGGCCAGTGCTGCTTTAAAACTAGCATCCAGACTGAGGAAGAAAACCCCAGCATGCACCACGCAGCGTCTCCGCGTATGATGGGGTCCCGGCTGTCACCAGTGCGGGCAGTGTGGAGAAGAAGAGAAAGGCATAAGGAGGTACAAAGGGGGAAGTGGTACAGAGAGGTGCATGGGGGGGAAGCGGTACAGAGGAGAGAAAGAGGCACAATGGGGGGGAGAAAGAAGTAAATGGGGGAAGAAAGAGAGGTGCAAGAGGGAGGAAGAGGTACAAGGGGTGGGGGAAAGGTACAGAGGGTAGAAAGAGGTACAAGAGGCAGAAAGAGGTGCAGAGGGTGAAAGTACAGGGGGAAAGAAAGAGAGGTGGAAGGGGGTGAAAGAAGTACACGGGGCAGAAAGAGGCACAAAGGGGTGAAAGAAGTACAAGTGGGTGTCACGGTTTGTTAAGACTCTCAGACGTAAGGTTTAGGTAAAAACATAACTTTATTGAAAGGTTAAGGCAATCCCATAGGGTTTTCATACACATATAAACATTACATATATATAAGCAAATAACAATTGAGGTAGGTTCTACCAGCCTTGCAAATAATACCGGCAAGGCAATCCAAGCGATACTGAAGGAATAGTGGAAGTAGGCTCTACCGGCCCTGCCAATACCAGGTAAGGCAACCATAAGATGGTAATGTACTGGTTCTACCGGCCTTACCAATACCTGGCAGGGCAGCCTGAGGAATGCACAAGGAATAGGCTCTACCGGTCCTGCCAATACCGGGTAAGGCAACCGTGGAATGGCAACGTAACAGGTTCTACCGGCCTTACCAATACCGGGCAGGGCAGCCCAGAATGGATACCCAAGGATAGGCTCTACCGGCCCTGCCAATACCAGGTAAGGCAACCTATAGGTGGCAACGTGAAAGGTTCTATCGGCCTTACCAATACCGGGCAGGGCAGCCCAAGGAGGGAGACACCACTGAGACCAGTGACTGTCAGATGACAATGACAGTAGGATGGTAAATAGAGTATACGGTCAAGCTGTCTCACCAAGGGAGAGACTAGTGTCAGTACACATCTGAAACAAGTGCTGCTAGGACTGGACAGCACCTAGAAACCTGAGTGCAAGTCAGGGAGTAAACCAGCGTCCGCACGCTGGGACCGACAACTGTACTTTGAGCCGCAAGGCAAATGGAGCACACTAGCGTCTGCACGCTGGAACCAACAGGCAGTAGAATGAGCCACAAGGCCAATGGAGTAAACCAGCGTCCGCACGCTGGGACCAACAACTGTACTTTGAGCCGCAAGGCTAGGGGAGTAAACCAGCATCCGCACGCTGGGACCAACAGACAGTATTGTGAGCCGCAAGGTTAATGGAGTAAACCAGCGTCTGCATGCTGGGACCAACAACTGTACTTTGAGCCGCAAGGCTAATGGAGTAAACCAGCGTCCGCACGCTGGGACCAACAGACAGATTGATAGCCGCAAGGCTAATTGAGTAAACCAGCGTCCGCAAGCTGGGACCAACAAACAGTATTGTGAGCCGCAAGGCTAATGGAGTAAACCAGCGTCCGCACGCTGGGACCAACAACTGTACTTTGAGCCGCAAGGCTAATGGAGTAAACCAGCGTCCGCACGCTGGGACCAACAGACAGAATGTCGCTGGAGCGACAGGAGAGGAAATATCGCCACAGGAAATGAACACAGGAAACAGCAGGAGCAGGGCGAGGCTCAACCGGGACGAGCACCGCAAGTCAGCTGGCAACCGGAACAATAGCAACCGGAACCGGACTGGAACTGACACGCAGGCAGGAACACAGGAACAGGTAAACTCAGGAACTCAGGAACAGGCCCAATAGCTTCAGCAGACAGGCAAAGTGAATGCTGTCAGAGACACCACAAAAGGGTGCCCAGACTGAGTTTAAAAAGGCAACCAGAGGCGGGCTGACTGCAGACAGCCAATGGGAGCCCCCTGCAGGTGATGGACAGAGAACTGCAGCAATCACGGGCACTGTGATAGTACCCCCCTTTCAAAGACCCCCTTTCCTAGAATAGGGTCTGGGTTTCTGAGGGTACTTGGCATGAAAAATCTGCAGTAGCCTAGTTGCATGAAGGTCCTTACTATCCACCCAGGATCAATCCTCAGGACCATAACCTTTCCAATGCACCAAGTACTGTACCTTTCCTCTAAGCCTACGGGAGTCAATGATACTCTGCACCTCGTACTCCTCCTGACCCTCGACCTCAACGGGCCCTGACATCACGGGTGTAGTAGTGTAACGATTGCATACAAGAGGCTTAAAGAGAGACACATGGAATACATTATGAATGCGCATGGATGCAGGTATGTCCAAGGCATAGGAAACAGGATTAATTTTGCGAATGATTCTGTAGGGGCCAAAAAACCGAGGTGCCAACTTATTAGATGGGACTTGGAGCTTAAGATTCTTGGAAGAAAGCCATACTCTATCCCCAACTTGGAAGGAAACCGCTGGAAGCCTTCTGCGATTAGCATAGCGCTGATGGCGCTGAAATGACTGGCCCAGTGCCCTCTGAACTTGTGCCCATGTGGAACGGAGTTGCTCGATATGCTCATCCAGAGCTGGAATCTGTTGTGTCTGAAAGGAATCCGGGAGCAAACAGGGTTGGAAGCCATAATTGATCAGAAACGGAGAGCTCCCGGAAGAAGAGATGACAGCACAGTTCCTGGTGAACTCCGCCCAAGGCAACAAGTCGGCCCAATTGTCATGATGGTCAGACACGAAACATCGAAGAAACTGTTCCAAACCTTGATTGGCACGTTCAGCGGCCCCATTAGTCTGGGGATGATATGCAAAGGAGAAGGACAGCTGTGTGCCCATCTGTTCGCAAAATGCCCTCCAGAACCTGGACACAAACTGGCTCCCCCTGTCGGACACCAGTACCCTGGGAAATCCATGCAACCGAAACACCTCTTTAGCAAACACTATTGCCAATTCTTTAGCCGAGGGAAGGCCACGGAGAGGCACGAAGTGAGCCATTTTAGAAAACCTGTCTACCACCATCAATATAAAGGAATACCCTCTAGACCTGGGCAATTCTCTCATAAAATCGATGGAAACATGAGACCAGGGGCGTGCACCGGCTGAAGCAAGCCCACTGGGAGATGTCTAGGGGTTTTAGCACGAGCACAGGTGGCACAGGCATTAGTAAAATCGGCACAATCTGATCTCATAGAAGGCCACCAGAATAACTGGGAGAGGGACCATAACAATTGGTCTCTACCAATATGTCCCGCAGCCTTAGAGGAATGGTAGGTTTCAAGTAATCAAGTACGTAATGGTTCAGCGACAAAACATTTGCCCACTGGGGTTTCTTGGGGAGTGGAGGCTTGGGAGGCTAGAATTTCATTCCCTAGTGGTGAAGTGATACTAGTACATATGGTGGCCAATATACGATCAGGTTGAATGATAGGTGCTGGTGCCTCTTCTCTGTCAATTTCTGCCTCAAATTGTCTTGACAGAGCATCAGCCCTAACATTCTTAGATCCTGGCAAATATGATACAATGAAATTGAATCGGGACAGGAATAATGCCCATCTGGCCTGCCGAGAGGACAATCTATTGGCCTCAGAGAGATAAGTTAGATTTTTATGATCCGTCAGGATTAAAACTGGATTTTTTGTGCCTTCGAGCAAGTGGCGCTATTCCTTAAGAGCGAGGATAATGGCCAATAATTCTCTGTCACCAATCTCATAATGGCTTTGAGCTCCAGTGAGCTTTTTAGAAAAGAACCCACAGGGTCTGAGTGTTCCACCTTTGACCTGCCGTTGGGAAAGTACTGCCCCAACCCCAATATCTGAAGCGTCAACTTCCAAGGTGAACGGGAGTAATGGGTTGGGGTGGGATAACACAGGAGCATTAGCAAAAGCCACTTTCAGTTTTTCAAAGGCCTCCTCCGCAGCCGCTGGCCAGAGAGATGGATTAGTGCCCTTATGCGTGAGGTCCGACAGTGGTTTAGCAATGGACGAGAAGTTCTTAATAAATTTCCGATAATAATTGCCGAAACCCAGAAATCGCTGGATAGCTTTCAGACTCTTAGGCCTAGGCCACTGCAAGACTGCTGTCAACTTCTCCTTGTCCATGGCAATGCCGTCTTTGCCAATTATAAACCCCAGGAACGGTACACTGGTTTTGTGGAACTCACATTTCTCCAATTTACAGAATAATTTATTTTTTCTTAAGCGCAACAATACTTCAGACACATCCTTGATGTGTTGTGACAAGTCTTTGGAGTGAATAAGTATATCGTCAAGGTAGACTACGACACATGACTGTAACATATCTCTAAGAACGTCATTGATCAGTTCTTGAAATACTGCGGGTGCATTGCACAGACCAAATGGCATGACTAGATATTCATAATGCCCAGATCTTGTGTTAAAGGCAGTTTTCCACTCATCACCGGCTCTGATACGTATCAAATTGTATGCTGCCCGTAGGTCCAATTTGGTGAAAATTGAGGAGCCCTTGAGTCTGTCAAAAAGCTCAGTGATGAGTGGTATCGGATAAGCATTCTTAGCCATCAGTTTATTTAACCCACGGTAGTTGATGCATGGTCTCAGTTCGCCATTCTTTTTCTTAATGAAAAAGAACCCAGCCCCAGCCGGAGAGGTAGATTTCCTTATGATCCCTCTATTAAGGGCATCCGAAATGTATTCTTCCATAGCTTGGTTCTCCTCACAAGACAATGGGTACGTGCGTCCCCTGGGGGCCACCGCTCCAGGCATTAGGTCGATGCAAAAATCATATGGTCTGTGCTGGGGTAAGGTGCCAGCCTCTCCCTTACTGAAAACATAGCTAAACTGCTGGTATACGTCAGGTAGTGAAGGGGAGGTGCATAAGACCTTAACTGGATGGGTGACGCACTTATCCATACAGAACTGAGACCAAGCGGAGATCTCGCATTTCTGCCAATCAAATTGTGGATTATGCAACTGTAACCAAGGAAAACCCAATATTACGGCATGGTGAGGAGAGTTAATTAGTTGAAACTGCTGCTCTTCTTTATGGAGAGCCCCAATAGTCATGGATAATGGCATGGTTTCAAATGTAACTTGAGCGGGTTCCATCAATTGCTTCAATAGCCAGAGGGGTTTCTCTTTCAATGCGTGGTACCCCATGTAATTCAGCAAAGGTATTATCCATAAAATACCCAGCTGCACCAGAATCAACCAGGGCCAGAACCTCCACTGAACGTTGCGCCCAAGATAGTACCACCTGTATGGTGAGTTTAAGTGTGCCAATCACTGGGGACGATTGGACACCACCTACGGCCTGTCCCCCAAGGTACCCTAGGTGTGTTCGTTTCCCGGACGTACCGGGCAGGATCTTAGCAAATGCCCATTTTTACCGCAGTACAAACACAGCCCTTGCTTCCTGCGATATAGTCTCTCCTCCTTGTTTAACCTAGTAAAACCTACTTGCATAGGTTCATCTGGTTCCCGTACTGGTTCACTAGGTTTAGATGCCAAGGGAGGGATGGGTGGGCTAAATATGCTACTAGACCCATTATTCTTTGACCGTACTTTACGATCCTTGGCAGTTAGTCTCTCACGTTGTCACGGATTTGAAGACTCTCAGACTTAAGGTTTGGTAAAATAACTTAACTTTATTAAACGTTAAAGGCAGTCCCCGTAGGGTAAACATACATAACAATACAACAGTAATATAACATATAATAGGTTCTACCGGCCTTGCCTAAATACCGGGCAAGGCAACCCAAGTGACAGTTTTATTGACAGGCTGTACCAGCCTTGCCTATAACGGGTAAGGCAACCGTGAGATGACTTATACCAGTTCTACCGGCCTTACCAATACCGGGCAAGGCAGCCCCCACGGAATGCTGAATGTAGGCTCTACCGGCCCTGCCAATACCGGGTAAGGCAACCTTAAAGATGGTGAATTACAAGGTTCTACCGGCCTTACCAATACCGGGCAGGGCAGCCCAAAGGAGTACTGGAGTAGGTTCTACCGGCCCTGCCAATACCGGGTGAGGCAACCTACAGGATGGTATCGTCAAGGTTCTACCGGCCTCACCAATACCGGGCAGGGCAGCCTGAGCGAGTAGACCAGCTGTCAGGTGACTAAGACAGCATAGAGCATAAGTATAGAGGTCTTACTCAGCAGTAGTCTATTGCCAGGGATACTCAGACAACTGCAAGGAAGTGGACAGCGACTGACCACAGTACTGGATGTTCAGGAGCAAACCAACGTCCGCACGTTGCGACTAATGGTAATAGCGCCACCAGGTTTAATGGAGCAAACCAGCGACCGCACGCTGGAACCAACAATGTATATCGCAACCAGGTTTAGTGGAGTAAACCAGCGTCCGCACGCTGGGACCAACAACGTATATCGCAACCAGGTTTAGTGGAGCAAACCAGCGTCCGCACTCTGGAGCCAATAATGTATCTCGCAACCAGTTTAGTGGAGTAAACCAGCGTCCGCACGCTGGGACCAACAATGTAATAGCAACCAGGTTTAGTGGAGTAAACCAGCGTCCGCACGCTGGGACCAACAATGTAATAGCAACCAGGTTTAGTGGAGTAAACCAGCGTCCGCACGCTGGGACCAACAATGTATATCGCAACCAGGCTTAGTGGAGTAAACCAGCGTCCGCACGCTGGGACCAACAATGTATATCGCCACCAGGTTTAGTGGAGTAACCCAGCGTCCGCACGCTGAGACCAACAATGTATATCGCAACCAGGTTTAGTGGAGTAAACCAGCGTCCGCACGCTGAGACCAACAATGTATATCGCAACCAGGTTTAGTGGAGTAAACCAGCATCCGCACGCTGGGACCAACAATGTATATCGCAACCAGGTTTAGTGGAGTAAACCAGCGTCCGCACGCTGGGACCAACAATGTATATCGCAACCAGGTTTAGTGGAGTAAACCAACAAAGTATGATCAGCAGCGAGAAGAACAATGTCGCCAGAGCGACGGCTGGAGCAGGAGATTCAGGAACTCAGTAAGATTAACCCACGAGGTGCTGGAACACAGGAACACTGGAACTCAGTAAGATTAACCCGCGAGGTGCTGGAACACAGGAACTCTGGAACACAGGAACACTAGCATACAGGAACACTGGAACACAGGATCAGCAAGTACAGCAGGAACAGGCCCAGAAGCCTGACAAGCAGGTCAGGCAGAGTGGAGTCAGAAACACCACGAAAGGGCAACCTGGAAGTGCTCAGCCTGGGTTTAAAAAGGCTGTGTGAGGAGGGCTAATCACAGACAGCCAATCATGATACTCAGCAAGTGACTGACACTGAACAGCACCAATCACGGGCACCGTGATACACGTATTCTGGAGTCAATTAGAATGACATACTCAATGTAATCATCTAGGTCAGTAGGCAAATCTTTTGCTGCAATTTCATCTTTAATTTGGTCACTCAAGTCTTGGGCAAAGGCTGCCAACAAAGCCTTGTTATTCCACCCTACCTCTGCTGCCAAGGTGCGGAATTCAATGGTATAATCGCCCACCGTGCGCCTGCCCTGTTGTATCTCCATAAGACGTTTAGCAGCAGAGGTGGTTCTACCAGGAGGCTCAAATACTCTCCGAAAGGATTGCACAAATTCACAGAAATTCTTAGTGCAAGGTTTCGCATTTTCCCACAGTGGGTTAGCCCAAGCCAATGTTCTACCCGTCAGCAAGGATATCATGAACCCAACCTTGCTGCGGTTGTTCGGGAACGCATGTGCCGTCAATTCCATAAATATCTCAAGTTGGTTAATGAACCCTCTGCAGAGGTGCGGGTCACTGTCATACCTTAGTGGCAAGGGTGCAGAGCCGTTAACCCTTTGAATGCGGCCCCTGAGGGCCTTGTTTCATTTTCCATTTGCTGATTTAGCGAGACCACAGGACTGGAACCAGACTTGTCAGCAAGAACAGTGCGTTCAAGGATAGTTTGGATTGCAACCGCCAACTGATCCAAACGTTGCTCAAGCATATCCATCCTCCAATGAAAATTCTGTGAATTACCGTCACCCTTATTGTCTGAGGTCATGGCCCTTTCGTACTGTCACAGTTTGTTAAGACTCTCAGACGTAAGGTTTAGGTAAAAACATAACTTTATTGAAAAGTTAAGGCAATCCCATAGGGTTTTCATACACATACATACATTACATATATATAAGCAAATGACAATTGAGGTAGGTTCTTCCGGCCTTGCAAATAATACCAGCAAGGCAACCCAAGCGATACTGAAGGAATAGTGGAAGTAGGCTCTACCGGCCCTGCCAATACCAGGTAAGGCAACCGTAAGATGGTAATGTACTGGTTCTACCGGCCTTAGCAATACCTGGCAGGGCAGCCTGAGGAATGCACAAGGAATAGGCTCTACCGGCCCTGCCAATACCGGGTAAGGCAACCGTGGAATGGCAACGTAACAGGTTCTACCGGCCTTACCAATACCGGGCAGGGCAGCCCAGAATGGATACCCAAGGACAGGCTCTACCGGCCCTGCCAATACTGGGTAAAGCAACCTATAGGTGGAAACGTGAAATGTTCTACTGGCCTTACCAATACCGGGCACGGCAGCCCAAGGAGGGAGACACCACTGAGACCAGTGACTGTCAGATGACAATGACAGTAGGATGGTAAATAGAGTATACGGTCAAGCTGTCTCACCAAGGGAAAGACAGCACCTAGAAACCTGACTGCAAGTCAGGGAGTAAACCAGCGTCCGCACGCTGGGACCGACAACTGTACTTTGAGCCCCAAGGCAAATGGAGCACACCAGCGTCCGCACGCTGGAACCAACAGGCAGTAGAATGAGCCGCAAGGCCAATGGAGTAAACCAGCGTCTGCATGCTGGGACCAACAACTGTACTTTGAGCCGCAAGGCTAGGGGAGTAAACCAGCGTCCGCACGCTGGGACCAACAGACAGTATTGTGAGCCGCAAGGCTAATGGAGTAAACCAGCGTCCTCATGCTGGGACCAACAACTGTACTTTGAGCCGCAAGACTAATGGAGTAAACCAGCGTCCGCACGCTGGGACCAAAAGACAGTATTGTGAGCCGCAAGGCTAATGGAGTAAACCAGCGTCCGCACGCTGGGACCAACAGACAGTATTGAGAGCCGCAAGGCTAATGGAGTAAACCAGCGTCCGCACGCTGGGACCAACAAACAGTATTGTGAGCCGCAAGGCTAATGGAGTAAACCAGCGTCCGCACGCTGGGACCAACAACTGTACTTTGAGCCGCAAGGCTAATGGAATAAACCAGCGTCCGCACGCTGGGACCAACAGACAGAATGTCGCCAGAGCGACAGGAGAGGAAATATCGACACAGGAACTGAACACAGGAAACAGCAGGAGCAGGGCGAGGCTCAACCGGGATGAGCACCGCAAGCGGAACAATAGCAACCGGAACCGGACTGGAACTGACACGCAGGCAGGAACACAGGAACAGGTAAACTCAGGAACTCAGGAACAGGCCCAATAGCTTCAGCAGACAGGCAAAGTGAATGCTGTCAGAGACACCATGAAAGGGCAACTAAAGGGTGCCCAGACTGAGTTTAAAAAGGCAACCAGAGGCGGGCTGACTGCAGACAGCCAATGGGAGCCCCCTGCAGGTGATGGACAGAGAACTGCAGCAATCACGGGCACCGTGATAATGGGGTAAAAGAAGTACATGGGGAGAAAGAGGCACAGGGGGGTGAAAGAGGCACAAGGCAGGGGGGAAAGAAGTACATGGGGGATAAAGAGGCACAAGGTGGGGTGAAAAAAGTACATGGGGAGAAAGAGGCACAGAGGGGTGAAAGAGGCACAAGGTGGGGTGAAAGAAGTACATGGGGGTGAAATAGGCACGGGGTGAAAGGCACAAGGTGGGGTGAAAGAAGTACACGGGGGAGAAAGAGAGGTGCAAGGGGGAGGAAGAGGTACAGAGAGTGAAAGAAGTACAAGGAGGGAGAAAGAGAGATGCAAGGGGGAGAAGGCACAAGGGGGTGAAAGAAGTACATGGGATGGGAAAGAGGTGCAAGGGAGTGAAAGAAGTACAAGGGGGGAGAAAGAGATGCAAGGGGGAGAAGGCAAAAGGGGGTGAAAGAAGTACATGGGATGAGAAAGAGAGGTGCAAGGGGAGAAAGAGGCACAAAGGTGTGAAAGAAGTACAAGGGAGGCAAGATGCAGAGAAATATATTATTTCTCCCCCTCTTGCTTCTTTATCCCACCCCTTGCCTCTTTCTCCCCCCTTGCCTCTTTCTCTTTATTCAATTTTTAACTCTTCTTCCCTCTTTACCCTTTATCTTTTTACCCCCTTGCCTCTTTATTCCACTTGTTATCCCTTATTTTTCTCCCCTCTTTATCCCTCTATTGCTTTTGTCTCTTCTCTTGCATCCTCCCCTTGCCTCTTTATCCCTCAACTTGCCCCTTTCTCTTTATACCCCTTCTTGCCTATCCCCCCCTTCTTTCCTCTTTCCCCATTGTGTCTTTATCCCCCTTCTTTCTCCCCCTCTTGCCTTTCTCTTTATCCCTTCGCTTGCATCCTCTTTATCCTCTTCTTGCTCCTTTATCCTTCCTCTTGCATCCTCTCTATCCCCTCTTGCTCCTTTATCCTTCCTCTTGCATCCTCTCTCTCCCCTCTTGCTCCTTTATCCTTCCTCTTGCATCCTCTCTCTTTCTCCCCTTCTTGCCTCTCTCCCCTTCTTTCCTCTCTATTTCTCTCCTTCTTTCCTATTTCTCTCCTTCTTGTCTCTCTCGTTCTCCTCTTCTTGCCTTTCTGTTTTCTCCCCTTCTTATGTCAATGTGGAGGGTAATGAGGGAGAGAGCAGGTGGCAATGTGGAGGCCTGTGAGGAAGAGAAGAGGCAGCGAGAGGCGTCCAAGAGAAAATCCCCACACATCAATTGTGCTGTGACATCCCTGTGTAACCACGCTGGACTTGTTTGAATTTTCAGCAGCCGTTAAGCACCTAGTGCTCAGTGCTCATGGAGGAGCTGCGCCAGGAAGAAGAGGAGCACAATATCAGTAGCAGGCAAGTCAGCACATAGCTATTTTATTTGTGTGCATAGAGGGCAGATTATGACAGTGCTTAGCTTTGTGAGACACAATCTTTCAGTGATTGTCATGGTATTAATTGTAATGTCTGGCAACCTGTAATTTGATTACATGTAATATTAGAATAAGAGTGATATGTTTTCATACTCCATTGCATAAGGGGTAATCACCAATAATGTTTTAGTCGGTCAGTTGTGTAAAATTTTGTGACAGGGCCATTTTTAGGGTAGGGCACAATGGGCACCATGAAAAAGGGGATATTATCGTTCCTCCATCATTACCCATGCTGAGGGAAGGGACATTTAGTGACAGAGAGGCAAACTGGCAGTCCTGGAGGCTCCAGGGCAGGAGTCTGCTCTCCTTGTGATGTGGCCTTCAGTGCGTCCATTGGAAAACCTGACCGTGTGTGAATCCAAAAGGAATTATATTATATATGAACTCACACACATTCAGTGGAGGGGACTGGTGGCAAGGGTGGGTGGGGCATCAAAATGCACCTTCGTCTATGTAGACAAAAAACCTTGCACCGGCTCTGACTCAATGATTTAGACAACCGAGGGAGGTGGTGTAATGTTCGGATCAAAAACCTGCCAGAATCGATCCAGCCTCAAGACCTGAAGGGTACAGTAATTGCTTTCTTTAAATCCCTGCTGGGGGAAGCCTATACTGGTCCAATACATATCGAGAGGATCCACAGGGCACTCAAAGCTAGAGATAATAACCAGCCTAGAGACGTCATCATGTGCTTCTTGCAGTATGAAGTCAAAGACCTTATCATCAGGAAATGTAGAGACTCTGCTCCTCTTCAATGTGGGGGAGAAGAGATCTCTTCTCTGTCTACAATGATGTATCCCCATACACGCTGCAACGAAGGAGGGAGATAAAACCCTTGACGGATCATCTACGATCCCTGCAAGTACAGTACTGATGGGGGTTCCCTTTTGCCTTACACGAATCCTTCAATGGCAAAGCAGTGTCTCTATATTCGTCAGATGACATTGCCGCATTTTGTACCATCTTGGGTATCTCTTTACCCCAAGCAATGCCCCAACCCTCTACACCACCCTCATATAAATCCCAGCGGCACCTTGAGTGGTCCCCAGGCTCTCCAGCACAGCGCCCTAAACATCGGAAACTGGAAATACCCCAGGCTCCAACTCCTAAGGGTCAAGAAATATCAACCTGGACCTGAGGAATGTCCACCTGGAACTGTTTGGAATCCCAGCACATAATCCAATTCGGACCAGCGTTCTTCCGGACTTCTACAATCTGTCACAGTTCAGTACTGAGGATCCACTAAAAGTAGTTCACACACTGTATTGTTCATGGACTTACCTTGTTCAGGGACTACCTTTTAGCGGCAACCCATGGCCAAAGGTTGGGTAAGAATCTGCTAATTATAGTCTACCATGGAACCCACCTATAGTCCTTAATTGTTCGGTTTTTGCACACACGATTTACATTCTTGATAGGATGAGGCCTATCCTACCGCCTTCAATCTCTGTCCTTTCAGTCTGTCTACTATTCTCTAAGTCTTTTTATTTTCCTTCCTTCTATAACTCTACTACTCCTTTCCAAATCTTGCTACCCTTCTGGCTCTCAAAATTGGTACAAAAAAAAATTTTGTCCCATTTGCGTAAGATATTGTGTGATGTATTAGCTATATGCATTGTACCTTACTTAATGAATCTTGTTGATGACTCTGTGTATATTCATTGCCTATTCCCATTGCTCATCATCGGCTTCGACTGTCCGAGTACCCCAGGGATCCTGCCATACTACTTTTAGAGGTCCCTTGGGTCCTCTCCAACATAGCTGTCAGGGTCTGGGGTACTCGGACCACTGGGATAAGCTTTCTTGAGGGATTTAATGATGTATTTTACTTTGTTATTGCTTTATTCCTACCCACTATACGCATTCCATTATATCAGCTGTTATATTAAATATCGCTGTTTGAAATTGGGAAACTTAGAGCTGACAAGTTTAAGGGGACAATGATTACTATACATGCTTTTGATGTTAAATGGTCCAGAAGTCCTCTCTATTTCTCTCAACCCCAACAGAATCAGTCACTTGCTCTGCTCATATATATTCCTCGCCTATATTTTGACCTGAATTAGATATACGGGGAGGTCCATATCTTAACACAGTTCTCTAATATGGGGGTTCAGCTGCTTACCTCCCTGTCGATTGACGGGACTGTATAATCAGACTGTGTTGTGGTATTGATGTTCCCGTATGTAGCAAGAGAGGGTCCCAAAGCCCATGATATTTGATGTCTCTCTCCCCTGTCCATATCTTCTGGTGCAGCAACCAGACCTGATATAATGTACTACTCTCAATTGTTAATCAATTCTTGTATCATGATACTGTACTTTCCAACTTGTTAAGATGGGTTATAAATTATCTTTTTAAGACAATCCTTCGCCTCAGATATCTTTATAGGCTTATTACAGCCATTTATACATCTAGTCATCACTCAGATTCTCTAGTTTGCCATTTTATAATAGACTTTGTCTGCTTCTCCCCAGTAGTGTACCCTACATATATTGCTCCTCACTATTCATATTCACACATTCCACTTTTGCTCCTCACTCACCTCTTAATCCAACCATTTGTGGTGAGTAGTACACATCGGTTCTCACACATAGACATTACACCTACACCCCACAGACTTATAGTCACCAAGACCCTTCCACTGTCTCTGTGTGATGTTTCTACAACCGTCCCAGTGGGTCATATTCACTTTGGCACTTCTTTGGTGCCTAATTCTACTTTCCTCCACTTTCCCCTTCTTGTCCTTTTCTTCCCCCCCCCTTATCTCGGGATTCCAGAGAGCCAGCCAGGCCTGAATGGACATTTCCATTTATACCACTATGTCTACCTTGAAGATTTTGTCACTCAACACCAAGGGACTAAACATTCCTGAAAAACGATCACTCTTACTTCGATACTGTGTTAAACTTAGATCTGATATAGTATTCCTCCAGGAAACTCATTTTAAATCCCCAGTACATCCCCGACTAGCTTCCAAACAATAACCAACTACGTACTTTGCATCAGCTTCTGAAAAAAAGAGAGGTGTAGGTGTTCTTCTTAGCTCCAACTTATCTTGGACATTGTTAGATGAGGTAACTGACGAAGAAGGTAGATACCTTTTCCTTAAGGGTCAGATACATAACCAAATGTACACTCTGGTTAACGTTTACAGTCCCAACAAGGCTCAAATTTCCTTTCTTATGAAAATCTTAGATAATTTAGGGCTCGATTCAAATGTTGGCGTTAAAACCAACGTGAAGAAAAAAACTGCCGTCGCTCGTTAAGCAAGACCAGGTAACGTGAGATTCAAATCTTCGTTACCCAGAAGAGTTAACGAGCGATGGCCTACAAAACACACGAAGACTACAAAACTGGAGTCGCCAAATATTTGACCTCATCGTCGACGCCAAATACACGATAAACGCGAGAAACGTCTCCAAAAAACAAACACGCGAAACGTCCAACGTGACCCAGTCCCAGCCAATCACAGCACCCCAAAGTATCAAGTTGAGTCCAATAAACTATAAATAGACCCAAAATCACCTACGCACCTTTGTCTGTTATCGAGTTCCCAAGAGCTAGATATCAGGACCCAAGGAGCGGAGGTTAGTTTTCAGAGAAAGGGAGTTTAGGCGGCACACACACAGACAGGTAGAAGGAGAGTTTGGCAGCACACAAAGCGACACAATACACTTTTGAACATACAAATACACGCATCCAAACACACATACACACATACACATAGCCCATATTTTTTTTTGTAAAACACACACACACTTTTTATCTTTATTTTGACAGTGTGAGTCTGTGAGTACAAGTGAGTGACAGAGAGTGAGTGAGTGAGTGAGTGAGTGTGTGAGGGCCTGAGTGAGTGCCTGGGTGTGAGTGGGTGAGAGAGATGGAGAGGAGAGGAGAGAAGAGAGGGGTGGGGAGTGTAGGAGGAGAGGAGGAGGAGATTCAGGGGGGCAACCCTGGTCAGGGTAGGGGAGGGAGAGGGAGATCCCTGGGGCGGAGGGCAGCCACCCGAGACCAGGCACATCTAGTGCAGGGGCAGACACAGTGGGACGAGGGGTAGTCCCCCTGCACCACACACAGCCAGGGCCAGTGCAGGCAGGGCTGGGGAGCCACAGCCAGGGCTCTCAACCAACCTCTGGGGGTGAGGAGGAGGAGAGGTTAAGAGAGCCCAAATACACAGAGAAGGAAAACCTGGTCCTCTGTGAGGCTGTGGTTGCCCACTACAGGTACCTCTTCCCCAAGGGGCCTAAAGCTGGCCTGTCAGCAAAGAGGAAGGCAGCCTGGAAGGAGGTTGTGGCTGCTGTGAATGCAGTGTCCTGCCGCAGCCGGTCGTTGGATTCTGTGAAGAAAAGGTGGACAGACTGCAAGGCTAAGGTAAGACAGTAACATAGTAACACAGTAATCAATGTTGAGAAAAGACCTGTATACATCTAGTTCAACCCTTTTCCCATTTTTGTCTACCATTATGAAGGTGAAGAAGAAGATGGGCGAGCAGGCCTTGCACGCTGCTGGCACAGGGGGTGGTCCTCCCCTGCGGGTGGAATACAGCCAGTGGGAGGAGGCTGTGCGTAGGACCATCTCCTCCATCATGGTGTGTGGGATCCCTGGATGGAGTGACACCGGGGATGAAAGTAGCCTCCAGTCCACTGGTAAGTGCATCAAGGCCCACACACACATCACACAAATCCTGACACCCACCAGACAGAGGCCAACACAGTGACACATGGACAGCATTCCACACCACAATTCAGTCACACAGCTTGGAGGGACGTCAAACAAGGACAGAATACATGACCAACCTAGCCTGAATGGTAATGGTCAAGTCCCTGTTGAACCCCCTTCATGCTGTCCTAAACGACATCATGCACAGCACAAAAACAATGCACAATGTCATGTGTCAGTCACAGATCCAACTGTTATGTGTATCACAATGTCATACACAGAGTGACAAAGAGGTCAGCACACAACCCCTTGAATGTCACAGGGATAAGTAATTCGTTGGTCGACAATACATTGGCTAGTCCCTTGGCACCCAATGGGTTACCAGAGAATAGCAAGGAGGGGACTTGGTGTGTTTCCTATTGTATTGTTACTGCATGTCAGGGCTAGACATTGTACATGTAGGTAGTTAGTCTAAGTGGAATAGTCAAGGTTCAGCTTTCTGCATCATATGTAGCCTGCAGAGTGGGGATGGCCAGGGGGCATTCCCCGCCATCCCCACTCTGCAGGACATATGTGATCCACAGGACTCAACCATGATGGGGGGGGGGCATTCACTAGGATGTCAGAAAGAGGTGACAATGTGTACATGACAACTACAGTGTCATCACACCTGCAATCCTTGTGTTGTTCTGTGGAGCCAGTGCACTGAGATCTAAACAACACGTGACATACCAGAGCTTAGGCTCCATAGCATAACAAACATGTGAAAAGGTAGAAACGACCTCCAATATTACATTCTAACAATGCACTTGTTTGCTGTGTGTTAGGATTTTAGCTGTCCTGGGGTGTTTGCTGTTGAGGCCTAGGTGTAGAATGTGCAGTGTGTTTGTGTCACTCAAGGTGTGATAGTTCAGTGTTGCTCAACACATGGATCCTGATGAATGGGGATAGCAAGGAGGTATATGTCTTGCCATCCCCATTGCTCAGGATACACATGATGACCAAATCACATCACTGCAGGTTAGTGGAATCAATGTATGTGATCACGTCAAACCTAGCAATGTGTGTTAGGATGGTAACCAATGCATTGCAAAGCAATGCAATGGATACCATCCTGCCACTCAACGGTTCGCGTGTCAATGTAATAGTCTTGCAGCACTCCTGTCATACTTCACATTACTGATTACATCATGTCATTTCCCCACACAGCACACCAGTCAGCAGGAGCAGAGGACACAGGAGGTTCCTCCGCTGAGGAGGCCAGCACCTCCAGTGCGCTACCACCACCACCACCACCACCACAGCAGCAGAGGCAGCAGCAGCAGTGGCCCCAGCATGGCCCCCAAGGCCCACCGCCCCACCAGCAGCCGCAGCAGCAGCAGTGGCCCCAGCATGGCCCCCAAGGCCCACCGCCCCACCAGCAGCCGCAGCAGCAGCAGTGGCCACAGCATGGCCCCCAAGGCCCACCGCCCCACCAGCAGCCGCAGCAGCAGCAGTGGCCATACCATGGCCCCCAGGCTTTGCCCCACCAGCAGCCGCAACCGCAGCAGTGGCCCCTGCATGGCCCCCAGGGCCCACCTCCCACAGTCCAGCACCGGTACACTACCCTGCAGGATGTACCGACAGTCATGGGGAGGCACCGGATGCCCGACATAGTAGGTATGCCACAACATGAGCCACTGCAGGCAGCCACCAGGCCACAGCCGTGGGACACTAGCCAGTGGCCAATGGATTATGAACATTTTGGCCTCATTGGCCAGCCACAACAACTACAGGCCCTGGTGGTGGTCACCACACCATCCCCGCCCCAACACACAACACCCCTGCAAACCATGGCAGCCACACATATGGGGGATGTGCCATCCCCAGGGGCTCACTCATCTGGGGATGCAGTGATGGGCTCCCCATGTTCCCTCCACATCCGGACCTATGAGTCCACCCCATCTCCCCCACCACCTGTGGTGGAGCCACAGGACAGCCAGAGGGCATCCCCACCACTGTCCCATTCCCCCTCCACACCACACACTCCTGACAACACCATGGTGATGGATCAGGAGTGTCTGGTACTACAAAGGAGGCAACTCAGGGTGGCCAGGAGGTGTGCACGGTCACTCAACAGGCTTGAGCAGCATATGGCACACCTCCTGGACAGCATGAGGGCACTGGAGGCCCATCACGTTACTCTCAGCAACCACCTGGTCACCCACACCAACAGGGTGACAGCTTCAATTGACCAGGTGGTTGCTGAGCTCCGTGAGAGTAACAGGCTGGAGACCATCCGCCAGGCCCAGGCCTCCAGTTCCAGTGCCTCAACCCCTGCCAGCACTCCACCAGTGGCACCCCCAGCCCCCAGAACCACTAGGGCCTCACGGCATCAAGTGCAGGAAGCCACCCCTGCAGCCCCGCCTAAAGCACCCCCCAGAAAAAGAAAATAAATGTGCAGTTGTTGCTTCAGAACATATCCATGTCTGTGTTTTATTCAGGTGATACAGTTAGAGGGGCAGAGTTGTCTCCAATGCATTGCAAAGCTATGCATTGAACACAACTCATACACATCTAACATGGGTGTCAAGTAATGAGTTGTCTCCAATGCATTGCAAAGCTATGCATTGAACACAACTCATACACATCTAACATGGGTGTCAAGTAATGAGTTGTCTCCAATGCATTGCAAAGCTATGCACTGAACACAACTCATGCACGCTGAGTGGCGTCACAAGCTTTTACAGCAGGGGTGAACACACACATCACATTCAGACATGTTTGTCCAAGTTCAACTCACAGACATCTGAAAGCCGAACAACATCAGGGTGTTGTTCCATGATGTGACTTGAACTTAAACAACATGAACACATTAGAAATCTCAACAGATCAACCACATGATCACAATTAAGGGGATAGTAATGCTTAGGATGTGTCAAGACATATGTAGTTGGGTTCACCCCCCTGATTGAAAAAGGGAACTACCACTGCTGAAAGGTGTTTCATTCCAAAGTTATCCCAGCTCAAAGCTTGAAGTCATATATCAAATATCCCAGTGGCCTGAAGGTGTCAAATGGCACTGTGACTACATCATCTTATGGGGATCCATGGTGCAGGGACCGGAGCTGTCCATAGGATGGTGTAGTAACAGTGCCATTTGACACTTTCAGGCCACTGGGATATTCAATCTATGAATGTAAACTTTGAGTTGGAACAACTTTTGAATTCAACACCTGTAAGCAGTGGGAGATCACTTGTTTCACTCAGGGTGATAGACTCTACTGCATGGATTTTCAAACATTCAATGTATTACTATCATCTTTTCAAAGAACATGAAGAGGGAGAAGTAATCAATGACACAAGATAGATAGTCATATACGATCATATGTTTTATTGATATCAACACTAACAAACAGATGATCCTCATGGACGTGGAGTAAACACGTCACCGGAACAAACTTCTGAACCATGTGAAATCATGGCCTGGATGCCTGCAGAGAGTGGAAACAAGATTGAAGGTGCACTATGAACACAACAGTCATGCTATTCCTTTACCATCATATTTTCTCTCTCTCTCTCTCATATATATATATATATATATATATATATATATATATATATATATATATATATATATATATATATATATATATGGTGTGTTGTCCATGAACAGTCATGTGGATTATGATGGACTAATGGTAAGGTGTGTGTTATCCAGGTAATTATTTTCTGGTGTGTGGTTAGTGGTGTGATGTGTTGTAATTGGTATGTACCTGCCAGGTGTGTGTTTTGTCTCCATGGACTGCTGAGGTTACATAGGTGAGCTTGATATGTTGTTGGAGTGACAGGTGTGCATGTGGTGTTGTGTGTTAACCCCTGTTGGTCGGAGGTGTTTTGGGATGGCTTATGTTGTGCTGCTTTGTGTTCCCCTGGTCCCTGTGGGGTTGCTTGATTCTTATGGTTTGTCTGTGTAGGGCGGTGGTTCCCAACCAGGGTGTCATGTGATGTTGGTGCCCCATGTGCACCAGCTCAGGATGCATCACTTTTCCCATGTTGCTATGTTCTGCACTGGTGACTGGTAATATTGACTTCACACATTTTTGGGGGGATGTGTGTATGGGACATTTGAAGCACTATTCCTCCGCATTGCCATTGACAAAGTGGTACCTGATGCTGGCCATATGTTATTTTTATTTGGGTATTCCCTTGTGCCCTCAGGGGGTGCCCTGGAAGTGGGTGGCAGGCTTGTATTTGCTGCCCGCTTCCTCCAATACCTAATGCCAACGCGTCTGCGAATTGTAGAATAGGCGACGCCAGGCAGGGGACAATGGCGACGCGTGAGGAGAGGAGAGGTATTGGAGGAAGCGGGCAGCAAATACAAGCCTGCCACCCGCTTCCTCCGATGTCTCTCTTGTCCCCAGCCTTTTCTTATGCTACGGGCTTCACAGCCACCCGCAGCAATGGTACGTTTATGAATGAAGGGAAGCGCTGCAGTCAGAGTGCAGCCTGCTCCCTCAATTGTATTTTAACCCTTTGAGTGCCAGAGTGGAATGCAGCGCACGGCTTTGCAATGCGTTGCTTACCACTCTGGCACTCAAAGGGTTAATAATGTGCTACTTACTGTGTCCCATTGTTATTGGTGTTTTTGCTTCACTCTGCATTGGAAGGAGAGTGGAGCAAAAATAATGATAGCAATGGGACACAGGAGGTGGACATTACAGATGAATGAATCTAAGTCAATCTACGTTTCATAATAGTATTTTAATTATACAATGTATGAAACACACCCACCCACACACATACAGGCATACCTTGCCTATTAACCCTTTCAGTACCCGAGAGCAGGGAGCCATGCTATGCAATGCTTTCCTACCTCTCTGGTAATCAAAGGGTTGATTGTGGAGTAAAAGACAGATTTGTCCACTACATGGAAGTCCATGAGGTGGATGTGGATGGGGTTAGTATGTCCCATATATGCAATATATGTGACATATTAAGGGGGTGTGTGGAAGGGGGCATTGTGTAGTGCTTGGTGTACTAGTTTTCTTTATTGTAACCCTTTGAATGCCACAGGGGTGAGCAGTGCACATCCCTATGGCATTCAAAGCTGTCCATGGTGCTGAAAGCCATCTCTGTGTTCCCCTAGTAGCTGGGTAGGGAAAAGCACAGAGAATGCTGTTCAGAACTGGCGACGATGGTTTTTTTACACTGCCTCCTGTGCTATTCTCCAAAAAAATTAGGCGTTAGATTTCTGGAGTGAAATGTTGCAATTTAACGAGCGTTAGCCCTAACTCCAACATTTGAATGGCTTTTGGCGTCGCTTGTACATTATCCTCTATGGGTGAGATCTTGCTGTTCTGGCGACGGGCGACGTCTGTTTCAGAACTGGTATCGCTTGTTTCTAGTAGAACATTTGCATTGGTCAGTTGACGTTAAAACCAGCATCTCCAGTTTTTTCTGGCGACGCCAACATTTGAATCGAGCCCTTAGACTCTTGGGCAGAAGGACATATTATATGGGGAGGGGATTTTAATATGGCATTGGACCCATCGCTAGATACCTCTTCTGGTAATTCCCTCTTTAAATTGACTCACTTGTCTAGACTTAAGGAAAGATTAGCATATGCACAACTTGTTGACTCTTGGAGACTGCTCCATCCCTCGGACTGTGATTATACGTTCTACTCAAATCCGCACAACTCTTATAGCCATATAGATTATATCCTGATATCTCAATTTCTTCTCCAATGTATTACTTTGGCAGAAATACACTCGGCTGCGTGGTCCGATCACTCGATGGTCACTCTTTCTCTCACCTTCCCGAACCAAACCTCCTCTTCTAGGGCCTGGAGGCTTAATGAAACTTTGCTACAAGACGGTGACACTAAACATAAGGTCACCGCTGCCATAACAGAATATTTTCAATTCAATTCCACAGGTGACACCACTGTCCCGATTGTATGGGAGAACCACAAATCTGTTTTGAGGGGGCTTCTTATCCAATTGGGCTTTCATAAGAAGAAACTAAGAGAGAAATCCTTGAATAGACTTTTAAATCAGATCCGATCTCTTGAGGCTTCACACAAACACAACATCGCAAAGGAAGTAGGTGAGGAACTCAAGAAACTCAGAGTGGAACGTAATCGTTTGTGCGTCCTTTCAAAAGTCCTATATGTGGAAAAAGTACCATAGCTTCTTACACAATGACTAATGTGGAAGAAGGCTCGCCAATCTCATCAAAATTCATCATAGGATGACCCATGTTTCCTCCTATCCACTTATAGCGAAAATTTTCCGCGACTTCTATGAAAAGCTATACAACTGTCACTGTTCTTATTGAACACTCAGACAATTTGGTAGGATAAAATAGTAAAGCTTTATTAGTCAGGATAAAGCGTAATAAGGCCCTACACGGGTCCAAACTTTACACAGAATACAGCAAGATAGTGTCACGGGCACCCAGGAATGCTCAGAACTCAGTACGGTAATATAATGCAAAATATTTATTAGAATAAATCACAGAGATAAATAAGTGGTACAACAAGCAAAGGGTTACTAGCTGGCGACACTACTACCAGAAATAGTAGGCCTCTTGCTAGACCACAATGCGAGAGACTGGGCCGAAGCCCCTGTTAGTCTCAGCAGGATACAGGAACACCAACTCTTGATCCGTCGACTGGAACAATGGAACAGGCAACCACTGTGAACACTGGCTCAGCAATCTTGATCCGACGAACAGGAACACAAGGACTGCTGGACTGGAGAACTGACCCACGCCTGCAATCAGTCAAACCAGCAACACCACACCTTTGCAGCAACCCAGTGACACACGCCTGCAGTCACCGCTAAGAGACCCTGTGACTCTGCCTGCAGTCACTATATCGGACCCCTGTGACTCACTCCTGCAGTCACATATAAAGACCCTGTGGCTCACGCCTGCAGCCACCACACGAGACCCTGTGACTCACGCCTGCAGTCACTACACCAGACCCTGTGACTCTACCTGCAGTCACTATATCGAGACCCTGTGACTCACACCTGCAGTCACCAATCAGACCCTGTCCACAACAGTGGTCTGTCTTAAGCCAATAGCACAAATTGATCACAGTAAGGGATACTCATGATCACTGGCTCATACACAGAGAGGGTTCTCGTACCTATCTGGGTCATACACAGAAAGGGTTCTCTTACTTAGCCGGGTCATACAAAGTGCAGGTTTTCGTAGATAGCCAGGTCACACACAGAGCCCAAGTACTTCACCTAATAACAACAACGCAAGGGCAACTGAGTCAGGACTCAGTCTGCCTTTTAAACCCCTCCACAGGAAGTAGGAGGAGCAGCTCAGTATCACGGTCCCCGTGATCTCTCTGTCACTCTCACTTGTGCTGCTCCCTTATTGGTTGAGCTTGTTTGGCCGGCCCCTGGTGACCTTTTTATTCTGTCAATTGGCACCTGTCAGGTGCCCTTTCGTGGTGTTCCTGAGCCAGTGTTGCTGTTGCTGTGTTCCTGAATTCCTGATCTCCTGTGTACCGAATTGGCCTGTATTGACTACGCTTCTGTGTTCCTGCTCCGTGATCTGACCCGGCCTGGCTGACGTTCCTGCTTGTTGCTGATCTGGCTTGTCTGCGAATCTCCTCCGTGATCTGACCTGGCCTGGCTGACTTCCTGCTCCGTGACCTGCACCGGCTTGCTACTGTTCCTGCTAACAGCTTCTGTTGCCAGCCCGGTGACATTCTGATAGCTGAGCCGATCGTGACTGCTCCATTAACTCCTGCTGAGCCGTGTCTCCTGAGCTGAGCCTTCCGTCTCTCTTGTGCACTGTACTACATAAAGCTGAGTCTCCTTAGCACTTGCAGAGCTATTCCGCTTCTCACTGAGCCTCCGATCACTGGTAGTGCTTACTCCTCTACCATTGCCGCTGTTGTTAACCCTTGCTGAGCCGTTGCACTTATACACTGCTCCTGCTGAGCCGGCCGCGTTGTGGGCCTCGGTTAGTCGGCGGCTCGTATTGTCCACTAGCAGAGCAGTAGGTCTCTGTTAATGTGCCCGTGGGAAGCGCTATTGGCTCAAGCTCTTGCAGCAACAGGTGGTTTCCGTTACAGTACCGTGGGGGCTATCGCCTAAGCTCTTGCAGTACCCAGTGGCCACTGTTACGCCTGGAGGGCTACTGGTTCACACTCTAGAAGTGCAGTTGGTCTCCGTTATACACCCGAGGGGGCTATTTGGCTCAAGCTATCTCAATACTGTTGGTCTCCGTTATACGCCCGTGGGGGCTATTGGCTCAAGCTATCTCGATACTGTTGGTCTCCGTTATACTCCCGTGGGGGCTATTGGCTCAAGCTATCTCGATACTGTTGGTCTCCGTTATACTCCCGTGGGGGCTATTGGCTCAAGCTATCTCGATACTGTTGGTCTCCGTTATACGCCCATGGGGGCTATTGGCTCAAGCTATCTCGATACTGTTGGTCTCCGTTATACGCCCATGGGGGCTATTGGCTCAAGCTATCACAATACTGTTGGTCTCCGATATACGCCCGTGGGGGCTATTGGCTCCAGCGATAACGATATAGTTGGTCCCGTTACATGCCTGTGGGGGCTATCAACCAACTACTCTGCAGCTTCTGCTTCAGTCTCAGCTCTACCTAGCAGCTACATAGATGGATTTAAGGTGTTGTGTTATCTAGCACCTATAGCTGCCTTATTATCACCTTGGGCGTGCCTAACACCACATATGAGACTGACGATTCCTTGTATTTAACTATTCATTTCCAGTCGCTGTTCTATGCCTGTCCTTTGACAGTATATGTATTGTCCCTGTTTCTGTATACTGGTCCTGTGAAGGCATAAGTGCCTATTTCTGCTATTTACTGTGCTGCCTGTAGGGGGCGATCCTGTTCTTATTTTTTTTTTTCTAATAAAGCTGTGTTTTATTCTAATCCACTGTCTGAGTGTCTGAAAAACCGTTACACTCAGAGGGAGGAAGTAGGTAGGAGGAGACTACAGGAAACAAACAGATAAAACAGAGGCCTGCTGCATGCCAGAAGCATCGCGCCTGTAGATGCTGCTGGAAACAAGGTAAGCTGAAACTGTAACAGTACCTCCCCCTCAAAGGCCCCTCCTCCGTGGAACTGGACGGGGTTTGTCAGCACATCTGCGTACCAAAACAGGAGCGTGAACATCATCAGCTGAAATCCAGGAACGCTCCTCTGGACCATATCCCTTCCAATGGATCAAATACTGTAAGCGCCCTCGAACCAACCGGGAGTCCAGAATGTTTTGTACTTCAAATTCCTCGTGAGCTGCAACTCTCACAGAAGCAGGCTGAACAGGAACAGTCGTGTACCGGTTGCAGACCAAGGGCTTAAGCAGAGACACATGGAACACATTGTGAATTCGCATACTGGCTGGCAACTCCAAAGCGTAAGCAACTGGATTAATCTTACATAATACACGGAACGGCCCAATGAATCTAGGAGCCAACTTGCCACATGGAACTTTCAGGTGCAGATTACGGGAAGACAGCCACACTCTGTCTCCTACTTGAAAGTGGGGAGTCGGCAACCTTCTACGATCCGCCTGCTGTTTTTGCCACAACGTGGACCCACGTAAGGTTTGCTGCACCTTTACCCAGGAAGACCGGAGGGCTCGTAAATGCAAATCCAGAGCCGGCATGGATTGTGCTTGAAAATTCTCGGGCAACACTGAGGGTTGGAACCCATAATTAACCAAAAATGGGGAACTCCTAGTCGAGGAGTTTACCGCACAGTTTCGAGCAAACTCTGCCCATGGCAACAACTCGGCCCAATTGTCATGATGGTCAGAAATGTAGCATCGGAGGAACTGCTCTAAGGCTTGATTGGATCGCTCTGCCGCTCCATTAGATTGTGGGTGATAGGCAGAGGAGAACGCCAATTAAATACCCATTTGAGCGCAAAACTGTCTCCAAAACCGAGCCACAAACTGACTTCCTCTAACCTTCGGGATACCATGTAAACGGAAGACTTCTCTGGCAAAGATCACTGTTAGTGTTGAGCGAGCATGCTCGGCCGATGCTCGGTTCAACCATGAAATCAATTGATAAATGTGACCAGGGGTGTTCCCCATTGGCCACTGGTTGAAGCAGACCCACAGGCAGCTGTCTGGGAGATTTGTTTTGAGCACACGTGGTGCAAGCTGCTGTAAAAGCAGCACAATCGACCCTTAAACTTGGCCACCAGAAAACTCGTGACAAAGACCAAATTAACTGGTCTCGACCAATATGCCCAGCAATTTTTGAGGCATGATAGGTCTCAAGCAACTGAATACGAAATTGCGCTGGCACAAAGCAATGACCCTCAGGTCTCTCAACTGGGGCTGCAGCCTGAGCAGCCAAAATCTCCTCACCCAAAGAAGAAGTAATGCAAGAACGGATCGTAGCCAAAATACGGTCAGCAGGAATGACCGGAGAGGGCGGATCCTCCTCCCTCAAGGGAAAGCAAAACTGGCGAGATAATGAGTCAGCCCGAATGTTTTTAGATCCATGAAGGTACGAAACCACAAAGTTAAAATGAGGCAGGAATAGTGCCCATCGAGCCTGTCTTGGGGATAAGCGCTTAGCTTCAGACAGATAAATCAAATTTTTATGATCTGTCAAAATCAAAATGGGAGTTTTCGTACCTTCCAACAGATGTCTCCCCTCCTTTAAGGCCAACACAATTGCCAATAACTCTCTGTCACCAATCTGGTACAGTCTCTCTGCTTTAGACAACTTCCTCGAGAAATACCCACATGGGCGAAGGGCTTCTCCTGGAGCAGAGTGCTGTGACAACAAGGCTCCCACGCATATCTCTGAGGCATTCACCTCCAGTGTAAGCGGTAAGGAGGGGTCAGAATGAACCAAAATTGGGGCAGTGGCAAAAGCCTTCTTTAAGTTCTCGAATGCATCGATAGCTTCTTGAGACCACTCAGTGGTTTTAGCCCCTTTGCAAGTCATTTCAGTAAGGGGTTTGAGAATGGAGGAAAAATTTTTGATAAATTTTCAATAACAATTGGTGAATCCCAGGAACCTCTGGATTGCCTTAAGGCCCATAGGACGAGGCCAATTAAAAACTGCCGACAACTTCAATGGATCCATGGCGAATCCAGCGGCAGAAATGATATAACCCAAGAACGTCACTTGCGGCTTGTGAAACTCGCATTTCTCCAACTGGCAAAAGCGCTTATTTCCCGTAACAGACTTAACACCCTTGAAACATCTGCTTGATGCTTTTCCAGAGTTGGGGAATATATGAGGATATCGTCCAGATATACCACCACACAACTCTGCAGGAGCTCTCTCAGAACATCATTAATCAGTTCCTGGAAGACAGCTGGAGCATTACACAAGCCAAAAGGCATCACCAGATACTCATAATGCTCACTTCGAGTATTGAACGCTGTCTTCCACTCATGTCCCTCTTTAATGCGTACCAAATTGTACGCCGCCCTTAGATCCAACTTAGTAAAGATCTTAGATCCCTTCACTCAATCAAAAAGCTCAGTGATCAACGGGATGGGATAAGCGTTTTTCACCAGCAATTTGTTTAAGCCACAGAAATCAATACAGGGACGCAACTCCCCGTCCTTCTTCTTAACAAAAGAAAATCTAGCACCAGCAGGAGATGTGGATTTCCGAATAATGCCTCTGGCCAATGCATCGGATACATACTCTTCCATAGCCTTATTCTCCTCCACAGACAATGGATACACATGACCCCTAGGAGGAGTTGAGCCAAGCAGTAACTCTAGGGCACAATCATAGGGTCTGTGGGGAGGCAGTGCCTCAGCCTGATTTTCACTGAACACATCAATAAAGGTAGAGTATTCCTCCGGAAGAAGAGACTTCGAGGCAACGGTAGCTCTCACAGGACAAGATAGACATGACTTGTTACAGGACTGAGACCATGATAGGACCTCGAACGTTTGCCAGTCCATCCTAGGATTGTGCTTTTGCACCCATGGGAAACCCAAAACAAGGGCATGATGTGGAGAATTAATCACCTGAAACTTTAATGTCTCCGTATGCAGGTCTCCCACTCTTAGGATTATCAATGTAGTCTCATGCGTGATGTGAGAGGGCTACAAAGGTCTACCATCAATGGCCTCCACTGCCAATGGTGACTCCATCAAGGATAATGGAATATTATTACTGGCTACAAATTCTGAATCAATAAAGCACCCAGCGGCCCCTGTATCTAAAAGGGCAGAAATCGAAACAGACTTATTAGCCCAGTAGATACAGGCCTTCAACATGGGTTTACTCAAAAGATTTTCCCGGGACAAGGAAATCTTGCCAATCATCTGGCCTCTGCCAGCTCGTGCACCAGACCGTCTCTCTGGCCTTACTGGACAGGCACGCAACAGATGTCCAGATCTCCCACAATACAAACAGAGGCCTTCCCTCCTCCTAAAGGCCCTCTCCTCTCGAGACAATTGGGTAACCCCCAACAGGGCAGGCTCACCACTCTCAGAGCCTAGATCAGGAGGCATGGGAGGCGAGGGAGGATAGGGTGGGTCAGAAACCAGAGAGGAGGAATCACCAGGAGGTCTGCGTGCATCCTCATCACCCTTCGGTCTCCCTCGAACCACAGCATCCACTTGCATGGGTTCCATCTCTTGTGGGACAAACCTAGGAGGCACGGGAGGCGAGGGAGGATAGGGTGGGCCAGAACCCGTTAGCCTCTTGACCGTGCCTGCGTCAACTGAGGCGGGTTGAGCTGGTGCCCGGGAGGGATTGGAAGGGGCCACCAGTTGTGTGCAAATCTGCTCAAGGTTTGCAGTACGCTGTGAAACCGTCTGAATCGCTAAAGACAATTGGTCCAATCTCTGACCCAGTGTCTCCATCCTATCCAGGATGCTTTGGAAAATTGCACCGCCATCACCTTCAGAGCTCATGCAAAATATTTATTAGAATAAATCACAGCGATAAATAAGTGGTACAACAAGCAAAGGGTTACTAGCTGGCGACACTACTACCAGAAATAGTAATCCTCTTGCTAGATCACAATGCGAGAGACTGGGCCAAAGCCCCTGTTAGTCTCAGCAGGATACAGTAACACCAACTCTTGATCCGTCGACTGGAACAATGGAACAGGCAACCTCTGTGAACACTGGCTCAGCAATCTTGATCCGACGAACAGGAACACAAGGACTGCAGAACTGACCCACGCCTGCAATCAGTCAAACCAGCAACACCACATCTTTGCAGCAACCCGGTGACACACACCTGCAGTCACCGCCAAGAGACCCTGTGACTCTGCCTGCAGTCACTATATCGGACCCCTGTGACTCACTCCTGCAGTCATATATAAAGACCCTGTGGCTCACGCCTGCAGCCACCACGCGAGACCCTGTGACTCAAGCCTGCAGTCACTACACCAGACCCTGTGACTCTGCCTGCAGTCACTATATCGAGACCCTGTGACTCACGCCTGCAGTCACCAATCAGACCCTGTCCACAACAGTGGTCTGTCTTAAGCCAATAGCACAAATTGATCACAGTAAGGGATACTCGTGATCACTGGGTCATACACAGAGAAGGTTCTGGTACTTAGCTGGGTCATACACAGAGAAGGTTCTCGTACTTAGCTGGGTCATACACAGAGAGGGTTCTTGTACTTAGCTGGGTCATACACAGAGAGGGTTCTTATACTTAGCTGGGTCATACACAGAGAGGGTTCTTGTACTTAGCTGGGTCATACACAGAGAGGGTTCTCGTACTTATCTGGGTCATACACAGAAAGGGTTCTCTTACTTAGCCGGGTCATACACAGTGCAGGTTTTTGTAGAAAGCCAGGTCACACACAGAGCCAAAGTACTTCACCTAATAACAACAACACAAGGGCGACTGAGTCAGGACTCAGTCTGCCTTTTAAACCCCTCCACAGTGAGTAGCAGGAGCAGTTCAGAGGGAGAAAGTAGGTAGGAGGAGACTACAGGAAACAAACAGATAAAACAGAGGCCTGCTGCATGATAGAAGCCTTGCACCTGTAGATGTTGCTGGAAACAAGGTAAGCTGAAACTGTAACAGATAGTTTGACACAGGTCAGGGCAATACAGATGGCAATAATGATAAGGCTCTACCGGCCTTACCGAATACCGGGTAAGGCAGCCTAATAACGTATGCAACAAGGAATAGAGGAGGCTCTACCGGCCTTACTGAATACCGGGTAAGGCAGCCTGGTAACTGATGCAACAAGGAATAGAGGAGGCTCTACCGGCCTTACCGAATACCGGGTAAGGCAGCCTGGTAACTGAAGCAACAAGGAACAGAGGAGGCTCTACCGTCCTTACCGAATACCGGGTAAGGCAGCCTGGACTAGCACAACCGGAGGCAACAGAAGTGACCGGAGGGCACAGGCTGGGTAGCACCTAGCAGAGGCCACACTGAATCACAGGCTGAGAGTAGCGCAACCGGAGGCAACAGTAGTGAATGGACTGACAAGTAGTAACACCGCTAGTAACCGGAGAGCACCGGCTGGGTAGCATGTAGCGGAGGCCACAATGAATCACAGGCTGAGAGTAGCACAACCGGAGGCAACAGTAGTGAATGGACTGACAGGTTGTAACACCGCTAGTGACCGGAGAGCACAGGCTGGGTAGCACATAACGGAGGCCACACTGAATCACAGGCTGAGAGTAGCGCAACCGGAGGCAACAGTAGTGAATGGACTGACAGGTTGTAACACCGCTAGTGACCGGAGAGCACAGGCTGGGTAGCACGTAACGGAGGCCACACTGAATCACAGGCTGAGAGTATCGCAACCGGAGGCAACAATAATGAATGGACTGACAACAATATCGAGGGCAGCACAGAGAGCGTTAGTCAGCCAAAGCCTGAATCGGTACACTAAGAGCGGGAGTCAGCCAATACCTGAATCGGTACACAGAGAGCGGAAGTCAGCCAAGCCTGGATCGGTACACAGAGAGCGGAAGTCAGCCAAGCCTAGATCAGTACACAGAGAGCGGTAGTAAGCCAAAGCCTGGATCTGTACACAGAAAGCGGAACAGGAACAAGGTCAGACGAAACCGGATCATACACGGAACAGGAGCACAGAATAAACGTAAGGTCAGGAACACCACGAAAGGGCAGCGGCCTAGTGACAGGAGGGCGTATATAAAGGCAAGCCCAGGGAGGGGCTAGCTGGCCACGACCAATAAGAGATAGCAAAGACAAACCCGGAAGTAGAATTGTCGCAGAGAGAATCACGGGCACCGTGATAACAATCTCCCACACTCAACGCTCTAGTTCTGTTCTATGTAACATAACCTCCTATCTACAACAAGCAAATGTCCCATGGCTACCCCTTGAGATAAGCCGAGAACTTGATCAAACCTTTCGCAAAGCAGAAATTTTGCAAGCCATTCGTAACCTTCCTTTGGGGAAAAGCCCAGGTCCGGACGGATTCTCCGCAGGATATTTTCGTTCATTTGTTCATAACGCAGTCCGAGTAGGAACCCCATTCCCAAAGCAAGCATTGGAGGCACATGCGGTTGTTCTGCATAAACCCGGCAAAGACGCTACCTTATGTAGCAGCTATAGGCCCATTTCTTTGCTCAACATTGATGTCAAACTCTTTGCAAAGGTCATAGCTAATTGACTCCATTCTCACCTGGCCTCCCTCCTCCATCCAAACCAGGGGGGGTTTGTGGCTGGTAGACAAGCCTGTCATATCACAACAACTGTTATCTCACTCATGCACTCAACACTCAAGAACAATATGCCCACCATTCTGTTGAGTATGGATGCCGAAAAGGCTTTTGACCGAGTCACTTGGTCATATCTCAAAGCAGTACTCTACAACGTCGGAATAGGTCCCTCCTTCGTAGATTGCATTATGAGCTTATATACTTCCCCTTCGGCAAGAATCCAGGTCAATGGTACATACTCAGACCCCTTCCCGATAAGTAATGGAACTGGACAGGGATGCCGATTGTCCCCAATTCTTTTCAACCTGACACTAGAGTCTATGTTACAATCAGTCCGTATTGACCCTTCCATTAGCAGTATTAAAACAGGAAGAGAGGATTATAAGATTTTGGCATTTGCCGATGACGTCCTCTTCACATTAACTAAACCAAATTTGTCGCCCCCAAGAGTAATGGAAGCCTTACACTTATATTGTCAAGTGTCGGGGGCAAAGATAAACCTGTCAAAATCCGAAATTTTTAACATTAATATGGCATCACACCAGTGTACACCTCTCCAAAAACCAATTCCCCTTTAAATGGGCGTCCTCTTATATTACATACCTAGTGGTGAGAATTTCTACCAGATTAACTGAAATGCCGCAATGTAATGTCCTTTCCCTACTGGACTCTGTAAAATCTGGAGATGATGTCAGATAGTAGCCTCATGGATAGGTAGGATTAATGTCACAAAAATGATGATTCTTCCTAAATACCTCTACATCTTCAATACCATTCCAGTTTATTTTCCTAAATATTTGATAGATGACCTCCAGTAGGAGATAACTTCTTTTATATGGGCAAGTAAACATCCGAGGATATGACTCTCCATTCTGGTTAGGCACACAGCTAAAGCAGGTCTGGGTCTTCCAGACTTCTATTCCTACTATCAAGCCTCAGCCATCTCTAAAGTGGTAGATTTCACGGCCCAAAGATGCAAATGGTGGGTAGATACAATCGGCGAATTCATGACCAAAATAGACCCTTTGCAACTCATATGGCTTGATAGATCTAAAATTCCGGCCGAATGCAAATCTCATCCAGTCTTGGGTTATATCCTGTCCTCCTGGTATACTCTAAACTCTATTCATGCGTTAGCTCCTTACCCGTCCACCTTGATGTCTATTATTGGTAATCCTGATTTTCCTGCGGGCCTCCTCCCTTCCTCATTACTACCATGGAGGAGTGGTGGTTGTGATACTCTGGGATTTCTTCTGAGTCTGCCACAACCCATCACTAAACCTATGCTTCAATCCCATTTGGGCACTACACAAATTTCATGATGGACTTTCTTCCAAATTAGGAACTGGGTTCAACGTTATTCTACGAGTCCACTACCTCCCAGAGCTCAAAATCTTCCTTACGTCTCCCATATCTAAGAAATGTTCCTTATCGTTCATGTACAATCTACTGACTGATGGTTCCAAACTATCTAAACCCTACTTTCTGTCATTGTGGGAGAAAGAGCTTTCTCAATCACTAGATATGTCAATATGGACAGTAATCTTTAAAACTAACTTCAAATTCTCTAGGTCTTCCAAACTTAGGGAAATGAACTATAAACTTTTCTCTAGATGGTACCTTACTCCTCTCAAACTTGCCAGGATCTATCTGACTTTGTCACCAATTTGTTGGAGATGCTGCGCAGACATTGGTTCAATGCTGCACATTTGGTGGACCTGTCTGCTCATTACGCAATTTTGGGAGGGAGTGAGATCATTGATCTTTCAAAAACTCAACCTGTCTATTCTTTTGGACCCTCTGATTTTTCTCTTCTCATACTTTCCTAGCTATACGATGGACACACTCAGAAAGTCCAAGAAGATCTTGATTCCCCTCCTTACTGAAGCTAGGGCTATTATACCATGCATGTGGAAAACTCAAGCTGTCCCCACAACTCAAATGTGGCTTCAATTGGTAGACTCTTTACTTATTCTAGAGCGATGCCGTGTGGTAGCTACCAACACTTTACAGGCATTCAATCATGACTGGAGGCAATGGCTGTCCCCATCTGACTCTGATCCTTCTTCTTCCATATGTTCAAATACCTAATGGGGAATCTTATGGTTTGCAATTCAGTCTAGTTTAAATGACTTTCCTGAGGATTGGATCTCTTTCCCTTGTTGTTAAGTCCACTTCTTGATACTTGGTTCAATATCCTGATACACTTCATCCTTGTTTTGAGGCATAAACTTGGCACTCTGGTCTCCCGACCTCTTCTTCTCTCTCCCTTCTCACTCCCACTCTGTCCCACCCTTCACCCCCTTCACTTTTCTTTCTCTTATACCTTTTATTCCATCTCATCTATTTCTATTTCTTGAACTTTTTCCTTCATTTGCTTGTCTATACTGCCTATTACACTCCAGAGGTTAACAAACACATCTTTTTGATACTGGCACACACCTTCCGCACATGCCCAAATAGTCTGAGGTTTATTCTTTGCTCCTTAGGACGCACACCAGGGCAGTTTAATCTTAGAACTTAACGATACCTACTATGGCATTAAACAGTCCCATAATATAACACCTCCCTGTCTTGCTTGACGATCACTGCTGTTTACATGTCTATTTAGACTCCATATTACACTATTGTGGTTATCTTCCTTTGGAGTGGAAACATTTACTTATGTTCAATGACATTGTTACAATTCTTCCTGTACTGTTTTTATGACTTATGTACTGTACTTTTTTCATTCAATAAAGCATTTGAAATTAAAAAAAAAAAAAAATTAGTATTACATATTTACTTTACTTACTATATGACTTTAAGATTGCTCTTAACCCTTTGAGTGCCAGAGAGGTATTTGATGCATTGCTTAACAATGCATGGAATACCCCTCTGGCACTCAAAGGGTTAATCCGATTTTCTTTTTTTTTTTTTTTTTTTTTTTTTTTCTTTTTTTTTTTTTCTTTTTTTTTTTGTAAGATACTAATATGATAGTGTCAGTATTTTTATTCTGTTAATAAAATAGAATATATGTTTTTGTTTAACCCACCTGTACTACCTCCTTAGGTAGAGGGTAGATTAAAATCCTATAATATAAAAAGTCCAGATATATGTTTTACAATGCAGTCATGCACAGTAGAGACCGGCTGAATGCACAGAATATCAGACAAACATACATATGACCTTTATATTATGTTATTGTCAGGGTACCTGGGCGGCGGCTGCTCAAGCTGACCGCATCTTTCCCCAGCGGTTCCAGGCGCATTCTTTGCACACTCACAGTTCCTTGCCTCTGTGGAGGCTCGTTCGTATTCCATGTCCTGGCGGCTCAGCCGCCTGTTGGTGCCTTGTGCGGCTCTAGCTGCTTCTGCTGCCGGCGTTCACGCAGGCGGGTGATCTCATGTGTGGGTGCACGTCCAAGTGCATGTATGTGCGCTCCATTTAAAGGGACAGCCACCTGTTGGCGGCTCCTCCTCTTCCTGCCACTTTTACTATTTTAACTGCCTGGACACAGGGCTTAGTCGCCCTTTCATTGGTGTCCAGTGCAGTTCTATTTCATTTGCTCCCTGTGTTGTCGCTTGTTCCGCTGTGCACTTCTCTTTATTACTGTATATTGTGATATTTCTGTTTCTTTGTTGCTGCCTAATAAAGTTGGTGTTACCTTGTAGTATTTGTCCCGAGTTTTCTTGCTGAACCGTGACAGTACGAAAGGGCCATGTCTGCGGACGATACTGGTAACCCTTCTTTACAGAATATCATAACCAGGGTTGATGCACAAGATCAACGTATTGATCATATGTTGCTAGCATTACAAACTCTGTTGAATCATACGGCTCACCTTGACCGCCCTGTCCAACAACCGATGGCCTCCTCTGCCTCGGTTGCACCCACAGCCCCGATGCAGGCATGATCAGGGGCTTTTCCAGTCATGCTCCGCTTCCACAGTGGTATGATGGGGACCAAGTTCTCTGTCGCTGGTTTCTTAACCAAGTAGGGATACACATGGAGATGGTACCTAATAGTTTTCCCAACGAGCACAGTAAAGTGGCATTCCCGATTTCTGTCTTGTCTGGCAAGGCCTTGGCCTGGGCCAATCCGCTATAGGAGATGGATAAGCCAATTATTAATAACTGTACAGAATTTGTGGGCTCGTTCTGTAGAGCTTTTGACATACCAAGGCATCAGGTCTCGGCCTTTAAACACCTAATGACCATCCGCCAGGGTGCTCGTACTGTGGCAGAGTATGCGATAGAATTTTGTATTTTGGCGGCAGATGTGAATTGGAACAATGAGGAATTGGTGGTGTCCTTCTCCCAAGGTTTGTGCGATATGATCAAGGACGAGATCGCTGCTCGTGACCTACCTAGAGATCTGGACAATCTCATCTCTTAAACCATCCTGATAGACACATGAATATGGGAGAGACCCTCTTTAAGGAATGCCTGCGTAGGCTTCCATCTCCATTGGCACCCAGTTTTACACACCCACCCATTCCTCCCTCGCCTCCCACACCTCCTGGACTTGACTCCTCCGGCAGTGAGCCCATGCAGTTGGGGGCCACTCACCTTACCGGGGAGGAGAGGGCCTTTCGGAGGAGGGAGCGACTCTATTTGTACTGTGGGAAGCTTGGTAACCTCTTAAGGTCATGTCCGGTGTCTCCGGGAAACGCACGCACCTAAGATCCTGTCGGGGACAGGTCTTAGGTGGAATCCCCCAGTCCCCGGAGATGGTAAAGGGTAAACCTATGCTGGAGGTTATCCTATCGTGGGCCATCGCATCTGTATCTGTGCCGGCATTGCTGGATTCTGGAGCGGCAGGTTTCTTTATCGATGCGGAGTTTGCTGGAAAGCACGCCATTCCCTTGCAGTCTCGTTCCTCTCCTTTGGCGATCGAAGCCATTGATGGAAGAACCCTACAACCCTCCCATATTACTCAGGAGACACTTCCTTTAACCCTGAGAGTAGGGGCCCTTCACACAGAAACCCTGCAGTTCCAGGTTATTAATTCTCCCCATTATGCCATTGTCCTGGGGTTTCCATGGCTTCAGGTACACAACCAAAGAATTGGTTGGCGCAATTGTGACATTTTGTCCTGGGCCTCATATTGCACTAACACCTGTCTCACACTTCCTACGAGACTACTTTGTACTTCTGCCTCAGTCCTGCCTGAGGAATATATGGCCTTCAGGGATGTGTTTGACAAAGCACAAGCAGGTGCGTTGCCTCCTCATAGGCCTTATGACTGCGAGATTAACTTGATTCCAGAAGCTACTCCTCTTAAGGGCTGTGTATATCAATTATCTGTAGAGGAGACAAGGGTCATGGAAGAGTATGTGTCCGATGCTCTCTCCAGAGGTACAATCTGCAAATCGACCACACCGGCTGGTGCAGGGTTCTTTTTTGTTAAGAAGAAAGATGGGGGCTGCGCTCCTACATTAATTTTCTTGGACTTAATAGATTGATGATAAAAACGCCTACCTTATATCCTTGATCACTGAGCTCTTTGACAGATTAAAGGGTTCTAAGGTGTTTACCAAACTGGACTTAAGGGCAGAATACAATTTGAACCGTATTAAGGAAGGACATGAATGGAAGACAGCATTTAACACCCGGAGAAGTCATTATGAATATCTAGTTATGCCTTTTGGGCTGTGCAACGCTCCTGCTGTCTTCCAGGAACTGATCGATGATGTCCTGAGAGATTTGCTGCAAACCTCTGTTGTTGTATACCTAGACGACATACTTATCCATTCCCCCACTATGGAGACTCATCATGCGGATATATCAAGGATATTACAACTGTTGAGAGAAAATGAGCTATACTGCAAACTAGAGAAATGCGATTTTCACAAGTCACAAGTGACCTTTCTGGGATATGTGATATCCGCCTCTGGTTTTGCGATGGACCCCCAAAGGTTATCCGCCATATTGGAATGGCCTCATCCGGTAGGACTAAAATCTCTTCAAAGGTTCCTGGGCTTTACAAATTATTACAGGAAGTTTATCAAAAACTTCTCATCTGTTGTCGAGGCACTTATGGACATGACTTGCACGGTCGCTGATGCCTCAAATTGGTCTCCCGATGCGCTATTGGCCTTCGAAAAGCTTAAAACAGCATTTTCTATTTCACTAATATTAATACACCCTAATCTCGCCCTGCCCTTTAGAGGTTGATGAGTCTGAGATGGGAGTAGGCGCCCTCCTGTCTCAGCGCTCGGCTCCGGGAGAGGGTCTACTTCCATGTGGATATTTTTCTAAGAAATTATCCAAGGCAGAGCGGATTTATGACATTGGTGATAGAGAACTGCTGGCTATAATATTGGTCCTGAAAGAATTTCGCTACCTTTTAGAAGGAACCAGTGCACCGATTCTGATCCTTACGGATCATAGGAATTTAACCTACTTGTCTGACGTCAAATGTTTGTCTGCCCGCCAGGCCCGATGGACACTATTTCTTTACAGATTTCACTTTGTCGTGTCAATACCAGTGCTGATGCACTATCCTGCCAATATTGTTCCGATTCTAGGGAAGAGTCCCCTCCTTCCCCTATCATTCCGGCTGATCTATTCTGGTCACTATTCAAAACAGTATCACCTCTCTTTGGGAGAGGAGATTTTGGCGGCCCAGGCTTCTGCCCCGGCAGAGAAACCTAGAGGGAGATGTTTTGTGCCAGTCCAGCTACGCACTCAACTCCTGGAGACGTACCATACTTCCAAGACCGATGGTCATACGGGGAGCAACCAGTTGATATGGGCGATCTCTCGTTTATTTTGGTGGCCAAGCTTGAGAAAAGATTGTGCAGCTTTCATGGCAGCCTGCCCCACCTATGCCCAAAACAAATCCCCAAGAAGTCTGCCTGTGGCACTCTTGCAACCCATTCTGAATGGGGACCGTCCATGGTCACATCTTTCTATAGACTTCATGGTGGAACTCCCAGTTTCCTTGGGTTACACGGTAAACCTTATGATAGTGGGCAGGTTCTCCAAAATGGCACACTTTGTACCCCTCAAAAAATAACCTTCTGCCCAGGTGCTGGCAGAGGTTTTCGCTAAAGAGGTATTCCGACTACATGGCATACCGAAGGTGATTGTGTCTGACAGGGGGAGCCAATTTGTATCCAGATTTTGGAGGTGTTTCTGCTCTCAAATGGGAATTCAGCTTGCCTTTTCCTCTGCTTACCACCCTCAATCCAATGGTGCGGCCGAAAGATCCAACCAAAGCCTAGAAAAATTCCTTCGTTGTTATATAAGCAAACACCATATAATTGGGCTGCTTTGTTACCTTGGGCGGAGTTTGTCAGGAATTGTGCCATTAACTCCTCATCTCAGAGTTCACCATTTCTGATAAATTATGGTTTCAGCCATCCGCACTTCCTGAGACTTTCGAGGCACAAGCAATTCCGGCTCTGGATGAGAATTTACAGACTCTCCGTTCCTCTTGGGTACAAGTACAGAATACTCTATGTGGTGCGAGGTGACGACACAAGAGGCAAGCTGAACGTAGGCAGTTACCGGCACCTACTTTTCAAGTAGGGGAGAGGGTATTGCCGTCTTCTCGTAATCTCAACCGCCAGGTACCTTGTAGGAATCTGGCCCCTCGTTTTGTCGGTCCCTTTCGAGTCATTTGTAGAATCAATCCGGTGGCATACGCTCTGGAGCTTCCTAGCACAATGAAAATCCACAAGGTATTCCATGTATCCCTGCTTAAACCATTGGTATGCAACCGCTATACTTCTACTATGGTTTGCCCAGCCCCCATTCGGGTGGGAGATCATGACAAATATGAGATACAGACTATTTTGGATTCCCGGAAAGTTAGGGGAAGATTAAGTATGTGATACACTGAAGGGGTTACGGCCCTGAGGAACGCTCATGGGTCTCCTCTGAAGATGTACATGCTCCCATCCTGATTCGTAAATTTCACTCCCGCCTCCTCGATAAACCTAGCTCCAGTCTGCGAGGGGGGGAACCATTAAGGGGAGGGCACTGTCGGGGTACCTGGGCAGCTGCTGCTCGAGCTGACCGCATCTTTCCCCAGCGGTTCCAGCCGCATTCTGTGCCCACTCACGATGCCTTGCCTCCGTTGAGGCTTGTTCGCATTCCACGTTCTGGCGGCTCAGCCGCCTGCTGGTGCCTTGTGCGGATCTAGCCGCTTCTGCTGCCAGCATTCCGGCAAGCGAGTGACGTTATGTTTGGCTGCACGTCCAAGGGCATGGACATGTGCTCCATTTAAAGGGACAACCACCTGTTGGCGGCTCCTCCTCTTCCTGCCACTTTTACTATTTTAACTGCATGGACACAGGGCTCAGTCGCCCTTTCATTGGTGTCCAGTGCAGTTCTATTTCCTTTGCTCCCTGTGTATGATTTGGCTTGTCTGACTAACCGACTTGGTGCTGACCTGTGGCTCTGTCTGACTACCTGCTCCGTGTATGACCCTTGGCTTTGTCGGATAATCATCCTGGTGCAGACCTGCAGATCTGGCTGACTAATATTCCGTGTTTGACTTCTGGCTTGTCTGACTCCCCGTTCTGGTGTTGACCTGGGGTTCTGTTCACTGCGTATCCAGCATACCAACACTTCAGTGGACATCTTATCTGGTGCAAACCTGTGGCTCTGGCTGACTACCCGCTCCGTGCATGACCTCTGGCTTGTCTGACCACCCAAACTGGTGCTGACCTGTGGCTCCATTTAACTGTACTCTAGTGTGGCCTTCCGTGCAGTTAGATATCCAATCTGGGACGGGCTTGTGGCTCTGGCAGACTACTCCTAGCTGCCTTCCCATTTGTCTGGCTTCTCCCAGGCGTGGACCTGTGGCATTGCAGACTACTCCTTGTCCCATCACTGGGACATATACCAAGAGAATCATACGGAAGCAGTCTTCTATTTCCGGTAGTTGTCGCTTGCTCCGTTGTGCGCTTCTCTTTATTACTGTATATTGTGATATTTATGTTTCTTTGTTGCTGCCTAATAAAGTTGGTGTTACCTTTTAGTACTTGTTCCGAGTTTTCTTGCCGGTGTATTGCTGGCAACATTTTGGCATATTACTTCGGATGCTTTCTTATTGACTAGGTTGTGATTGCTCCACCCAGTGGTAGCCTTTAAGTACTGTGCCCTGTCACTCATACAGGGCCCTTTCTTGGTGTTCCCGTTGCTTAGAGCTAGCTGCTGTTATCGTGTGATATCCTGTGTATGACCCAGACTGCCTGACTACTCTCTCTGATCCTGTTCCTGCTCCGTGTACTGACCCGGCTTGGCTGACGTTCCTGCTCCATGTACCAACTTGGATTGGCTACGTTCCTGCTCTGTGTACCGACCCGGCCTGCTGACGTTCCTGTTCTGTGCCTCCAGTCCGGTGCACTACCGCGTCCGGTAGAGAGTATCTCCTGTGCGCTGTCTTGAGCGTGCTGGCCCAATTGGTTGCCTTAAGTACTGCATTACCGTTCCGTGACTGCGACCCATTTGTGCCTTGCTGCCTCCTTCCTCCTTACCCAGGGCTGACGCGGATCTCGCTTGCTCACTATACACTTGGCTTGTTATTGTTTACCACTGGGGTTGGTCTCCTGGGCGCCTCAGTTAGTCTCCGCTCTTGTCAGTCGCCAAAAGCCCAAGCGCCCGTTACCAGGGCCATCCAGTACTCACCCGGGTAGGAGCTATTCTTTGGCACATTATACGCTGGCTTGTCACTACTCCGTTATTGAGGTTGGTCTCCTGGACGCCTCAGTCGGCTCTGTCACCCGGCAGTTGCCATCGAGCCTAGCGTTATTACAGCTGTTGTCCGGTACCGTTACCCTGGGTCGCAGTCTGTGTGTTTTCCTGGGTGTTCTGTTGTTCCTCCGGTTGCAGCACTAGTGGTAGTCCATTATCCATCTGGGCCTCGCTCATCCTTCCTGGGCCTAGTCGCTATTTTGGCACTCATCTTCAGAGAGTGCTTCTTGGGCCTCGCTATTAGGGCCTCCCAGCCTCCTGGCCTAATAGCATTTACCTTCAGTGTCTCTCTATATCACACGAACTGTTCCTGACCTGTGTCAGTATATGTATACTGGACCCGTGTGGGCTAATGTTATTTAGTAACCTGTCCTGTGTCAGTACTGTTTGTTAACTATTGCTGGACCCACGAGGGTTACTTTATTCTGTCTGGTTTCAATAAAACTGTGTTTTACCAAATTGCCTGCCTCTGAGTGTACTGAAAACCGTTACATTATCATTAATAATAAAAGGACAGATATATGTTTGTCCAATGCAGTCATGCGCAGTAGAGACTGCCCGAACACAGGATGCAGTCCAGCTCATTAGAGACTGCCCGAATGCTGTATGTTTATCTAATGCAGTCATGTGCAATAGATACCGTCTGAACACACAGAATACTGGGAGGTGTAGTTCTGCGTGACACTTTGGCCCATGTACACGGGCCTTTACACTAGTAAATATATATATCGTTTCTTCCACTGGTGACTCCTGTACTGAAAGGAACTAATTAAACTAATACACATGCCAAAGCAAATCTGACCACCCACAGAGGCAGAAAAGTCTAGACACGGGGACCAATATCACTATCTCCAGTACATACACTGCATAGCAATAGAGAAGGAAATAATTAGGAAATATATAAATATTCTAATTCAATACACTATCCTACTCTTCTTACATATTACCTCTTATGAGAAGGTCTCATATAGACAGGGATATAGAGGAAGATATCATACACATAACTTGTTAGCTACTTAATTTTGAAAGTTGCCGACTTCTAATTCTTAATTTAGTCCCCTCGGAGATAGCATGTCTACATGATAAATCCAGTAGGATTCTTTTCAACACTGAGCGGAAAAACGATTAGGACATGAAGTAGGGACATGTTCTATAGCAATAATCTTTAAAGTATTAAACCCACCTTGGGGGTAGCTGTTGAAGTGTTTTGGTACTGAATGGTCTAAATTCTTTTTGATTATATTCCTGTGCTCTCTAGAGCGATCTCTGAGTGCTCGTGTTCTGCAACCGACATATTGGATGTTGCAACCACAGGGGATCAAATAAGAAACAACTGTGACTTTATACCCTCATCTGATGAAGATCCACTTCACATGAGAACTTCATCGCACTCTTGTGGATACAACATAGTTACTGTTTGGGCAATTACACAAGAATCAATCTATTACGTGCAACTGTATCATATGACTTTAGCTGGTACCATATAGCTGCTCTCCGATCTTCCACGCCCTTGTCTTTTTTGTTTTAAAAGCATCCTGCAGATCCAGGGAAGCCAGAAATTCTCCTGGACACATCACTGCATTGACACAGTGGAAAGATTCCATCTAGTCGCGAGTATGGACAACAAAGGAGTGAGATCCTTGAGATCCAAGATAGGGCGACAGCCTCCATCCTTCAAAGAGGCTTGAATAAAAACTGAAACCTCTCTTGAGATGGAACCTGAGTCAGGACTCCCTTGTCCAAGACAGCCTTCACTGCCCTGTTGAAAAGACATAGCTTTTCTTGGCCTAGAGGGGTGTCACGGTTTGTTAAGACTCTCAGACGCAGGGTTAGGTAAAAACACAACTTTATTGAAAAGGTTAAGATAATCCCATAGACTTAGCTAGTCTAGAGATAGGGGGATCCACCTGAGGAGTAGCCCACTGAGCCAAGGCTGCATCAGAGAAGGAGAACAGCTTAGAAAACCTCCTGGAAAAAGAAAGACTCTTATCTGATGTTTTCTACTTATCCAGGATAACCTGGTCCAGAGTGGGATTAGGTGGAAACATAGTAATGGATTTCTTGCGCCTATGAAGAATCCCCTTCTCCACACTCCCCTTCCTCCAAATCAGCCTCAAAAGAACCCTCCTCAGAGGAATCTGAACGGTTAGGAATGCCAGGGGCCTTAGGGGCCACAAACCTGAATGAGGTGTGGGGTTTTCCAGGAGGGAAAGAGGGAACTGTGCTATAGAGGACTTTAAGTACATAACCCAATGTTCAATGCTGGAGGGCCCAGGCAGATAGTCAGAGGCCACAGCACATGAAGGACATAAATGTCCTGAATATTCTCTTTGGCATGAGGAACAATAATCAATGGGGTTTATAGACGCCCCTAAATCTTTAGCCCCAGGTCTAGCCCCACGTCCCTTAGGATAGACATCCTAACAGGAGAAGTGTGTAAACAGTAAGAGAGAACCCAAATATCACCCAATTTAATAAATCACCTCAGAAATCCCAAAAGAGTACTTATCTGGCAGGCGACTAGTTAACCTGTGGAGGAGTAAATTGCGCTCTTAAAGGCGCGGAATACAAAAATAAAAAATTTTGGACAGTGAATAAAAACTCCCAAAATACATACAGAACATATAAGTACTAATAAAAACTCATGATTCCATAGGGAAAAAGAGATAAGAGCCCCAGAACCAATTGAAATCAGCAGGGAAGGGATTAATACCACAAAACAGCCAAAAATGCTCCAAAGACCCAGTGAACAGATAGATAATTACCCAACATGAGTGCAGGAGTTATAAGGAACTCCAATGAAATCCCTGTGTGGAGGGGAACTGTGGGACAAGTGGACCATGGCACTCAAAGGGTGGCTCACCTTTTTGCAGGACTTCTTTCTTCATATTACCATTGAGCAGAAAGGAGCCTCAGAGAGACCCCTTCAAGAGAGGGTTGCATGATTCTCTCCCAGGGCTGCAAGGGGTCCACAAACATCACCTTATAATCTGGCAATTATCCAGGGGAAGCCAGTAATGGTAATCCGCCTAATGAGGGAATTTGTACACCCCATATCTAAGAATAAAATAATAACAAAACTAAATGTTACAGCTTACCTTGACTTCACCATCATCTGCAGGTGCGAGGCTTCAACCATGCTGCAGGCCTCTGTTTTATTTGTTTGCTTCCTGTAGTCTCCTCCTACCAACTTCCTCCCTCTGAGCTGCTCTCCTACTTCCTGTGGAGGGGTTTAAAGGGCAGACTGAGGCCTGACTCAGTTGTCCTTGCGTTGTTCACAGCAGTTCTGGTACCTTGGGCTCCGTGTATGACCTGGCTAGTCTTCCATCCATTCTAGTGCTGGCTTGTGGCTCTGTCTGACTATTCTTTTGCCTAACCCCTAATAGTGGACATCCAATCTGGTGCAGACTTATGGCTCTGGCTGACTACCTGAACTGTGTATGACCCGGCTTGTCTGACTACCCCCACTGGTGCTGACTTGTGGCTCTGTCTGACTACTCTTTAGTCTTTTTCCCTGGTGATCAGACACCCAATCTAGTGCAGGTCTGGGGCTCTGGTAGACTTGCATAGCTGACTGCAAGTGTGAGTCAGTTTTTACCCTTACTGGCTCCAGGTGTGAGTCAGTGATGTTTCCTTCTGACTGCAGGCTGAGTCAGACCTTATTCCTCATTGGATCAAGATCCTGGGTTCCTGTTCCAGTTCCGTTCCTGGTTCCAGCTGAGACTTTCAGTGGCTAAGGCCTAGTCTACAGTACAGTGGTTTAGCATTGCAACCTATTATTTCTGATAGCAGGCTTGCTGGCTATTACCCTGTGCTTATTCCTATTGTATATATTGTATATATCTTTATGTCATTTGTTAATAAATTGCATTAACTCACTGCACTGACTCCTGAACTTCTCTGGGTAACCGTGACAGTACGCAAGGGTCATGAGTTCAGATGGTGATGGTAACGTAGTTTTCCAAAGCATCTTGAATAGGATGGAGACACTGAGTCAACGATTGGACCAGTTGTCTTTAGCCATGTAGACTGTTTCGCAGCGTACTGCGAATCTCAAACAGATTTGTACCCAGCTGGTGGCTCCTTCTGACCCTCCTCGGGCACCAGTTCTCCCCACCTCAGTTGACACAGGCATGGTCAAGAGGTTGACGGGTTCCGCCCAGCTCCCATAGTGGTATGGTGGGGATCAGGATGGTTGCCGTAGCTTCCTTAATCAGTTGGGTATATACTTCGAGTTGGTACCCTACGCATTTCCGAACGAGCGCAGTAAAGTTGGCTTTTTGATCTCTCTCCTCACTGGTAGAGCATTGGCGGGGGCCAATCCAGAGACAAATAAACCAATTGTGAACCAATTGTGCATAATTTTTCGGAATTCGTGAATTCCTTTAGACAAGTTCGATAGATCAGGCCGCATGGTTCTGACTTCCAAACACTTGATGACCCTGCGTCAGGGTATATGCACAGTGGCTGACTACGCCATAGAATTCCATACTCAGGCGGCTGAGGTGGTTTGGAATAATAAAGCCTTGATGGCCATGTTTTTCCAAGGGATATGCGATACGATGAAAGATAAGATTGTGGCACGCAACCTTCCTAACGAATTGGACAGATTAATAGAGTTCTCTATTCTGATGGATACCAGAATCAGAGAGCGCCCTTCTTTTAAAGAGTACATGTGAAGGACCTATGGCAAGGTAGTTGGCCGTTATTCAGGCCCACCCTATCCTCCCTTGCCTCCCATGCCTCCTAGGTTCGTCCTGGACGAGATGGAGCCGATGCAGGTTGATGCTGTGGTCCGAGGGAGGCCTGTGGTAGAGAAGCATTCATGTAGACCTCTGGGTGAGGTATCCGCTCCTATCTCTGACCCTCCCTATCCTCCCTCTCCACCCATGCCTCCTGACCTAGTCTCTAAGAGTGGTGAGCCTAGAATGGTTGGGGACACCCGATTGTCCCGGGAGGAGAGGGCCTTTAGGAGGAGGGAGGGTCTCTGTCTGTATTGTGGGAGATCTGGACACTTGTTGTGTTCCTGTCCGGTACGACCGGAGAGACGCTCAAATGTTCGACCCGGTAAGGGGCAAATGATTGGCGAAATCTCCTTGGCTCAGGAGAATTTTCTGGACATGCCCATGTTGAAGGCCTGTATTTACTAGGCTAATAAATCAGTGTCGGATCCAGCTTTACTGGACACGAGGGCTGCTGGCTGTTTTATAGATGCAGAGTTTGCAGCCAGCAGGAATATTCCATTGTTGCCTTTGGAATCCCCTTTGGAGGTTGAGGCCATTGATGGTAGGCCATTACAGCCTTCACATATTAAGCATGAAACAGTATTGTTAACCCTGAGAATCGGAAACCTACATACGGAAACCCTGAAATTCCAGGTGATTAATTCTCTGCATCATACCATTGTCCTGGGATTTCCATGGGTACAAAAACACAATCTCAGGATGGACTGGCACAAGTTCGAGATCCTATCTTGGTCCCCACATTGTTCAGAGTCTTGTCTGACTTGTCCTGTACTGGTCCACCCTGGCCTCTAGTTCACTCCTTCCAGAGAAGTACTCGTCCTTTATTGATGTCTTCAGCGAAAGCCAGGCTGAGGCGCTACCTCCACACAGACCTTATGATTGTGCCTTAGATCTACTGCCCGGTTCTACACCTCCTAGGGGTCGTGTATATCTCTTGTCTGTGGAAGAGTACAAAGTTATGGAGGAATATGTGTCTGATGTGCTGGCTAGAGGCATTATTCGGAAATCCACATCCCCTGCTGGTGCTGGATTCTTTTTTGTCAAAAAGAAGGATGGTGCACTATGTCCATGTATTGACTTCCCTGGCCTAAACAAATAGTTGGTAAAAAAACGCTTATCCTATTCCATTGATTACTGAACTCTTCGACCGAGTCAGAGGGCCAAAAATATTTACTAAATTGGATCTAAGGGCAGCGTACAATCTGGTACGCATTAAGGAGGGAGACGAGTGGAAGACAGCTTTTAATACCAGGAATGGACATTATGAATATTTAGTGATGCCTTTTGGTCTATGCAATGCTCCAGCTGTCTTCCAGGAATTTATAAACAATGTTTTGAGAGAACTTTTACAAAGTTGTGTGGTGGTATACTTGGATGATATCTTGATACATTCTCCTACCCTGGAGATACACCAGGCTGACGTATCTAAGGTCCTGAGTCTCAAGTTTGAGAAATGTAAATTTCACAAACCCCAGGTGACATTCCTTGGCTATATTATTTCTGCTGCTGGATTTGCCATGGATCCTCAAAAATTGTCGGCCGTTCTCAATTGGCCTTGTCCAATGGGCCTTAAAGCAATCCAAAGAGTCCTAGGATTTGCTAAATAGTATTGGAAATGTATTAACGATTTTTCTTCCATTGTCAAACCTCTCATTGAAATGACTTGTAAAGGGGCCAAAACTACGGGATGGTCACAGGAGGCTATTGAAGCATTCGAAAAAATTGAAAGCTGCCTTTGCTACAGCTCCAATTCTAGAACATTCTGATCCCTCCTTACCGTTCACTTTGGAGGTTGACACCTCAGAAGTAGGCGTAGGTGCCGTGTTGTCACAGCGTTCGGCTCCTGCAGAGGCTCTGCGTCCCTGTGGATTTTTCTCAAAAATGTTGTCCAAGGCAGAAAGATTATACCAGATTGGGGACAGAGAGTGGAGACACCTCCTGGAAGGTACAAAGTCTCCTATCCTAATCCTGACGGATCATAAAAATTTGATCTCTCTCTTGGAGGCTAAGCTCCTGTCTGCAAGACAAGCTCGTTGGGCACTATTCTTGTCACAATTCAGTTTTGTAGTCTCCTACCTTCCGGGGTCCAAAAACGTCAAGGCAGATGCGTTGTCTCGCCAGTTCTGTTTTCCAACAAGGGAAGAGGTTCCTCCCTCTCAGATCATTCCTGCTGATCATATTCTTGCTACGATTTGTACCTGTATCACCTATCCTCTGGGTGAGGAGATTTTGGCTGCCCAGGCTGCCGCTACTGTTGAGAGACCCGAGGGTCGTTGCTTTGTGCCGGCGCAATTGTGTATTAAATTGCTGGAGACTTACCATGCTTCTAAAAGTAGCTGGTCACATTGGTCGGGACCAATTGATATGGTCCTTGTCACAAGTCTTCTGGTGGCCTAGTCTGAGAGCCGGTTGTACGGCGTTTTGTCACGGTTACCCAGAGAAGTTCAGGAGTCAGTAAGGTTTAGTTAATGCAGTTTATTAACAAATGACATACAGCGGATATGTACAATATATACAATAAGAATAAGCACAGGGTAATAGCCAGCAAGCCTGCTATCAGAAATAATAGGTTGCAAAGCTAAACCACTGTGCTGGAGACTAGGCCTTAGCCACTGGAAGTCTCGGCTGGAACCAGGAACAGGAACCCAGGATCTTGATCTGAAGAGGAATAGGGTCTGACTCAGCCTGCAGTCAGATATGCGAGTCTACCAGAGCCCCAGGCCCGCACTATATTGGGTATCTGATCACCAAGGGAAAAGACGAAAGAATAGTCAGACAGAGCTACAAGTCAGCACCAGAGGGGGTAGTCAGACAAGCTGGGTCATACACAGATCAGGTAGTCATCCACAAGTCTGCACCAGATTGGATGTCCACTATTAGGGGTTAGGCAAAAGAATAGTCAGACAAAGCCACAGGTCAGCACCAGAATGGATGGAAGACTAGCCAGGTCATACACGGAGCCCAATGCAACAGATCTGCTTTGAACAACAACGCAAGGGCATCTGAATCAGGCCTCAGTCTGCCCTTTAAACCCCTCCACAGGAAGTAGGAGGAGCAGGTCAGAGGGAGGAAGTAGGAAGTTGGTAGGGGGAGACTACAGTAAGCAAACAGATAAAACCAAGGCCTGCAGCATGCTTTGAAGTCTCATGCCTGCAGGTGATGCTGAAGTCAAGGTAAGCTGTAACAGTAACCCCCCCTCAAAAGCCCCCTCTCTGTGGAGCCGGCCGGGGTTTGTCAGGGAATCGAGCATGAAACCTGCGTACCAGTAAAGGAGCGTGGACATCACTGGCAGGTATCCAGGAGCGCTCCTCAGGACCATAGCCCTTCCAATGAATAAAATATTGTAAGCACCCTCTAATCACACGGGAGTCCAAAATGGTTTGTACCTCATATTCCTCGTGAGCTGCAACTCTCATGAGGGAGGACGGACAGGAGCTGAAGTATACCGGTTGCAGACCAAGGGCTTCAACAGGGAAACATGGAACACATTATGGATGCGCATAGTGGCTGGAAGCTCCAACGCATAAGCAACTGGGTTAATCTTGCGTAACACACAGAAAGGACCAATGAATCGAGAAGCCAATTTGCCACAAGGAACCTGGAGGTGCAAGTTACGGGAAGACAACCACACTCTGTCCTCTATTTGGAAGGTAGATACCGGCAGTCGCCTACGGTCAGCCTGTCTTTTCTGTCGCTGCACAGAATCACATAGGGTATGCTGTAGCCGTACCCACGAGGAACAGAGCGCCCTTAAATGCTCATCCAGAGCCGGAATTTCTTGTGCTTGGAAGGTCTCGGGGATAGCAGAGGGTTGGAACCCATAATTGACCAGGAACGGGGAACTCTTAGTGGAACTCCGCCCAAGGTAACAGGGTAGCCCAGTTATCGTGATGGTCAGAGATATAGCAGCGGAGAAACTGTTCCAAGACTTGATTAGACCTCTCTGCCACACCGTTGGACTACGGATGATACGAGGAGGAGAATGCCAATTGAATACCCATTTGCGTACAAAAGAACCTCCAGAAATGGGACACAAACTGGTTTCCTCTATCGGACACAAATAATTTAGGAATGCCATGGAGACGGAAGACCTCTCTAGCAAATACCACCGCCTATTCCTGCGTGGATGGTAACCTTTTCAGTGGCACAAAGTGGGCCATCTTAGAAAACTTATCTACAATCATTAGAATGACTATATAACCCATGGAACTTGGAAGTTCAACCATAAAGTCAATGGATAGATGTGACCAGGGGCATCCCCCATTGGCCACTGGCTGAAGCAAGCCCACTGGTAGGTGTCTAGGAGACTTGGTTTGAGCACAAGTCGTACATGCAGCCGTGAAAGCGGTACAGTCAGCCCGAAGACTAGGCCACCAAAATACTCCAGACACGGACCATATCAATTGATCTCCACCAATGTGACCCACAACTTTAGAGGCATGATATGTCTCCAACAACTTGATGCGCAACTGTGCAGGAACAGAGCAACGACCATCAGGTTTATCAGGAGGAGCAGAGTCTTGGGCTGCTAGAATCTCCTCTCCTAGAGGAGAAGTAATACAGGTACGAATCGTAGCGAGAATACGATCAGCCTGGAATAATCGGAGAAGGTGGAACTCTTCTCTGGATGGGGTACAAAACTGGTGCGATAATGCATCTGCACATACATTTTTAGAGCCAGGAAGATAGGAAACCACAAAATTAAAGTGGGACAGAAACAGTGCCCATCTGGCCTGCCTACAATACAAGCGTTTGGCTTCAGAGAGATAAATTAGGTTTTTGTGGTTGGTTAAAATCAAGATAGGAACTTTAGTACCTTCAAGCAGATGCCTCCATTCTTTCAAGGCCAGGACAATAGCCAGTAATTCTCTGCCCCAATCTGGTAAAGCATTTCAGCTTTGGACAGTTTCTTAGAAAAGAACCCACATGGACGTAGGGCCTCACCAGGAGCTGAGTGCTGGGACAGCAATGCTCCCACTCCGACCTCCGATGCATCGACCTCCAGGGTAAAGGGCAGGGAGGGATTGGGATGCGCTAGTACGGGACCTGCCGCGAAGGCTGCCTTGAGCTTTTCGAAAGCCAGAATAACCAGTTCTAACCACTCTGAGGTTTTTGCCCCTTTACAAGTCATGTCCGCCAGGGCATTTACAATGGCAGAGAAATTCTTAATGAATTTTCTGTAATAATTCGCGAAACCCAGAAACCTTTGGATTGCTTTGAGTCCCTTAGGACGTGGCCAATTCACAACAGCGGACAATTTCTGAGGGTCCATGGAGAAACCGTCAGCGGAAATTACATAGCCCAGGAATGTGACTTGAGGTCTGTGGAATTCATATTTTTCAAGTTTACAAAACAACTTGTTCTCACGTAATAGGCTCATGACTCTGGATCCATCAGACTGATGAGTCTCCAATGTAGGATAGTGAATTAGGATGTCATCCAAATACACAACCACGCAACTTTGAAGGAGTTCTCGTAACACATCATTTATGAACTCCTGGAAGACAGCTGGGGCATTACACAATCCGAAGGGCATGACTAAGTACTCATTGTGTCCATCCCGGGTATTGAACGCAGTCTTCCATTCATGCCCTTCTTTAATTCGTACCAAGTTGTGTGCGGCTCTCAGATCGAGTTTCGTAAATATCTTTGACCCTTTGACCGGTCAGTGATCAGGGGTATAGGATATGGATTCTTTACCAATATCTTGTTTAGACCACAAAAGTCAATGCATGGATGTAATTCTCCGTCCTTCTTTTTGGCAAAAAAAAAATCCAGCACCAGCAGGCGATGTGGATTTACGAATGATGCCTCTGGCCAGTGCATCAGACACATACTCCTCCATGGCCTTATTCTCCTCCACAGACAAGGGGTAAGTACGGCCCCTTGGAGGTGTAGTACCAGGCAACAATTCCAATGTGCAATCATATGGTCTGTGAGGAGGAAGGACCTCAGCCTGACTTTCGCTAAAAACGTCTATGAATGATGTATACTCCTCCAGAAGGAGTGGAGTCGAGGCTTAAGTAGCTCTCACGGGGCAAGACAGACAAGACTTTGAGCATTGTGGAGACTAGCCCAAGACATCACAAGTGTGCCAATCTATCCTGGGGTTATGTTTTTGTACCCAAGGGAACCCCAGGAACATGGCATGATGCGGAGAGTTAATAATCTGAAATTTCAGGGTTTCAGTAGGCAGGAATCCTACCCTCAGGGTTAACAAGGCGGTCTCATGCATAATATGTGAGAGCTGTAATGGTCTACCATCAATGGCTTCTACAGCCAGAGGGGAAGCAAGAGGCAACAATGGGATATTCTTACTGGCTGCAAATTCCGCATCCATAAAGCAGCCAGCAGCCCCTGTGTCCAGTAGTGCTGGAACTGAGGCAGATTTATTTGCCCAATAAATACAGGCCTTCAACTTGGGCTTATCCAAAACATTTTCTGGGGACAAGGAAATGCCACCAATCACTTGTCCCCGAATGGATCTTGAGTTTGTGTGTCTCTCAGGACGAATCGGACAGGACCGCAATAGATGTCCTGCCTTACCACAGTAAAGACAAAGTCCCTCCCTCCTCCTAAAGGCTCTCTCCTCCCTTGAAAGCTGAGTCACACCCACCATCCTAGGTTCGCCACTCTCAGAGACCAGAACAGGAGGCATGGGAGGTGAAGGAGGGTCAGAATCCTGAGGAGTTGTCTCCTCTTGAGGCCTCTGCAGGCGCTCAGCAACCGAGGGTCTCCCCCTGACTATGGTATTATCACGGTGCCCATGATTCTCTGTGCGACATTCTTAATTCCGGGTTTGTGTTTGGCTGTTTCTTATTGGTGCTAGCTGGCTAGCCTCTCCCAGGGCTAGCCTTTATATACGCCCTCCTGTCACTAGGCAGTTGCCCTTTCGTGGTGTTCCTGACCTTACGTTATTCTGTGCTCCTGTTCCGTGTTGATCCGGTTTTCGTCTGACCTTGTTCCTGTTCCGCTCCTGTGTACTGATCCAGGCTTTGGCCGACTACCACTCCTGTGTACCGATCCAGGCTTTGGCTGACTACCGCTCTCAGTGTACAGATCCAGGCTTTGGCTGACTACCGCTCTCAGTGTACAGATCCAGGCTTTGGCTGACTACCGGTCTCTGTGTACCGATTCAGGCTTTGGCTGACTACCACTCCTGTGTACCGATCCAGGCTTTGGCTGACTACCGCTCTCAGTGTACAGATCCAGGCTTTGGCTGACTACCGCTCTCAGTGTACAGATCCAGGCTTTGGCTGACTACCGGTCTCTGTGTACCGATTCAGGCTTTGGCTGACTACCGCTCTCTGTGTACAGATCCAGGCTTTGGCTGACTACCGCTCTCTATGTACAGATCCAGGCTCTGGCTGACTTCCTCTCTCTGATACTGATCCAGGCATTGACTGACTTTCGCTCCTTGTGTTGCCCTCGCTATTATTGTCAGTCCTCTCATTGTTGCCTCCGGTTGCGCTACTCGCTGCCTGTGTATCTCTGTGGCCTCCGTTACGTACACCCAGTCTGTGCTATCCGGTCACTAGCGGTTACCATTGCCAATCCATATTACTAAGCTCAGCCTGTGATTCTCTGTGGCCTCCGTTACGTACACTCAGTCTGTGCTATCCGGTCACTAGCGGTTACCATTGCCAATCCATATTACTAAGCTCAGCCTGTGATTCTCTGTGGCCTCCGTTACGTACACCCAGTCTGTGCTATCCGGTCACTAGCGGTTACCATTGCCAATCCATATTACTAAGCTCAGCCTGTGATTCTCTGTGGCCTCCGTTACGTACACCCAGTCTGTGCTATCCGGTCACTAGAGGTTTCCTTTGCCAATCCATTATGCTAAGCTCAGCCTGTGATTCTCCATGGCCTCCGTTATGTACACCCAGTCTGTGCTATCCGGCCACTAGCAGTTACCGTTGTCAGCTCATTACACTCATTCAGCCTGTGACCCGGTAGAGCCTCCTCTGTTGCTTGTTGCACCAGATACCAGGCTGCCTTACCCGGTATTCGGTAAGGCCTGTAGAGCCTCCTCTGTTCCTTGTTGCACCAGATACCAGGCTGCCTTACCCGGTATTCGGTAAGGCCGATAAAGCCTCCTCTGTTCCTTGTTGCACCAGTTACCAGGCTGCCTTACCCGGTATTCGGTAAGGCCGGTAGAGCCTCCTCTGTTCCTTGTTGCACCAGTTACCAGGCTGCCTTACCCGGTATTTGGTAAGGCCAATAGAGCCTCCTGTATTGTATTGCTATTTGTATGCCCTGACCTGTGTCAAACTTTCTTACTGCTGTTTGTAGAGTTTGGACCCGTGAATGGCCTTGTTGCGCTTTATATTGCCTAATAAAGCTTTTCTATTTTATCCTACCAAATTGTCTGAGTGTTCAATAAAACCGTGACAGTTATCCACCTGCATAGGTTCGGTATCCTCTGACATAAGCCAAAGAGGCATGGGAGGCGAGGGAGGATAGGGTGGGCCACAATAACGAGAAGACATTCTGTTTGAGGACCTCCGCAGGTACTCCTTAAATGAGGGTCTCTCTTTGATTCTGGTATGCATCAGAATACAAAAGTCAATCAGCCTGTCCAAGTCATTAGGTAGATCGCGAGCAGCGATTTCATCTTTCATTGTGTCACAGAGCCCTTGGAAAAACATGGCCATCAGAGCTTCGTTATTCCAGTCTACCTCGGCTGCTTGGGTATGGAACTCTATAGTATAATCGGCCATCGTGCGAGTACCCTGATGTGGGGTCATAAGGTGCTTGGATGCCAAGGCCACGCGGCCTGGCCTATCAAAGGCTTGCTTAAACAATCTCAGAAATTACGTAAATATCATGAACAATAGGTTTGTTTGTCTCCCATAACTGATTGGCACATGCCAGCACCCTGCCCGTCAGAAGGGATATAAGAAAAACGACCTTACTGAGCTCATTAGGAAAGGCATACCGTACCCACTGCAACCATCAGGATCCCCACCATACCGCTGTGGGAGCTGAGTGGAACCTGTCAACCTCTTGACCATGCCTGCGTCAGGAGAGGTGGGAACTACTGGTGCCTGGGAGGACTCAGGAGCGGCCACCAGATGATTACAGATTTGTTCAAGGCTCACAGTGCGCTGTGAAACCGTTTGCATGGCTAAAGACAACTGATCCAGTCACTGACTCAGTGTCTCCATCCTTTCTAGGATGCTTTGAAAAACTGCATTACCATCACCGTCTGAACTCATGGCCCTTGCGTACTGTCACGGTTACCCAGAGAAGTATAGGAGTCAGTACAGTTTAGTTAATGCAGTTTATTAACAAATGACATACAGCGGATATGTACAATATATACAATAAGAATAAGCACAGGGTAATAGCCAGCAAGCCTGCTATCAGAAATAATAGGTTGCAAAGTTAAACCACTGTGCTGGAGACGAGGCCTTAGCCACTGGAAGTCTCGGCTGGAACCAGAAACAGGACCTGGAACAGGAACCCAGTGTCACCCGCATCCCTGACCTCTCTTCCGGAGCCTGCCATCACACGCTGTCTCAATGCTTGGCGTGCTTCTTCCCGCCTCCACCGCGTCTGCAGTCCCTGGCGCCTCCTCTCCGATCCTCTTCCTGACCGATGCCACTTTGCACTGGCGCAAGGTGCCGCCGGCTTGGTCTTTTCACCTGTAGTGTCAGGCGTTGCGTGCGGATGACGCAAATCGCGACGCCTTTATCCTTCCCTCAGTCCCTGGCTGCAGCGCACTATTACAGTGTTCTGTAGCCAGGTAGATGCTGCTTCCTGAGCTCCTGTTTAGAGCAGCTTCTTGCCCAGTGCTATCCTCTCTTGTTCAGTCCAGAGTTCTCTTGTCCAGTCCTGCTATACGTTTATGACCCTGCCTGAACTTTGACTAATCTCTTGCCTAGTGATTCCAGTCCTGCTATCTGTGTATGACCCTGCCTGACCACTGACCCTTCTCTTGTCTAGTGAACCCAGTCCAGCTCCTAATTGTGTATGACCCTGCCTGGCATCAGATTATTCTCCTGCCGTGTGTCTCCTGTGTTTGGAGGTCCAGTGTGGGTCACAGCTATTCCTCTGACCTGTTCTCTGAGCGAACTCCTGTAATCCTTGCTCCTACTACCCAGTGGAGAGTTTCATCTACTGCTGTGGCCTACGCTCTCCATCCACGCACTCCACTCCTCGCTCTCTAGCCTGCACTCTCCCCTGCAGGAGAGTTCGTGATGTTTATTGTCAGGCCATCCTGGTCTTTCTTCCAGCTTCTCTGGAGTTTGTCATCCAGCCTAGCGGTTGGCTCCTCAACTGGCCGTAGCCACAGCAAGGTCTGACAATAGGCAGCCAACGCACGACCAGCTTCGCACCCCAGCACTCCCTCTCTTGCAGGTTTCCTGCAATTGGGTGACACCAAGGATCTTGATCCGAAAAGGAATAGGGTCTGACTCAGCCTGCAGTCAGATATGCAAGTCTACCAGAGCCCCAGGCCCGCACAATATTGGGTGTCTGATCACCAAGGGAAAAGATGAAAGAATAGTCAGACAGAGCCACAAATCAGCAGCAGAGGGGGTAGTCACACAAGCCAGGTCATACACAGATCAGGTAGTCATCCAGAGCCACAAGTCTGCACCAGAATGGATGTCCACTATTAGGGGCTTAGGCAAAAGAATAGCCAGACAAAACCACAGGTCAGCTCAGAGGGAGGAAGTAGGAAGTTGGTAGGAGGAGACTACAGTAAGCAAACAGATAAAACAGAGGCCTGCAGCATGCTTTGATTTTTGCCAGAGAGGTCTTCCGACAATTTTATCCCGGTTCTGGAAAAGTGTCTGTGCTCAAATGGGAATTCAGTTGGCATTTTCATTTGCATATCGCCCACATTCTAATGGCGCGGCAGAGAGAGCCAATCAAGCCCTGGAGCAATTTCTCCGATGCTATATTGCTGATCACCACGATAATTGGGCTGATCTGTTGCTCTGGGCGGAATTTGCTCGGAATAGTGTGGTTAACTCCTCGACTAGGAATTCTCCTTTTCTGAATAATTATGGGTTCCAACCCATGGTCCTGCCTGAGACTTTCCAAGTACAGTCCATTCCGGCTCTGGATGAGCATTTGAGGGCCCTCCGTGCATCTTGGGTTAAGGTGCAGCAACCTTATGTGATTCAGTGCAGCGACAAAACAGGCAGGTGGACCGGAGGCACTTGCCTGCTCCCAATTTTGAGGTGGGTGTCAGAGTTTGGTTGTCTTCCCGTAACTTGCACCTTCATGTTCCCTGTGGCAAGTTGGCACCTAGATCCACTGGGCCTTTCCGTGTGTTGTGCAAAATTAATCTGGTGGCCTACGTTTTGGAATTGCGTGCAAGCATGCGGATACATAATGTGTTCCATTTTTCCCTACTAAAACCCTTGGTCTGCAACCGGTATACTTCAGCTCCTGTTCGTCGTCCTCACGTGAGAGTTGCAGATCACGAGAAATATGAGGTCCAAACCATTCTGGACTCTCGTTTGGTTCGAGGGCGTCTACACTACTTTATTCATTGGAAGGGTTATGGTCCAGAGGAGCGCTCCTGGATACCTGCCAGTGATGTCCACGCTCCTGTATTGGTACGCAGGTTTCATGCTCGATACCCAACTGCATTTGCACTCTAGGAGGCAAAAAATCCCCAAATTCCAACTGATTTAGAGGCCTAACTTTAAAGAGAGTTAAAAGTTCAATTTAAAGGGAAAGTAACATCTAATATCTCCCAGTTACTTTACTATGGCCAGAAAATTCTCATGGCACCTATTAATTTTTTCTTCTGTCATTGTTAAAGAGAGAACATTTTCAATCAGCCCTACATGACATATCAATGGAGGTGGACTTGATAGTTGCTGGAAGGTTCAGGTATATTTTATCAAAAGCAATGAACTGTACACATCTCTGGTCCTTAAAGGGGAACATTTACATCAGACAAACTTGTGCTGTTTGCTTTAATAAGTAAAACTAGATTAGCATAGGGGTTTTTAAAAAATCTTACTTACCTAGTACTGAAGATATGCAGAGTTAAAATCTGGCACTTCCACAATGTGCAGCACACAGTATGTGCGGCACAATGCCTCAGAACTTCCCACCTCCCTCCCAGCTGCCCCAGGGAGCTCGTTCACGCTTCCCTTCGAGGTGGCATTTATGTGGGCTATCTTTACAGCAAGCTCCATTTACCATGCTACTGAGGTTGGCGGTGGTGCTTATTTAAGGCTTAACAAAAAAAAAAATAATCAGAATGTGACATAAATGCTATCTTTTCCTGCCTGATGGGACCTCAATAAAAAGAGTATTTTAAAGTAGAACTGTCACCTGGAATTTGTTTGCATATTAGAAAATGTTATTCATAACTACATATCTGTTATGCTAGCCAAAAGACTAGCAGATGTATAATTTTGAAGATATTCACAGTTTTTATGAAAGTGAGTGAAAAGTTTCATTAAAAGCTTCATTAGAATAGAGAACCATACTCCGATACTTCACCATAAAAACATGAAAGTATGAATATTTCCTAAAATGCATAAGCAGTTTTTAATTACATTTTCAGATATTCAAACCTGAATTCTAGGTGTTAGGTGCCCTTTAAGCAGAATATACACTGTGCTGGTTCTATTGTAAAGCATGCTCAGGTGCAGAATCAAATTAAAGAAGAAATTAAGAAAAACAATCTAGCTGTTCGACACTTCAAGAAATAATACAAGTGGAGAGATATGAAAAACAAGAGAACCACTCAGCCAGTCACTGAATGTAAGGCACACAGTCTAGTATGTAATACATTAATTAATAAATATAAATAAATAAAATGGATTGTACTGCTTGAGCACATTTCTTACCACCAGCCCTGCCCATATATAAACTCCACTGCGAACAGTTGTTGAAGGATATTCCCAATCACTTATAAGAAACATTACTCCAAAACTTATTTGCACCACCCCAATAAGGATCTGCACTGTCTGTAAAAGATCAAAATAGACACAGTTAAACACAAGGACAATTTTTTGATGAACATTAGTATCTTTACAGGCCAGGTATTAATTTGTGTGCAGTATAAGACTTTTTAAAAAAAAAAAAAAAGTCAACTAAAACAATATGTGTACCTCTCCAGATATTATTCTTTTTATATGCAATCCTAAAAATCATAGGACTAATATAAGTATTTCAGAAGTATCTACTACTGTTTTTCACCATGGAGTCTGTTAGGCAAGAAAACAATGCATACAATAACATAATTAAATTAACACACAGATAACCAATGGTGGAGAAATAAGCATAGGTCTGTAGTTGTAGTTTTCATAAATAATTAACAAAATTCAACCATCAAAAGGATTTTCAGGAAGACAATTCAGTATAACTTAACACATACGGTTGCATTGCTTCGCCCTAAAGCTAGAAGGTATATGCCCACAAACATATGCACAACTGTCCACCTCTCAAATCTCCTGTGAAACATGGGGTGACTTATAACCCCTTAAAGGCCACAAATGAAAGAACAAGGGGCGAGAGGTTGGTATTACACACTTTATTGTTCACATATGACCCTAGCCCTATTTATACCCTTCCACTATCACTACCTGTCCTGAGACCCTACCTGCCAACACAATCAACTAATACTATTCCAATCTAACTGTAAACCCCATTATCCAACTGTCTTAATTTGAATAAAAAAGAATGGTAAATTATCTGCTTACATAATTACCTAAACAATAGCTATCCCATAATAAATTACCATGATTAACAACCTTACTAATTGCTACCCACTACAACTACACGTTCCCTCCTAAATGGTCTGGGGAAATTTAATTATTGCTAAATGGGAAAAGGTAGCCTTATATATAATTTAGGTAATGTGGACTCAGATCAGATAAATATTATATATACTTTAAATAATCAAAATTGCAATATTAAAATATATAAACTATCCCATAAGCCCCAGAACAAGAGGCATAATGAACTTTATCTTTTTTAGTTTTGTGGGTCTTTTCTGACTCAATATATTTCCCCTTAAAACACATTACAGAAAGACAAACGCATTTCAGAAAAAAAGTGAAATCAATTAATTATACAATAGACTCATGCATTCGTTTTCAAAAATTTTTTAATTTTACAGAAAATCATGATAAGATTGAGATAAGATTCAGATTTCAACAACATACTGTCACAATTTGTAAGAACTCTGAGACAATTTGGTAAGATAAAACCAGCTTTATTGAGAAAAATAAGGAACACAGTGTCCCCTTCACAGGTCCATATCCGGACAGTACCGTGGCACTTCCCAAATCTGACACAGGTCAGGGTACAAAAATACGCAACACAGAACAATACAATATGTAAGCGGCCCAAGTAGCTAGACGGTAGGTGACAGCAGGGCAGAATCCCCAGAAACTAGGGAAGGAATAGCAAGCAACCAGGACACTGCAGAGTGACCCAGTCCAGGTAACCGGAGACAACAATGACAGACACTAGCCTGCGCTAGGCCTGGAGGCTAGGGTTCCTGGAGGTAGTACTGGCACACTCGGCAGGGAGTAATCCCTGGAGACTGGTTAATCGGAGGCAACACAGGCAGGCACAGACACAGGACCTGCCACAGAGGACTGAGGTAACCGAAGGCAACACGGACAGACTCAGGCACAGGCTCAGGAGATAGAGGTAACCGAAGGCAACACTGACAGGGTCAGGCACAGGCACAGGCTCAGGAGACTGAGGTAACCAAAGGCAACACTGACAGGCACATGCTCGGGCTCAGGAGACTGAGGTAACCAAAGGCAACATTGACAGGCACAGGCTCAGGAGACTGAGGTAACCGAAGGCAACACTGACAGGCTCAGGCACAGTCTCAGGAGACTGAGGAGCAGGAGGCGCTACTGACACGCACTGGCTAGGTACTAGTCTAGGAGACTAGAATAACGGGAGGCCATGAATCGTAAACAGCCACAGCCAGGATCAATGTACTAAGCGTTGTCAGCCAAGCCAAGATAGGTACACAGAGAGCAGTAGTCAGCCACAGCCAGGATTAGTACACAGAGAGCGATAGTCAGCCACAGCCTGGATCGGACACAAAGCAGTCGTCAGCCACAGCCTGGATCGTTACACAGAGAGCAGTAGTCAGCCACAGCCTGGATCAGTACACAGAGAGCGGTAGTCAGCCACAGCCGGGATCTGTAGGCTGTACAGGTCTTTCAAGGTATGCAGTAAACTCCAACATAGTCTGTATAGCCATGGACAACTGGTCCAATCATTGCTCTTGTGCGTCCATACTCCAAAGGAGATTCTGGGAGCTACCTTCACCAGCCTTGTCTGAGGTCATGGCCCTTTCGTACTGTCGTGGTTTGTAAGAATTCTCAGACAACTTGGTGAGGTAAAATCAGCTTTATTGAGAATAATAAGGAACACAGTGTCCCCTTCACAGGTCCAGATCCGGACAGTAACGTGGCACTTCCCAAATCTGACACAGGTCAGGGTACAGAAATACGCAACACAGAACAATACAATATGGTCAGGAACAGAAGACAGGAACAGAACCTCAGCAGTACCACCTAGGAAGCGGCCCAAGTAGCTAGACGGTAGGTGACTGCAGGGCAGAATCCCCAGAAACTATGGAAGGAATAGCAGGCAACCAGGACACTGGAGAGTGACCCAGTCCAGGTAACCGGAGACAACAATGACAGACACTAGCCTGCACTAGGCCTGGAGGCTAGGGTGCCTGGAGGTAGTACTGGCACACTCGGCAGGGAGTAATCCCTGGAGACTGGTTAATCGAGGCAACACAGGCAGGCACAGACACAGGACCTGCCACAGAGGACTGAGGTAACCGAAGGCAACACAGACAGGCTCAGGCTCAGGCACAGGCTCAGGAGATAGAAGTAACTGAAGGCAACACTGACAGGCTCAGGCACAGGCTCAGGAGACTGAGGTAACCAAAGTCAACACTGACAGGCTCAGGCACAGTCTCAGGAGACTGAGGTAACCAAAGTCAACACTGACAGGCTCAGGCACAGTCTCAGGAGACTGAGGAGCAGGAGGCGCTACTGACATGCACTGGCTAGGTACTAGTCTAGGAGACTAGAATAACGCAAGGCCATGAATCATAAAAAGCCACAGCCAGGATAGATGTAATAAGCATTGTCAGCCAAGCCAAGATAGGTACACAGACAGCGGTAGTCAGCCACAGCCAGGATCGGTACACAGAGAGCGGTAGTCAGCCACAGCCTGGATTGGTACACAGAGAGCGGTAGTCAGCCACAGCCTGGATCGGTACACAGAGAGTGGAAGTCAGCCACAGCCTGGATCGGTACACAGAGAGTGGTAGTCAGCCACAGCCTGGATCGGTACACAGAGAGCGGCAGTCAGCCACAGCCTGGATCTGTACACAGAGAGCGGTCGTCAGCCACAGCCTGGATCGGTACACAGAGAGCGGTCATCAGTCACAGCCTGGATCGGTACACAGAGAGCGGTCGTCAGCTACAGCCTGGATCGGTACACAGAGAGCGGTCGTCAGCCACAGCCTGGATCGGTACACAGAGAGCAGTAGTCAGCCACAGCCTGGATCGGTACACAGAGAGCGGTAGTCAGCCACAGCCTGGATCGGTACCAGAGAGCGGTAGTCAGCCACAGCCTGGATCGGTACACAGAGAGCAGTAGTCAGCCACAGCCTGGATCAGTACACAGAGAGCGGTCGTCAGCCACAGCCTGGATCGGTACACAGAGAGCGGTAGTCAGCCACAGCCTGGATCGGTACACAGAGAGCAGTAGTCAGCCACAGCCTGGATCAGTACACAGAGAGCGGTAGTCAGCCACAGCCTGGATCGGTACCAGAGAGCGGTAGCCAGCCACAGCCTGGATCGGTACACAGAGAGCAGTAGTCAGCCACAGCCTGGATCAGTACACAGAGAGCGGTAGTCAGCCACAGCCTGGATCGGTACACAGAGAGCGGTAGTCAGCCACAGCCTGGATCGGTACACAGAGAGCAGTAGTCAGCCACAGCCTGGATCAGTACACAGAGAGCGGTAGTCAGCCACAGCCTGGATCGGTACCAGAGAGCGGTAGCCAGCCACAGCCTGGATTGGTACACAGAGAGCAGTAGTCAGCCACAGCCTGGATCAGTACACAGAGAGCGGTAGTCAGCCACAGCCTGGATCGGTACCAGAGAGCGGTTGTCAGCCACAGCTGGGATCGGTACACAGAGAGCGGTAGTCAGCCACAGCTAGGATCGGTATACAGAGAGCGGTCGTCAGCCACAGCTGGGATCGGTACAGAGAGTGGTAGTCAGACACAGCCAGGTTAAGTACACAAAGCGTAGTCAGTCACAGCCAGTATCGGTACACAGAGCAAACCAGCCACAGCGAAAATCGGAACCCAGAGAGCGGTAGTCAGGCAGTCCAGGTCGGCAACGGGATCAAGGCAACGGAGACAGGAGCAAGGTCAGGTAAAACCGGATCATACACGGAGCAGGAATCACAGCAACAAATGCCAGATACAGGAACACCATGAAAGGGCACCAAAGAAATGACAGGGCAGAGTATAAAAACGCTCACACTGGGAGGATCAGAACCCAGTGGCCAATAAGGGCCCAGCAGGAAGGATGCAGGAAGTAGCAATGTCGCCTGCACAGAAGATCACGGACACCGTGATACATACTAAATGGTTAGTGAACGAAAGTAAAGAGTACCGAACAACAATTTCAGTAGTCGATTCTTTCATTCATTTGTGCCCTTTCAGCAGGGAAAGTGGGATGGGATTGGATAAAGGGTAGAGAGAAGAAGTGATGGATACCCAGGAAAGCAATACATTCCTGGCAGGAGGGGAGGGGAATTCACCTTGGTTACGGCTGTAATTATTGGTTGCAACAACGTATGAATCTCTGTTTTAGCTTTATTGCTCTGGCCAATTCTGATTTCCAGGTGGATAGCCTCTCAAACTTTTACAACTGGGATGCCCCATGTTTTCCTTATTTTCAATAGCAGACAGAAAAGAAACAGCGTGGCTTGTAATCAGCATCTCATCTCCTTGCAGTGCAGTTCATTTTTGGAAAAAACACACACACAATTTATCTCTTCTAATTCTTTTAGTGCTGGATGTAGTACTAGAGTATGTAGGTAGGTTAGCATAGCATAGAAGATAACTTACCTACCTAATTAATTATGTAATAGCTATCATATAATTAATAGCTAGGACAGCTAGTAAATGCAGGTATAATGGGTAGGTAGGTAGGTAGATTAGGGTATATAATTCCAGCAACTACACCTGTTATTCCTGACTGTGTGTTAAAATAATTTAAAACACGGTAAAGTTATCTGCTCAAACTTCAGTAAACTGCACACAAATAGGCAGGCCAGGAAGTACTACTGTTCAAACTTGGCTGATCACCTGCACGCAATTGGCAGGCACCATATGTGCAGCACAGAGTGTTTCATCCAGACTCCACTGCTGTCTCCAGCATACAAGCTTGTTATTTCTGGGTGTGTGAATATAATTTTAAAATTAGCTAATCATATATTTACTGTTCAAACTTCAGTGTTCATGTGGCATGGGAGGTGGTGAGAGGAAATACAAACTGCACACCTGTTGTCATTCTCCCTCCCTGTAGTTCAACAAGAGAGGTCAGGAGGGTTGAAAGAAATCAGATTAGTCAGGTTTAGTTCATCCTGCAGTTTTGCTCTTTAAACGCTCCTGTGATTCCTGTTAAGAAGCCGGATGTTTTTTTGGTGTAGAACGATAGAGGGACTCAATAGAGTGGCACCGCCATTGAGCTCTGCAGTCCCCAGTATCGTCCCTGTCATTTATGACAGCCAAACAGACACAGGAGTGGCATGCAGTGATTGATATAGTGGATACTTTCTTTTCCAATTCTCATTGCACCCGAGTCACCAAATTCCATTTGCATTCACTTGGGAAGGAAGCTAATATACCTTTGATGCCCCAACACTATCTACATCCCCCCCCCCGCCACATGCCATGATCCGGTTGCCAGAGAATCAAGCCAACTTCCAATACCTTTTAGAGACTGTGACATTAAAGGCCCCAACCACTTTGGGTGAAGAGGCCTACCTATCCGTGCAGAGGTGGGCCAGAAGTCCAACTCTCATGAAGTGGAAAATGGTACCCACAAGAGCAAGGTGGATTAACAAAGCTTCAATGGTCTTGCGACATATGAATTCTTGCCACATCCAAATACTTGGAAGATACCTGCGTTACAGCTTTCTCCAATCAAGTCAACTTTGCCATATGAGGAATTATATCCTGCAAAGAACAAAAGATGCTGGGCTGTTGTAACATGCAATCCGCATGGAAAGGTGGTGATACAAGAGCAAGATACAGGTGATTCAAATTACCAGAAGTATGCAGATATAAAGAGACTACCCTTGGCTTATTACATGGAACATTAGTGTGGGAGGTACGGAACTTTGGGAGAAGATCTGGGCAGCCGCCTGAACAAGACTGATGCCAAGAGTTGTGGGGGAAATGACCCTCAATAAAACTACAGAAGAACTGACTCAAATAAGGAACCTGAAGACCAAAATGAAGATGTCCCGTAGATCTAGTTTTCAAAACTGACACCGGTACTCACTTTGCTGGTCAGTCCAACAATGGGCGCAGTCTATCCCATATCACCCCAAGCCTCGGGGTTGATTAAAAGGTGCAATAGGCTTTTGAAAGGACAGATTCACACACTATCCCCAAGTATGTCATAGAAGGGGTAGGACAGAACTTTTACACAGGCTCTTAGGATTTTACATGACTGACCAAAAGAACATATCTCTATATGCCCGGCTTACATGTAATGACAATCCATTTGTTAGTTTACGGGTTGACATGTACTGGTAGCCTCCTCATATTTCAATTTAAACTAACATTTTATTTTAATTTTTTCTCTCGGCGGTGGGAGAGGTTAACAGAAGTTAGTCTTTCCCATAGGAGGCAATATGCCTCCAGGAACAGAGGTAACATTAGTGCTCACTAATAAACTGACCAAAGAGGGTTGGAGCACAACAGGGAGTGTGAGCGTGGATGGACGAAGGTGGAATGCATCTCTCTCTAGGAATGACCCAATTAGGTTAATTGCTGGTACAATCCTAGGAGAGGTGGCAGCCTGGGTACCCCATAAAATCTTGTTATCCTGGGATGAGGATAAACAAGTGCACGTGGGGTCCAAAGTGTAGGTGTTACCACGATCCACTGATCAGCACAGGTAGAAAGGAGAGGTTATTTCAGATGGTCCTGGTAATACTAAAGTTGTGTTATGAAATGATAATTCTGTACCTGTCTTCTTTCCCTCAAATAGAGTGGTGGCCGGCTAGCCCCTCTGAACCTTTGGTCGTCCAACACATTCATGAACCCCTTGGCCAGCTATTCAAGAGTGGACAACTCCTCTGACTGTTGCAGTACCATCCCTGTCAGTGAGGAAGGAGGGTACCCGTTCCTTGGAGTCCCGTGGGCACAGCGAGAAATGAGACAACTCTCTGGACACAACACTGGACTCTACTACCAAACTGTCTTATGAACAGCTACAAATCAGGGCGGTAGCTCTCCAAAATCGCCTAGCCCTGGACTGTTCTTACCTCCAAAGGAGGAGTTTGTGGGCTGGTAGGAAAATAATGCTGCAGTTACACTGTGAACTATGAAGGCGAAATCAATTATGATGCATCGAAACAGACAGCTATAATAGACAAACTCCAGGAAACACCAGACATGGGACTATTTGGCCGATTTGGGAAGTCAGTGACCTACCTATCCAGTGAGCGACTTTAGTGTGGTTTATTTCATGGGACCAAGAGGTGGAATGTTATGGACACAGATAAGTTGCAGCAAAATTTGCAGCAAAACTGTATCCATTGCTTAGTACAGAGCGACAAAGCCTAGAGGGCTGCAGCAAGCTAGTCCATGCGCTGGTCTACCTGGTCCAGCCTGAAAAAAATATTTGGTGGATTGCTTGCGTCTCCTGAGCTCATGGTCCTTGTGTATTGTTAGGGACCAGGAACCAGACAGGACACAAAAAGGTAAAATGCAATACACCTTTATTAGTGCAACAAAAACAGAATCATGATCCAAGAGCATAAACCAAAAGACATGCCAGGGTCAGGAATCAAGACAGGTATTCAGCCGAGCTGGAGTCAGGAAACCAGAAGTCTGCGATGTCAGGAACAAGCCGAGGGTCAGAAGCACAGAGGTCAGTGAAGTCTGGAACACAGCAAACATGAAAGCAGGAAAAGTCCACAGCAGCCAGAAACAGGTCAGCAAACAAACACAAGGAAAATGAGGAAGTGAGTCAAGCTGCTATAAATGCCCTGAGAGGGTTGGCTAATAACAGTCAGGTGAGTAATCAGAGAGATCAGCTGATCCAGCCAGAGACAGAAACTCAGAAGACAGCAGCAGTGGATAGCAGAAAACTAGATTAGCTCAGACAGCAGAATCAATACGCAGAATGGGAGCAGCTCAGCAAAACCTTCACAATTCCCAAATCATAATAACTCTGATAGTCCTAACAGCAAGGCTCAACCTTTCAGAGAAGTCAGGGACTCTTGAAAGAAAATCTAGACAAGAAAAAGCTCTTGCTGCCCATCATGTTGGCAACAAATTATGGTTATCCATTATCCACCTAAAATGTGAAACGGAATACTTCTCCCAAGATGGAGCAAAAAGAAAAAAAAAAAGAAAAAGAAAAAAAGAATTTACCACTTATGATTTTAGCTCAATTACACCCAGCTAGGTTTCTTTTAAAACTGCCAGCTACAATGTAGGTCCACCCATTCCTAAAAAGGTACCTTTCTCCACTGGCTCATGTTCAAGTTCACGATCAGAAAAAGTACACTGTGGATATTATTAATTATTGATTCCAGGTGGCATCATAATAAATTGCAGTATCATCTAATGGCAAGAATATGAACCTGAAGCAAATTCTTGGGAACTAGAGGAAAATGTGCAAACTGCCTGGATGGTAAAGGAAATCCATCAAAGGTATCCTGAGAAACTCCATAAGACCAACAAAATAACATCTTGGAAGGAGTGGAGGTTATCAGGATTTGAATCTTGGACTGTTAGCAAAATAGTTAATAGCACAGCTTAGTGTGCTATCTTGGTTGCTGGAGAGGTAAGTGAACATTTGGGAAACTGATCACAACATGGTTGCATTTGAGATCAGTCTGGAAAAGCAAAACTGATTAGGTTTGACTAAAACATTTAATTTTAAAAAATCTAACTTCAAATTGTTAAAAGCTTCAGTGCAACACATAGACTGGGACACATTATTTAAAAGGCAAAAATACTGAGGAAAAATGGTCAGAATTCAAATTTAGGTTGCAGAAATGTACCCAACCTTATATACCAATGGGGAACGAATGCAAAATAAGTAAATCACTGCCAATGTGGTTAACCGCTCATGTAAAGAAGGAAATGGCAAGGCAAAAAAAAAAAAGCATTCAAACTATTTAAAGAGATAGTAATGTTTCAAAATAAAAGCAGCTCCAATTAATCTTCATAGTATTTGGGCCATGGAGAGTGTTATTTCAATACTGTCAGAGTTGTAGTTCAAGAGTAATTGAATGATAAAGTATCCCACTCCGCCCCTTTAACTTATGTAATACTGATCATCTCAGAGCAGTAAAACTGTCCAGATGGATAGCAGAGAGGGACGATCTTCAATTAGGATAATGGAAAAACCTGTCAAGAGTGGCAGGGTTTTCATTATTCTCACAGTAAGAAGATTGTCCCTTGCTGTGAGCTGTCTGGTCTTAAGACCAGATTCCACATCTGAGGGGAGGAGGCTTACAGTAGGTAAAAGGGGCGGGAGGGGGATACTTTACCATTCAATTACTCTTGAACTACAACTCTGACAGTAGATTAAATGGAGCTGCTTTTATTTTGAAACATTATTATCCCTTTAAGTCTGAAGGAAGTGAACATTCTTTCTTAAAATACAGGGAGTGCAACAAAGATCGCAAAAAGGCAGTTAGGGTAGCAAAAATACATAATAAAACTCGAATTGTAAGAGAAAGCAAGACTAATCTAAAAAAGTTTTTCAAGTATATAAATAGCAAAAAACAAAAGGGAGTGTATTGGACCTTTCAAAAATGAGATGGGTGAGTTGATTAATGAGGATAAGGAAAAGGCCAATGTTTTAACCCCTTAATGACCCTTGACGGTCATAGTACATCATGGGTCGATCTGAGCTGCACACCGTTCGGAGAGTCCGGAATCGAAATTAAAAAAAAAAGCTCCATGGTCCTTTAGTGACCGCCACGTACCTGCGCGGACGGTCGTTAAGGGGTTAAACACTTTCTTTACATCAGTATATACAAGGGAACAAGGAATGGTAGAAAAGCCTCAACAAGTAACAAATAAAACAATACAATTATCAGATATTGGGTTAACTCAAGAAGATGTCATGGGAAGACTGAACAAAATTAAGACTGAGAAAGCACCAGGTCCTGATGGAATACATCCAAGGGTTCTTCAGGAACTCAGTGCAGTGTTAGCAAGACCCCTATATTTACTCTATAAATATTCTCTCACCACAGATTCAGTGGCACAAGATTGGTGGAGAGCCACTGTAGTGCCTCTAGTTAAGAAGGGAACTGAAAAAGAACCTGGGAATTATAGACCTGTGAGTTTGACCTATGTAGTGGGAAAACTGCTAGATGGGATAATAAGGGACTATATTCAGGATTACAACACAAAAAATAAGATAATTAGCAGGAATCAACATGGTTTTATGAGGAACAGATCATGCCAAACTGATCTTTTCAGCTTCTATGAGGAAGTAAGCAGCAACTTAGATAATGGTAAGGCAGTTGATGTAGTACATCTAGATTTTGCAAAGGCATTTGATACAGTGCCACACAGAAGGCTGGTGTATAAAATAAGGAAATTGGGGCTAGGAGATAACCTTTGCAAATGGATAAAAAAATGGTTGAAGGATAGGGAACAGTGTGTGGAAGTAAATGGACAATTCTCCAATACAGTTAAAGTGGAGCATGGAGTGCCTCAGGGTTCAGTATTAGGTCCGCTGATTTTTAACATGTTTATAAATGACCTGGAAATTGATATAGAAAGCAAAATATCAATATTTGCAGATGATACTAAATTATGCACGGTCATTAATTCAGAACAGGATAATTTCTCTCTACAGAGGGACTTGTACACAATGTCAGATTGGGCAAACAAATGGAATAATGTGGTGAAGTGTAAAGTCATGCATTAACCCCAAGGCTACTTATGAAGTTAATGGAATCATTTTAGGGAACTCGTTGCTAGAGAAGGACCTGGGTATCCTTGTAAACAACAAACTTGGAAACAGTTACTGGTGTCAAACAGCAGTAGCAAAAGCAAACAAAATCCTGTCTTGCATAAAAAGAGGTATTGAAGCAAGAGTGGATAACATTATTTTTGCCATTGTACAAATCATTGGTAAGACCTCGCCTTGAGTATGCAGTACAATTTTGGGCACCAGTTCTGAAAAGGGATATACTATAACTAGAGAGCGAAGAGCAACAAAATTAATTAAGGGAATGAGGACTTGACATATGAGAAACAACGAGACAAACTTGGTTTATTTACTCTAGAGAAAAGACGATTAAGAGGAGACCTTATCACATTGTACAAGTATCTCTGGGGTGAGCTATTAATTCCAAAGTCTGATCAGGTGACCAGGGGACATCCCTTGAGATTAGAGGAAAGGAGGTTTAGATGTCAGCAGAGGAAGGGTTTTTTTTACAGTAAGGTCTGTTAAACTGTGGAATTCCTTTACCAAGGAGATGGTTATGGCAGCTACAATGGATACATATAAGAGAAGATTAGGTACTTTACTTTCAAAAGGGAACATACAGGGTTATACTATATATTAGTAGGCAAATCAGGAAGGTCTGATAAAGACTAACTTATTTGGTAGCAGGAAAGCTATATAATTCTCAGTCAATGGGGTATGAGGCAAAGGTTGAACTTGATGGACTTATGTCTTTATCCAACCTAATTTACTATGTTCCTGTGTTAGAGCTCAGTATATTGTTATCCTGTGATATACTCTAGTCTGACATTTTCCAAAACCACCTGACCTATGCAATTCCTGTTTACAAGATCATGGAGCTACTCAGTCATATAGCATGTATTGCCTTGTGATCCTGATTGAATTCTGTGTACCAGCTTGATATCAACAAAAACCGCTCTCCTTTACCTGCTAATAACATCTCAGCTCTATTTCACTTTGCTCGATCTTCACCACTGGTTAGTGAGTACATCAGATCAGTGCTACCTGGTTATACAACCCCTACTCTATCACTACAACTGTTCTCCTCTCCCTGGTAAGAGGACTTCAACTTCATCTGAATACACCCACTCAACACTTTTAGGCAGGCCCTGATTAACAATGCAGGCAAGTCTAGGCAAGGCAACCCCTTGGTTGGGAAAGGAAGGAAGAGAGGGGATGAAGGAAGGAAGGGAGGTGGGGATGAAGAAAGGAAGTGGGAGATGTTAAGGACGAGACTGGGAACAGAGTAATGAAGAATCATGAAAGTGGGGACAAAAATGTATAGAGTCAAACAAAACAAATTCAAGCAGAGGAAAAGCAGAGGAAAACTCACCCCTACCATGCTTCCCTCACTGGTTACAACAATTGATGATGCAGGCACTCTGACAAATAATTTGGCAGTGCAATTGTCAAAGATTTATGTTTGTTTCACTTTTGCTCCATCTCACATTTCCTTATGATTGAAGCCCAAGCTATCACTCAACAGTGTCCAATCAATACACTGAGAGTGATTATGTCACCAGCTTCACGAGCGGCACCGAGACTGAATCTCCCTCTCTTCCAACAAAGTAGAAGGGGTGAATTGATTCTTATGTGTGCCATGACATAATTAGAAACACTAGGATAGGGAGAGGAAATTGGTGGCAACAGCTTAGTGTAAGAAAATGAAAATGGGGGGGGAGGATAAACCAGGAAGGGGAGGGCAATATAAGTTGGGAGAAAAATGGGAACCTTGAAAGAGAATTGCTGAAAACATTCAAAGGGACAGAGAAAGAACTAAAATAAAGTAGGTAGCATGAAATGTCAGATACATTTTAAATAAACATAACTGAGGGAAATAAGGGGGTACAACAAAAATTGTGAGGAAATAATTAAGAACTGAGGTGAATCCATGCTACTGAAAAACAAAATGGACAACTTGAGGTGCTAGAGGTAAGCTATAGTGTATCTGGGAAAAGAGATAAGTTACTAGTTACTGGGAGAGGAGAGAGGTTGTTGGTAGGGTAATGAGGAAAGCAAGCTAGTGGAGTACTTGGGAAAAGACAGATGGAAAATGTAAGCTGATGGGGTACAGACAGGTAGGTGAAGGTAGCTGCTACATATAAGGTTAAGAAGGAGGTGTTGCAATACATACATTTGGCTGCTGTAGAGAAAGAGATGAAAAAAAGCTAGCTACTTTGGTAGATAGACATAGTAAGAACGGAAATCACTGGAGGAGAATGAATTAATTCATTGTAGTGAAAGTGCAAACTCCATGGAAGCACTATTGTCATGTGTGATGACTTTAACAATTCCATATCCCAAATATCTTTTTGCAGTAAAGAAGATAAGGTTAATTAGAATACTCACTCCAAGTGCTGTGGTGTACACATGTTTTATTTTCTGAGAGGGATTCCAGGACTGGGCAGCTGTAGTGGCATTAGTAGCAAGAGCTGCAGACCCTGTGTCACATCCTGGGAGAACCTGCGTGGTGATACATAGGTCCCCAAGCTGAGCAGTGCTGGCAGCCATACCGTGTCCTGGATATTGGCAGCTGCTGTATGTAAAAAAAAAAAAAAAGTGGGGTATGTGAAAATATAAAAATACACACATGATATTTCAAAAATGCAATTTTATAAGAAACCTCAAAGATAAAGTTGCTAGATTTAATTATTTGCACACCAAAAGCGCGAGCCACAAACTTCAAAAGCAAAGAATGTCATATTCCTACAGCTCATAAATCTCAACCCTTTGAGTGCCAGAGGGGTACACAATGCATTGCAAAACTTTGGCACTCAAAGGGTTAATGTAAAAGGAATTCACTAAGCAGTGTGATATCACCAAGTTCAAGTTATGCCATACACTTATTTTATAAGATAAAGGGAAAGGCAAACATTCACTACTTAATATTGATCGTTTCCAGTTAAAGCAGTTGATAGCAGGCTTTTAATATCTGAATTACCCACTTTGCAGAAGTTAATCAGTTTAATGTGCAAGATAACAAGTAGGCCTGTGAAACCATAAAAACTACCAAAGTGCTTTTGTGTAGACTGAAGCCACTGCAACTTGCCTGATACCAAGCTTACATCTTTGAACCAGTTTAAATGTTTTTCAGAGGCTGAGTCACAACACAAAAAAAGAAAAGAAAGGCAGCACCAATCCCAAAAACAATATTATAAATTTATAAAGTATAATCTCAGTATAGTGTGCATGTGTCAAGAGAGTGGCTCTATTCACCCTCAACTAAAAATAGTCCAATGAACAAATAAAGACTCAGCACTAATAAACAATAAATAGGCATGCTAAATCCACACTCTCTTTAGTCATGCAAGAGACTGATATTATATTGTATATACTAGCAAAAAGGATACGGCGTTGTATGTAACACAGTGACACACACACACACACACACACACACACGACCATGAGAAGGGAGGCTCATTAGAGAGACCTAGATAGTTACAGAAAAATATACACACTAGAAGAAGGTGTCATGAGAGACACACATACATATAGGAAGAAACATATAGAAAGAAATAAAAATCAAACAGTCCTGACTTTACCACTGAGGTGTTTGCAACTTGATGATAAAAGGAAAGACAAACCCTGGATATAATGGGGAAGGTACAGGAATAGACAGAAGTCTGTGTATAGTAGGAATGTGTTGTATGCGAGTCGAGCAGGGGAAGGTGAATGGGAGTCAAACAGGTAGGGGGAGGTGAATGTGTGTCAAACATAAGGGAGAGGTGAATGTGCATCAAATATGGTGGAGAGGTGAATGTAAGTTGAAAATGGATAGGGTGAATGGGAGTCGAACAGGGAGGTGGAGATGAATGTGAATCGAAAAGGGGGAGTTGAATGTGAGTCAAACGGGGGGAGGTGAATGTGAGTAGAACAGAGGGAAGGAGGTGAATGTGAGTTAGACAGGGGGTGGAGGTGAGTGGGGGTTGAATGGGGGTGAGGAGAACGTGATTCGAATGGGGGGGTTAATGTGAGTCGAACAGAGGGGGGAGATGAATGTGAGTCGAACAGAGGGTGGAGGTGAATGAGTCGGACGGGAGGATGGTGAATGTCAGTCAAACGGAAGAGATGAATGTGAATCAAACAAGGGGGAGATGAATGTGAGTCAGATTGGGAGAGATGAACGAGGGCCAAATGGGATGGAATTGAATGTGAGTTGAAAAGGGGAAGGTGAAGTGGTGGGTATTGTGTTGAAGGATGAAGGTGTATAGGTGGCAAATGGGAGGCAGGGTGTAGAGGAAGGAGGTGTGTACTGTGGTGGAGGGTGGAGTACTTGCATACATTTTCATAGGATTAATGGGTGGTGGTTAGTGTTGTATAAATGTGTGGAAGGAGATGCACACAGTCTGCATTAGTAAGGTATTGTGATTTGTATAAGGGTATGGTAGGCTTGTGAAGATAGGGAATGTGAATGAAACAATGTGAATAATGCAGAGATGACAGGCAGCATGTTTGTGAGTGTGGGTTGTCAGTCAGACCATGTAGGTAAATGAAAGTGTGAGCATAGAGTGAGCAGGCATGATGCAATGTGTTGTGCATGTTATAAGGAGTTGTGAATGATCACTGGCATTGTGAGATATGTGTTGGTATGCAAGACAGATCATATTTTTTGAAGTGATAATTGATATGTAATGTTTTGCGTGTGTTGTTAGTGTTATTGTGTAGTGGACAGTGTGCCATGAAGTCATCCCCGTTTTCAATGTTGCAGGTGTAGGAAAATGCTGTACATGGGCTTGAAGGACTTCAGGTTTCTTGATATGGCATACTTGCATCGTGTAGACTCCCTTTTGCCTTTATCCAGCACGAAGTTTGTGTTGTACAAATAAAAAAACAGACAGACAATAGGCTTTTTCCAGTATCTAGTTTTGGCTGCTTTGTTTGTGAGTGCATAGAATTTTTTTTTAAATGGGATTTTTGGAACCTGGTTGTGTATGAGAGGTGGGTTGCAATAGCTACCAAAGATTATACACCAATATAATATTAAAAAACAGATTTAATAAGGAAAATTGCCTCATAAAATATATAAAACAGTTCTACAATTTGGCAGATCTGAAACTACAATTTATGCTTGACCCAAAATACATAAATACAGAATATGCATAAATAAAAATACAAACTTGTATACCGTTGCATCACGAACTTCATAAAGCACTTTGTTTGAAACGTGTAGTTGGATGCAACTTTTCCTAGCCAGAAATGACTGTGGCCATACTAATGGCGACTAAGTGTCCACGTATGTATTTTTAATTATGTATATTCTGTATTTATGTATTTTGGGTCAAGCATAAATTGTAGTTCCAGATCTGCCAAACTGTAGAACTGTTTTATATATTTTATGAGGCAATTTTCCTTATTAAATGTACTTGTTAATATTATATTGGTGTTTGACTGTATAATCTTTGGTATCAGTGGCATTCTAAGTATCTTTAGATACTCTGTATTCTCTATCATTGTAGGGCATCCCCAAGCGGAAGTCAGCGCCGAGCTGCATTTGTATCTTACTGTGTGAACAATCAAGAGGGGAGAGTTTGGACCCCTCAAGAGGGCTAAAACTGAAAGACTTCAGGGTCATCCAGTTCCTCTTTTTGGGACATATATTCAGGATTATTTGCTGAAGATTTATAGAGCCTTCATATTCCTGTGGTGTATGAGAGGCGTCACATATATTGTACGCATGTAAATGTGGTGTACATGCATTTAAGTTGTTTGTGAGCAGTGGGAGTGCAATGAGTATGTGCAATGTAATCTTTATTATGTTGATGGTAAGCAATCGCAAATGTGATTAAGATAAGAATATGTTGTGTAAGGTAGGTAGTTGCTGAATGTATAACAGTTATGTTTTGGATGTGACTGTGAGGCGAGTGCTTTAATTAAAATGTAATAAAGTGTTAGTGGCAGAGACAAATGGATGTAAAGTGTCAGTATGAGCAAAATAGTTAATAATAATAAAGTGTAGAGACTGCATAATATGAAGTGAGCTGTGTAAGTTTTTTTATAGTGTTTGCTAGTCTATCCCCCCAATGTGTTTTTTCATTGATTGAATGTGTTAGTGTAATAGTTAAACATGGAATGTAAGTTTCTAATAGGTGTTTGTGTAGCAAATTAGTGATGTGAGTTCTTTGGTGGCGTGTGTAATGCATAGTGTATTTTGATAGGTACATAAAATGTGTGGTGTAATGGAAGTAATATTGTGATTGTGGGTTGTGTGTGTCATGTGTATTGTGAGAGCATAAAAATGTAAAATGTATTAGAAATTAAAATTGTTAAATAATAATGTTGATAGGTGAGAAAGTGACTTGAAGAGCTGTGTGCAATACTGTGTGGCCAGGTAAACTGTCAACATTAGGTGGTGGGTCTGACTGTTTGGAACGCCTCCTGTGTGCACGCCACAGGGTCAGAATTTGTGTGAATAGATTTGTGGCTGATTTTAGAGAGGTTTCCTTTGTTGTGTTAAGATCCACAGGGTTATAAATAAATAAATGTGTTGCTGAATATGTGAGGGTATATGAAAGGGAAGTGTGAAGCAGTATGGTGTTGTTGGTTATATGAAAATTGAGGTGAGAGTACACTGGCCACTTAATGGCTGGGTTGAGAATGAAATGGTGGGTGGCGAGTAAAATTAAAGTGTGTTGAGACAATGAAAGCAGTGGGTTATGTGGAAGAGAGTAACAAGTGACATGTATAATTGAAGGAAGGGGATGAGTGTCGACCATGGTAAGCAGAGGAGAGGCAAAGATGAACTGAATATTCTTTAACCCTTTGGTAACACCTTAGTAATGGGTTTCTCATACAAATTTCAAAAGGATACCATATTGAGGTCACTGCTGCTTAACCCTTTGAGTGCCTGAGGGGTATGCAATGAATTGCAAAGCAATGTGTTGTGTATGCCTCTGGCACTGAAAGGGATAACTGTTCTTTTACCTGTATCCTGGCTATCATGTCAGAATTTTTTGAAATCACTAGGTCAAGCAAGGCCTCTTTTCTAGTTGGCTCCTCTTCTAGTTGGAACATGAAACTGTCATTAATCATAATTAAAAATAATTTCCCTTTGTTGTGCTGAAAGTCGTATTTCTCCAGTCAGTTTCAGGATAGTTGGAATCTCCTTTTATTTCTTGAATGAGAAACCTTTTCCATCAGCAGAAAAAGTTGGGCTTCTTAAAACTCCCCAATATTAGGTGGATTGTAGCAAATACCCATTAACATCTTTTTATTATGTATGCCGCCCAGTATGTATTTCAACCCACAAGGCCTCTACATTCTCACTGGACCCTTCGTTTATATCTTCCCTTATACTAGGTTTTAAGGCAAGCTTTCTCTCTCTCTCTATCTCTCTATTATTACATATGTATATATACATATATATATATATATATATATATATATATACCCCCTTCCTTTTTATTAATCCTATCCCTCCTAAAAAGTGAAGAACCCTCTAGATTGACTGCCAAGTCATATGTATCATCTAACCGGTTTTCAAACACACCAATTAGTTCATACTATTCATACATTGCAATAATTTCCAGTTTCCCATTTTACCAACCAGACTATGAGCATGTACATACATATATTTTATCTTATTGCCATTCTGAAAAATTACATTCTTGAAATATGTGTTTGCCTTTTGCCAGGCTGTAACATTGGCACCTCCCTACTAGAAGAACTAGCCCATTCCCTCTCTCCACCCCATGCCCCTTCACTAACCCCATTTCCCCATCCTGTGTTATATCACCCCCCCTTTTCTATGTTTAAAGTATTTTCCAACCATCCTAACCCCTAGCTCTGTGGCCTCCCTTTCACTAATGTGTAATCAATCTTAACTATAAACATTTGCCTCAAGGGAAAGACAGCCCAGTGCTCAAGGAATCCAAACCCTTCCTGTTTATGCCAAGTTTTTAGCCATGCAACCTAAATACCTGAAATCCTTCTTAACGACCTCCATTTTCCACTGACTTTTTCATTAGTACCATATCACGGTGCCCGTGATTGCCCGCCCTTGCTGTCAGTCAGGTGTGTGTGTATTCTCCATTGGCCGCCTGTTTAACGCCCTCCTAGCACTGCCTATTTAAACTGGCCTGAGGCACCCTTTGGTTGCCCTTTCGTGGTGTCTCTGCATCTGCAGTCACCTGTCTTATGTTTCCTTGGGCCTATTGATCTACTACCAGTGTCAGCGTTTCTCCGCTGTCAGAGCTGCTGCTGCAAGGTTCCTGTCCTCGTTCCAGACCCTGTTGACTGTTGTTCCTGACCTGCTTCTGATCCGGTGCTGGCGTTGTTCCTGCTTCCGTTCCTGACCCGGTTGGCCGCCCTGCCGTTCCCGTGGTTGTCCTGGAGGGCAACCAGTTCCTGTTGCTGTATCCTGATCTCCTTCGTCTGGCTGCCTGTCGCCTGGGCGACATTTCTGTCTCTGGGCTTACTCCACAAACCAGTTGCTGATTCCTTTGTATAGAACCGGTTGGGCATTCCATTGCTCCAGTACGTGGTACTGGTTTACTCCACACACCGGTTGCCGATTCCGTTGTACAGAACCGGTTGGGCATTCCATTGCTCCAGTACTCGGTACTGGTTTAATCCATTTACCGGTTGCTGATTCAGTTGAATAGAACCGGATGGGCGTTCCATTGCTCCAGTACTCGGTACTGGTTTACTCCATATACCGGTTGCTGATTCCGTTGTATAGAACTGGTTGGGCGTTCCATTGCTCCAGTACTCGGTACTGGTTTACTCCATATACCGGTTGCTGATCCCGTTGTACAGAACTGGTTGGGCATTCCATTGCTCCAGTACGCGGTACTGGTTTACTCCATATACCAGTTGCTGATCCTGTTGTATAGAACCGGTTGGGCATACCATTGCTCCAGTACACGGTACTGGTTTACTCCATATACCGGTTGCTGATCCCGTTGTACAGAACCGGTTGGGCATTCCATTGCTCCAGTACACGGTACTGGTTTACTCCATATACCGGTTGCTGATCCCATTGCTTAGAACCGCTTGGGCACTCCATTTGCTCCAGTACGCAGTACTGGTTTACTCCATATACCTGTTGCTAATCCCGTTGTATAGAACCGGTTGGGCATTTCATTGTTCCAGTACGAGGTACTGGTTTACTCCATCTACCGGTTGCTGAGTCCGCTGCACAGAACCGGTTGGGCTTGCCTTTGCTCCAGTACGCAGTGCTGGTTTACTCCACATGCCGGTTGCTGACCCGTTGCATAGAACCGGTTGGGCATTCCATTGCTCCAGTACATGGTACTGGTTTACTCCACATACCGGTTGCTGTTTCCGCTGTATAGAACCGGTTGGGCTATTTCACTGTCTATATTTGTACTGGTTTGCTCCACTCTCCTCTCTTGGCTGCTGCCTTTCCATCTCAGCATTAGTGGAGCTGTCCTCATATTCCTACAGGCTGCCTTGCCCGGTAGATTGGCAAGGCCGGTAGAGTCTCATTCAGTGATTGTGTACCATCTTACTGGCTGCCTTTCTCGGTATATTGGCAAGGCCAGTAGAGCCTATTTACATTCCATTGTACCATCTTACTGGCTGCCTTGCCCGGTATATTGGCAAGGACGGTAGAGCCTATTTACATTCCGTTGTACCATCTTACTGGCTGCCTTGCCCGCTATATTGGCAAGGCCGGTACAGCCTACATTGCTGTATCTTGCTACTACTGTTTTCACCCAGTTTGTGTTATTGACATATGTGTATGCACTAGACCCGTGAGGGTTCCCATTAAACTTTTGATTTTTATCTTACTCTGTGTCTGAGAGTCATAACAAACCGTGACATACCAACATGAAACATGACAGCCGGGTCATGCCCAGCCCCTCCCAACAATCTATCCACCCTTATCTGCCACATGTTGAGGCAGCAAACCTGGGAGACAGCAAATTGTTCTATTGTAGCAATCCTGGCAACATATTACACTGTCTGTCTTCCTAATAATGGAATCCCCTACCACCACCACCTGTCTAGGTCTGCCTGAGTCCCTGATCCCATCAGCGCTAGAGGGGCTGATCAAGAGAACAGTCCTCTCCAGAAAAGGCATTGCTTGCCATTCCTTGCTCATGTCTGCCACAGAGGTATGCACCCTGGAACTGTTGTTCCAGGTGTGCAAACATATGGCAGCTTGTGCATGACTGTTAAATGAACACTCATATTATGCCAGTTACCAGAAGTTAAAAGGCAAGCATAAAAATATATCTGCACAATACAGTTAACAAATATTTATTCCCCTGAGTAATCCCCTGTATTTGAATCCCCTTTTAAACTCCCAGCACTTACCACACTGATTAAATTTTCACTGGTTCAAGTATTCACTATCTTCTGCTTTATATAGTAGAAAGCCACTAATTGCAAACAAAAAACACTCTCACCACATTTTGAGTGTGTGTGTTTCCCCCCAGGCCACTACTGTGAAAATCACACCCCCATGAATGGACCTATGGGAGAAGCAGTATAGAGGATATTTGAACAACTTCTCCTTACTGCCACCCCTGGGTGTGTTTGCCAGGCACACATAATTATATATATATTTCTCTTATGTCCAATATGGAACACAGGTACCATGGAGGAAAGGGGGTTTGTGTCACTCATCCCTCAACACCCCCCACCAACATCCAGAATTCATGTGTCCTGCTAGGAGCTAGAAATGCAAGGCCATGCTCTAAGGATTTTTTTGTATTTTCTTATCTGATATGATGCTGAATAATCCCCAGTTAGGTGGGTTACCATCACTGGGCTTCACTGGAGTAGACTGACCAGTTCACAGGTGCTTTATGGACCTTTTCAGCCCTGTGAAAGGAATCTTGCTACCAAGTTTTCCCCCTTGACAAGGTCTTTTGAGACTCTGGCTTTTCTCTAAGATGGTAACATGAAGAGAGAAGACTGGTGAGTAATGCTTTGAGTGTCTTAGTCCACTTTATGTTCCAGACTGTGTTTACCTCTCCGTACAGGGGCTGGTGTGAGCCTTGGTAGGCTCTTGAACTCACTACTATGGGTATCTTTATTATACCTCTGTATTCTCTCAGAGGGCTTTGGAGTGAGGACATCTGCTTTTATATATGGAATTAACCTTTTCTCTGCTGTTATACTTGTTGCCTATGTTTGAGTGACTTGGGGGGGTTATATTTACCCTCCAACTACTTGCAGCATAGTTTTATACCCCCCACCCACATGTTTCCTGGAAGTTTTGGGTCCCTTGGGAACTTTTTAACATTAGGCCGTTTTTAGCACAGTGGCATCTAAGAATTGGAGCCCGCCTGCCCCCATCTTTGCTTCACTGACTTCCACGGGACATCTCTGCAACTGTTTAAGATACAACTGTTAGAAATGGTTATAGCTTATCTTTTGTCTCCTCATGCCCTATCATCCAGTCAACTTTCTGAGTGTCCATGAAGCTCATGGCGATCCACAGAGTTGTAGGCTGCTAGGCAACAAGCAATGGAGAAGTCTACATTACCCCTAATGCCTATTTAGCAGGCTTTCATTCGACTGTCTGACAGTTTTGCAGTAGCCATTTTTCTTGCGCTCCTTCTCCAGATTAGACCTTTACTTGCCAGATAAGTATTTTAGGGCTATTATGGGTGCTATATTATTCTGGGGACATGCTCTAGTATTTTTACTAGGTTTGGGACACTTTCTAGAGGGAAATATGTTGGACAGTAAGGGGCATGGGGGTAAATCCAAGACAAAGGACTCTGGGACTACCCTTACCCTCCCACACACACACACATATTGTTCCCCTTGCCACGTGGGGCTACCTAAAGGGTCTCTATGCTTCTCATGTTCTGTGGCCTCCACTACACTCCCGGGGCCCTCTAGCACTGATCAAGAGCCAGCATGGGTCAAGACTTTATTGTCTTCAGTGGGCCAGATCCCTTCATCTGTCCAAGGAGCACTTCATTCATGGAAGTCTATTCCTTTCTTTAAGCAAATTGCTCCCATTTTTAGGGGTCAGTCTTAGGATGTATTACACTCAGAAGAGGAAGATGATGGAGAGTATAAGGACATGGTGTCTTCCTATTCCTACGGAGATTGCTATGATACTATCCCGCTCCCCTCTTCAGAGGGGCTCATCAGAGAAGTCTTGGAGACCCTTCAGATCTCTGACAGATCTGATGAGGAAACTCCCTCTCCAGATATTTTCCAGAGGCATAAGAAATCCACCCAATAACACTATTGATCAGATCCTTACAGATGAGTGGAAAACTCCTGAAAAAAGGCTTTACCTCAATAAGTGTTTTTCTAAGCTTCTCCCCTACTGTGGACCCCCCTATTTTATGGCTGGCAAATACCACCTTCCTCTCGCTGGCAGATGCAGTGGGACTCAAGGAGTCAGCAGATAAGAAGCTGGATTCTATTCCCAAGGCCAGCACTAACACCTATTTTTGCCTCTGCCTGTGTTAACAGTGCAGTCGCTGTTTGGGGTGAGCAACTTTCTGATACTGTCCATGCTGATGTGGCCAAGGAGGACTTAGTGGTTCTCATGGCTAACATCAAGGAGGCCAACTATTAGGTGTCTGAAGTGATCTTTGATGCTGTCAGATTCTCAGCTAATGTATCTACCCTTTCTGTTGCTGCGCGCTGCACCTTGTGGCCCAAGGTTAGCCTTGAAGACCAATCTTCTAATAAGTCATTGGTTTGCATACCATTTCAGGTCAAGTCCCTTTTTAAACCTGATCTGAAACAGGTCAGTGATGCTACTGGTGGTAAGAGTACCTTTTTACCTCAGATCTCCACTAAGTGTCCCTTTCTGGTGAGGAAGGAGTGTCCTCCCCCCCATCAAACTGGGCTGCGGAGGCCCCAGAGCTTGCAAGCCTCTCAAGCATGTCCCGCCATGAAAACCCAGACAAGCCTGGCAGCCCAAGCGCTCAGCTACAAAGACTAAGCCTGACAAACAAATTTCTACATGACTCTTAGAACCCTGGTACATTGTACGTTGTCTCTGCCTTTTTCGAGATGCCTGGGCATCCTCATTATTGAATTAGTGGGTTTTGTGGGTAATCTCATAAGGGTGTCACATAGATTTCAAATCCCCTCCTTTATATCAGTTCTTTCTGTCCATATCCAGACAAGGCAAGGCTGTTCCAGAAGGCAGCGGACTCACTGCTGGAGAAACAGGTTCTGATGTCAGTTCCAGTCCCTGAGCGCTCTTCAGGTTTCTAGTCTAACCTGTCTGTGGTTCCAAAGAAGGACAGGGCTGCCTCCCCATTCTAGAGCTCAAATGCCTCAACAAGTATGTGTTCACTACGCGCTTCACAATGGAATCTTTGTTTTCTGTCATCATAGCGATGTGTCCAGAGGAGAATCTGGCCTCTCTGGATCTTCAGGACGCATAGTTACATGTCCCCATTCAGCCGGATGCTACCTGCACTTTGCGTTTGGTGTCAATCATTAGCAGTTCACGGCACTGATGTTTGGCCTGGCTTCGACGCCACACATCTTCACAAAGATCATGGCAACTCTGGTGACCTTCATCCATGCTCAAGGCATCTCTCTGACGCCATACCTGGACGACCTCCTTATCAAGGCCCATTCAGAAGCACTCCTAGCTTGTCATGTTCATGACTGCGCCCACATTCTAGTCTGCCATAGGTGGATTCTGAATCTTCATGTCAAGATTAATGACTGCTCGAAAGGGCTGAATCCCCAAGCGCCGGAGCTGAGACTTCCTCTACCCCACAGACTGGGAAGGGAGCAAGATCTGACCCAGTCTGACAGACTGCTGAACCAGGACCTCCTACAAGCAGGAACAGGCGACTCAAAGAGAACGGGCCACCTAGAACCCACAAGGAAGCGCTCAGTCGTCTGGCGTCCGGCTAACTGGGCAGGCTGAGGGAGACTGAGCCGGACCAGACGGCAGGCAGCAGTGCACAGCGTACCATCGGGTTCAGGAGAGCAACCCGCACAAAGGGAAGGGAACCCAGAGGCACTCACCTGCCTGAGGCACTGTCCGCCCACATTGCCCAGGCCCCTGGCAGGGAGAAGCCGAGTTCCCACCGAAGGCCAAAGGAAGCGTTCCCCAGTGCCAGTAAATGGAGCGAGGAGCAGAGAACGAACAGGCTCGCACGGGAGACCAGACACCTCGCACCTAGGCGAGGGTGAGGAAGCAGCGTAGGACAGGCCAGGAACACGGGACCAGAAACGGCAGGCGGAAATCCGGGGTCACAGGAACCAGGATCATCTAGCCGCAACACTGAGCAAGCTCAATAATCGGGCACAGACAGATGGTAAGACTCCCCCTAAAAACTCTACTCAACAAATCAGTGGACCGGTGGGAGGGAAGAAGGTGTCGAGCCCCCGCCGGCCGGGGCCGCCCAAAGCCACCAAAGGGCAACGGCTGAGCCCAAGCCGAGGGCTGACACTACCACCCCCTCCCAGAAGAGCCCTCTGGGCGACCAGGTTTATCCGGGTGGGTTCTGTGAAACTCTTTAACTAATGCTGGGGAGTGCACATCTCGCGCTGGAATCCAGGATCGTTCTTCTGGACCAAACCCTTTCCAATCAATAAGATACTGAATAGAGCGTTTAATTTTTCTGGAGTCCAAAATTTGATTGACTTCAAATTCCGGTTCCCCATTAAGCATAATAGGTGAAGGAGGCCTTACGTCAGTAGTAAACCGATTCCTGATGACTTTCTTTAGGAGCGAGACATGGAATTTATTAGGAATTCACCAAGTGGGAGGTAATTCCAACTGAAAGGTCACCGGAGTAATTTGTTTGGTGATTTTATATGGTCCCACAAAACGAGGACCTAGTTTGTGGGATGGCATGCGCAATTGCAGATTCTTAGTGGATAGCCAAGCTTTGTCCCCAATTTGAAATGTAGGGGCCTGAGTTCGTCGTTTATCTGCGGCCCGTTTGTGGCCCTCAATGGCCTTCTGTAGCTGGGAGCTAACCGATGTCCATAGATTGTGTAGGTTTTCCACCATACCATCCGCCGCCGGAACACTTTGAGGAGGTCCCAAGGGTAGGGTACGAGGGTTATATCCCAGGGCCACAAAAAATGGGGAACATTGCAGAGAGCTATGGAGGCAGTTATTGAACGAGAATTCTGCAAAGGGCAAGAGATCTACCCAATCAGATTGCGTGGGATTGACAAATTGTCGGATAAACAGTTCCAGTGACTGATTAGTATATTCAGTCTGCCCATTAGATTGAGGATGGTAAGCCGTAGAGAAGTGTAGAGTTATTCCCAACCTGGAGCAGAAAGCACTCCAGAAGCGTGAAACAAACTGGGATCCTCTATCAGAAACTATGTGAGTAGGAGTTCCATGGAGGCGAAAAATTTCTCTAATAAAAATGTCCGCTAAATTTTGCGCTGACAGGACCTTAGCCAGAGGCAAGAAGTGAGCCATTCTCGAAAATCGATCCACCACCATAATTGTAGTCTTGTCTTTTGATGGTGGAAGGTCCACGATGAAGTCCATGGCCACATGAGACCATGGGGAGGAAGGAATGGGAAGCGGGCACAAAAATCCCGATGGTTTGTGATGCGAGGGTTTGTTTCGGGCACAATTAGAGCAGGCCGCAACGTACTCCGCCACATCCTCACGGATAGAAGGCCACCAAAACTGCCTGGAAATCAACTCAAAGGTTTTCTGAAACCCTGGATGCCCTGAAACTTTGTAATCGTGGGACCATTGCAGTATCTCCTTCCGAAAGCGAGGGGGGACAAACATAGTATCCTTAGGCTGAGAAGTATCTGGAGGGCCTTGCAGACGCTGAATCTTTTCCAAGATGTCCAAGGAGAGAGTGGCAATTATTCTGTCAGTAGGGATGATAGGTTCAGGGTCGGCCGGAGGACCTGGATCAAACAATCTGGATAGGGCATCAGCTTTAATATTCTTGGATCCTGGGCGATAAGTAATGATGTAGTTAAATCTAGTAAAAAACAACGCCCATCTGGCTTGTCGAGGATTCCAATAATTGCAGGCTTTTATGATCCGTCCAGATTAACACCGGGAGAGAGGAACCCTCCAAAAGATGTCTCCACTCCTATAAGGCCAACTTAATTGCCAACAATTCCCTGTTGCCAACGTCGTAATTTTGTTCCGCACTAGAAAAACGTCTTGAGAAGTAAGAACAAGGGTGGATTCGAGAGGTGTTGGGATCCTTCTGTGAAAGAACTGCTCCAGCCCCTAACTCCGAAGCATCTACCTCCAATATGAACTGCAGAGATGGATCTGGAAAATGCAGAATGGGAGCCGTAGTGAAGGCGGTTTTTAGAGATTCAAAGGCTGTTAAGGCCTCCGGAGGCCACTTCTTAGGATCCATCGTAGCCTTGGTCAGAGCAGTAATTGGGGCAATGATCCTGGAAAAATCTTTGATGAATTTTCTATAATAATTAGAGAATCCAATAAAACGTTGAATTGACTTAACATCGTGCGGAACGGGCCAATTGGTAACCGCCAGAAACTTGGCAGGATCCATTTCCAAACCAGTTTTAGATATGACATACCCTAGAAACTGGAGACGGGTACGTTCAAATTCACATTTGTCCAGATTTACCGATAATAGGTTATCCCTGAGACGTTGAAGTACTGCTCTGACCTGGATGCGATGGAGTTCCAAGGAGGCGGAATAAATCAGAATGTCATCAAGATAAATGATTATATGGGATAATAACATATCCTGGAAAATTTCATTCATAAATCCCTGAAAAACCGCTGAAGCATTGCAAAGGCCAAATGGCATGACTCGTTATTCGTAATGCCCATATCTTGAATTGAAGGCGGTTTTCAATTCGTCCCCTTTTTTAATTCTAATTAGATTGTAAGCATTATGGAGGTCAAGACGAGTAAATATCATAGACCCTTTAAGTTGTTCTAGAAGTTCCGTGATCAAGGGGAGAGGATAACAATTCATGACCGTAACCTTGTTCAAGCCCCTGTAGTCAATACAAGGGCACAGGGAGCCATCTTTCTTCTTCACAAAAAGGAATCCAGCCCCAGCTGGAGATAAGGACTTCCAAATAAATCCTTTAGCTAATTGCTCTTGGAAGTAATCTGTCAAGGCTCGGTTCTCAGCTGGAGACAATAAGAAGGTACAGCCCTTAGGAGGCATAGTCCCCGGGATAAGGTCGATAGCACAATCACAGTTCCTATGAGGAGGAAGACTCTCCGATTTCTTCCTTGAGAATACATCTCTGAAGTTGGCAAATTGCACCGGAATAGAGTCCAGATCTAAAATGGATAGTAAATTGGTAGTAGCCAAAACCGGAACGCTGGATATTAAGCATTTCTCAAAGCAGGAAGGGCTCCAAGAGATGATCTCTCCCAAGCGCCAGTCAATGATTGGATTATGGGCAAGTAGCCATGGCAATCCTAAAATGATAGGGGTCTGAGGAGCAGTGATGGCATCCAAGGAAACTGTTTCCGAATGGAGAATTCCTGTAGTCAGTTCGAAGGGAATAGTTTCAAACAACACCATCCCTGGACCCAATGGTGATCCGTCAATAGCAGATACCAACAGGGGAGAACGCTTGGTAGTGAGTGGAATGCCTTGGGATTTGGCCCATTCCATATCAATGAAGATACCAGCGGCTCCAGAATCAATAAAGGCTGAAGAGGATATCTTTCTACCAGCCAGGGAGAGTACTACCGGAACCACCATACGAGAAGACTGGGAGGAAACAACAGGAATCTTGCTCAGGGATTTACCTCCCCCAAACCCTAAGCGTTGGCGTTTCCCGGCCTGGTTGGGCATTGTCTCAAGAAATGTCCTTTCATGCCACAATACAGGCACAAGCCTAAGGACCTACGCCGCTTTTTCTCAGCGTCAGATAATTTTGTCACTCCCCCGATCTCCATGGGTTGTTCTGAACTCACTTCACTTTGCGGAAAGGTGTGGGTGGGAGATTCCTAATCCTGCCGCCCTCACTTTCCATCTGCCTTTCTGTCATCCGCCGGTCCAATTCTAGACAGACCTTAATAAAGTCTTCCAGTGCCTCCGGTAACTCCCTACAGGTTAAGGCATCTTTTAATTTGTCGTTAAGGCCCTTATGAAAGGCCGCCTTGAGGGCTCCCTGATTCCAATCTGTCTCATATGCCAGTGTATGGAATTCGATAGCATACTGGCTAACGGATCTGGCACCTTGGCGAATCTCTAACAAAGATCTTTCTGCGGAGGATCTTCTACCTGGAGTGTCGAACACCGTTCTGAATGTTGCCAAGAAGGTGTCCATGTCCCTCAACAGTGGGGAATCCTGTTTCACCAAGGGGGATGCCCATTCCAAGGCCTTCTCAGACAGAAGAGAGGTAATAAATGATACTCTTGCAGCATGTGAACTGAACCCCTGAGGGTTGGTGTTAAAATGCAAAAGACATTGATTAATAAATCCCTGGCAGTTTTCCGCCCTGCCATTAAATCTCTCTGGTAATGGAAGTCTGGGTGCTCTGTCCCTTTCCGTGAGGTTATAGGTCTCTGCATTGGCTCTAGACTCTGAGGTTGGCGAAAGAGTAGAAGTGGCTGCCACTGCCGTAGGAGAAATACCCCTTACAAATTCCAAAATTGCATCCATCTTTTGTTCCAATTTCTGTAAGTGGCTCTCATGGGAAGAGAGGACTTGGTCCTGATGATCTTGTCTGGCCATTAGTCTGGCTAATTCGGTGGGGTCCATATGGCCCGATTATTCTGCCAAGATTAATGACTGCTTGAAAGGGCTGATTCCCCAAGCGAGGCTAGGGAGCGCAGCTGGAGGGCGAAGCTGGAGAGTGATGCTGTCAAGAATAGGGACTGCTCTGTAAGGACTGATTCCTAAAGCGAGGCTAGGGAGTGCAGCTGGAGGGCGAAGCTGGAGAGCGATGCAAGCTTTACCCTACTTCTTCCTGCAGCGCAGACTGGAGGGTCCAGAAATGACAGCTAGACTGAATTGGCCCCCCAGTTGAGCCGGGGGGAACACCAGGAAGGATGAAGGGGGGCTCCGAACCCCAACCGGAACCAGAGGGACCGAGGACAGGGAAAGCGGGAAGGAAGGACCTAAGGGCTAGCCCCTAGAATCCTGACCCAGGGAGCCAATTCCCATCAGAAAGCACAACCTTACACCAGCCCCAGTCTTCCCAGCACACCCAGGGAGGCAGGAGAGCCAGTGCCCGGCACCACGCGACCCCAAGCCCAGAAAAGCCCCCTCGGAGCCTGATCCTCACCCCTCCAAAGTAGGGTTACCAGAACCCAAGCCGCGTGAGGGGAAGGTGCTGACTGGAGCCGTGGAGCCCCCAAGGACCCAGAGATCTAATGGGGAAATGCCTCTCAGCAGAAGCGCCGGAGCCGAGACTTCCCCTACCCCACAGACTGGGAAGGGAGCGAGATCCGACCCGGTCTGACAGACTGCTGAACCAGGACCTCCTACAAGCAGGAACAGGCAACTCAAAGAGAACGGGCCACCTAGAACCCACAAGGAAGTGCTCAGTCATCTGGCGTCCGGCTAACTGGGCAGGCTGAGGGAGACTGAGCCAGACCAGATGGCAGGCAGCAGTGCAGAGCGTACCATCGGGTTCAGGAGAGCAACCCGCACAAAGGGAAGGGAACCCAGAGGCACTCACCTGCCTGAGGCACTGTCCGCCCACACCGCCCAGGCCCCTGGCAGGGAGAAGCCGAGTTCCCACCGAAGGCCAAAGGAAGCGTTCCCCAGTGCCAGTAACCGGAGCGAGGAGCAGAGAACGAACAGGCTCGCACGGGAGACCAGGCACCTTGCACCTAGGCGAGGGTGAGGAAGCAGCGTAGGACAGGCCAGGAACACGGGACCGGAAACGGCAGGTGGAAATCCGGGGTCACATGAACCAGGATCAACTATCCGCAACACTGAGCAAGCTCAATAATCGGGCACAGACAGATGGTAAGACTCCCCCTAAAAACTCTACTCAACCAATCAGAGGACCGGTGGGAGGGAAGAAGGTGTCGAGCCCCCACCAGCAGGGACCGCCCAAAGCCACCAAAGGCCGACGGCTGAGCCCAAGCCGAGGACTGACACTTCAGAAGTCCTCTCCGATTCCTTCCCAGGTTCCACTTTTCCTAGGGATGAGGTTTGACACTTACCAGGACATGTCCCAGGCCCTGGAGTGGTCCTCGGCCACGATGAAGGATTTCATGAGCGTATTGGGTCAACTTCTTCAGCAGATGTCTCTCTTCATGGTGATCATTGCCAGTGGTGGTTGCATTGGACGAACCTGGAGTAGTGGAAGCTCATTGTGATCCTGGAATGGACTCTGGTCACCACTGATGCCAGTCTGAGGGGCTGGGTATCTGTTCTGAGTCAAGTGGTTGTCCAGCACAGGTGAACTTGGGATGGAAATCCGTTGCCTATCAAAGTCCCGGAACTCCGGGCAATTTTATTAGCCCTCTTTCACTGGACCCCGGTTCTTTCGGGAATGTCAGTGAGGGTGCAGTCAGACAGCACCACAGCCATGGCATACATCAGTCGCCAGGGTGGAACTCACAACGAGGTGGTTTGACACAAAGTAAAGGGTCTCCTATGCTGGGCGGGGGCCTACATTCTGGCCATATTCCAGGGGTAAAAAAACATTCTTTTGGACCACGGAGAACAGGATGGTTCCAACAGTCTACTCCTGGATGGGGGACCCTCTGGCTTTTGGTACAGATGCAATGTTGATTCTGTGGAGCTTCCACCTCTCCTGCGTGTTTCCTCCAGTTCCTCTCATTCCCAGAGTGATCCGGAAGATCAGGATGGACGGGGCGGCCATCATTCTGATTGCTCCTTACTGGCCCAAGAGGATGTGGATTGTAGACTTGGTCAGTCTCTATGTTCAGGATCCGATCTGCCTCCCTTCCAGACTGGATCTGTTGCTATAGGGTCACCTGTGGTATGAGGTTGTGGTGAAACTGGCTTTGACGGCATGGCTCTTGAAGCCAACATCCTGAAGCAGAAGGATTTTACCGTGAGATCATAAAAACCATGATACAGGCCCGGAAGCCAGTCTCTTCTGAGTCATACCATAGGGTGTGGTCTATTTTTCATAAGTGATTTGTGGACAAGAATATGTCCCCACAGTGTTTTGACCTTCCTTTGATGTTGTCTTTCCTCCAAGATCTGGTAAACAAAGGACTTAGTTTGAGCTCCCTTAAGGTTCTGTTCTCAGCACTCTCTGTGCTTTTTCAGAGATGTACAGGTTTTTCTTTAAGAATTCCATCCCCCAAGGGAACTTAACCTGGTGTGTGTTTTGAAGAGGCCTCTTGCTCCTGTCCCTTTGTGCCACTTGACACTGAAGATTCATTTTCTTTTGGCAGTTATCTCTATGAGATGAGTCGCTGAGTTACAAGCTTTGTCTTGTAAGCCTCCCTTCATGGTGTTTCATCAGGATAAGGAGGTTGTTTGTACCACTCAGGAATTTCTACCCAATGTAGTTGCTGAGTTTCACATCAATCAGGAGATTGTTGTGCCTTCCTTTTGTCCAGATATGGAGAGAGATCTCCATTTGTTGGACGTGGTCATTGCCTTAAGTTTTACATGCACATACTAAGCCTCTTGGCAAGGCTGACTATGTTTGTCATTCCAGAGGGTCCTAGAACTGGTCAGGCTGCCTCCAAAGTCACTATTGCTTCTTGGATCAAGGCTACCATACACCAGATGTAGGAGATTTGGAAGAAACTGGTTCCCTTTGACATCACAGTGCACTCTACCAGGTCTGTGGGTGCCTCTTCGGCCTCTAGAAACCAGGCCTTGTTTCAACAGCTGTGCACATCTGTGACTTGGTTTTCCTTGCATACTTTCACAAACACTTCCTTGTCAATGTCCTGGCTTTGGCTGAGGCCAGCTGTAGCCGGAAGGTCCTGCAGGCGGTTTTGCCTGTCTAGGGAAGTGCACACTTTTTTCTGTCAGTTGTTGTTCAGTAGTTTCTGAGCACTGTTGGCTCTTGTTTAAGTGTACTGTGTAAGTTGTGTCCGTTGACACTTGTTGCTCGGGTTATTCAGATACTGGATGTCCTAGGGAATTCTGGTATCATGGGGACATGCAAGAGGTCCTTTCTCATTTCCTGCCACTTGTAGCCTAGCATTGGTATATCCCCATGGTACCTGTGTTCCTGTGTTCCATATTGGACATAAGAGAAAATCAGATTTTAGTGTTCATACCAGTTAAATACTTTTCACTTTAGTCCATGTGGAACACAGGTTTCCCACCCAGAGAAGGGGATCTCTGTCGTACTGCTTTCCTGGGCAGAGGAGTCCTTATAGAGTTTCTCCCATAGGAGATGTTAGTGTTAGTGGGTAAGAACACTAAAATCCTTAAAGTAAGAATGCTTTCAAAATAGACATGTTAATAGGTTATTTTTATCAATTAACAAAATGCATAGTGATTGAACAGAAGAAAAATCTAAATCAATATTTGGTGTGACCACCCTTTGCCTTCAAAACAACATCAGTTCTTCTAGTCAGGGATTATATAGGCATATAGACAGGTGTATGAGTAAGCAATTATACCAAAGCTCACTAGATAGATCAGTGACAGAAGAGGAAGAGGTAAGCTTCTGTGAGAACAAGACCCAAGAAGGACTCCCACATCCATCCAGAGGAGACACAGTGAGGTCCCCTTTCTCTGTGTGGGAGACCTATATTCCATATGGACTAAAAGAAAAGCATTTAATAAGGTAAGATTTAATCCTATTTTCTTTTTTTGTCCAGTATGGAATACAAGTATTATGGTATATACAAACAGTATGCTTCCAGTGGTGGGTAGTAATAGAAAGGACCTAATATCATCCCCCATGACACCTGGGTTCCGTAGAACTATCCAGAAACAGGAACAGCCCAAACATAACTAAGTGTCTACGGACACTGAAAAACAGTAAGCAAAGCACACAATAACAAAAGCCAACCTGGCTCAAACAGTTGAAGGCAGAGGAAGGATGAGGCCCTTAGACAGGCAGTACCGCCTGAAGGACCTTCTATCACAGTGCCCGTGATTGCCTCCAGTGTTTAGTTGCTGTAACAGCGACCTTGTTACTTCCTGGCTGTCGCTCTATGCAAGTCGCTGTTCTTATAGGTCACTGGTTTAGTGATGTCATCTCTCTGTCCATCTACTAGGCCTTAAAGGCCTCAGCATTTCCAGTTACCAGTGACCTTTCGTGGTGTACCTGAGTCTAGTGCTGTGTAGGTCCATTTCCTACTTCCTGTGTATTACTCCTGCTTCGTCTGACTACCCGATCTGGCTCTGACTCCTGGCTTTGTCTGACTACTCTTCCTCTGTTGCACTCCGGTTTGTTTATGTCACAGTTTGTTAAGACTCTCAGACGCAAGGTTAGGTAAAAACACAACTTTATTGAAAAGTTTAAGATAATCCCATAGGATTTTATACACATACATACAATACATAGAATGGCAAATAGATGGTGACAATAGCGAATCAGGCTCTACCGGCCCTGCCAATATACCGGGCAAGGCAGCCAAATAGTCAGTGGAGAATACAGGCTCTACTGGCCCTGCCAATATACCGGGAAAGGCAGCCTAATAGACAGTCAGGAGAATACAGACTCTACCGGCCCTGCCAATATACCCGCAAAGGCAGCCTAACAGATCACCAGCTGATATAGGCTCTACCGGCACTGCCAATATACCGAGCAAGGCAGCCTAACGGAATACCATAATAGTAGGCTCTACCGGCCTTGCCAATACCGGGTAAGGCAACCTCAGGATGGAATGCTTGGAAGGTTCTACCGGCCTTACCAATATACCGGGCAAGGCAGCCTAAGGAGGAAGTGTCAACCACAGTGGCCTCAATAACTGTCAGATGACAATGACAGTATGGAGATGGTAGGTAGAGGCTACAAGGCCCAGTGGTATTACCAGGTAGTCTGCACACCCTAGTACCCGTGTACCGAGGGAATAACTAGCTGTCTAGGACTGGACAGCGCACTGGGAACCATCAGACTATATGAATCGTAAGCCGTGAGGCAGAGGAGTAAACCAGCGCCCTCATGCTGGAGCCCAACAGGCTGGATGTTAAGTAGACCTACAGGTCATACAGCGAACCAACGCCCGCGCTTTGGGAACCAACACTCTAATACAAGTAAGCAGCAAGGCAGTGGAGCAAACCAGCGCCCGCACGCTGGGAACCAACAAACTGAGTAAATAGTAGGCCAGAAGGCAGTGGAGCAAACCAGCTCCCGTGCGCTGGTAACCAACAGGCTGGATATATCGTAGGCTATAAGGCAGTGAAGCAAACCAGTGTCCACACACTGGGAACCAACAGATAGTTGTGTATAGAGCCGTAAGGAAACGGAGCAAACCAGCGCCCGCGCACTAGTACCAACAGACTAGAGTATAGTAGCTACAAGGCACTGGAGCGAACCAGCACGCTGGGAACCAATAATGAGCATATAGTAGGCCGTGAGGTAGTGGAGTGAACCAGCATCTGCATGCTGGGAACCTACAGATAGTTGTGTATTGAGCCGAAAGGCAAAGGAGCGAACCAGTGCCCGCGCGCTGGTATCCAACAGACTAGTAGTGTAGTAGCCGCAAGGCAGTGGAGCAAACCAGCGTCCGCACGCTGGGAACCAACAGGTGAAAATGTCGCCGGAGCGACCAAAGACAAGGTCACCACAGATGAAGGAACCGGACGCAGGAGATGAGCAGGAACCAGCACAATGACGGTCAACTGGATCAGGAACGACAACAGAGACTGGCAGCAGGAAACAGCAACCTCGGACGACTTCAACCGGAACAAGCACTGGAACAAGTAGAGCAGACAGGAGTCTCAGGAACAGGACGAACTCAGGAAACCAGGAACACAGCAAAAAGGCCCAGCAAGCTTCTGTAGCATAATGAAAGTGGATGCAGTCTGAGACACCACGAAAGGGCAACCAAAGGGTGCCCAAACTCAGTTTAAATAGGCAATGTGAGGCGGGCTAAAGGCAGACAGCCAATGGAAGCCCCCTACAGTTGATAGACACAGAAATGCAGCAATAACGGGCACCGTGATAGTTTACTACTAGCCTTGGTTACCCAGCCCCGGCAATTGATGTCCACATTGCCTGGGCCTATCATTATCACCGTGCTCGCTACCCCTGTAGCAGTGCTTGTCAGTCAGTCCGTGTCACTGACCTCCAGTGGTCTGAGTCCGGTTGGGTTGTTGCCTCACCTAGTATTCTAGGTGCCAGTTTACCTTGCCTTTGGTATACCCTAGCAGAAGGGTATAGTTGCGCTATCCTTAACCTGCCTGGTGAAAGATCAAGGAAATGCCATGCACTGTCCTCCTGTCTAGTCTTGTGAAGGTTACTAAGGGCTTCCGAATACGAGCTACACCTGCCCAGTGAGGTGTTGAGGAAGTGTCTTGCACTGGCCTCGAGAAGGTGGTGGAGTTTGAGTCAATACAGTGTTGCTCCAGTGTTCTGGAGTTCCTCGCTCCTGTTGTCTAGGTTTACCCTAGCGTTAGGGTACAGATGTGGGTCATATCACACTTGCCTAGTGAAGGGTGAAGAAAGCGTGTGCACTGTTCTTCCCTGGTCTCAAGAAAGCATTTTATCATTGCTACTACTATTGTGTTTAAATAAATTTTATTTAATTTTATCTGTACTTGTCAAGTGTCTTTATTTCTTCCTGCCAAAGCTGGCTTCAGACAGTGTTTGACAAAGGTGTGCACAAGGGACCAAGTCTCAGCCTTGCACAGCTGTTCAGCAGAGGCCTGATTCTTATAGGCCCAAGAGGCCCCAACATACCTGGTGGAACAGGTTTCTTCCTGAGTTCATTTGCTCTGCGAATGGTAGACTTGGTCCATGAGGCAATGGTGACCTTGGAAGGAGCCTGACCTACCCTGGGACCCTCAGGGATGATAAACAAGGCATCAGTCTTATGAAAAGACTCTGTAAGGTGCACAAAGAACTTGAGACAGAGCACCACATCCAACAAGTAGAGATCCCTCTCCTTGTCAGATGTAGGTTCAGGACAAAATGAATTGATTGATGTGGAACTCAGAGACCACCTTAGGAAGGAATTCCTGGGAAGTTCAAAGAACAGCTTTGTCCTTGTGGAAGACCAGGTATGGTGGCCTGCAAGACAAAGCCTGCAGCTCAACTACAGCCAAAAGACAGGACATCTTCCACGTCAAAAAACATAGGGGAGTGGTAGAAAAGGACTCAAAGGGAGGCTGATGCAAGATACCCAGAAACAGATTAAGGTCCCACGGAGGCATGGTAGCATTGTAGGCAAGGAAAGCATGGGCGACCCCCTGAAAGAACACTTTGACATCTGGCAAGATAGCAATACATATCTGGAAAAATACAGAGAGCAGAAGTCTGAACCTTCAAGAAACTCAGACTGAGTCCTTTGTTCACACCATCCCGCAAAAAGGAGAAGACCTCTGGGAGATCAAACTCCAATGAAGACAGATCCCTGTCTACACACCAATAATGAAAAAATGGACCAAATCATGTGGTAGGCCTTAGAGGAGACCAGCTTCCTAAACTGGATCATAGTGGAGATAACTTCAGGGGAAAACCCCCTTTCTCCTCAGGATGGTGGCTTCAACAGCCATGCCAGCAAAGTCAGCTTCTCCACATCCTCCTTCCAGAGGTACTTCTGAAGGAAGATGTCTGGTCTGGGTGGCAGTGGAAACAGATCCTGAATGGAAAGACCCACCAGTTCCGCAAACCACACCCTCTTGGTCCTCTGAGTATGAGAGGAATTGGAGGAAAGATGTAAGAGAGGTGAAAGCGCCACGGAACCACCATCATGTCCATGGCAAAGGCCACTGGGTCCCCTCAGTGACAAAAAAAACATCAGAACCTTCCTTTTGTAACTTGTGGCCATCAGGTTTATATGATGAAGTCCACACTTTGGCACAATCAGGGCGAACAGTTCCTGATGGAGCTCCCATGCTTCCGGATCCATGTCTTGGCGACTTAGGAAGTCTGCCAGGATGTTTTCTTCCCTATGAATGTGAATTGCGGAGATGGCCAGAACGTGGGTGTCTGCCCAATCCAGGATGTACTTAACCTTGGACGAATCGAGAGAGCTTCGAGTGCCCCCTTGCTTGTTGATGTTTGCCACAGCTGCGGCAATTGTCCGATTGGACTCTTTCTGGATGACCCTTCAGCTGAAGGGTCCAGTATACCTGAGAGAGCCGATCACCCTGAGTTCCAGAACGTTGATGGACTGATTCCTCTGTGGTTTATCTGCCCTGGATCCTCAGATGACCCAGAACTGCATCCCAGCCCCTTATGACTGCAGAGAGGGAGAGCTGCCGATCCAGATCCAGATTCCCGTGCCACGTCCAGATGATAATAAGTCTCTGGAGTTTCCTGGTGTGAGCTAGAGAGTAGGGCACTGCTTCTAGGGTAGACACCATGCGGCTCGCAACCTTCATGTACTCCCGGACCGGAGGGCTAGTCCAGAGCTTGGGACATATCCTGCATGACCTCCAGAATCTTGCCCTCCATCAAGAAGACCTTCCCCAGATGGGTACTGAACCTGAGCCCCAGGAATATCAAGCCCTGGGAAGGAATTGGGGATGACTTCGACATGTTCAGGATCCACCCATGAAGGATCAGAATCTGGGCACGTTCCTGGACCTGCTGGGCCAGGAACTCCTGCAAAGGAGCCTTCAGTAGATGGTTGTCCAGATAGGGAGTCATCTGAATATCCTAGGTGTGAATGAAGGCCATCAAGGCCTCCAGTACCTTGGAAAACACCCGGGGAGCAGAGGTCAGCCCAAAGGGTAGAGCATTGAACTGGTAGTGCTCCAAGCCGAAGGCAAAACATAGACTGTCCAGGTGAATAGGGATGTGCATGTATGTGTCCTGAAGGTCCAGAGACACCAGGAATTCTCCTGGGCACATAGCTGTGGTGCCAGAGTGCAAAGACTCCATCTTGAAGCGAGCAGTCTCCATATATGAATTGAGATTCTTGATGTCCAAAATGGGACGGCAACCACCATCCTTCTTGGACACCACAGACAGGTTTGAATAGAAAACTGAACCTCTCTCTTGAGGAGGCACTGGAACAAGAACCCTCTTTTCCAGAAGAGACTGAATTGCTTCTTTGAACAAGTGCAGCTTTTCCTGTCCCTGGGGGACCCTGGACTGGAAAATCTGAAAAGAGGAAGGGATTTGAACCCTATTCGGTACCCTTCCGAAATTTCCCACAAAACCCACTGGTCCGCAATAGAGTCTGCCCACATGCTTTGGAAATGTCAAAGAAGTCTGCCAATGGGGGCCTGTGGACCAGGATTCCACAAGTCATGTGGAAGTAGGCTTGCCAGAATGGGCTTGGCAGTGGCTCACTTACATTGCCACTGCTGCTTGGGCTTGGCAGGCAGGTACTGGGTAAAGGCCTGAGAGGCTTGAGGCCTTTGCATCTCCTTTTGTTAGGGATGGAAAAAGGCACAGTTTCTTCGCCTTCGTAGGGCTTTTGGACATCTGAGGCAACAGGGTGCTCTTACCCCAGTAGCATCACTGATGATCTGTTTCTGTTCAGGACTAAAAAGTGATTTGCTGTGAAAGGACAAGGAAACCAGTGACTTCTTGGAAGAGAGGTCTGTGAACCAAATCTTAACCCACAAATTGTGCCGTGCAGTAACGGAAAAGGCTGAGGCCTATGCCAACAACCTGACAGCTTCAAAAAGTGCATCAGAAACATACTTTTAAGTTTCTGACATGTTGTTCATAATGGCCAAAACGTCCTCATTTGGGGCGCCATCAAGAACAGCGTCAATAAGTTGTTCTCCCCAGACAGCAATAGCTCTGTTAACCAAGGCAGAGGCAAAATAAGCCCAATGGCAGAAAAGTTGGACCGGAGGATAGAGTCAAGCTTCTTATCATCTCATCCTTAAGACCTGCTGCATCTGCCAATGGAAGAGCGGTGGATTTAGAAAGCCTGGGGAATCAACTGAAGAAGTCCACTGCGCTAAAGCTGCCTCTGAAAAGGGGTACAGCTTAGAGAATCTCTTAGATATAGACAACCTCACAGGGGTCTTCCACTCATCCAAAAGTATCTGATCAAGAGTGGCATTGGGGGGAAAGACAGTAGAAGAATTACATCAGTAGAAGAATGACCCTCATCGGGGGTGTCAGAGAACTGACGGGTCTGTATAACAACACTAATGAGCCCCTCAGAAGAGGGAGAAGGGTCAGCTTCATAGTGGTCCCCATAAGTGTATTCCCCTTCCTCTTTGTAATCCTGTTAAAGCTAGCAAGCAAAACCAGGAGTCAGACGGTATAGTTAATAGAACCTTAATTATAAGAACAATGACAGTAATGCAATATATAAATAAACACACAGTGGGTGATTGAAACTGCGAGCACTGTATCAGGAATAGCAGTCTCCCAATCTCTGCACCACACTGTCAGAGACTAGGCCTCAGCCCACTGGAGTCTCGTGGTAAGGTAACGCCCAAGAGATACTGACTCAGCCTGCAGTCAGTAGCTAAGAGTCTGCTAGAGCCCCAGGTCAGTACTAGGAAGGATGTCTGAATAACGGCGCCAACAAACTGAGTGAACAGACACAGCCTTCTAGTAAGCACCAGATAGGATAGTCAGATGAGCCAAAGTCATACACGGAGCGGGTAGTCAGCCAGAGCCACAGGTTTGCACCAGACAGGATATGCACTGAAGCGAAGGAATGCTGGATGCACAGTGGATAGAGCCCCAGGTCAACACTAGAGTGGGTAGTCAGACAAGCCTAGGTCATACACGGATCAGGTAGTCAGCCAGAGCCACAGGTCTGCACCAGAAAGGATATCTGAGCCAAATCGGAACGCCAAGCAGAATAGTCAGACAGAGCCACAGGTCAAACCAGAACGTACAAGCTGGATCATACACAGGAATCAGGAATACCAGAAAATGAACTGCTCAGAACAACAATGTAAGGGTGACTGAGTTAGGACTCAGTCTGCCCTTTAAACCCCTCCACAGGAAGTAGGTAGGAGCAGCAGCTAGAGGGAGGAAGTAGGTAGGAGGAGACTACAGGAAACAAACACACATAAAACAGAGGCCTTGCAGCATACTTGAAACCTCTTGCCTGCAGATGATGCGTGGAAAGACGCCGAGAGTCGCTGAAGTGGCGGCGCTGGAAACAAGGTACTGTGACACATCTTCAGAGGAGTCCTACTCAGAGGGGTCCATGAATGCAGTTATACCTGGAGCCTAAGGGGCCACAAATCTGAAGGTAGTAGGGAGCTTCCATGGAGACCCCCTGGAGAGAGGGCAAATTGTGCCATAGTGCAGGGCTCAAAATTTCCACTCACCACTAGCCAATGGTGAGTGAAAATTTAGCCCTGGCGAGTAGAAATTCAGCCCTGGCGGGTATGTTTTGGCTTGCAGTGGCAAGTAACTTTTCAGGTCTGGCTAGTGGCAAAGGACTTAAAATTATAAGCCCTGCCATAGTGGACTTCAAGTTTTTCACCCAGAAAGGCTCTTGTTCATGTCTGGAGGGCCCCTGTGGGGTAGTAGGGGGGCCACAAAGCATGAGGGGAAGAGAGATCCTGAATACTCTCTAGGGAGCCCCACTTGGCATGGGATCCATTCATTATGACTACAGATTCTTTTAAGCAAAATCTTACTGGAGGTGAAAATGATCCTTCTAAAGATGCCACGCTTCATTTAAAGCTGAACTTTCACCTTGTATAAAGTCGCCCTCCAATAATTAATCATATGGCGATTAGCTTCAAAACAGTTCTATCAGATCTCAGAAGTACCCGATTCTAAAGTAATCCTTAATCTTCAGAGACTGATGGCCAGGTTAGTGCCATCTGCGCGCCTGCACTGTCAGTCCCTTCTGGTGCCTTATGGCACACTGCAATGCCTCTTAGAGGAGACCGGGACTGACAGTGCAGGCACGCAGACGTCTCTAAGACAAGATGTCTGTGCTGATGCCTGGCTTCCGGTCTCCGAAGATTAAGGATTACTTTAGAATAGGGTACTACTGAGATGTAATAGAACTATTATGAAGCTAGTCGCCATATGATTAATTATTAGAGGGCGACTTTACGCAAGGTGAAAGTTCCGCTTTAACCCCTGAAATTGCACATCATATTGATCCAACTATTGAGATTATTACACATACTGAATATGTGCTACAAACAGAGGTTTCTTCTAAACATCAGGAATTGATACAAAGGGCCTTTTCAGATGTCAATATTAATATTAACCCTCCAATTGCCAGTTTGGCCAAATGGTTCAATGATTTGGAGTCTTTTATGAATCGGGAGACAAAGCTATGGTGGGAGATCACTGCCCTAAATAAGTATACTGAATGCAAAATAATTCTGAGGTGACTGAGAATAAAAAAAAACAGCCAACTTTTCTAACATAGTAACATAGGCTGAAAAAAGACATGTGTCCTTCAAGTCCAGCCCATGCCAAAAACACCCCTGTTGATCCAGAGGAAGGCAAAAAAAAAAAAAAACCCTCTGGAGCAATTTCTAATTTAGCCCCAAGTGGGTAAAAAAAATTCCTTCCCGACTCCAAATGGCAGTCAGATATTTCCCTGGATCAACATCCTATCTGATTTGAAGCCATCACTCATATTATGCCAGTTACCACAAGCTAAAAGGCAGAGAAAATTATGTACAATAAGGCTAAAAAATGTGTTCCCCTGTTTAATCCCCTGTATTTGAATCCCCTTATTTAAATTCTCACACTTACCACACTTCTGAACTTACACAATGATGCAAGATTCACACGTTCAAGTATTCACTGTCTCTGTTATTTAAAGCAAGAACCCACCAATTAAAAACAGAGCAATTAGCCACTCCCAGCACACAAGACCAGGCACGTGCACACATAGACCCCAAGGGGGGCTTGAGCACCTGCCCTTTTTGTCCAAGTGCCCTTGTGCCAAAATAAATAAATAAATTAATCAGTCCGATTTTATTTTAGGTATGTGAGTGAGGGCCGGTCACTGGGGAAGTTGTTACCTGTAATGGACTGCCGCCTATTAAATCGTGCCGTGGCCAGCACTGCAGTGCCGCCCGTCATCATCATCAGCTGTCAGTCACTCTCTCGCTGCTGAGTCTGACCGTGAGTGACCGAGGCACTGACACAACTTCATCACTAGTACTAGGCCCAATGTTTGCCCATTCATTTTTTAAATTATGCTAATGCTGCTCATTCATGCCCAGCCCAGTGCCCTTTTTATCATGCTGCGAGTCGGAGTCCTGACTCGACTATGCTCATGCATGCCGCACTGCAGCCTGTGCCTTGCCATCCAGTCCTCCTGACTCCCAACTATACCACATACGTAACTTTACAGGTTACTATACTGTTCCAGTGTCCCACACAAGACAAGAGCCAGCCAAGTCAGATGCACCGCTCCGCTTGCTTGCTGCCAGCCCACTCAGTCCAGAGAGACTCACTCGGGCTAGCCTGGCAGCAAGCGAAGACTTTCACTCACTGTGGCACTGTGCCTCTTCCTCCTCATTTGGTCTGCGAGTGTGCAGCGTGTGTGATGTCATCACGGCCCGCAGAGGCGCGTGATGATGGGGGGGCAGAATGGGAGTCTGTGGGACATCAGGTCGGGTGACAGACCCCGCTAAGAGGACAAGCGACCAGCAGAGGTGGAGTCAGGAGCCAGGGGAGCCTCAGGACTATTACCAGTCGTCTCAATGTGAGGGTAAGTTGGAACTGATGGAGGCAATATGGAGATGATGGGGGCAATGTGGAGCTGATGGGGGCAATATGGAGCTGACAGGGGACAATGTAAGGGCAATATGGAGATGATGGGGGGGCAATGTGGAGATTAGGAGCATTGTAGAGTGTCCAGTGGAGATGGCCAATGGGGAGGGGAGGCGCTTCAGATTTCTGTGCCTACAGGCTCCTGAGATGTAAATTCTTTTCTTTTTTTAATATACATTTTGAATAAATAATTATGAGAAGTGCCCATTTTTTCATTTGAGCCCCTGCCCCCCAAAATGTCTGTGCACGTCCCTGCACAAGACTGCAATTAGTTGTATCACAGCAAAGGGAGGGAAACCCCCCCAAAGAGATTTGTTTTTTAACCTCTCCATTACCACACTACACCACACAAAAATGCTTATTCAAATTCTCCAGCAAATATCTCAAGCACAGCTTTTCAGGCCACAGGTCACTGAGCAATTTCTACATGATTGCAATCCATTCCTGGTCACTCGGAATCAAGCTCTTACTGATTGTTCAACTACAGTGATGAATCTTATCATTAAATACAAGCAAGATATTCTTCTGAAAGTAAAGGAAGAAACCAACATGTCGTAAGCATCCATGCTACAAGAGTCTCACAGACATAAAAAATTGGAAAAGAATTTGCAAATTAAACAAGAAAATTTGCTCTGTATAAAGAGGATTATGATGTTGGTCAAGTTTATAATTGGTCACGTTTTAGAAGATCTAATGATCCATTTAAAAAACATTGAGTTCAAGAAGGTTGGTCTTTTCAAGTGTGGAGGTGGACTCCATGGATTTTGACTCTTCTTTAGTTTCAGATACTGTGATTGACAGTGACTGTATGTCCAGAGTGAAATCAGTATTTAGTGACTCTAGCGATAGATCACCTGGTACATGTACAAAAAACAGAAGGGTCAAGGAGGAGGCCATCAAGACAAAAATATGTAAAAAGAGACACAAAGGAAAAGGACATCAAAATCGAATATACCCCAAAAGGAATTGAAGTCCAAGAGATCACTTTCAGTGATTAACATCTTGTCTTCTTTCTTCAACAAAGATGAATATAGTGTATTATCTAAAGGGCTAAAGTTTGCCCCAGTCATTCACTTTAATCTTTTCCAAACAGTTTTGGTTGTCAACAAATTTATTCTGAAGTTGGTTCTTAGGAAACACTTTTCAAGTTGCTTGGCAAATTGGTTGCCTTTGCTGATGACCATGATGTGTCACCTGACACCATACAAGCTGGCACTACAACTTCTCTCACCACAGGCTCAGTGCCACAAGATTGGAAAAGAGCCAATGTAGTGCCTCTATTTAAGAAGGGAACTAAAACAGAACCTGGAAACTATAGACCTGTGAGAAGGGATAATAAAGGACTATATTCAGGATTACAACACAAAAAATTAGATCAGTAAAAAAGGAATCAACTTGGTTTTATGAAGAATAGATCATGTCAAACGAACCTTTTCAGCTTCTATGAGGAAGTAAACAGCAACCTTGATAATAGCAAGGCAGTTGATGTAGTATATCTAGACTTTACAAAGGCATTTTGATACAGTGCCATACAGAAGGCTGGGGTATATAAAATAAGGAAATCGGGGCTAGGAGATGTCCTTTGCAATTGGATACAAAACTGGTTGAAGGATAGGGAACAGTGTGTGGTTGTAAATGGACAATTCTCCAATACAGTTAAAGTGGAGAGTGGAGTAGCTCAGGGTTCAGTATTAGGTCCGCTGCTTTTTAACATGTTTATAAATGACCTAGAAATAGATATAGAAAGCAAATTATCAATATTTGCAGATGACACTAAATTATGTAAGGTAATTAATTCAGAACAGGATAATTGCTCTCTACAGAGGGATTTATATAAAATGACAGATTGGGCAAACAAATGGAATATGACGTTTAATGTGGGGAAGTGTAAAGTCATGAATTTGGAAGGAAATAATCCCAAGGCTACTTATAAACTTAATGGAATCATTTTAGGGGACTCGTTGCTAGAGAAAGACCTGGGTATCCTTGTCAACTACAAACTTGGAAGCAGTGACCAGTGTCAAACAGCAGTAGCAAAGGCAAACAAAATCCTGTCTTGCATAAAAAGGGGTATCAAAGCAAGAGTGGATAACATTATTTTGCCATTATACAAATCATTGGTAAGACCTCACCTTGAGTATGCACTGCAGGCCTCTGTTTTATCTGTTTGCTTACTGTAGTCTCCTCCTACCAACTTCCTACTTCCTCCCTCTGAGCTGCTCCTCCTACTTCCTGTGGAGGGGTTTAAAGGGCAGACTGAGGCCTGACTCAGATGCCCTTGCATTGTTGTTCAAAGCAGATCTGTTACATTGGGCTCTGTGTATGACCTGGCTAGTCTTCCATCCATTCTGGTGCTGACCTGTGGCTCTGGATGACTACCTGATCTGTGTATGCCCCGGCTTGTCTGACTACCCCCTCTGGTTCAGACTTGTGGCTCTGGATGACTACCTGATCTCTGTATGATCCGGCTTATCTGACTACCCCCCTCTGGTGCTGACTGTTGGCTCTGTCTGTCTATTCTTTCGTCTTTTCCCTTGGTGATCAGACACCCAATATAGTGCAGGCCTGGGGCTCTGGTAGACTCGCATATCTGACTGCAGGCTGAGTCAGACCCTTTTCCTCTTCGGATCAAGATCCTGGGTTCCTGTTCCAGTTCTTGTTCCTGGTTCCAGCCGAGACTTCCAGTGGCTAAGGCCTAGTCTCCAGCACAGTGGTTTAGCTTTGCAACCTATTATTTCTGATACCAGGCTTGCTGGCTATTATCCTGTGCTTATTCTTGTTGTATATATTGTATATACCCGCTGTATGTCATTTGTTAATAAACTGCATTAACTAAACCGTACTGACTCCTGAACTTCTCTGGGTAACCGTGACAGTAAGCTAGGGCCATGAGTTCAGACGGTGATGGTAATGCACTGAGTCAGTGACTGGATCAGTTGTCTTTAGCCATGCAAACGGTTTCACATCGAACTGTGAGCCTTGAACAAATCTGTAATCAACTGGTGGCCACTCCCGAGCACTCCCAGGCACCAGTAGTTCCCACCTCTCCTGACGCAGGCATGGTTAAGAGGTTGACAGGTTCCGCTCAGCTCCCACAGCGGTATGGTGGGGATCCTGATGGTTGCCGTGGCTTCCTGAACCAACTGGGCATATATTTCGAGTTGGTACAGTATGCCTTTCCTAATGAGCGCAGTAAGGTCGGTTTCCTTATATCCCTTCTGACGGGCAGGGCCGTACTTACCCCTTGTCTGTGGAGGAGAATAAGGCCATGGAGGAATATGTGTCTGATGCGCTGGCCAGAGGCATCATTCGTAAATCCACATCGCCTGCTGGTGCTGGATTTTTTTTTGTCAAAAAGAAGGACGGAGAATTACGTTCATGCATTGACTTTCGTGGTCTAAACAAGATATTGGTAAAGAATGCATATCCTATACCCCTGATCGCTGAACTCTTTGACCGGGTCAAAGGGTCAAAGATATTTACGAAACTCGATCTGAGAGCCGCATACAACTTGGTTCGAATTAAAGAAGGGCATGAATGGAAGACAGCGTTCAATACACGGATTGGACACTATGAGTACTTGGTCATGCCCTTCGGATTGTGTAACGCCCCAGCTGTCTTCCAGGAGTTCATAAATGATGTGTTACGAGAACTCCTTCAAAGTTGCGTGGTTGTATATTTGGATGACATCCTAATTCACTCTCCTACACTGGAGACTCATCAGTCTGATGTATTCAGAGTCTTGAGCCTATTACGTGAGAAAAAGTTGTTTTGTAAACTTGAAAAATGTGAATTCCACAGACCTCAAGTCACATTCCTGGGCTATGTTATTTCTGCTGACGGGTTCTCCATGGACCCTCAAAAATTGTCCGCTGTTGTTAATTGGCCACGTCCTAAGGGACTCAAAGCGATCCAAAGGTTTCTGGGTTTCGCGAATTATTACAGAAAATTCATTAAGAATTTCTCTACCATTGTAAATGCCCTGACGGACATGACTTGTAAAGGGGCAAAAACCTCAGAGTGGTCAGAACCGGCTATTCTGGCTTTCGAAAAGCTCAAGGCAGTCTTCACGGCAGGTTCCCTATTGGCGCATCCCAATCCCTCCCTGCCTTTTACCCTGGAGATGGATGCATAGGAGGTCGGAGTGGGAGCATTGCTGTCCCAGCGCTCGGCTCCTGGCCTGACTCAGATGCCCTTGCATTGTTGTTCAAAGCAGATCTGTTGCATTGGGCCTGCTTAGGCCTCCACTGCTGTTTGTGGGGGCCGAGATATGTGCCTCAGTCTGGAAGGAATTAAAAACACGGTGCCTTCTAACCTGAGGTTTCTGCTTAGGAACCATAGGCAACAGAGTGCTCTTACCCCCAGTAGATCAACTGATAAGGTTCTTCAGCTCCGGCCCAAACAGGACGCCTACCATTTTTAAAGAAGACGCCTCAGTGGGCTTCTCCTAGGGAAAAAACATAGCACAAAAGATTTTCCCCTCAGGGCTGGAAGGCCCACAAACAGCCCTGGAAACTGAGCACTCCTCCAGTTGGGACGTCCGTAATGGTAATCTGCCTAATGGGAGATTTTGGCACCCCATATCTAATAGAAAATAATAAATATAACTAAAACTAAGCAGAACTGTTCTCTTGCCTTTCCTGTTCAAGGAACAAATCTTAACTGCTTGGGGATTGGCTGGTGACCAGTTAAGGAGGGAAGGAAGTCTCGACCCTGCACTTCTTTTCAAGAATTGTTCCAGCCTACTTAAAGGGGTGGTCACCTTCCCAGACTACTGTAAGCTATACTGGACGACAGAGAAAGAATTACAGTTGGATCAGTTGTAATGTTTTATTTGTGTACTTCTCATGACTTGGGTCTCAGGGCAGTCCAATTTCACTTGTATAAATATAGTTCTTACTCCAAGGATTTTTCTGATTATTTACTGAAAGTTATTCATTATTTGCTTACTCACAATTATTTTTTGTTTGGTGGCTCTTACTATCTACAGAGACGTGAGACTTCGATGGGGCAAAATTTATACTCCAGCCTAGTTTTTGGTTGGCGAAGGACTCCCACATCTTTGGAGATAGTAATCCATTTAGGCGGTGTATTTTTTATTTTAAAAGATATATTGACGATATATTGATCATATGGAGTGATGACCTAGCAAGGGTATCTGATTTCATAAAGTATCTCAATGATAATACTAGCAATCTTGTTTTTATTTTTACCAGTGATCAGAAAGAGATCAGAAACATCAGTCACCACAGGGATTATTACAACAGATACACATAAAAAACCTGTGGCTGCTAACTCTCTGCTTAGGGTGAAGCGTTGCCATCCATTGCATACTATAAAGGGGGTACCGGTTGGACAGTTTTTGAGGGCTCGTCGTAACGGTTCTACTGATATGCTCTTTGAACAGGATTGTATAGACCTGAGGGATAAGTTTTTGGCAAGAGGGTAGCCAGAATGGATGCTCAGCTAGGCAGAAACCATTGAATTGTTAGAAGATGAATTGTTAGAAGAATCCTATTCTCGGCATGCAAAGTTGGACAATCGAGTTGTCTTTAGCACTACTTATAGTATGGGATTTAAACAAATCACTAATATTGAGAAACACTATCTTCCTATTTTGCTTGCTGATAAGAGTCTACAGCCTATATTAAATGGTGGATGTAAATACATTTCCAGAAAAGCACCAACGATTGCAAGAATCTTATTCCCTAGTATGTATATTGAAAACAGAAGAATTATACATGGTTAAGAACAGTGGGTACTTTTCCAGGTGGAAGAGGTCGATGCAATTGCTGTCAATGGATTGTTCCCACGAAAAGTGTTAGATCCACTGTTAATGGAACACAACACATCATCAAACAGTTTATAAACTGTGCACCCAAGTTTGTAATCTATGTGAAACCTCTAAAGCGTGTGATGTGCAATATGTGGGAAAGACAAGCAGATCACTTAGGGAACGTGTTAAAGAACACACAAGTGATATAAATTGTGGGGATTGCAGGACTGGAGTGGCACAACATTTTTATCAAAATCATAATTTGGATCTGGAACACTTCTCTGTAGTGGGTATGGGACAAGTAATGCAACCTGTGAAAGGTGGCGATAGGGGTAGATTACTCTCCCTGAGAGAGGTGTTCTGGATTTTTACTTTATCCACAAGAATGCCTTCTGGTTTAAATAAGGCAATTGATGTCACATTTTGTGTAATCTCCATGATTTGTACTATGATCGCCCAAAATACATATAGTCTATGACTTTAAAGGGGATCTATTACCCATATACAAGTTAGTCTTAATAGGTAGGTTATATAGCATATATATTTAATATTGTAGTATTTTAGTTTTTTTAAATTGCTGTTTGGCTGAAATTTAATGATTAAATACCTCCCTGAGCCCTACTTCCAGACAGACTGCTGTTACCTGCTCCGTACCGCAGTCTGTCACTCTTGCTCAGCTCCCCTCCTTCTATCCAGCCTCCTCTGATGACAGAGGCTTTCTGCCTGTAAGCTGGAGCACTCTTATTGGCCAGAGCTTGCTCCAGCTTACACACAGAACACCTCCGTCATTGGAGGAGGCTGGACACATGGAGGGGAGCTGAGCAAGAGTGAAAGACTGCGGTACAGAGCAAGTAACTGCAGTCTGTCCGGAAGTAGGGCTCAGGGAGGTATTTATTCATTAAATTACAGCCAAACAGCATTTTAAAAAGGAAGATACTACAATATTAAATATATTCGCTATATAACCTACCTATTAAGACTATCTTGTATAGGGGTGATATATCCCCTTTAATAGACACACAGGTTTATATTCATACATATATACTCAGCCATTGGTGTGGTTTATATTATATATACATACACACATGAAAAGGCTATATTTTTGTATTAGTTCTTTTGATTTTAATTGTACTATATTATGTGTTTAATTACATTATGTTGGGTGTTTATTTGGTGGCTTATCCCATCTCTGGGAATTGGAGTGTGCACACTGATCCTGTGTCTGCCTATTTTTGGGCAGATGGGGTTAATGTTATCATTTATCTATGTGCTTATATTATTGGCTGCACTGGATGTTAGGCGTCATCTTCACCTTTAAGAGTCTGGAATGATGGGAGCCACAATTCAGTCTATGATTAAGCACCCAGGTGCGAAAAGCGTGAGTCTGTTCATCAGGTGTGGTGTCTGTTTTTGAACTTTCGGAATAAAGCTGAGCTGGTTTTAAGACTGCGTTAAGTGTGGTCTTTTTTCTCTTCTGCTTTGATACTCAAGGTTTGGAACCCTTGTGACCTGCAACACTGCGAATTACCAGCATCAGTGGCATGTGAGTTTGTGTCAGACACACTGTAATTATTTTCAATGACACGCCTTAAGTAGCGCTATTGTTTCTTTGTTGCAACAATAAGTAAGGGGGGGCACAGATGCCCCCCAAGTCCTTTGCCTTAGGTCTAGCCCCATGTCCCTTTGGATCCAACATCCTAACAGGAGTAGTGTCTAAAATAGCATAAAATACTTATAACTGTTTCACAGAATAATTCACCCTAGAAAAGCCCAGAAAGGTACTTATCTGTCAGGCAAAGGGTTAATCTGAGAAGGAGCGCAAAGAGAGGCAACCACTGCATAGGATAAGCAAGAAAGAAGTAAAATGGTGGCTGCAAACCAGTCAGTCAGTTGGAAGAAAGCCTGGGAAATGGGCATTCTGTGTAATGTAGTCTTCTCTCTTACTGTTATCTAGTAACATCTACAGCTCTACTCGTGGGGCTCCAAGATACCTCGGATGTGAACTGGACACCAGGGCATGAGAAAACAAGAAGAATGAACCCACTCTGAACTCTGTATAACAAATGGTTGCATATATATGCGTCCCAGAGAAGTTTTTCCCATAGAAGTCAATGGAGCAAGTGCGGCTGTGGCGGGAAAAGCATCTTAAAGCTATGTACCCAAAAATAACATTTTTTAAAAAGTTGCCCAAGACACCCAAAGATCCAAGGGGACATGACGTGGGAATAAAAAAAATGCATAACTCTGAAGGGAATACCCCAGGAAGAGCCCCAAACCTAAAGAAAACAGCAGTGAGTGGGTTAATCAGCACTAAAGCAGCCATCCATGTTCAGGGAAAAGACTAGAAATAAAAGACCCAACATGAGTGCAAGAGCTCAAGGCTCATAAGCAACCCCTGTAGGAAGGTGGATAATGGGTACAAGTGGACCATTGCACTCAAAGGGTTAATCACCAATCTTCAACTTCTGTCTTCAGGTTACCATTATGAAGAAACAGAGCCTCAGACCCTGTAGGGAGTAAAAACTTGGGCTGCAATATTCTCTCCACAGGGCTGCAAGGGTCTACAACAGCACCTGCACACATGGTAACCCACCTAACTGGGGAATTGTAACAGCCGCATATCTAAGAATAAAAAAAAAAAAAAAAAGCTAAAAAAACTAATCAGCATGTTCCACGCCTGTTTACTCTGTCAGGAACTTATCAAAGCTGGAAGGCTGGGGGCAGGGTTAGCTTGAAAGGGAGGGAAGGCTTCACCCTCAAGACCATGGCCTAGATTCTCTAAAGGTCAATGCTGTGGTGATATGATTTTGTCGATGTGTTTGAAATGCTTCGACATGTTAATGTACACACACCTACATATTCACTAAAATGTTCGGATGCAAGGGGAGGGGTGGAGGTCCCTGTTTGTTGAATTGCTGTCAATGTGGAAGGGATGTCCTCCTTTCACATATCACCAACACTATGACAATTCTGAAGTTTAACAGCATTCTCTCTGCTTCCCTACTTGGCCAGTATGGGAGTAAAGAGAAGGCTTTCAGCACCATGGACAGCATTGAGTGCCACTGGGATGTGCATTGCTCACACCTGTGGCCCTCAACGGGTTAAAAAATAAAGAGTACACTAAGCACTACACAATTATCCTATTATATATCATATATCATACATGCTGTGCACTCCCAGGGGAACAAGACTGGGGGTAACTGTGACTACCACTTGCCTCCCAGCCTTGTTCCGGTGCCCAGTGGTAGCCATAGAACCCCAGACACACTGCTTGGCCTCCACACTTGTTCCCTTGACCACTGGTAACCACAGATCCCCATGTACACTGTCTGACCCTCTCCAGCCTTTTCCCCTTGCCCATTGCTAGCCACAAATCTCCACGGGCACTGGGAAGAAGGCTGGGGGGAGGGAGGTCAGGAAGTGTATGTGGGGCTAACATACAATGGTGTTGTTCACCATGCTTCCCAACATGTTAGAAATCCAACATATAGTTCCCCCTCCGACATACTAACCCCCCCTTTCTAACTTGACATAGGGGAAGTTAGTATGTCGGAGTGGAGCACTCTATGTCAAGTTAGAAAGGGGAAGTTAGTATGTCAGAGTGGAGCACTCTTTCTCCGACATACTAACTTCCCCTTTCTCATTTGACGTACAGTGCTCCTTGTATATGTAGTGCAGACTTAATCCTTTGAGTACCAGAAAGGTACACAACGCATTGCTTTGCAATGCGTTTGCATAACCCTCTGGTACTCAAAGGGTTAATAGGCAAGTTATGCAGCTGCATACCTTGCCTTTATTTGTGTAAAAATATGTTCTATTCATTTATTATAAAAAAAATACATTTCAGACCTTGGGATGGGGGGGGAGCATCAGGGCCCCTCCTGCAGCCCCCCCTAGCACTGATCACCTATCCAGTAGGTAGGTGTTGAATCCTGGCAACAAGGAATGCATTTGCTGCCTTCCTTTTCTCCCTACTGGAGTCACTGTTAACCCTCTGAGTGCCAGAGGGGTACGCAAAGACCCCTCTGGCACTTAAAGGGTTAAGCCAGCTCCAGTAGGACTCCTAGTAGTGAACCCAATCATTGAGTGCATTCATTCATGAAAAGCGTAGTGCGGAGCTGCACTTTTTATGAATGAATGAATCAATCACCTGGAGATTGGGGATAATCAGCCCTTCTGCATTTCTTGAGAGGCAGAGGATTAAAACTCAAGAATGCTGTTGTTGGGCATAGTTAAGTGGAACTGGGAGGATGTCTCCTCCTCAAGAGAGCCCAGTTTTCTAGTGCCCTGCCTCACAGTAGTAGCTACTTAACCCCATGGTTCCTGTGTTCTACAATGGAATTCCCTACTGTACTCATCAGCTACTGCTTGTCCGAGAAAATCTGTACCCCACTAATATGCGTTGACATACTGTAGGGGAGCCAGAAACACAAAACTACACCTACCTGTTCTTTTTTTATATAAGCTGCCTGCACTAAATGATCGTAACAATTAGAAATATGAAGGAATGATATATATAAGGCATGCCATTTTAGAAACTAGATATTCGTCTTCATTAACCCCTTAGTGACAGCCGAGTGCATATGCGGCTGTCACCTTAACGCCCGGCTAACATTTTTTTTTTTTTTTACTAAATGATTCCAGAGTTCCCGAACGGCGTGCAGCCACACGGAGACCTGGACCTCCGGGACTTACCAGGTACGTCCTCTGTCACTAAGTGACAGTTTTTGCGGGATGTACCTGGTAAGTCAGTTGTCGGGATGGGGTTAAATGAGGTGTTATTTAACTTTCTAATCTGGTTTACATAAATATTTCAATAAGTTTGTGCAATAGGAAAACTATATTAAAAGGTAAGCAAAGCATTCTAATTTGGAAAGTAGACATTCACCTGCATCAAATGAAAGGTCACTTGCCTAATTACCACTAGGCTGTAGGAAAACTTTTAGCTATTTTACATTTTTACCTCTTCAAAGAGACTTTACAAAACATGGAATTTCCTCTTGCAATCATTAGCTACTGCTCTTCCAAGAACAATTGCACCCTATCGGTGTGATCTTACATAATGTAGCGGGTGCCAGGAGTATGGATATCAGTAAAACAAGGCTAGGGAAGCAGCGAGTATGTGTGTGATCTATGACTACCAGTGGAACAGGTCTGCAGTGTCAGACAATGTAATGTGGGAATCTGTAACTACTAGTGGGCAGTGGAATCAGGCTAAGGGGATGCAAGCAGTATACCTATGTATGTCCAAGGGGTGTCCTTGGCATTGCAAAGCAACAAGGTAAACCTATGGCTACTATTATTTATTTATAATTGTCAGAGCATGCTGGGAAGGAATCACCCCCACTCTGGGTTGCTGTATCGATTATCCATAGATATCGGATAGGTGATCAATACCTGTGCAAGTGGGTGGAGGGAAACCAGAAAATTCTGAAGCATTCCCCCCACCAAGATCTGATCCCATTTTTGCATAAATGTTTGGGGGGGGGAGCAAGAAAGTGTGCCCAGTGGATGTATGGGATCGTTCATCAGCCCTGGGATTGCATTATATTTTCAGAAGTATTGCTCAAGTCCATGGCACTCAAAAGGTTAAGGACAGAGGTGGGGGGTTTAACATCTTAAGACAGTGGTCTGCAACCTTTTTTATGACTGTGGGTACATTTGAATTTATTAGCGTTGCAGGTACCACATGTTTTTGATGCTTTACATCCTGCAATTATATAATTTGCACAATTGGCCAAGCTTTTCATTTTGTTTTACTTTTAACACTTTAGGGCCTTGACAGTTCATTCACTGCATCTCTGTTTCCACAGAGTTTTCAGGTCAGTGGACATCAGAGCAGGATTTACTAAAAGTTACACTCTACCAGCTGTACTGAATGAGGTGTCTTGTTTACATAGTATTTCTAGACCTGCTTTCAGGTTTCCTGACAGAAAGCTCCATGCAAACAGATCTAGGGAGCTTAATGTCAAAGACATAAGTGTTAAAAAAAATACAGGCAATTTGATGCATATGTTCTTGGAAATTCAAGTAATGAGTTAATACTCATTTTTCTTATTTATGGACAAAAATATCAACATGAAACAATACCAAAACAACACACACTGGGCATTATACAGCAAGCCTCAGAGATGCCATTATGAAAGTAACCAACTGTGCTCTGGAGGTGATGAAACTTCACACGGATTTAATGGGGCTTTTACTCTTGTAAATGCTAGGGAAGTCTCCATTGCATTGCAAAAGCAACACGTATAGCTAGCATTCAGACGTTAAAAGCACCATTTAAATATATGGGTATTTACAGAATTTTCATTTAAACCATATGATGCACTTTATTTACTCCAGTATTGTACATCAATACCATAACCCCAACTTCCTCACCCCATCAGAGCACTCAACAGCTCTACCACTTCCACAGCCATGCAAACCCCACAGCCCCCTACTTCAAGCTTCCCTTCAAAGCTCTCACTTCCATCACCACTACTCTCAAACCTCTCCAATCCACCAGAGTCTTCTGTACCACCAGCACAACTCCCTGATATCCATCAAAACATTAGACTCCACTTTTTCTCATATACCCCCTTCCTTTCTGTTCTGAGCACATCCAAAGAGTTTGTATTGTTCCTTGTAATCATGTATTCCTTTGTATTGACCCCTGCCTATGTTGTCTTTTCAAGCCGTTGATGACTGCCTGTCTAACTCTACAGCTAGTAACTTTAGTTTTCGGTTTTATTTTTTTTTTGCAGTTTCCTTCCTCTCTCCCCCTCTGTGCACCACTTAGGTGGGTTTTCCCCATCAGAGAGCGGTGGCTATTCATTCTTTCTGAATTGCCTCCAGGAACGCTATGCATTAGGAGGCTTGACATTGTGCCTCCCTGTGTACCTCCTCCTCGTGCTCTGTTACCAGTGCCTCTTGCCTTTTCTCTCCCGGTGTGGCTTAGTGCCACATTTTGTGCTCCACTCCTTTACCTCGCTCTCCTTCTGCTTCTGTTCTTTCCTTGTTTACTTCCTAGTGTTGCTGCTTTGGCATCTAGCCACTGCTTTCCCTTGTAGACTTGTATTTTCCTGGCACTGCCTCCTATAGTCTTAATTGTATTTTCTTTTTTGCTAGATTTTCTTTTATCCTTTGGCTCCCTCTTGTGGCCTTTTCTTGTAAAACATCTCTACTCTTTGTTAAATAGTAACAGCTGAAAAAAAAAAGACATGCATCCATCAAGCCCAGCCTATGCCAAATCACCCCTATTGATCCAAATGAAGGCATTTCCAATTAAGCCCCAAATGGGTAAAAAAAAATTCAATTCTGACTCCAATGGTAGTCAGATAGTTCAGTGGATCAACATCCTATTTGCTTTGAAGCTGTCATAATTCTCAGTAGTGCTCTGTGTTAGATAGATATCCATTTCTTTTTTGAAAGCAGTTACAGTATCTGCAACCACAGCATCCTGAGACAAATAATTCCATAACTTTACTGCCCTTACAGTAAATAATCCCTGCCTTTGCCTTTCTTAATGGATGACCTCTCATTCTTAGCTCAGCTCGAGTAAATAATTAACTGGAGAGTTCTTTGTATTGACCTTGAATATACTTTGTAAATGGTAATCATATCACCCCATAGAGGTCTCTTCTCTAATGTAAACAAACCCAGTTTAGCTAGTCTCTTTATAACTCAGATCCGTCAATCCTTTTATCAGTATTGTTGCACATCTCTGCACTTTTTTCAGTTCAATAATGTCTTTTTTAAGAACTGATGCCCAAAACTGTACTCCATATTCTAGATGAGGTCTCACTACTGATTTATATGGAGGTAGAATTAGATTTGAATCCTGTGCATCTATACCCCTTTTACACAGATAGTACCCTATCTGCTTTTACAGCAGCTGAGTGACTCTGCAAACTGCTGTGAAGTGTATTATCTATCAGTACTCCTAAATATTTCTTTAATGAGGATTCCTTGAGTTGTTTCCCCCTTAGTGTATATGTAGCATGTTTGTATCTACAGCCCAGATGCACATACCTCCTAAGAGTCCCTCTTTTAGACCCAAATCCCACTGTCCCTCTTTCCCACCCTAATGTCCCTCTTTTTAGGAGATCAGATTGTGTGGTGTGTATGTAAGTGTATCACATTGCTCCACAGCAATAAAACTCACATTAGTGTTTCTTTAAACGTCAGTATATGTGTTTATAAATTAGTATGCTTAAATAAAATACTTTGGTCTTGTTATAAATCATTTATTAGGTAACACAAGGAGGTGTTACTAGGTCATGAAACAGCCTGAAAATTCTTGTTACTGCCCTGCCCACAGGCCACACCCCCAACAACACCCCCTAAAACACAACTGTCCCTCTTTGGCAGTTTGAAATGTTGGGAGGTATGGATGCATAATCTTACATTTATCTACATTAAATGTCATCTACCAATTTTCCGCCCATTCACTCAGTTTATCTAATTTCTTCTGCAGAGAAAAACATATAAATTTACTTACCGATATTTCGTTTTCTTCTGTGTAACTCCAAGGCATTAAGGAATGGGAACGTCTCCGCCCTCCAGCTGGGTAGGACAAACCGGAAGATTCAAAAGGCGACACGAGAAGGCTTCCTCCAGTTTCCTTTTGGCAAAGCTATAAGATACTAAGGTAAAGAATGTTAGTAGGGTGGGAATGCCTTGGAGTTACACAGAAGAAAACTAAATATAGGTAAGTAAATTTATATGTTTCTTCTGTGTATCCAAGGCATTAAGGAATGGGACTTAAAAGCAGTATCCAAAACAACAGGGAGGGACTTACGTTTAGTGTTGCACTACAGCCTCCAGGACCTTCCTGCCAAAGCTGGCATCTGCCGAGGCTTGTAAATCCAGCTGATAATGTTTCATGAAGGTGGAAATAGATGACCAAGTGGCTGCTTTACATATGTCTAAAGGAGTTGCCTGAGCTTGTTTAGCCCAGGAAGTAGCTATAGCTCTGGTGGAATGTGCCTTAATATTGGTGGGTGCTGTAAGACCAGATTCTGAATAGCATATCTTAATACATTCTTTAATCCAATTTGAAATGGATGGCTTTGAAGCTGCTTTTCCTTTGAATCTGCCTTGAAAATATATAAACAAAGATTCTGCTGACCTAAATTCTTTGGTTCTGTTGAGATAAGTTGAGACACAACGGACCAAATCTAGATGGTGAAGAAGGACTTCTTTAGGATTCTGAGGGTTACTACAGAAGGATAGTAGAATGATATCCTGATTGATGTTTAAGTCTGAGACCACCTTAGGGGGAAAGGATGGTTTAACCCTGAATACTATTTTATCTGAATGAACAGATAAAAATTGAGGTTTTGAAGAGAGAGCTTGAAGTTCGTTTATCTTTCTGGCTGAAGTTATAGCCGTGAGAAAAACAGTTTTAAGCATCAGCCGATGCAGATAAATGCTGTCAATGGGCTCAAATGAATGGGAATTTGAAAGCTGGTTAAGGACAAGGTTTAAGTCCCAAGGGGCTACAAGTTCTCTGAAGGTAGGTCTGGATTTTACAATGGATTTAGTAAATCTTTTTACTAGATCATTTTCAGCCAAAGGTCTGGCCAGGATTGCAGATAGCACTGAGATCTGGATCTTCAGGGAGGCTGGGCGAAGGCCCGTTTGAAATCCTTCTTGGAGAAAACTCAAAATGTTGGCTTCATTCAGGTATTTAACGGTCAAGTTCCTTTGATTACACCATTTAGCAAAGACAGACCAGATTCTATAATGGATTTTAGTCGTAGAAGGTTTTCTTCCTTGAAAGATGGTATCAATAACTGGTTCTGATAATCCCCTATTCCTTAGAGACTCCCGCTCAGGCGACAGGCCGTTAGACATAATAGGATGAGATTGTCGTGAAAGACAAGACCCTGAAGTAGAAGGTCTTCCCTCATGGGAAGTTCCCAGGGATCCTCTATTGACATCTGGATCAAGTGAGAGAACCAGATTCTCTGAGGCCAATATGGGGCAATCAGTATGGCTTTCACTTTGTCCATGCGAATCTTCTTCACTACCTGCATGAGGAGGGGAGTTGGAGGGAAGATGTAGGCCAGACGAAAGTGCCAGGGAAAGGTTAGGGCATCCTAACCCATGGAGAGTGGGTCCTGCCATCTGGAAAAGAAGAGGTTGTTCTTTTTGTTTAAGCTTGATGCCATGAGGTCGACGTCCAGATGGCCCCACCTGGCTGAGAGTTGGTTGTACACTTCTGGATTCAGCGACCACTCTCCCTGATCCAGTGTGTGACGGCTGAGGAAGTCTGCCTCTAGATTGCTTTTCCCAGAGATGTGAGCTGCTGAAATTCCTGTTAGGTGCTTTTCGGCCCAAAGAAGGAGACTTCTTACTCCCTTGCAGAGAGCTGGGCTTCTTGTTCCCCCCAGGTTTTTTAAATACATTGCTGTTGGGACATTGTCTGTCTGAACAAGGACATTTGCCCCTTTGGGCTGTTGACTGAAGCGAAGAAGAGTTTTTCTTACTGTTCTCATTTCAAGGATGTTTATATGAAGGGATCATTCCGATACATTCCACTTCCCTTGGACAGTCTTGGGGTTCCAGGTCCCTCCCCAACCAGTGAGACTGGCGTCTGTGTACAAAATCTCCCAATTTTGTGTACATCAGGGACCTCCCTTTTTGAAGATTTCTTTGGTTTAACCACCACTGGAGACTCAGCCTTGTTTTGGAGGACAGGGGGATCCGTTGAAGAGGATTCCCATGGTCTGCTCTCCAGTATTTCAAAAAGTTGTGTTGAAGACAACGTAGATGTAGTTTTGCCCAAGGGACAATTTGAATTGCCGCTGAAGCTCCAGAAGCTCCTGGAAGTCCTTGGCAGAGTGGTGCACTTTGCTCAGAAAAATTGAGGTTTTTCTCTGAAGTTTGAGAATTCTGTCTACAGAGAGACGAATTGAAGTGTCCTTTGTGTTGATTTGTAGACCCAGGAAGACCATCTTCTGCGACGGTGATAGCTGACTCTTTTTGTAATTGATTATCCAGCCCGTTTCTTGCAGAAACTGTAGGACTAGGTGGGTCTGTGTCACAGCTACTTCGAGTGACGAAGCCATTATCAAGAGGTCGTCTAGGTAAGCCAGGATATTGATCCCTTGTTGTCTTAAGCATGCCAATGCTGGTACCAAGACTTTGGTGAACACCCTCGGGGCAGACAACAGGCCAAACGGGAGGGCTGCAAACTGGTAATGCTGCTGATGGACTACAAACCTTAGAAATCTCCTGTGCGCAGGATGAATTGGGATGTGATAATATGCATCCTTGAGATCGATAGATGTAAGGAACATCCCTGGAGATAGCGACTGGATTACTGATTCCGTGGACTCCATTTGAAGTGGACCTGTTTGAGAAGGACATTGATTGATTTGAGGTCCAGAATTGGCCTGTAAAGATCCGAAGGTTTCGGGACTAGAAAGAAGGGTGAATAAATCCCCGAACATCTGTACTGGTTTGGTACTTCTTCTATGACTGCTTGTTCCAATAATGAGTTGATGGAGTCCCAGAGTGCTTGCCTTTTGTGTTGATTGGTTGGGACTCTGGACATGATGAAGTGCGATGAGCGAGGGACAGACAGAAACTCCAGTGGGAACCCCAGTCCTATGATCTAGGAGACCCAGGCATCTGGACGTACCTGGGACCTCCAGATCGGTAGAAAAAAACCCAGTCTGCCCCCTACTGGGATCTGGGCTGAGGCCTGCTGGAAATCATTGGTTTTCTCTCTTGAATTGGGGCTTTTTGACATATTCATGTCTGGAGCCACCTCTCTGGGAAGGTCTTCCTCTGTAGTCTCCTGGTCGGTTGGAGTCTCGTCTTCTGTTGTCCCTAAATTACTGATTGCTGAATCTAGAGGATTGAAAGGATGGGGATGTTCTGCGTTTTCTTTCTTGCGGCAAGAAAGGGCTTTTCCCTCCTGAGGCCTTCTTAATAACCTCATCAAGATGTTCGCCGAAGAGGGAGGATCCCGTGAAGGGAAGAGAAATAAGTTTACTTTTTGAGATAGTATCCGCTTTTCCATGGTTTAAGCCATAGGGATCTGTGAGTAGAGATAGAGAGAGCCGAAGATCTGGCCAGAAGACGAATGATATCCAGGGAGGCATCACAGGAGTAGTTTGTTGCTTCCTTAATGGTGGCGACCTCCCTTAGAAGTTTGGATCTTGAAACATTAGATTCAATTCTGTCTTCCAGCTCTGTGAGCCAAATGCGCATTACCCTGGATACACATGCCATGGCTGTAGCTGCTTTCAAATTTTCTCCTATGACCGAAAATTGCTTTTTGAGCGCGCTGTCCATTTTTCTCTCCATTGGGTCGCGAAGAGAGGTACCATCTTCTAGAGGTAGAAGAGTCTGTTTAGCCAGATGTGCAATTGGAGCATCAACCTTAGGGGAAGCAGACCATTGCTGCACGTCCTTCTCGTTAAAAGGGAACATCTTCTTGAACCTTCTAGGGACCGTTGTCCTTCTGTCACCCAATTTCCATTCCGCCACCACTAGATCTGAAATGGATTGATGTACTTGAAATATTGGAGCAGATTTATTTTTCCCTAGAAACGCAGTATCCAAAATATCCATATCTTGTTGTGATTCAGAGAGACCCAAGGTTTTTCTGATGAGCTTAACAAAGGAATCAATGTGGTCAGAATTAAAAACTCGTTTCTTCTGTTATCTCACTGTAACGGAAGCTAAGAAGGGACCGCGTCGCCTTCCGCCATCGTTCCCAGGTCTCTCCTTCTCAGCGCCTGATAAGCACCGTCAGATGCACCGGTTGAAGTATGAACGGTCACAGGAAACAGTCACAGGATCGCTGGAAGCAGGGAAGCATGGAAGAGTCCACGTCGCCGCCTGACAGTCCACAAAGTAAGGTCGCAGGAAACTGGCAGCAGGCTGTCGACGATTCAGGATAGTTGGCGCAGATGGGTATCAGAGTGGATACTTTAGACTATAAGCAATACAAGACTCCAGGACTCCTTGTTCACTCCAAACATAACTCACTTTATTGACACAAACCACAGATATTTATACACAAATCTTTACATTGCACTGATGGGTGAAACCAGATACAAAAGGGCGTGATCCAATCATAATAAATCAGACAAAGGCCAGCAACAGATGGTCTTAACAGATACAATGACTCAGACATGATTACATTTCAGATACAAAAGGGTTTGATTGAACAAAGACTTGAGGGCTTGAACTAATTACCACATGGCAGGGGGTCTGACTGCAGTTCACAAAGGCTTAATTAACACACAGCAGGGGGTCTAGCTACAGTACACATAGTCAAATAGCTGGAGTGGCTGCAATACGCATTTTTGACTATGTAAGATATTTGCATGCCTACTGCAGGGTTTTGAGTGACCCAGCTTTGACCTCTTGCCCCCGCTGCTGAACGTTCGATCCGGTGGTGCTGATTGCACACAGCGGCAGTCCCCACCAACTGGTAATCGGTGAGTGTGTAAACCCTCAAACATACGCCAAGGCACAGCACAGAGTCCAAACAGTAATAAATGTCCCTAGTCTTTGGATAAATAGTTTGAGATCCAGACAAGGGGCTCAAGTAACAGGTAGGATCCATTACACTCACCTTCCTCTGAACCATATTTCGAGCCCTGGTCCTCAATGGGGGATTCGTAATCATCTTCATCGCAATGCTGCATAGATGAGGTCCCTTCCCCTGGATCTCTGTGTTGCTTTTTAGGGACAGGCTCCCCCTGCACCGCCTTAAATGTCTCCTACATTGATGTTTTCATCCAGGACAAGAAGTCCTGGAACTGAGAAGGGAACTCATTACATGCTGCCTTCTTTAAACAATTGGCACATAACTTAGAGGTATCAGAGGCTTGAAGCTTGGATTCACAGCCTGCACATTGTTTAACTTTTTGGCTAGATTTCTCTTCCTTGGTAGAGGTCTCAGAAGCAGATTTCTCTTTAGAGGAAGTTTTGGCAGGAGTAGACATGCTAAGACAGAAAAAATGGCTTGCACCCAACAAAATTAAGCCCAATACTAACATAAAAGAAAAAAGGTCTTACCTGGAGCCATTTAAATAGGAGACTTCCTGATCAGTCCCGTTGAAGCCCCGTGCGCATGCACGGCCCAGGTTCCTACGTTCCAAGCTTGAACGCACCAGTATTTCCTCCCCCGGAAGTGCCTGATTGAGGGCACGCAGGACCGCTTCAAATATGCGCCGAGCGCCATAGTGCCGATGAGGGCGCCAAGACTTGAGCCTGAGATGCGGACCTTGCCTCCGTCGGCAACCGCAGCGGAGGTGCAGGTAACAGGGGGGAAGAGGTGCAAGGCGGCACTCATGGCGGCCAGGGAGCGATTGGGAGAACGTCCAGCCAGCTGGGTAGGACAAAAGAAACTGGAGGAGGCCTTCTCGTGTCGTCTTTTGAATCTTCCAGTTTGTCCTACCTAGCTGGAGGGCGGAGACATTCCCATTCCTTAATGCCTTGGATACACAGAAGAAAACAGCAAACTCTGTATTTATTTCCTTACACAGCGAAGTATCATCAGCAAATATGGTTTTCTCTATAGACTTTTTCCACTGTGGGCCTCTGTAAGGTCCTATTGATTGTTATCCACTCTCTCCAGTCACACTCTCTAGTTTCACTCCCAAGAGCCATTTACCACTTATCTTCTGGGAAGCTTGTTTTCTTTCCCTGCTTATTGGGTTCCTCCTCCTATCTATCCCATTACAACCACCACCAAATCCGTTCAAAGTCGTAAGCTCCCACCCCACACATCTCCGTCAAGTCCTCCAACAGAAACCTCCTGACCTCATCCACACCAGAACCCTCAGTTCCCAGTTACCAGGTCCAGCTTACATAAAGGCTTTGCCTTCTTTTCTATGAATATTGACTTCCCAGTCATAAGTATCGTCCAACCAGATGTCACAGTGTGCCTTACCTTATTTCCAGCGGTGCTTAGCTGGTCGCTGTCGTGTGCCTGGGGCCAGGAATGATGCTACGGTGTCATTGCCCACGTCTCTCTTGGCTTGCAGTCTGGGCGTGTCTGGCGCCTCCAGTGGTCGTCCGTGTCCTTTTCCTAAGCGTTGCGGCTGGTTCAGGTGACGTGGATTTGGGAGCGAGTTTCAACGCATCTCTCTGTCCACTGCGTCACGTTCGTGCGCGAGTTAGTAGTATTGAGGCAGGTGTTAGTTTTATACCTTTGGACTCAGACTCCACCTTCCTACTTTCTGGCTGGGTAAAAGAGGGCTCTGGACACTAATTCAGTCACCCTGTCTGATGCAGTTGTTTATTTCTTTTGTGCGGGCTGTGTATGACCATCCATCCTTGTGCTGACCTGTGGCTCTGTCTGACAATTCTCTCTGTATTTCCTCCTGGCATAGTAGATATCCAATCTGGTGCAGACCTGTGGCTCTGGCTGACTTCCCACTCTGGTATTGACCCCTGGCTAGTCTTAGCACCCCCTTCATCTTGACCATCAGCTCTGGCTGACTATCCGCTCTGTCTTACCCCAGATGGTCTCTACCAAGTATACTGACTGCAGGCGTGAGTCAGTGAGATTCTCCTTTGTTGCCTAGTGCTTTGGAAGTTCCTAGGACCGCTTATACTGACTGCAGGCTTGAGTCAGAGTCTATCTATCCTATCAAGGATGAGATTGCTGCCCACGAATTGCCCAAGAGTTTGGATGATCTAATCTCATTTACCATCCTAATCCATACCAGGGTCAAGGAGCGACCCTCGTTTAGGGAGTGCCTGCGGAGGCCTCCATCCAGACCGGCTCCTCACTTTTCTCGCCCCTCCCTGTCCTCCCTCACCTCCCATGCCTTCTAGTTCTGACTTGAGGGGTATTGAACCTATGCAAGTTGGTACTACCCATCTTTCAATGGAAGAGAGGGCTTTCAGAAGAAGGGAGGAATTGTGTTTGTATGTGGCAAATCAGTTCACCTGCTGAAGTTGTGCCTGGTGCGTTCGGGAAACGTTCGCACCTATTATCCTATCAGGGACTGGCCTTAGGTGGAATTTCTCAGTCCCCAGAGATCATGCTGGACAAACCCTTTCTGGAGGTGATCCTGTCTTAGGCCAAACCTTCTGTCTCAGCTCCAGTGTTGCTGGATTTGGATGCCAGTGGTTACTTTATTGATGAGGAATTTGCGGCCAAAAGTTCTATTCTGTTGCAGCCTTGCTCCTCTCCTTTGGCCTTTGAGGCCATTGATAGTAGTCCCCTACTACAGGCGCATATTACGCAGGAGACGTCCCTGCTAACCTTAAAGGAGGGGGCGCTTCATACGGAGGTCCTGAAATTTCAGGCGATCAACTCTCCTCACGATACCTTCGTTCTTGGTTTCCCTTGGTTGCAGGCTCACAACCCCAGTATCGATTGGCGCACCTGTGACATTGTGGCTTGGGCTCTGCAGTGTCTTAATTCCTGTCTCTCCCATCCTGTGAGACTGGCTTGGGCCACTACCTCAGTCCTGCCTGAGGAATATTTGACCTTCAGTGACATATTCAACAAGTTCAAGCCGGGGTGTTACCCCCACATAGGCCTTATGATTGCTTTGTGGAGCTGATGCCTGGTACCATACCTCCTAAGGGTCGCATCTACTCTTTGTCTGTGGATGAGAATAGGGCCATAGAGAAATACATTTCCGATGCCCTTGCTAGACGCATTATTCGTAAGCCCACGTCCCCTGCTGGTGCTGGATGCTTTTTTGTTAAAAAGAAGGACGGAGAGTTACATCCATGTATTGATTTCCTTGGATTAAACAAATTTATGGTAAAGGACACTTATCCTATACCCTTGATTATTATTTGGCCGATTGAAGGGTTACAAAATATTCACTAAACTCAATCTAAATGCGGCATACAACCTTGTCCGAATGAAGGAGGGCCATGAGTGGAAGACAGCATTTAACACCCGGAGCGGCACTATAAGTATTTGGTTATGCCCTTCGTTCTCTGTAATGCTCCTGCTGTCTTCCAGGAGTTTATCAATGACGTGTTGAGAGAATTGTTATGTGGTGGTCTATCTGGATGACATTATTATTCACTCTTCTACGCTGGAGGTACACCGCTTGCAAGTGTCCACTGTATTACGCTTATTAAGAGAGAATAACCTTTATTGGAAGTTGGAGAAATGTGAATTTTACAAACCTAAAGTTTCTGGGGTACATTATTTCCACTTCTGGGTTGGCCATGGATCCACAGAAGTTGTCAGCCGTGTTACAGTGGCCTCTCCCAGTAGGACTCAAATCACTCCAAAGATTTTTGGGGTTAATTATTATTACCGTAAGGTCATTAAAAATTTCTCGACTGTGGTTAAACCACTAACCGATATGACCTGTAAAAGTGCTAAGGTCTCTGAATGGTCATCCAGTGTGCTGCTCGCTTTCGAGAACCTCAAGGCAGCATTTGCAGCAGCTCCCATTTTGGCCGACCTGAATCCCGCCTTGCCCTTTACCATGGAGGTCGCAGTGCTCAGCTGCAGGGGAGGCCTTACGCCCTTTGTGGGTATTTCTCGAGGAAAATGTCTAAGGCTGAGCGGGTCTATCAGATTGGAGACAGAGAATTACTGGCCATTATTCTGGCCTTAAAAGAATGGCGACATCTCCTGGAGGGTACTAGATCTCTTATTGATCATAAGAATCTCACATATTTATCAGAGGCAAAACGTCTGTCGTCCCGGCAAGCCAGATGGGCATTGTTTCTTTCTAGGTCCAATTTTGTGGTTGCCTACCTTCCTGGCTCAAAGAATGTGAGGGCGGATGCCGTATCTTGACAATTTTGTCCCACTCTACAAAGGACTCTCCTCCCACTCCTATTATTCCAGCTGTCCGCATACTTGCTACGATTTGAACCTGTATCACCCTCCCCTCTGAGAGAGGAAATTCTGGCTGCTCAAACATCCGTCCTGGCAGAGAAGCCCTGCGGGAGGTGCTTTGTACCTGCTCAGTCAAGTACAAAACTCTTGGAGGCGTACCATACATCCAAGACGGTGGTCATATTGGGCGAGACCAATTGATTTGGTCCGTCTCTAGATTATTCTGGTGGCCTAGTCTCCGGGCTCACTGTTTGGCTTTCACGGCAGCTTGTACAACAGGCGCCCAAAATAAATCACCTCAACATTTGCCTGTGGGCCTCCTCCAACCAGTGGCTAATGGGGAGCATCCTTGGTCACATTTGTCTATCGATTTTATGGTTGACTTTCCGGCGTCTATGGGCTTCACGGTTATTCTGATGGTTATCAACAAATTCTCTAAGATGGCCCATTTTGTACCACTGAAAAGCTTACCATCTGCACAGAAGCTGGCGAGGGTGTTCGCTAGAGAGGTCTTTCGGCTCCATGGCATACTTAAGGTTATTGTATTGGACAGGGGAAGCCGGTTCGTGTCTCGCTTTTGGAGTTGCTTTTGAGCTAGGATAAGGAATACAGCTAGTGTTCTCCTCGGCCTACCAACCACAATCTAATGGTGCGGCAGAAAGATATAACCAAGCCTTGGAACAATTCCTCTGTTGCTACATTTCTGACCACCACAACAATTGGGCTACCTTGTTACCTTGGGCGGAGTTTGCACGGAATTGTGAACTAGGCTTCATCTGACCATCCATTCTGGTGCGGACCTGGGGCTCTGTCCTACTATCTATCCAGTGTTGCCTCCGGCATAGTTGGATAACCTATCTGGTGCTGACCTGTGGCTCTGGCTGACTTCCCACTCTGGTATTGACCCCTGGCTAGTCTTAGCACCTGCTTCATCTTGACCATCAGCTCTGGCTGACTATCCACTCTGTCTCACCCCAGGTGGTCTCTACCAAGTATACTGACTGCAGGCGTGAGTCAGTGAGATTCTTCTTTGTTGCCTAGTTCTGTGGAAGTTCCCAGGACAACTTATACTGACTGCAGGCTTGAGTCAGTAGAGTCTCCCTTGTGTCCCTATCCTGTGGGAGTACTCTGGTTCCCTGCATCTGTGTTGCCTTACCCACTACCCTGAGACTACCATAGCCAATCTGCCTAGTCTCTAGCAGAGAGGTCTACTCCAAGCAGCCTCCTATTTCTGATAGGAATCACTGGCTTCTGCGGTTATCCTCTGCGCCTTGTCATTATATCCTACTTTATATTACTGTTTAATAAAGGTGGTTTTACTATATACAGTACTGACTCCTGGTGTATTCTTGAATAACCATGACACCAGATTTCAGTAACACTGCCAAGACTTTGCTGCTGTAACACATACATCTTCCTATTAGAACAAGCCCGTATGCCTCTCTGTCCCTTCTCTAATCCCAGATCCACATCTGTATTACACGTCTAATTATGAAGCCACCGCCATCTGCCTAGGTCTTCCTGTGTTCCATATCCCATTAGTGCTAGAGGATATGTTCTCGTGGCTGCTATAAAGAACAGTCCTCTCCAGCAATGGCATTCCTATGCCCACACACCCAACATTATTACACAAAGAATCCAAATGTGTTTGGATAAGCAATCCCTAGAGGAACCTGCTGTTTTCTGTGCTGATCAACAACATTGTCACAGCTTACTCTGAGCTCCTGGGATCTTATTCCACTCTCCATATAATCCTGCCTGTTGTAGCATGGAAGGAGTGGTTATAAATATTCCACAAGAAATGTGATATAAGCAATTTATATTGAAATACAGTAGGCATACATATTTAGGCATATTATCAAATTAGGAGTGTGCATAGGACACAGGTACCCCTCTCTTCTACCCCAAAGCTGCCCACAATGTGGAGGAATGTGGCCTGTGCAATCTACTCCCATCCTCCTTTGCATAACAGATCTTTGATCTACCTTATTCTTCACATTCTTGAGCCTATCCTTGAACTGGTAAGGAAATTCTGATAGAATGAGCTAACTTCCCTATGAAAAGCAAAGACTAATTCTTTCCATGCCCTCCCTCCTTAGCTCAACAGTCTCCATCTTGATCACCAGCAAATGTTACACTCACATCCCCCCATTTTATGTTTATTGTGGACACACAACATGAGCATAACCAAGAGCTGGTACAAGAAAGATGCCCCAGTGGTTGTTCAAGGCATCGCCATCACCTCAATCAACTCTCACCTGAACCAATTCATAAAAGGCCTGGATGGTCTTGGATTTCCTCTCCATTAGTGAACGCTGACAGATCTTATTATTCCTCAGACAAGTGGTCTGTTGGGATCCTGTTCTACAATTAAGAAGCGTGGGACCAAAGAGTTCAGACACCGAGAGCAAAAGTCTTGCCACAGAGACAATCAGAACCATTACAGCAATTTCCATTACCACCACAAGAAGGCCATACAAAATATTGCTTCCCAATCCTCCTAACTAACTTACTATAGACCAGTTACCCTCCCTAACTTCCTCCATTTTTTTACCTCTTCCTTGATCCTTGTCAGATCATGATCACATTGCAGGTAGCATCTGGGACACTGGTGCAGCATTCAGTACCTACCAGGGTACAAACTCCTCTTTGGCTAGCCAGCACAAAATCAAGAGCCATACTGTTCTGTAAAGTAACAAGCCTTAATGCTTCAAGTTCGACAGTGGTAACTTTAGAGAGACAGTTTATAATGTCAGAGTTCAACAAATGTTTGCTTGTTAGGATAGACCACTTACCCCAGGAGAAATCTACAGCAGATTGGAAGAAATTAGAAACACTTCTCATAATTCTAGAGGTCATGGATAACACATATTTGTGTCTAATTGCAAGGATGAGGTAACCTAAGTAATAAACCCTGCCATTTATCAAAGAGTCTGGAGTATGCCCTATGACCATAAAAAAAACTCTGTATATACTATTAAGGGCATCACCAAGACAAGTTATTTTTTACAATAATACCATGATCAGTTTGCCTATGCACCACTATCATGTACTCCTATTTTCTGGCCAGGTAAGAGCATTACATTCAATTATCCCTACCTTAATACATTTAGTTACCTTCTGTCTAACCATGCATAGGCTATCCCTCTAGTCCGCTTCTGTTAGGGAGTCTCCCTTTCTAAGGGTTTTGAGGAATTATATGGGCAGGAAGAATCTGTTAGTTACATTACTCTTACTATAAAAAACAGAGCCAGACAGTATGATAAGAGTCATTCAGGTTAGTGTTTCTCTGGAGAAAGAAGGACATGCAGAATTCAATGATTATTAATAAAAACTGGGATAAAGGGTGGTCCTCCTTAGAGCTAAAAGGCATGTGAACACAAACATAGCAATCAGTGACTTTTGTGACTGTTGAATAAGGAAGTGCCTTATATATGGCACTCAATTTGTAGATTTTCATCTTGAAAAGGCCACAGACTTCAGTGGCGAAGAGCGTTGATGGTCTCTATTGTTACCCGACAATTTGGATCGATTAGCAGCCTAATAGCAAGGTGTTTGTTCTTAATCCAACAGCGTGTCAAAGCAGAATGGTTAAAGTAAACTGTTAAGATGCCAGCACTGATGTAGTGGAAGTCCGGCAAAGTAAGTCTGCTATGGATCATACGGGATGTGGATGTGAAGAAAGAAGATATAATATGCGGTGAGACTGTTCTAGATCATAATATTTATCCCACTGTTACCCCATTATTATCGTTTGACTGGTCTCTGAGGACTGATCCTAATAATGTTGCAGTTACCCCAAATATTTACTTTAGAACTCAGACAGAACCAAGAGGTTTAAGGATCAGGTTACAACCTGGAAAAAAAAATAATAATTCAGAATTTATGGAGAAGTGGTATCACATCTTGACGAAATGTTCCTTGGAATTAATTACTTTAATTATTGAGGAAGATAAGAGGATTCTTAGTGAGTTAAAGGTAGAGATTGACAATAATTTGTCTGAGCTCCAGATACATAAGGATTTATCTGACTTTATTAATATAAATGAAAATATTAAGATGGAAATTGAAAAACTACAGAAGGAGATTATGTTTAGAAAGAAAAAAGTTCTTTAGAGATACTCAGGACTTCAATAATAAGAAGGTATATACAATATTTAAAAATTAAATATATAGACAACGATCCTTCAACTCCGATTCCTCAGATTATACTACATTAGGAAGTAAATCAGATCGATATTTGGTCAAATGGGCGGATTACCAGACGTATGGTTCAGCGGGGTGCAAACGCAGAGGCCTCTACTTTTTTTAGAGACAACTGCGGATGCAAATGACGAACCAGGAGGGGGGGGGCAGGAAGAGGGAAAGACAAGAAAGTATCCAAAACCAAAGAATAAATGATGTATCAGTAACAAATACTAGTGAAATTGTTGGCACATTGGAAAATGAGAAGTCTACAGATAATATCATTGTGAATTTAACCAAGATTGAGTTGAATGAGGCACATATCTCATTGATAAAGAAGGGACTCACCTTTTCCCCTGTGGCCAATAATGATATATTTGATATGACTAAGGACCTTCACCTCTTCTCTAGAAAAGTATTGTTGAGATACCTTCATTCTTCTCCAAGAAATGTAAGTAAGGATGAATTTAAAGTATTAGGTGATTTGCAGGAACTATTGGAGGAGAATGAGGTGTTTCTCAACAATATTCAAATGATGTCAACAGATATAGGTGAAACAAAAATGTTTACGGATTTAAAATTAAGATAAAAAAATATGCCCCCTGTTAAATCTTAGCCCTTATGTTAAACTCTTTACGGAACTGGTTGAAAAAGAAATTAAAAATATCAATACAGAAGAAGTTATTGCATTGAAAGATCTTAGAGAGAATAAAAATATAATAATCAAGCCATCGGATAAGGGGGGAAATGTAGTTCTGATGGAGAGTGATTATATTAAAGAAATACATAAGCAATTGAAGGATAAAGCATGTTATGTACGATTGGCAGAGGATCCCACTTTACATATTCAGTAAAGTCTTTTGGAGAAATTAGAATATGCTAGGTTTGATATCTAGACAAGAGTTTGACTTCAAATTGACCCTGGATGTGGAGTCCCTGTACACCTCAATTCCCAACGAATGTGGTATATGGGCCTGTGAAGTGTTCCTGAGCATGAGAGGGAGTGATTTTGTAGCTCAGAACAAATTTATTCTTGATCTCCTCGACTTTATACTTTCTAACAACTACTTTATTTTTGCTGGAAACTTTTACAAGCAGTGTAGGGGAGTGACCATGGGAGCCACGAGCACCCTGACCTATGTTTGCCTTCACTTTGGCTGGTGGGAGCAGCACGGGGTGATGACCGAGCGTGGTTTTGAGGAGCATGTGGCCCTATGGCTGCGCTACATTGATGACATTTTTTTTTATTTGGATGGGGTCTAGAGTTGATCTGGCTAACTTCCTTCACTGTCTGAATAACAATACACTTAATGTGAAATTGACCTGTACTGTTACTGATGTAATGGTGGAATTTCTAGACCTTAAGATATTTAAGGAAGATGGTTTGGTGAAAACTCTTACATATCGGAAATAAACTTCCTGCAATACCTTACTGCCCTTTGATGGTAATCATCCATATAGGCAAAAACGTGGTATCCCATGGGGACAGGAGATCCGTGTCGGCCGACACGGAGGATCTGCAGCAGAGCCGCAATTGCATTTTTTAAAAAGAAAAACTTCATTGGAATGATCTACAAAGTGCCATTTCAATGAAGTCATTCTTTTTAAAAAACATGATTGCGGCTCTGCTGCAAAGCTTCCGTGTCGGCCAACACAGATCTCCTGCTGTCAGCTTTACAGCTGACCACAGGAAATGTCAAACTTTGAATATAGATATCTCTCAAACCATAGCGGTTTGAGAGATAATTTTGTAGCATTCAAATCAACTTTTTAATCACTACCAAACGTTAAATTACTGTCCCTTTAAGGTGAAGCTGTACAAAACTTGAAGACTACAAAGTGCAAGCAAGGGATTTGGTAAATAGGTTTGTTTCTCGTGGCTACCCAAGAAGCACCTATGGAGGTGTTATAAAAAGGCAGTATTGTGCAACAGAGATTATTTGATTTTTGGATCTCAAAGGGTGAAAGAAAATAAATATGTTTGATTCATATCTACATATGGTAGACGATGGTCCAATTCTGAATAAATATTAGTATATTTTACCATCTAATGATACATTAAAAGATATTGTGGGAGATTATCCCTCAATGGTGGCTAAAATATCAAGAAATTTACAATTGACCATTTGGTCCATTCTGAATATAAGAGACCTCCACAGGTGAGATGGTTAAATAAAACAACCCCCTGTGGAATGTTTCGATGTGGAAAATGTAAAGCCTGTAAGTACACTGAAACAGGAAATTAATTTTTTAATGATGATAGGACAAAAATATATCAAATAAGAATTTGTGAATTGCATGTCTGACAAGGGAATATATATATATATATATATATATATATATATATATATATATAGTGATGTCCTTGTGACTATTTATATATGTTAGGAATACCCTAAGACAGCTGTGCAGGAAGATCCTTGAACAAGTATGTGATATACAAATAGGAGATTGGAGAGTCCCGTTGCGAGACACTTTTGGGACAAACATGAGGGAACTCCTGATGGATTGACTGCAAAGGGGATCATACAAATGAACAAACACTTGAGAAGGGGTGATATAGACAAAATCCTGCTCCAAAAAGAAAGCAGATGGATATTTCATTGAGGGGGGATGGGACCCCATGGGTTAAGTGAAGAATTAAAATATAACATGTTATTGTAGCCTGCTACATAGCTGTCCTGGCAATTTGGGGGTTAACTTGTTAGTAGAAAGCTCTTGAATAACAAAAAAATTCAGGAATCTTTGGAGGGTACCAAATTGTTTACATAATTTGATGATGTAAGATTTTGAGATTAAGACATGATTAGATATATAAGCCATGTTCGGTTGGTGGACTTTGCTACATACAAGGTGTGGTTCCTTTAAGATCTGATGGATTAGGATTGGTTACTCTTTTGAAAATATGGAAAGTTATTAAATATAAGGAAGTGCCTTATATATGGCACTCAGTTTGTAGATTTTCATCTTGAAAAGGCCACGGACGTTAGTGGCGAAGAGCGTTGATGGTCACTATCGTTACCCGACAATTTGGATCGATTAGCAGCCTAATAGCAAGGTGTTTGTTCGGAATCCAACAGTGTGTCAAAGCAGAGAGGTTAAAGTAAACTGTTAAGATGCCAGCACTGATGTAGTAGAAGTCCGGCAAAGTAATCTGCTATGGATCATGCGGGATGTGGATGTGAAGAAAGATATAATATGTGGTGAGACTGTTCTATATCATAATATTTATCCCGCTGTTATCCCATTATTATCATTTGACCCATCTCTGAGAACTGATCTTAATCATGCTGCAGTTATGCTGACTACTTCCCGAAGGTGATTCTATTATGCGGAATGTTGTTGGGACTTGCCACGGTTTTTGTAAAGAACACTCAGACAGTCAGGTAAGGTTAAAAAGCTTTATTGAGAAACAATAAGCAAGTACCCCACTCAGTCCAGATGAGGTCCGTACCAAGTACCTTCCACATCTAACATGGGTCAGGGTGAGAAAACACACAGAAAATAATATGTCAGAACTGTAATAGTTAGGACTAGAAGGCAGGATACAACAGCAAGCACAGGAACCAGGAACTCCTCAACAGCCCCACTCCGCAATAGGTGGCATAAGCGAAGGGCAGCTGCAGGGCAAATCCCTAGTGGGCTAGGGGAGTATAGGTAACAAAGACTCTGGCAGAGAACTGACCCTAGATAGGGTGAACGGAGGCAACACGGACAGGACTCTGCAACGAGAGGACCCTAGCACACTACGGTTAATGAGGCAACACCGACAAGGCTTTAGGCAGCGGTAAACCCTAGAACGCTAGGGTTAATGAGGCAACACCAACAAGACCAGGCAGCGATTGGGCCCTAGCACGCTAGGGGATACTGAGGCAACACGGAGGCAACTCTGGCAGTGGCTTGACCCTAGAACGCTAGGGTTAACGGAGGCAGCAGAGATAGAGATCTGGCAGCGACTTGGCCCTAGCATGCTAGGGTTAATGGGGGCAACTGGCCGTAATGGGCCCTAGATCACTAGGGTAAGTATAGGCAACTCGGGCAAAAGTGTGGCTTAGACTGGACCCTACTGCACAGGGTCACTGGAGGCAACACAGACACTGGTGAGTGATTGGCCCAAGCAAGCTCCAGATGGCTAAAGGAGCAATGGGACTGACCGGCGCTATGGTAAGCGAGCACGTAACGTAGGTGGTCAGTAATCGGTAGCCCTAATGGACCAATGAGACTAACGGCAAGTCCCGGTAGTGACAAGAACAGCAACTCAACCAGGTCGGCACACACGGAGGATACAGCCTGTCTAAATGGATGGCCAGAACTAGCCCAGCCAGGTCGGAATACACAGCCAGTCCCAGTAGGTAACGGAATCAGATACTCAGCCACGCCACTTCGGTACACAAGGAGGTAGTCACCCAGTCCTAGTCGGCAACGGAATCAGATACTCAGCCAAGCCGGGTCGGTACACAAGGGGATAGTCAGCCAGTCCTAGTCGGTAATGGAATCAGATACTCAGCCAAGCCGGATCGGTACACAAGGAGTTAGTCAGCCAGTCCTAGGTCAGCAATGGAATCGGAATCAATAACGTCAGGAACAAAACGTAGTCAGGCGAGCCGGGTCATACACGGAAAACAGGAACAAGAGCTTTATACTGCTAGACACGGGTACACCATGAAAGGGCACTGGTATAGTGACAGGAGGGTGTATTTGAAGGCAAACCCTGGGAGGAGCAATAGCCCAGAGCCAATAAGAATGCAGCCAGTGTAAACCAGGAAGTAAGAATGTCGCTCAAGGGTCATGGGCACCGTGATAGGACTGTTACTGCTTTGCTATAAAGTACACGCTTTGCTATTAACCCTTGCATGGCTGTATTCATTGCTGCTTATGCTGCCATGCTATGTGATAACCGTTGCATGACTGGACCCAAGATTTTTTGAGGACGCAATTCCTGGCCCTGTCTCACTCACAGCCGAGTTGTCCTATCATAGCTATCAAAAGTTGAACTCCCCTGTACTTACTGATCTGGATACAGTGGTGCGGTCCTTCAATTGTTATTACACTAAAGATCTCATGCTCCAGCAAGTGTTCATTCGCCAGCTTACTCTATAAGGAAGGGGCCACACAACGTCCCAGCACAGTGTACACATATACTGAACAGACACCATACCTTACAGTGTTAACCAGACCAAAGCTACCACTATCTGTATCCACGTGTGTGGAGCGCTGACAGTGTACACTGAGCTCTTGGACAAAGCAAAAGGATACCTCAAACAGGGAAATGAAACACTCCAATCACATGACAGCTACTTAGGACAAGTTGACACAAACAGCACTAATCACCACACAAAAAAGATTTAATAATTATTTATCAAAGGAAGCTGGAGAGGGAAAAAGCTCTTGCGGTCCCCTGATTGTCTCAGTGGAAAGAGGAGGCCATTTCTCTCCATCACATTACAAGCACAGGCACACACCCTATTATCACAGCATACATCACACATCTTTATTTTGCAACACAGCATGCCTCCATTTACAATGCTCCACCTTAACCTTGTGTGCTACACAGACATCCCCAACACATTGTGATACAATATGTTGGGAACCTGCTTAACATCCAGGTGGTTAATTTACAATTTCATTTCCAATATATGATTTGTAACTTTTATGTGAGACCCTTTTGAAGAATTGAAGGCCAATTTCCTTAAAAAAAAAACCTCACAAAAAATTACAAATGCCTTAAACAGCCATGAGGATTTCATGATATGCCTCTGAATTCCATCCTTTCCCCCTTCTCCAAATATAAAGTTCTTCCTAACTAACCAGCCTCATGTTATAAAGCTTTGTAACAACACTTTATCATCAGTGCTATCATCTAACACAGTGTTTCTCAACTCCTGTCCTCAGAACCCACTAACAGGCCAGGATTTGATGATTTCCTTGTTCGAGCACAGGTGACTTAATCAGTGTGAATAAGCCTCTGATCACCACACCTGTGCTCTAGCAGAGACATCCCTAAGTCCTGACCTGTTAGTGGGTCCTGAAGGTAGGAGCTGAGAAACACTGATCTAACATGCATATTGAGCTTCCGACAGAAGTAAAATGCAGCCTGATGGACGAACATTTTCCTCTCTTATCAAACGTTACACAAGTGGTCCTCTTTAATAAGAATCTTATGTCTGGAAGAGGGAAGGCCACATGATTTTGTTATATGACACCAATCCTGATATTATATTATAGTTTTCCTAAATCATTATGTACTTGCGTCCCTCTTTGTCATGCTGCTCATATCAGCTGTTGCTTCATGGACTGCTATACTATCCAATTCTCTTCTTACAGTTTTTTTACTTTAACACTTAATCATTCCTATATTCAAAGTCACCTTCCTCCTCCTACTCAGGCAGATGCTAATGGAACACTACAGATCTATTATTTCAAATATCAGTGGATTATTAAGAAAAAGGCATTTTGTTATTTAGGTGTTTGTGGCTTTAGAAAATGTTTAATGAGATTAAACTTGTATCCTTAGGCCCTAAGCATACCTCTCTGAGAACTTTTGAAATGAGTTCTCCCTGAGAGCTTTAAAATATTAACACTCCCATGAAATTAGATTTTAGGTGCTATGTCAATGTTTGCTCTAACCCAGAGATGATCTAGTCAGTCTACAAGGCACCATTAACTTGCTACAATTGTGAGGTATCACTTCTTAATCACTCTCAAGACAAGCATGACATCTCCCTCTGCTTTTCTGTTAGAAATTCACTAATTTAGACATTAAATGAGTACTAAATTGGTGTAAACCATATAGCAGGAAACACTGAACCCTCTCACACTGAGATTTGGTCCACAGGGGCAACCCTGGGAGTACCCAGGTATGGTACCAAGCAAATATAAGTTTTACCAATAATCATACCTGGGAACTCTCCGGGTTTTGCCCCGGAGACTCCGGATTTCAAACTGAATTACCGGGTCTCCAGGGCAGTGTGTGAATCACCGGGTGGGCAGAGTTTAAGTAGAAACTCTGCCCACTTGTGCTCCATCCTGCCCGGTTCCTCCCACTCCCTGCCCTCTTACCGTCATTTTGCATGTTTTTTTTTGCCCCCCTGTGACTAAGCCCCGCCCCTTTTATGACACGAATCACGTCATTTTCGGCACTGACAGGGTTACCCTCCGGGTAGCCCTGCTTGAAAAGTTCCCAGGTATGCCAATAATGTAGGCTGACCAGATCTCACCTTTACCCGGGGACAAAATCTTCATCTTAATCCAGTCCCCATCTGGCAACTAGCTGCTTAGTAGCACAGTAGCGGCCAGCTCCAAAAGGGACTGACAGCGCAGGCGCACGGACGTCACTATGGCAAGATGTCCGTACTTCCTGCTACTATTAGCCTCGGAACAAGTGTAAAATCAGTTAAACCAGGTAATAATTCTGGCGACTAGCACTACTAAGCAGCTAGTCGTCAGATGGGGACTGGATTAAGATAAAGATTTTGTGGGGTGGTAGTTCCCCTTTAAATGTGAGATCTGGTCACCCTACAATAATGACATTTTCTTCTCTAGTGTGCATTTTGTAATAGAATCTGGATTTCTGTGACTTATACGTGTGGTAAAGATGTGTTAGTAAATTTGGAAACTTGAATTAGAAATAAGATGCTATTTAGTATTTATACCTACGTTTAGCAGTTATAATTTCCTCTTTTCAGCTTCTCTTGAGCTAATTCTTACAACTCCTGTTCCTTTAACCCCTTAACGACCAGCGGTCCTGGGACGTTTCTGTCCCATAAGGACCACATTGAACCACGTGGACGCGCCGGTACACGTGACCTGTTGCGCGTATCAGCGCGTCACTATGGGGCCTGATAGAGATCGCTCCGATCATGGAGCGGTCAATTTCAGGCCGTATTTTTACTTACAGCGCTCCCGGTAGAGCGCTGTAAGTAAAAATTACGTGACGTACCATGACCGTCATCGGTCCTTGAGTATTTCAAGGACCGTGGCGGTCATAGTATGGCACATGTCGTTAAGGGGTTAAATTGTCCGAGAAAACAGAGAGAAATAACAGTGAAGAGGTGAAGATACACAATGTCCAAACTAGCTGCTTCCGGACCGTATTTAACCATTTGAGTGCCAGGAAACATAGCCAACATAGTGTTGCAATGTATGAAATACTTCTATGGCATTCAAAGGGTTAAATATAGTGTTTATCACAAAGATTGTATACAAACGTAAAACAAGGAGACTGCCAAAACAGTAATTATATAAATGTCATGTTTAGAATTAAAAAAACTTCGTTTTGAAGACGTTTCTCTATGGATCAGAAGTGAACAGCCAGTGGCTTTCCAGCTGTTGCCTGCGAACAACTGATTGATAATTCTAAACCTCCCTCCCTTTCACGTAAAGTAAATGCTAGCGAACTTGGAACCTACTTCTTTCTTTACGATAATAAGAATTTAAGAATACATCACATGATAGTCACAAGAACGCTGAACATGCACCAAAGGTTTTGATAGTCACATGACCTCCAGGGACAACCTATCAACAACAATGGTCCATACACAACCCTTCCTTTAACCATCTGTAGATAGCGGTAGCCGGTGTCCAATCAAATAATGGATATTGCGTAATCCGAAGCTGCCATATAGGGGACTGTATTGTGGACCACTTGAGTCAGCGCTGGAGTTTTGCAGCCAGAACAAATTAATCCGGTTCTATTTTTTCTATGTGTTGAGATCAGGCTCATTTTTATAAACAGCAAACTGCAGTATAAGATATTCTGTTAAATTAAATTGGTATTTTATTCATACCTATGAGCTTTCAAAATGACCTGACACTGAGACCATACAAATATTAACATGTGCAGTTACCCAAAACGTAGATTTCAGGTGCTATGTCATTGTTTGCTGTAACCTGGCCGTGTTTTTATAAGTTCTCAAAGAACTCGTACCATGTTGTAACGTAGAATTTTCACTGCCTAGACGTGAAAGAGAGAATCAGGATGTGTAGACAACTGTCCTGGCAGAAATTTAGGAACAACATAAGAACATATTTTAGGCAAATGGGATAGTAGTGGTAAACACTGGGCTCTCTAAGTGAGAAATTGGCCATTCACCCCGAGATTTGGGTCCAACTCTGAGAGTTCCGGGGTATGATTTTAATATGTTGAATGCTTGAAACCCATTCTAGTATCCAAGGGGTTAAAAGCCCAATTTAATTTAACAAGTAATCTTATTTGTTCCTTATGTGGCAGTTGAATTACTCTAGAATAACTGCAGTTTGCTATTTATAAATATGGCCCTTTGTGAGGATAGATTTCATAACCCTATTTCAGAATTTGATTGTTGTGTTATAAAATATATAATGTTGCATACATCCCAAAAGTACCTCTTTAGGGACACTCCCTCTTTTTGAACCAAATCCAGCTTTTACACCCTGTTGTCCCTCTTTTTAGATCAGACATTAAAGGGGAACTTTCACCTCAAAAATTTTTTTTTACGAGATGATTAAACAGTGTTAGGAAAGGTGCTTCTTATTTTTTATTTTTACATACTTTGTAAGATATTTGATGTCCAAGCTGTGCACTTCCGTATTCTGTGACACTGGTATCTTCAGCACTGCTCTCAGGACAGTTTCATTCTCCTCCCACCTCCCTCCCAGCTGCCCCAGGGAGTGCATTCACACTTCACTTTGGTGTGCTGTGAACAGCTCCTAGCGTTACAGCAAGCAGCGGTTAGCATTATACTGAGGTTGCAACCTCAGTATAAGGCTAATCGCTTCTTGCTGTAACGTTAGGAGCCGTTCACAGCACACCAAAGTGAACCGTAAACATGCTCCCTGGGGCAGCTGGGAGGGAGATGGCAGGAGAATGAACTAGTGATGGGAAGTCCTGCGGAAGTGTACGGCTTGGACATTAAATATCTTACAATGTATATAAAAAGAAGAAGCATCTTTCCTAACACTGCTTAACTGTTTAATCATCTGGTAAAAACATTTCTGAGGTGAAAGTTCCCCTTTAATGTTCGTATAAACTTCAGTATGTATGTTTATACATTAATCTGTGTAACTAAATTATGTTGATCCTGCTCTGAGTCTAAATCATTTATTCAGTTACACAAAGAGATGTCAATAGGTCATGAAATAACCTAAAAATCCTCGGTAATGCACCAGCCACATCCCCAGCAACACCATTTGAAATGTTCAGAGGTGTGATGTTTTGTGGCTTTAACGATCTTCAGACCTCAAACCAAAACAAAGAAGCAGAAAAGAACCCTGCAAAACTAAGCACGCCATCTAATGATTCACCTACATGTTTCCAACTTCTGTCAGGAGATTTGGGAAAAATTAACCTAAAATGTAACTTTTATTGTATCATATTAAAACCTAAAAAAGGTTTTCTCCCAATCCTACACGGTAAGTATTAAATTAAAAACACATATATATGTACATAAGTCCCGGGGTTTTGGGATAGCCTGAAGAAAGTAAACCAACTCTGTTGGTATATTTTCTTACTTTCAAACCAACATCAGCTGGATTATCAAACAGGGAATACTATATATTTATATGTATATTTCAACATACTGGGATACTTCACATTGAGATTCCCATTCACTATTGTTGCTTCTTATATATAAACAGCTTGTCTTAGTAGTCCCTGAGCAAACTCAGTCATCAGATTCAGTCATCTTCAGACCTCCATTTAACATTATTTGGCTATACTACTATATGCAAATTAATCTTTCCCTCAAAAGAAGTAGATTTTGCATTGTGAGAAAAGCTATGATTTAAAGTAAACACTTTTTTAAATTGCTATATACGAAAAACATTTGTTATTGAGAGCTGAATCCCTTGGGTGAAAGGGTATTAAGGGCTTGATCCAAATGTTGGAGATAAAAAAGCTGTTAGGGCAAAATGGATACCGACTGACAAAAGAAAATGTCTTGGTCGGTATCCAAATGTCCTACCGGCTTAAAACACAACATACATTAGGGCACAAAAATGGTCTTGTGGCCAAACGTCCGTTTTGTGCGTTAAGTTTCCAAAACGCTGCTAAATAGTAGCAGTATTGGGAACTTCAAAGGAAAAAAACTAACGATCGATGCTGACATACTATCAAGCACCTATTGTTAACTAATCTGTGTTAAACCTACCTGTCATCCACTGTCCTTTTCCCTACTTTTCAGTCTTCTTTCTTTTTGTATCTGTAAAAGAAAAAATAGCATGAATACAGTGCAGAATACAATATATCATTTAACCCCTTGAGCGCCAGAGGGGTACGCAATGCAGTGCAAAGCAATGTGTTGCAGACCTCTCTGGGGTTCAAAGAGTTAAGCAGTGTATTAGTGCCCCCGTGTATTTTGAAATATGCCACCATTATTATGTTAAGTCAGAAGTTATTATAATAAAGTTGCAATATCATATATCTAAAAACATGATAAGAATATACTTAGCTAATAATTATAATGTCTCCGTCGATGTGTGCTGCTGCAGCAGTGGCGGAGACATTGCAGTGTGTCACAGACCACCTCCCTTCTGCTGCCTCACAGGCCGATGCCCATTCCGCAATGAGGGAATTTGAGCAGAGACTGCTATTATATATGGGTAGCCTCTGATCCAATTCCCTCACAGCCATTGGCCAAGATGTGCTTATGCACATCCCAGCCAATCAGATTTGAGAGACTGTGCTCTAAACTGATTGACTGGGATGTGCGAAAGAACATCTTGGCCAATGGCTGTGAGGGAATTGGATCAGAAGCTGCCCATATATAAAGACAGTCTCTGCTCAAATTCTTTAATTGTGGAACGGGCATCAGACTGTGAGGCAGCAGAAGGGGGGGGTCTATAACACAATGCAATGTCACCGTTGTCTCTGCTGCCACACACAGCGGCAGAGACATTATAATTATTAGCCAAGTATATTCTTATTATGTTTTTGGACATATGATATTGCAACTTTATTATAAGAACACCTGGCTTAACATAATAATGATAGCATATTTCATTATACACAGGGGCACTAATATATTGCTAAACTCTTTGAGCCCCAAGTACCCCTCTTGCACTTAAGTGGTAAGCAATGTATTGTATTCTGCCTTGTATTCATACTATTTTTTCTTTTACAGATACAAGAAGAAAGAAGACTGAAGAGAAGGACAGAAAAGCACCAGGAAGCTGAGGACTCCGCTGGACATCAGGATTAATGGTATGTGTTACTTTTAATTTAATGGTTTTTTTTGTTTGTTTTTTTAACTTGGGTTAATCCTATGAATGCCAGCAGGGTAATTATATCCCACTGGCACTCATAGGGTTAATTATACTAACTTTTGACACATTTTTCATACTTTAGATGTATTGATATGGGGCTTAGGGCCCCATATCAATACATCCACTGAGGATTTTTTTTCTTCAAGTGTCTACATCGGCTGTTTGAAGAGCCGATAAGGGACTCAGGTTCATAAAAACCTGGATCTTAATTTCCTGCGATAACTTGAGTCAGTTATCAGATTTTCATGGCTAATGCAGACATTTGAATTGATACTTATGGTGTTTTTCATAATTTTCTATGGGTGAAAACACCTTAACTATATCACACAACGGCTCTTTTTTTTTTTTTTGTCGATATTTTTTCACAGCACAGCTTTTGACTAGCTTACTGTGATTGAAAAAATGCCGTCAGCAGAAAAAACAACCATCTCCAACATTTGGATTGAGCCCTAAATGTCTATAGTCATACCTACATGATTGGCCAATGCAGCCCCCCAGATTAACAGAAGCACAGGGGTATTTTCATTTTTATGATCTACAATGCACATTGCTTTGGTTACCTCATAAAACTACAGTAAAAACAGTTCAATAACTACATAAAAGCAAACATTCACTTAAGTTAGGGGTGCCAGAAGCACAAAACTGCACAAACTACCATCTTTCATATCCTTACAATTTGTTTCAAACATGGCTTGCATGTACTAAATTGACTGTAATAACAATGGAAATGAAGACAAAGGCATACCATTCTAGAAAGAAGATTAAAGCACTGCATCAAAGGGGTTGTCACTTGCCTTTCACCCCCTACTCAGATATAATCAAATTTTCCAGAAGTTGGTACTAAAGGAATTATTTTTCACCTCTTAAAATGTATTGAAATCTATGGAATTCCCTAATATATTCTTTAGCTAATACTCTACTGAGGAAGAACTGTGCCTTTTGTTATGGTTTGCCCTACTAAACCCCTCCTAGCAGCAGTATTTAGTTTTACGTTTTAAATGCTGTTCCTCCAGGAGAGGACAAGGCTAATCCATTGTATTGAGATTTTTTGATTTTACAGTTACTCAATTTTCTTATTGGGGGGGAAGTTTCATTCCACTCATATTGATAGCTTATTATAATTGCCCACTCCTTTTGCATGCAAAGCAGAACTGGAAGCAGGCTAATGCAATGGACCTGTATTCTATAAATTTGGTGAATTGATTACAACCCTCAAAAATTCTCTCTCTTTCACCCTCAGATTGTTCTGATGATGAAGGTGCATTGGTCAGTGACTGCTCTGAGCACTCTTCATTTTTTGAAGAGGACTCCAGGTTTGATGATTCAGATTCTGAATCAATGGACTCCTTACTGAATGTTTTGGAGGTTTCTGATACGCAAGTCTCTTAAGTCCTTTACAAAGACTCTTTTTTTTTATTTATTACCATTTAATTGAAGACGTTTTAGACATACAAATAAAAGCAAGAAGTTGTGACCAACCTAGGTATACCAAACAAGGTACAATAATAAGAAGATTGATACAAAAAATATGAACATACAAGTTCAGGGAGAGAATACAACATGAAAATGTATATCTCAACAGTAATGGCTGACTTATATAGAAGGAGAGAATAACAGAGAGACCCAGAGACTAAGAGTGTACACCCCAAACTCACCAGTAGTCGAGTACCACTAATCAGTTTCACAGCAGGTCTAAATACCCACACTGGTCCATATGTACTGATTAGGTGAGCATGGAAAAGAAAGAGCGAGAAAGTAAAGAAAGAAAGGAGAGTAAGAAAAGAGAAAGAGAGAATGAAAGAAAACAGAGAGAAATAAAGGGTGGCGAGGGGGGGGTAAGGTGTAAGGAGGGAGGATAAGGGAAAAACACATCCAACAAGGATGTGGCATTGGGGAGCTAGCTCAGCTGATGGTATGAATCCCACATTGAATGAATCCTGCCATAAACTTCCAAGCGGTCCGTAATAGCAAAATGTAGACGTTCCATCTCCAGATTATGTGATATTAAAAAAAGTAAGTTTGAGACATCTGGAATGGCCGTACTCTTCCAGTTCTGTGCTAAGAGGGCCTTTACCGCCAGTAAAATCTGACCTATCAACACTCTCACCTCTCTGGGGAGGGCAGGCGGAAGAACATAGAAAAGAGCTACAACAGGGTCTAGCAGAGGGATAAAGAAGTCACCTTTAGAATGATATCAAAGACTATAGTCCAAAAAGTACTTATGTAAGGACATGACCACCATATGTGTATCATTGTTCCGTTACCTGAGCACTGCCTCCAGCAGAGGTTAGAAGCAACTGGGTAGATTTTCGCTAGTCTGGTTGGAACCAGGTACCATCTATACAAAATTTTTCTCGATAATTCCGCATGATTAGTACAATGAGAATACTTAAAGGGGTCAGGTACCGCCTCTGTCCATTGGGTGTCTGAAAGTTAAAAGCCTAGCTCCCGTGCCTATGCTAACATGAATGGGAATTTGCGAGGACTGTGTGAATCTACTAGTACATCATAACATAAAGACAGAGTTTTATGAACAGATAACGGGTTCAGACAAGCCTTCAAGAATTTGAGATGTTCCGCGGTAGGACATGGAAAATTTGTAAAACTGGGAGTCAGAGCATGTCGTAATTGAAGGTATTTGTAAAAGTCACTATTCGGTAAGTTGAATAAGGTTTTCAGTTGTTCAAACGTACCCAGGGACCCCTGCACTCTCAACTGACCGAGGGTAGAGATTCCCACCATTTGCCAGCTCGAGTAGTTAGAATAGGGAATTACAAATTCCAATGTCCTTAGTGGAGTAGCCACTGAAAACGATTGCAACGGCAGGCATATAGATGAATAGGCCGTCCACGTGCATAAAGATAAGCGTGTTCCAGATAGAAAGCCAGAAGGAAGAGGGCGTAATCTATGTGGCAACCAAAGGATGTCACATATGCTAGCGGGAGATATCTGGGCATCCTCCATGTCCACCCAGGCGACCGTGCCAGGAGGGGCATGATACAATAGGGACTGAGCCATTCTGGCTGCTTTAAAATAATGAATCAATGAAGGAATTCCAAAGCCTCCCCTTCGCATAGGTGCAATTAGCCATTTAACTGCAACTCTGGAGGCTCTAGGTCCTCTGATAAAATATTGACTGTCAGATTGCATACTTAATAGTGAAGGTAATGGTATCTGAATTGGCAGTGCTCGAAAGAGATATAACAGTTTAGGCAATACGTTAATTTTGATGACGGCAACCCTTCCCATCCAAGACAGCAACAATTTTGACCAGGCCTGTAAGTCTTGTTTTATAGAGGTCCACAGGGCTCTCACATTAACACTCGCCAGATTGGTGCACGTCTTCGTGAGCTGAATCCCCAGATAAGTGAGACGATCCGCTCTCCAGTCGAAGTCATATGTATACCTCAAAGACTCCACTGTATCCTTATCTAGATTAAGTGGCAGAGCCTGAGTTTTCGACCGATTCACCTTATGATAGGAGACTTCACTAAAGGACTTCAATATAGATAGCAGATGTGGGAGGGTGCGAGACGGATCAGATAAGGAAATTAATACGTCATCCGCAAAGAGTCCTAACTTCACCTCATATTGACCACAAGTGAGTCCTCGAACAAGTTTCAAATCTCTAATGAGGGCCGCCAAAGGCTCCAATGCCAAAACATATAAGAGTGGGGATAGTGGGCATCCCTGACGACATCCGTTCAAAATATCGAACAGGGGTGACAAGAATCCAACGTAGGAAATCTGAGCGGTAGGAGTTGTATAAAGAGAGAATATGCTCTTGAGAAAATCAAGCGGGAATCCAAATTTCTCCAGTACTGACCGCAAATAATCCCAGTGAAGCCTGTCAAAGGCCTTTTCCGCATCAATAGCTAATAGTAGGCCCCCGGTCTTCGATTGGCCCACTGACTCTATCACATTTACTATTTTCCTAGTACCATCTGAAGCCTGTCGACCTTTAACGAAGCCTACCTGATCATAGTGCAGTAGGGAAGGGAGAACGGTTTGCATCCTAGCTGCCAGCAATATCACGTATAATTTCAAATATGTGTTTAATAAAGAAATTGGGCGAAAATTCGGACAATGTGTTGGGGGTTTGCCAGGTTTCGGAATAGCTGAAATATGCGCAGAAAGCATCAATGTCGGGTAACTACTCGCCAAACTGCAAGATCGAAATACCGACAACAAGTACGGAGATAATATTTTTGAGTATTTCTTATAGTATCGACCTGTGAAGCCGTCAGGGCCTGGAGCTTTACGGAGAGGTAGAGATTTAATAAGCAATTGAAGTTCCTCTAATTCCACTGGTGCTTGGATACTATCAATCTGCATCTGGGTGAGACGAGGTAGATTCATTCTGTCCAAAAATGAGATTATGATCGAAGGCGTTGTTTGTAAAGTACAACCATCTGAGACTAAATTATACAGTTTAGAGTAATATTGTGCAAAAGCCTCTGGAATTAATGCCGGGTTCATCACTTTGTCACCATTTGGTGAAATAATATGGGAAAGAACCCGTTTTGCCTCCTGCTTCTTCAGGTGCCTAGCCAAAAGCGCACCAGCTTTATTACTATAGGTATAAAAGCTCTGTTTAAACTTTGTCAGCATTAATTGTGTCTGATGTAACTGGATCAAAGAGATTTCCTGACGAACTGCTGCAAATTGAATCACCAAGTGTCTGTTAGGACACGATTTAGATTGGGATTCTAGAGACACCACAGCTTGAATAAGAGTGTAGAGCCTAGCTTCTCTTTTCTGTTTTACAGAGGACGCATAAGCGATGCAGTGTCCCCTGATCACCGCCTTATGTGCTTCCCATAGGGTCTCGGGCGAAACATCTACAGTGTCATTTAAGGTAACATATTCCGATAATTTCTTTTCAAGAAAGGCAGAGGCCTCTTTGTCCAGCAGCAACTGATCATTTAGCTGCCACTGCCCCCTCCCTCTGCAGCAGTATTGTTCAGAAAGTTCCAGGGTGATAGATGCATGATCGGACCAAGTAATAGTTCCGATCTCACAATTCCGCAATCTCTGGAATACATCTTTATCTATGCAAAAGAAGTCCAACCTGGAATAAGAGTTATGGACAGCGGAGTAAAATGTATAATCTTTGGAGGTAATATTATGGGTTCTCCAGGCGTCGAGCAGTTTCTCCTCCTTCAACTTGTGGAGGAATAGTTTGCTCTGAGACAATGTGCAAAGGTATCTACCTTCAGGCTTAGTGGAAGTATCTAGAGTAGGATTGGCCAAAACATTCAGGTCTCCACACACAATACGGGAGCCCTGAGTATGGAGGCCCAATTTAGATAGAGTAGTCTGTAAAAAATGTGCTGAGTTACAATTAGGAGCATACACATTTATTAAAGAGTACAGCACATTGTTAATCGTAGCTACCAATAATAGATATCGACCGCGAGGACCAGCTTTAACTAAGTGTATCGTGGAAGCTAAGGATTGATGAAGCCAGATGGAGACACCCGCCCTCTTGGTCAGAGCATGCGAATGATATACAGTGGGAAAATTCTTTGATATAACATACGGGACTTTACCGGCGGCAAAGTGCGTATCCTGAATGCACAGAATTTGAGCTTTGGATCTAGCCACTTCCTGAAATAGTAGCCTTTGTTTATGGGGGAAATTTAATCCTTTCACACTCAAGGAAAGTAATTTAAGGCTCATGGACCAGAGTTGGAATCAGAACGCTAAAGAAAGGCAGGACCCATTCAAGGAAAAGGAGTGTAAGTCTGAAAGAGCTAAAGGTTCTCTGTTGGGGACATAAAGTTATAATGATATTGCGAACTGTTCCCAGGCAATCCCAGAACAATGAGGTCACCAAGGTCCCATCCTCGGACAGCAGACATTGATAGAAAAAGGGATGGGAGGTGGGATCAGGGATAAAACAGGAAAGAGGTGGTAGGGAAAGAAACGGGCGGTGGCCTTCTACACGGAGACAGATCCACGAGGAGGGCAAAGAGGAGAGGAAGCAAAGAATATGAATAAGAAAAGAGGAAAGGTACAGCCCCAAAGGGCCGGTTAGAAGAAGTGCATCATGTCCCATCAATATCACCAACAGGGGAAGTAGTAGCACTAATCTCATACCCAGATGAGTTAGGGGTGTTGGACACTACACCATTAGTGATGGCTAAGCACAGGGGAAACACCCCACGCCCGGGACTTCATTACGGATTTAATAAACAGAATTAATAATACCTGCAGAGTCTATAGTAATGTGCGGCAAGAGTAGTGGTGGCAAGAGCAGGGAGCCGCTCACCCCCCGCCGCCACTAAAGTTTAAAATTTGTTGGCAGCATAGATTGCCCGTAAAGTAGCCCCCCACGCTGCCACGTGTTATAGCAAATGTAAATAGTCATGGCAGTGGTAATCAGCAGCCCCAGCTCCACCGAATATCGCAAAACAAGGAGTAAGATGCAGGAGGGGGAATACAAAGGAAATGGTGACTTCAAAAGTCTCCAAGGACAAAGGGTCCATGGAGGAGGGGGGGCAGAGGAAGGGGACATAAAGGAGACAAACAACGGCAAGGAAGGGATCCATGGGCATAAAACATGTATGTCTAAGAACATAAGGAACAATACCAGCTAGGTATTGGAAATCACTTGGCGCTAGTATATGAACCCAAATATAATGTTCTTCCCGTCCTGTACTATTACTACGTCTATCTGCCATAGTCTTCCCCGTACAGAACATCAGTATATTCACATTTACCCCAACCGTAGTCCAGCTAGGACACCCAACGGGAACGCAGGCCATATAGACCCCGGAACCCGCCCGGCGCATAGTGGATCTATCCCGCCCCCTCTCCCCCAATACACCACCCTCCCAGGATGATGAAGGAGAAGTATACATCGAACAGAAAACATTTTGCAACAGTAATACGTGTATGTAATATAATAAGAAAAACTAGGGTCTTAGCGTAAGATATTAAGAACTCAGTTGGTACTTGCAGCAAACCGGAGCTTGCAAGGTCAAAGTCCAACCGTCCAAGATGTCATCCCCAGTGTGGGACAAAGCAAAACTTCGGGGACCACTAGGTAAGGGAGTCAACCATCGAGGCTCAGGTCATATTGAGGGCCACATCTCTCAGGAGCAGCCCTGGGAAGGGCCCAGTTCAGGTAGGTTGGTATCCCGTCCAGGAACTGTAGAACGTGAAGAAACTATGGACCAGTCCTTCGATAAATGTTGAGATCTTTGGCATTGTGGAGGGATGTCAAAATGGATATTACATGCTGCCAGGACTCGCACTCCCTCCAGAGAAGCCACGGGAACCTGCGAGCCATCATGGGATATCAACAGCTGTACTGGGAACCCCCACTTGTAGTGGATTTCTGCAGATCAGAAAGCAGCTGTTATGGGTTATAGCTGTCAGCGTAGCTGCATGGTCAGGGCAGACAAGTCAGCAAATATTTTAATATGCGAGTACGGAGCGGGTAAGGACTCACTTTGTCTGCCAATCCGTAGCAGCTCTTCTTTTATGTGGAAGTAGTGTATGCGCATTATAACATCCCGAGGTGCCTCCGCCGGGAGGCCACGTGGCTTAGGCAGTCGGTAGACACGGTCAATAAGTAAATTGTGGTCCAAAAAGTCAGGCAATAGGCCAGATAGAAAATCTTGGGCCCAGGTGCCACCTCCTCCGAAACCCCACGTAGCCGAACATTGTTTCGGCGGGAGCGGTCTTCCAGATCACAGACTTTCTCTCGCAGTAACTTGACCTCCTGCTCCAGAGCAGCGTAACTGTCTGCCAGGCCATTGTGATAGTCAATAACAGCATCTACTTTGTTCTCCAACTGCAAGGTACGTTCCCCAATTTCACGGATATCCTTCCTCAGTTCATTAGTAATAGATTTAATGTCTCCCTTTATCTGGGACCGCAAAAGTTGAAGCATAGCCTTGATCTCTTTCATTGAAGTACTGCAGGTTCTCGAGGAGACAGACGCTGAATCATCCATGTCCGATTGGTCCTAGTCATGCTAATCCAGGCGGATGCCATTTTGGGCCGCTTGGCCTACTATTTTCTGCATCTATTTTTTCTCCTCAGGAGCCAAATATTTAAGCATCTACTCCTGGTGTTTTTTGGCACGGTGTTGAGACATTCTGTAAGGCAAGTTTTGAGAGGTAACGCTCGTAAATTACACAGATTATGGTCAGAAACAGTCCTGGCACACTGGAGCCTCCACACTATGATGCCATCTGCTATGCGAGCTCAGACACACCCCAAAGTCTCTTTTTAAACATAAAAATAAATATTCAGTCATGTTCCCTGACTGTTAAGAACATTGCCAGATTCTCAGTCTCCGCCACACACACAATCATGGGCGGATAAACACACTAAGGGGCGGCAGTAAGGAGGAGCTATAGAAATCTCCTCCATATTGCCAGCCCTGGAGATATAGGGGGGGGGGGGGGGGAAGACCTGAAGGTCCCTGGCCACTCCTGTTAAAATCTCTGCATGGAGTTGGCCCTATCTCACCTTCCACCTCAACCAGAAAAAACATTTCAGACTCTCCCCGCTACAACAGCTTACATCTCTTCACAACGATACAGCTATTACAATAAAAAAAAAAATCCCCCATTATGTAGCCTCATATGCAGGATTGTGTGTACACACACACACACACACACTGAGCTAAAGTATGAGGAGCAGCAAGTCTCTCTTGCATTGCACAGCATATCTGATGCACACACACTGAGCTCAATTATGAGGTGCAGCAAGTCTCCCTCACATTACACAGCACTTCAGAGGCACACATTGAAGTTGCATTTGAAAACTCATTCAGTGGCCTAAAATCAGGGACAGCAAGAACCAGGGAAAAAGCCAAATCTGCAGTAACGTGAGGGATTTTATTCAACTACAACTCTCTTCCATCTTCTGTTCCCGGCCCTGTCTCACTCACAGCCTATCACATATATCAAAAGTTGAATGCGCCTATACTTCCTGATCTGGATACAATGTTGCGGTCCTTCAATTGTTATTACAATAAAGATTTCATGCTATGAGGAGGGAGGAGCAAATGTCAGGTTAGTGTACGAGGAGTGGAAGAAGCACCACATCAAGTCTACAAAGAGGAGCAAGTGCTCATTCTCCAGCTTACTCCATAAGGAAGGGGCCACACAATGTACACACATACTGAACAGACACCATACCTTACAGTGTTAACCAGACCAAGGCTGCCACTATCTGTAGCCACGTGTGTGGAGCGCTGACAGTGTACACTGAGCTCTTGGACAAAGCAAAAGTATACCTCAAACAGGGAAATGAAACACTCCAATCACATGACAGCTACTTAGGACAAGTTGACACAAACAGCACTAATCACCATAGCTGGGAACTTGCTGGGTTTCACCAAGAGACTCCGCACTATCTCAGGATGAAACCTTCAAAGCTCCAGGTAGGCTGAGATGCAAAGATTAAAAATATTATAGCACTAAACTTTATTATTATAATAATAATAATTGAAATAAATTTAACTGTGAAGTGTGACTGAATGGTACTTGCGGCTTGCCTGCATTGAATCCAGCTGTAGATATCTCTCCAACCACAACACTAAGTTATTATTGCCAAAATGTGACCTCTGTCCTTACCCACCAACACCTGACTAGGAGGCAGCCAATTGTTTGCAACGCTGAGGAAGAGAGACGACGTGATGATGACGTTGACATCGCAGGGCACAAGGAGACGGAGAAGCAGTGAGTGGAGGTAGAGCAGAGAAACCCAGCGCACCACCTCTCCAGTCTCCACTGAGTCCAGCCCAGCACGTGTTGTGAGTTCTTTGTAATTTTAATATCTCAGTGCAGAAGGAGGAAGATCAGTGGCAATACATCAGAAGGTTGAGGTTTTGAGGATGTTGGAAATACACAGGGGACAACCTGTTTAGCAGAACCTTGTGACCCTGTCTGGTGGTGGCTTACTTACTTACTGGTCAGGTCTGTGTTCCTTTAAAGGGATAGTAACACTTCGTTTTAACTTTATTTTATTTTGTAGGCATTAAAAAAACATGAAGAATGATATAAGTCTTATCGCTCAAACCTTTATGGTTTATGAGGATATTCACAAGCAAAGTTCCCCTCCCCGCCCCTTTTACCTAGTGTAAACAATCTCTTCTCAGATGTGAGTCTGGTTGTATGACAGTACAGATAACAGAAGGGGACAATTTTCTTTGTATGAAAACAATGAAAGCCCTTCCCCCTTGACAAGTTTTTCAGCTTTTTCCATTATCTTAATTGAAGATTGTCCCTCTCTGCAGTCTACCTGGGCATCTCCCTTCTGATTTGGTTGAACAAGGGGGGGATACTTTGTTTGTGAATATCTCTTAAACCATAAAGGTTTCAGAGATAAGACTTATATCATTCTTCATGTTTTTTTAATGCCTACAAAATAAAATAAAGTTAAAATGAAGTATTACTATCCCTTTAAGCTAGGTATCAAACTGTTTACATATACTCACTGTATATAATTTATCTAATGTGCAACTAAAGAAAATGGACCAAAAGTACTGACAATAACTGTTCATTCTTCATCAGTACTTTTGGTCCATTCCCTTTAGTTACACAATATATAAATGTGTGTGTGCTGTTTTTTTTTAAATGATTCTCAGGGTCAGCCATTTCTGAAAGTTCCCAGGTATGCTAATCACCACACAAAAGAGATTTAATAATTATTTTCCAAAAGAGGCTGGAGAGGGAAAAAGCTCTTGCGGTCCCCTGTTTGTCTCTTGGTACAGTGGAAAGAGGAGTCCATTTATCTCCATCACATTACAAACACAAGGACACACCATATTATCACAGCATACATCACACATCTTTATTTTGCAACACAGCATGTCTCCATTTACCATGCTCCACCTTAACCTCTTGTGTGCTACACAGATGTCCCCAACACCTTGTGATGCAGTTTGTTGAGAACCTGTTTAGCATCCAGGTGGTTAATTTACGTTTTCATTTCCAATATACGATTTGTAACCTTTATGTGAGACCCTATTGTGGAATTGAAGGCCAATTTCCTAGAAAAAAAAAACAAAAAAAACCCCCAGAAATGTACAAAAGCCTTAATCAGCCATGAAGATCTCATGATATGCCTCCAAATTCCTTCATTTCCCCCTCCTCCATCAAGTATAACTTTCTTCCCAACTAACCAGCCTTATGTTAAGAAGCTTTGTAACAAAACTTTATCATCAGTGCTGTCATCTAACGTGCATCTTGCGCTTCCGACAGAAGTAAAATGCACCCTGATGGATGAACATTTTCCACACTTAATAAACTTTACACAAGTGGTCCCTTTCAATAAGAACCTTATGTCTGGAGAGGACACATGCTTTCATTACATGACACCAATCCTGATCTTATATTATACAGTTTTCCTAAATCATTATGTACTTGCATCCCTCTTTGTCCCTTTAGCCACACTTTGTCACGCTGCTCATATCAGCTGCTGCTTCATGGACTGCTATACTATCCAATGCTCTTCTTACAGTTTCTTTACTTTAACACTTAAAGGGATAGTAATACTTAAAATGTAAAAAAAAATGTGTTGTAGAGTTTATCCCCCTGAGTAAAACAAGAGTACTCCCACTGCTGAGAGGTCTTTCATTCAAAAGTTATTAATTTTCAAAGTTGAATTTTTTAGGTGCAATATCACAGTGGCCTGAAATTGTACAGTGGCGCTGTTGCTACACCATCCTATGGAGATTTATGGTCAACTGACCAGAGTTGTCCATAGGATCGTGTATCAACAGCGCCACTGTACAATTTCAGGCCACTGTAATATTGCACCTAAAAAATTCAACTTTGAAAATTAATAACTTTTGAATAAAACACCTCTCAGCAGTGGGAGTACTCTTGTTTTACTCAGGGGGATAAACCCTACAACATATTTTTTTTTACATTTTAAGTATTACTATCCCTTTAATCATTCCTATATTCACAGTCACCTTCCTCCTCCTACTCAGGCAGATGCTAATGGAACACTACAGCTCTATTATTTCAATTATTAGTGGATGATTAAGAAAAAAGGCATTTTGTTATTTAGATATTTATGGCTTTAGAAAATGTGTAATAAGATTAAAGGGATAGTAATGTTTCATAATAAAAGCAGCTCTAATTAATCATCATAGTATTTGGACTTTGGAAAGTGTTATTTCAATTCTGTCCGAGTTGTAGTTCCAGAGTAATTCAATGACAAAGTATCCCCCTCTCGCCCCTTTTACTGATGTCACACTGTTCAGCTAGAGCAGAAGGGAGGTGCCCAGGTAGACTGCAGAGAGGGACAATCTTCAATTAAGATAAGGGAAAAACCTGAAAAGCTTGTCAAGGGGGGCAGGGATTTCATTGTTTTCATAGGAATAAGATTGTCCCCTTCTGTTATCTGTCTGGTCTATAGACTGCATTCCACATCTGAGAAGAGATGGCTTACACTAAGTAAAAGGGGCGGGAGGGGGGAACTTTGCTTGTGAATATCTCATAAACCATAAAGGTTTGAGAGATAAGACATATCATACTTCATGTTTTTTAATGCCTACAAAATAAAATAAAGTTACAACGAAGTGTTACTATCCCTTTAAACTTGTATCCTTAGGCCCTAAGCATACCTCTCTGAGAACGTTTGAAATGAGCTCTCCCTGACAGCTTTAAAATATTAACACTCCCATGAAATTAGATTTTAGGTACTATGTCAATGTTTGCTCTAACCCAGAGATGATCTAGTCAGTCCACAAGGCACCATTAACTTGCTACAGTTGTGAGGTATCACTTCTTAACCCTTTGAGTGCCTTAATCACTTTCAAGACAAGCATGACGTCTCCCTCTGCTTTTCTGTTAGAAATTCACTAATTTAGACATTAAAGGAGTAGTAAATTGGTGTAAACCATATAGTAGGAAACACTGGACTTTCTCTCCCTGAGATTTGGTCCACAGGGGCAACCCTGGGAGTATCCACGTATGGCAATAAGTGAGTATGAATTTTTCCAATAAGACATTTTCTTCTCTAGTGTGCATTTTGTGACAGAATATGGACTTCTGTGACTTACATGTGGGGGTAAAGATTTGTTAGTAAATTTGGAAACTTTAATTAGAAATTAGGGTTGCGCGAGTACTCGTACTTGCGCAAATTCGGCCAATGCCAGCACTGATACCTTGTGTCCGGGTCGGTGCTGCAGAGGGGGAGTCCGGGGAGCTGCTCACAATGCTCCCTAGTTGCCTCTCTCCCTGCTGCAGCATCGGAGCATTGCCACGGTTTACCATGGCAACACTCTAACGCTGACCTCTGCCGGGGCTTGAGAGAGAACAGTGAGCACCCGGCAGAGGAGGGTAAGGCAGGCAAAGGGGGATCAATAGAGGCAAGATGGGGTGAAGAAAGAGGCAGGTCAAGAGGGAGGAAAAAAGCAAAAGGGACTAAGGGAGAGAAAAAAAAAAAAAGAGGCAAAAGGAGGAAGGATCAGGAGACAAATGGAGGGGGGTCAAGAATATGCAAAAGGTGGGGGGATCAGGAGGGAGTGAGAGAAAGAGGCAAAAGGGTGGGATCAAGCATCAAGGAGGGGATGAAAAGGGAGAGAAAAAGCCAAGGCAAAAGGTGTGGGCTCAAGAGGGGGAGAATGAAGCAAAAGGTGGGAATCAAGAGGGGGAGAAAGAGGCAAAAGGGGAGAATCAAGAGGTGGTATGTATGTGTGTGTGTGTATATATATATATATATATACACACACACACTTTAGGTACCGCAAAAAAAAGTATTGGTAATTGGTATCAGCGAATACTTTAAAAAAGTATTGGTACTCAGTCTTAAAAAATTGGTTTCGGTGCATCTCTATTAGAAATCAGATGCTATTTAGTATTTATACCTACGTTTAGCAGTTGTAATTTCTTCTTTTTCAGCTTCTCTTGAGCCAGTTCTTACAACTCCTGTTTCCTATAAGCAAGTTGTCAGAGAAAGCAGAGCGAAATAACAGGGGAGAGATGAAGATACACAGTGTCCAAACTAGCAGCTTCCGGACTGTATTTAACCCTTTGAGTGCAAGAAATCGTATCCAACGTAGTGTTGCAATGCATGAAATACTTAAATGGCACTCAAAGGGTTAAATACAGCGTTTATCACAAATATTATTTACAAACGCAAAACAATGGGACTGCCGAAACAGTCATTTTAATTATATAAATGTCACATTTAGAAGTGAAAAATGTAGCTTTGAAAGCGTTTCTCTGTGGAGCAGAAGTGAACAGCTGGCGGTTTACCAGCTGTTGTCTGCGAACAACAGATTGATAATTCCAAACCTCCAGCCCCCTATCTTCCTATTACGGAAATTAAATGCTAGCAAACTTGGCACATACGTCTTCCTTTACGATAACAAGAATTTAAGAATACATCACATGATAGTCACAAGAACGCTGAACATGCGCCAAAAGTTTCTATAGTCACATGACCTCCAGGGACACCCAATCAAAAACAACAGTTCATACACGTTTAACCATCTGTTGATTGCGGAAGCCAGCGTCCAATCAAATAAAGGATATTGCGTAAGCCAAAGCTGTCATACAGGGGACTGTACCAATCGTGAACCACGTGAATCAGCGCTGGAGTTTTGCAGCCACAGCGAATTAACCAGGTCCTGTTTTTTTCTATGTGTTGAGATCAGGCTCATTTTTATAAACCGCAAACTGCAGCATAAGATGTCCTGTAAAATGAAGTTGGTATTTTATCCATACCCGTGAGCTTTAAAAATTACCTGACACGGAGACCTTACAAATATTAACCCGTGAAGTTCCCCAGAACGTAGATTTCAGGTGCTATGTCATTATTTGCTGTAACCGGGACATGTCCTCAAAGAACTCGTACCATGTTGTAACTTAGCGTTTCACTGCCGTCCTGGACATGAAAAAGAGAAGCAGGATGTGTATACAACTGTCCTGGCAGAAATGGCAGCAATTTAAGAACCGCATAAGCAGCTATTTGGTGCAAATGGGATAGTAGTAGTAAACACTGGGCTCCGTGAGAAGTTGACCATTCAAGAATAAATGAAAAAAAGAGGATAGAAAAAGAAAAAAAAGTAGTGAGCGAAATAACAACCACTCCGTACTGCTCATCTAATTTGGAAATGAGAAGCTAGAGAGATATAAAACCCACACACAGAAGACCAGTTCAGTACTATGTTCAAGCTGAGTTCATAAAGCTATTAAAATTCAACTTTAATTCAATAAATATATTAAAATAGTTCAAAAAAACATATGTGAATTCACATGTGTTAAAATCAAATTATGTTGAAATAACTGAGTGGCCTTTTATTTACTCATTCAAGTTATATGGATGTCATAACTACACAAGAGTACTTGGTGTAAAATAATATACCAGAAGGTATCTTGCTATTCTAGCTCGTGTGAAAAAATATACCCAATGTGCAATCTCCTATTATTTCAGTGTACAATGGATTAAACACTGAGTGTATATAAGTCAATTCTCTGCAGGCGTCCTGCGTATCTAATGAACGCTCTAATATTCTGAGCACTTCAAAGTAATTTACCAGAAGATATAGTTGCAATGTGATACATAACTGCAGGTGCAGTGCTATCTAATTAAAACACGTATGCCCTGTGTATCAGTGAACAGATATTTAATATTCACATAGATTTAACAGTTACTAAACTACAAGTGTCCTGCTATTATATTTCCTGCAGGTACCCTGCACATCTGTAAATTGCCCATCGGCTAGGCAAATAGGTCAATGAATGAGTTACTTCTTATTTTACATTCAAATAATTAATTCATGTGTCTTATTTTTTAAATTCAAATGATTCACTTGATACCAATATGAGTGTAAAGCACTGCGGAATCTGTGTGCGCTATATAAATAAAGGATTATTATTATTATTATTATTCCACTGCAGGTATTCTGCTATTGACCTTTGATAGGACAACACATGTATCAAGGGAATAGAATGTTTATCACCTAATCTTGTGATTGCTCACTTATGATGGTGATTATCTGATTATTTTATATTCACTCTTTGTCTTATAGGAGAAGCGATCCTTTTATGGTCACTCAACAACAATAAATAGGCGGTGATAAGTCGGACGTGTAATATTTTGCAAATCTAACTTTCGGATGAAACCCTGTTCTGTAATAGGAATAAATCAAGGGTTATCTCATTAATAAGCAAGCCAGTATCTTTAAACTGGCTACCAATCTCTCCCTACTGCTGTGCGATCCTTTTCGTGGTCACCAGTAAACAATTGCTTAGTAATCTTCAAATAATGATCTCTTACCCAGAATGTGTAGGTCACTTTTTCCCCTTATTTTTCAAAAAGGTGATAATGGTAATCACCTAGTTATTGTACATACACATTTGTCCTCATAATGAAATGATCGCTTAACCCCTATTGCCCGTGCTGAGTGATCCTTATATATGCTCGCCAGCAAATAATACAGGGTTATATCGTTTATGAGGAATAATATATTCTAAAGCAAGTGGCCCTTAAATGCGCCTGTAGTTATGTATCACATTGCAACTATATCTTCTGGTAAATTACTTTGAAATGCTCAGCTGGTCAGAAGATTAGAGCGTTCATTAGATACGCAGGACGCCCGCAGAGAATTGACTTACATACGCTCAGTGTTTAATCAATTGTACACTGAAATGTTAAATAGGAGATTGCACATTGGGTATATTTTTTCACATGAGCTAGAATAGCAAGATACTTTCTGGTATATTATTTTACACTAAGTTCTCTTGTGTAGTTGTGACATCCATATATCTTGATCGAGTAAATAAAAGGCCACTCACAGTTATTTCAGCATAATTTGATTTTAACACATGAATTCACATATGTTTTTTGATCTATTTTAATATATTTATTGAATAAAAGTTGAATTTTAATATCTTTATTACCTCAGTTTGAACATAGTACTGAACTGGTCTTCTGTTTGTGGATTTTATATCTATCTTCTCATATCCAAATTAGCTGAGCAGTACTGAGTGGATGTTATTTAGCCCACTACTTTTTTCTTTTTCTATCCTCCTTTTTTTTTTTTTTTTTTTTTTTTTTATATTTATTCTTGATTATACATTAAGATTTGAGGTACGAATATTCACTAAATACGCACCTTTATAAATATCTTTATATATTATTGGGATTTAATTTCCCATTCTGTTTCTTTTGATAAAATTAAGATTCTGGTGCAGAATCTCTATTCAAATGGCTGTTTTCCTGTCTAATCCAGTTGATTTTTTTGAAATGGCAGGAGGAGGCAAAATTATTATTTGGTGATGTAATACCATCTACACAAAATACTTAGAGTGTAACATTCATAATTACTTTAACGATTTGTCTAAATCAATGCAGAAGCAGACTAGGAAGTGGTGGGAAATCACAGGCCTAGAAAACTATCTGTCCAACAATATAGTTCCAAGAGATCTTAGAACAAATATAAGTCCCACCGCACATTTAGTGGATGAATAATTTGTTAAAGAATGGACTGACATCCTAATTAACTGTTCACTTGCTTTGATGGGGTTGATCATTAAAACAGGAAAAAGACAATTGATGGAGATAAATTCCAAAGTGGAAGAGTCACTTACCAATATACAGAATTATAAGACACATGCTGAGTTTGTGCAATTAGAAGAAAGACTAAAATCTAATATAGATAAATTGGCTACTGACTTAAAGAATCGCAAACTCAGCGAATTTCAAAGAGATAAAAAAGATTTAGAGTCCAAAACAGCTTATCAGTACATTATCCCATCAAAAAAGGATTCAAATATTGATAATCAGAATCTACCTCCTGAATGCGAAAAAGAATCGGCGCTATGTATCTGAAATAAAATGATGTTAAATAAAATAATAATATTACACAGAAAACACTCTAAATCAGCCCAAATAACCTATTATACTCTAATAGATACAAAATAAACACACATATACATACGTATATAATTAGGCGATTCCGTAATGTTTCTGTTAAAGTGCACACAATAAATAATATTTAATGTTCATAGAAATGTTTTTCTTCAATATTTGTTGAAATTCTATGGGATATGTATCACTCCACAATATGTGCATGAAAAAAGAGGAAAGTCCAATCATTAACTGATACTAGGAACTGAAGCAATAGAGTAGCATCCACTTACTGTTGAATTAATCCTATTCGGCTCCACGGGACATCAACTATTTCTCACTGCTTTCCGTTCTCTATTTCACCATAAATCCCAACATATTCTTATTCCCTGCCGCCCCACTTTCCTTCTTACACCCGCATAGCAGCACAATCGTCGCGCTCCACACTCCTTTAAATCCGCATCTAGATGTCTACATACAGTTGCAGCAATTCCTGCGTTTCCAAGATTTAAAGGGACATACAGAGTATGACGTTAGGTATAATGCAATCACAAAGGAATTAAAATTCAAGTCTACTCACGCTGTAGATTGACTTTATCCAGTGTAGCTCAGTAGATTAGAAATCTTCAAAATTATACCACGTGTTTCTTTTCTAGTGTCCCAAAGGTACACTTATGGAGTATAGTGTATATATAGTATGTACCAAACAAATAATCATATACAAATTTATTCTTAATAATGCAAACAGATAAAAAAAAAAGATCAAAAATGAAATCTTCACAAAATAAAAACTCAATACAAACGTATAAGTGTTGTCATGACCCGATTCCCTATTTGCCGACTATTCATTACATCTGTAGTGACCCGCACCACATTGTATCCATAGAGTGGCAACTAGATATATAAATACTTCAAATATTCGGGGCAGACAGTCACTCTTGCAGTCCAATGGCCCAACGCGTTTCGTACTCAAAAGTACTTCCTCAGGGGTAATAATTCGATTGATGATTCAAGCCATTGTTTAAATATTGAATCCTAGCGTCAATGAGCACAGGCGTTCCTCTAATTTTCAATATATCAAGCTTTATTAGCCTGGATTCAACATCCAAATGCCTGAATCATTAACCCTATATTCATATATCCATCTCTAAAAACTCCATATATTTCAAGACAAAAAGATGAATATCATTAACATAATATAAAATCAATGCCACTTCAATTCTCATTCATTACATCCCATGATCTCAATCCATAATCCTTAAAGGTACATTCGATACTGAAAAGAGAAAGGAAATTAATTTTCTTATATATAGTCCAAAACCTATGAACAGCCTTTTAAAAAGCAATTAAGGTCTATACAAATATTTAAACCATTTGGGGTTAATGTTTTGAGGCAGTATATCCATTCTGTCTCTCTCTTTGAGATTTTCACTACCATATCTTCACCTCTCCAATTCTTGTTAATCTGTTCTATTCCTACAAATTTTAACAATGTAGCATCCGTATTGTGTACATTATTAAAATGCTCAGAAACACTATGTGTTTGAAGACCTTTTTTAATATTACGAATATGCTCCGCGATTCTTATATGAAGACATCGCAATGTCCGTCCTACATACTGGAGTCCACATGGACATTCCAGTAAGTAGACCACATTTTTACTATTACACAATACAACCTGTTTTATATCGTATACTTTTTTAGTTTGATTGCTTAAAAATTGCTTTATGTTCCGTGTATCATTCTTGCAAGTTCTACATGCTATACACCTATTACATCTTAGAAAGCCCTAAAGATGTTTCCTAAAATAAGAAGTTTTAGATGTCTCATGGTTAATGAAACTACCATATCTTCACCTCTCCAATTCTTGTTAATCTGTTATATTCCCACAAATTTTAACAATGTGGCATCCCTATTGTGTACATTATTAAAATGCTCAGAAACACTGTGTTTGAAGAGCCTTTTAAGAATTAGATGATTATGTTGAGATATCAAGAGATATTAAGGATAAATGAAAGAAATTGGAGGAAGATATAATAAAAAGGAAACAACATAAATTGAGGAGAGATAGAAATGATTATAAACTTCAAAGGGAAAGAGATATAGGGAAGAGTAAAGAACAATCTAAAAGAGATATTAGGAAAATAAAAGAGCAAACTATAACAGATAAAGAAAGTATTAGTAATACTCAATTTGTAGATGAAATTAGCCAATTGGTTGAGGAAATTAATATGGAACCTATAAAATATGATGTGAAAATATCTACAGATAATGAAAACAGAAATAAAATAAGTACTAAACGAATTTCTAGTCATAATTGGAATAAAAATAATCGTTTATATAATACAGGATCTAAAAGAGATGATATACATAGTAGGTCATTATGGAGGAGTCAAAATAGAAGGACAAGAGAGGAATGGAATGATTATCATAGACGTGTTCCTCAATTTAATAGATATCAGGATTTAAGAGGAGAGGAGAGAGGGAATCAATAATCCCCTTTTTTATATCAGACGGGAGAGAGGATGGAAAACCCCCAATGTAAATCATCAGTGGAGGGAGGATTGGAAGATGAGAAATGGGAACATAGACTACTTCGGAAATGTAGGAGGGGAAAGAGGGGGAGGTAAGAAGGTCCAACTACAGAAATTAAAGTTGGAAAATGAGGAAACTCAAATTGTTAATCTAAGTAAAATATTAACTAAAGATCAGGAGTCCCTTCTAAGAAAAGGATTAAAATTTGCTCCTACTCAGAGGTTGAATAAGTTTGATATCTTTATAGATGTGCACAAGTATATACGTAAACTCCAATTAAAAAAGTTCTTCCTAAATAAAGATAGTGTTATTGTGAAAAATGCAAAGGACCCCTATAAACACACTGAATGTAAAATGAATTCGACATTCAATCCAGTGATAAATAATAATCAATATACTGATACTTTTAAAAAGTTAGTTATAGATGATATGGAGTCTTTAAATTTGAAGAAAATGAAGTATAATTTAACAAAGGAAGAAAATTTTGCACTTAAGAAATTAATTAACAATAAAGAATTAATTATAAAACCTGCTGATAAAGGGGGAGCCTTAGTTTTAATGGATAAAGACAAATATATAGGAGAACTTTTAAAACAAGCTAGTGATGATAAAGTGTATAAGAAATTAAGAGGAGACCTTACAAAAAGTTCAAAGAGGAGTTATTGGAATTACTACAGGATGCTAGGGATGTAGGTATTCTAAATGAACAGGAATTCCAGTTTTTGAACATTCAGAATCCGAGAATACCAGTGATCTATATACTTCCCAAGATCCATAAAGATAGAGAAAATCCCCTAGGTAGACCAATTGTGTCAGGGATTCAGTCTTTAAAGGGATAGTAATACTTCATTTTAACTTTATTTTATTTTGTAGGCATTAAAAATACATGAAGAATGATACAAGTCTTATCTCTCAAACCTTTATGGTTTGAGATATTCACAAGCAGAGTTTCCCCCTCCCACCCCTTTTACCTAGTGTAAGCAGTCTCTTCTCAGAAGTGGAATGCAGTCCATAGACTGGACAGATAACAGAAGGGGACACTCTTATTCCTATGAAAACAATGAAATCCCTGCCCCCCTTGACAAGCTTTTCAGGTTTTTCCCTTATCTTAATTGAAGATTGTCCCTCTCTGCAGTCTACCTGGGCACCTCCCTTCTGGTCTGGCTGAAGAGTGTGACATCAGTAAAAGGGGCGGGAGGGGGACACTTTGTCATTGATTTACTCTGGAACTACAACTCTGACAGACTTGAAATAACGCTCTCCAAAGTCCAAATACTATGATGATTAATTAGAGCTACTTTTATTATGAAACATTACTATCCCTTTTAACAGCCAATCTTTCCCAATATGTTGACATCTTTTTACAAGCTATAGTTACTACTCTACCATCATATATAAAAGACACGGGAAATACGACTGAGATTTTGAAAACTGTAAAATGGGAAGAAGGCTTGTATTTGGTTACCAGTGATGTAACTTCATTATATACGGTGATTAATCACCAAATGGGAGTGGAAGCTGTACGTACAATTTTGGTTAAACAAAATGTGTTGAGAGGAGAGCAAATAGAATTTCTTTTACATTGTATAACATTCATTCTGACAAAAAATTATTTTTGGCTGGAAGGGGATTTCTATCTCCAATTGCTTGGCACTGCGATCAGGAGCAAATTTGCCCCCAGTTTTGCCAGTATTTTTATGGGAGATTGGGAGGAGTAGTTTATTAACTATCCAAATGAAAAGAACAAAGGTATTGTACTGTGGAAATGATACATAGATGATTGTCTGCGTATCTGGAAGGGTACGGATGAATCTTTGAGAGAATTTTTGGATTATATTAATGGAAATAATAAGGGTCTGATTTTCTCATCAGTTACTAGTAAGGAGACTATTAATTTTTTGGATTTGAAAATATATGTAGAGGATGGTATTCTTAAAACGTGCACATATAAGAAACCAACTGGTAGTAATAATTATATTAATCCGACAAGTTGCCATCATCGTTCATGGATAAGAAATATTCCTCTGGGAGAGTATACACGTATTAATAGAAACTGCACAGATAGAAATATATGTAAACAACAAATAGAGAATTTAGAAAATGTTTTCTTATGTAAAGGGTATGATAAGAAAAATTTAATGAAAGCGAAAAGAGCGATTTTGGAGAAGGACGAGTTAACTGATAATAAGACAGCTCCAAAAAGAAAAAATACTGATAATGACTGTCCAAGATTTATAACCACTTATAATAGTGAGTATAAAAATATTGAAATGATTTTTAAGAAGTATTGGCCTATTCTCTTAAAAGATCCACAATTGAAAAGTATTTTATCTGAAAAACCGAAGATTATTTATAGACCACCAAAAAATTTAAAACAACATTTGGTTCCTAGTTTCATTAACCATGAGACATCTAAAACTTCTTATTTTAGGAAAGATCTTAAGGGCTTTATAAGATGTAATAGGTGTATAGCATGTAGAACTTGCAAAAATGATACACGGAACATAAAGCAATTTTTAAGCAATCAAACTAAAAAAGTATACGATATAAAACAGGTTGTATTGTGTAATAGTAAAAATGTCGTCTACTTACTGGAATGTCCATGTGGACTCCAGTATGTAGGGCGGACATCGAGATGTCTTCATATAAGAATCACGGAGCATATTCGTAATATTAAAAAAGGTCTTCAAACACATAGTGTTTCTGAGCATTTTAAAAATGTACACAATACGGATGCTACATTGTTAAAATTTGTGGGAATAGAACAGATTAACAAGAATTGGAGAGGTGAAGATATGGTAGTGAAAATCTCAAAGAAAGAGACAGAATGGATATACTGCCTCAAAACATTAACCCCAAATGGTTTAAATATTTGTATAGACCTTAATTGCTTTTTAAAAGGCTGTTCATAGGTTTTGGACTATATATAAGAAAATTCCTTTCCTTTCTCTTTTCAATATAGAATGTACCTTTAAGGATTATGGATTTAGATCATGGGATGTAATGAGTGAGAATTGAAGTGTCATTGATTTTATATTTATGTTAATGATATTTATATTTTTGTCTTGAAATATATGGAGGTTTTAGAGATGGATATATGAATATAGGGTTAACGATTCAGGCAAATTTAAACAATGGCTTGAATCATTAATTGAATGATTGCCCCTGAGGAAGTACTTTTGAGTATGAAACGCGTTGGGCCATTGGACTGTAAGAGTGACTGTCTGCCCCGAATATTTAAAGTATTTAAATATCTAGTTGCCGCTGTATGGATAAAATGTGGTGCGGGGCACTACAGATGTAATGAATAGTCAGCAAATAGGGAATCGGGTCATTACAACACTTATATGTTTGTATTGAGTTTTTATTTTGTGAAGATTTCATTTTTGATCTATTTTTTTTATCTGTTTGCATCATTAAGAATAAATTTGTATATGATTATTTGTTTGATACATACTATATATACTTTACTCCATAAGTGTACCTTTGGGACACTAGAAGAGAAACACGTGGTATAATTTTGAAGATTTCTAATCTACTGAACTACGCTGGATAAAGTCAATCTACAGTGTGAGTAGACTTGAATTTTAATTCCTTTGTGATTGCATTATACTACCTAACGTCATACTCTGTATGTCCCTTTAAATCTTGGAAAAGGAGGAATTGCCGCAACCGTATGTAGACATCTAGATGCGGATTTAAAGGCGTGTGGAGCGTGACGATTGTGCTGCTATGCGGGTATAAGAAGGAAAGTGGGGCGGAAGCGAATAAGAATACGTTGGGATTTATGGTGAAATAGAGAACGGAAAGCAGTGAGAAATAGTTGATGTCCCGTGGAGCCGAATAGGATTAATTCAACAGTAAGTGGATGCTACTCTATTGCTTCAGTTCCTAGTATCAGTTAATGATTGGACTTTCCTCTTTTCTCTTTTTTCATGCACATATTGTGGAGTGATACATATCCCATAGAATTTCAACAAATATTGAAGAAAAACATTTCTATGAACATTAAATATTATTTATTGTGTGCACATTAACAGAAACATTACGGAATCACCTAATTATATACGTATGTATATGTAGGAATCTACCTCTGACCTAACTACCGACAGTGCAAGTGAACAGATTAGTACCAATCGTCAACAACGACAGAGAAGGAACAAAAATAGATGAAAATGCCCCCCCCCCATTTTTTAGGGGTTGGTGTAAGGGACCCAGACAACAGCCGAGGGAATTTCCCACAGCTAAGAGACAGAGACAAGTGGGGATGCAGGGGCGGATGGAGATGAAAGAGACTGATAAAATGCAGGTACATTGTGATGGAATGGTTGTCACCCTGAGAATGAACCCTGTCTGTTTTCAGTGATCTCCATTGTTTCATATGTGTTCCCATTGTTGAAAACATTAATGTCCCCTGTGTGTGCATGCATTAGAGAGTGTTGGCCATTTTACCAGCATTGAATGGGTTGGTTAGTGGGTATGATGTACAGAGGGATGGTGCCATCCAGTCTAGCTGACCACAGAGATTGTGTTAGGAGATAGCCATTGTTGGTCAGATAGAGGGGGGTAGGGCAAATCTGTGTGTGGAATGTGTGTACCTTCCCCTTTTCATCAGGTTAAGCAAAAAGAGAACTTGAAAATGTTACCTGTGACATCAGATCCTGTAGGGGGTGGGTAAAAAAAAGGCTTGGAAGAGAGAGAGAGATAGAGTTGAAAAATATAGGAAGATGAGAGAAGGCTTCTCTATAATGGTGGGAGGCCTAGGGTCCATGTGCTTCCTAAAAGAGTACTGGAGAAACTGGGACTGGTGAGTGTCCCCACCGGAAGAGTTAGAGTGAGTGGGCACTGTAGTGGCCAGGTGCCCTTTTCAGTTGTGGGTTGTAAGTCAAGACGGCTTCAGCCACAGATGTACCCTGATGTTCCCACCACAAGGATTGCGGCCAGGAAGCTAAACTTCGGCGGCTGTGGCCCAAGACTAAAGAAAGGGCTAGGGATCATCTCTCAGGATGTTTTTCCCAACTCCTCTGTCAGGACTAAAAGATGCAAAGAAACTTCATGTAATCCAGCAGCATGTGTACTGGCTGGGGTGCCCACTCTTGCCTCTAGTGGTACTATGTGTAAGATCAAGCACAAAGCTAAAATGGACTGTGAGTATTATATGTAACCCCTGGTAATCTGTGCAACCAAGAAGAGAACCGTAGAAGTGTTTAGTTTTTATGTTTTACCCATTTGTTTGCCTGTAATTGTTGTCCTATGTTTGTGTGCCGTGACCTCTCTAAAATGCAATTTATTATCTTTTTGTATGGCTGGATATATTGCTTAACCCTCGATGTACCAAGCAGTAACCCCTGTACCCCTGGCACATACATAATATATCAGTGACATTATCAGAGCCACAATGTAAATTACTAGAAAAAGGTCTGAATTTTTGTCCAGCAAGAAATATGAACCTGTTTGAATGGGTGACAGATCTTAACCTATTTTGTAGGAAATTGTATCTACATAAATTCTTCACAAATAGAGACTCGTACAAGTCCCTAAATGCACAGGATTGTATGATATTACAGGATCTGATGTCTCTTTCAGATGATACTGATTTATAAAATAGTCAGATCACAGGACCTTTCACTGATTTGAAAACTAATATAGGTTTCACACCATCCAAAAACGTGCCCCCCCCATGTAGAGGATTTTTGTGACCATGTGATTAAAGATCTTGAAGAACTGCACAGACAAGTACTAAACAATAGCACCCATAATCAAGTCAGTTTTGATAATCTCACCATATCAGAGAGACAAACTCTCTGATTTATCTAAGAACCATAAAATTGTAATAAAACCTGCTAACAAAGGGGGAAACATAGTGGTAATGGATACAGACTACTGTGTTAATGAATGCAAGAGATTACTTGATGATAAAAAAATGTTACAAGAAACTCCAAGCATATCCCACAGTTGAGTTTAAAGCAGTCCTTAAAAGGATAGTAATACATTAATATTACTATTCCCCATATTGTAGATATTTGAAAACGAATTTAATTGCCACCAGATTAATCTCTCAAACCTTTATGATTTGAAAGATAACGGTACACAAAGTTTCGCCCTTCCCTGAAGTCAGCGTTGTACTGACTGCAGGGATATCCGGTCTTATTTTCATCAGGCGGCTCTGCAGCAGAGCCAAGATTGCGTTAGTAAAAAATAATAATTTCACTGAAACGGTCTTCTACATGTGCTTGTTTTACAACAAGCACATGTAGAAGACCGTTTCAGTGAAATAATTATTTTTCACTAACGCAATCTTGGCTCAGCTGCAGAGCCGCAAGCTTATCGTACGACGGACTTCCCCTGCAATCAGTACAACTCTGACTTCAGGGGAGGGAGGGGGAAACTTTGCATTCAGTTATCTCTCAAACCATAAAGGTTTGAGAGATGAACCTGGGGGCAATTAAATTATATTTCAAATATCTACACTATGGGGAATAGTAATATTAAAGTATTACTATCCCTTTAAAACCATACTAGACTGTGGCACCCAGATGAAGGTAATCATTGACAAAGAGAGAGAATATTTTTTCCCAAAAAATCCTACACTGGCTACTTTTTATTGTCTGCCAAAAGTACATAAAAATCCGGATAAACCTCCTGGCAGACCCATTGTATCTGGAAATGGATTCCTAGGTGAACGAGCTTCAGCGTATGTAGATAAAATTCTGTGAAACTTTGTCACCTCCTTGCCGTCCTATGTAAGAGATTCGCAGGACGCAATTGTAAAATTGGAGGGATTACCACTGGGAAACAATGATTATCTGATCAGCTTGGATATAGAGTCACTCTATACCAGTATTGACCATGAATATGGGATTAAAGCCTCAGAGGGGTTTCTTTAAACAAGAGGTAACCAGTTCAGCAATCATAATAAGTTTGTACTGGGACTTTTGAGGTTTGTCCTCACTTATAACTTTTTTGCGTTTGATGGACAATTTTACCAACAGATAAGAGGCATAGCAATGGGTAGTTGCTGTACCCCCTCATATGCTAATCTCTATCTGGGGTGGTGGGAGGATAAGGGGGTTTTTACTGATAATAACTTACAATATACTGATAAAATTGGCATTTGGCTGAGATACATCGATGATGTGGTCATGACATGGTCAGGTACAACTCATGAATTTCAACAGTTTGTAAATATACTGAATAATAACTTTAATTTAAAAGTCAGTACTGACATACAAAAAAATGAATTATCATTTTTGGATATTTTGTTGATAAGATGCAATGACAATACCATCATGACCCATGTATTTAGAAAAACAACAGCCCAAAGTCATCACCCCACTCCTCTTATTAGAGGTATATCAACAGGGCAATATCTGCAAATTAGGAGGCTTTGCACCACTATGGAAGACTTCAAGTCAGAAGCTAAAAAACATCATCAGTGCTTCTTGGCAAGGGGCTATAGTAATAAAATACTTAAGAGAGCATATCAAAAAGCTCTTTTCAGTAATCGTAGTGACCTCTTACATAAAAAGGAAGATAAAAAAATCAGATTTATCCAAACTAATATGCCTGATCGGCATATTTAATCAACAGCATCACATGATCAAATCTATTCTATCGAAGCATTGGCCGATTTTACATCTGGATAATGATCTGAAACATCCAAAATTACATTTAGGAGAAATAAAAATATCCGTGATCAGGTGGTACACAGCCACTTTAAACGTGAAAAGAAACGATCAAACTGGTTAACATCGAATACCTTGAATTGTACAAATAAATGTGATTGATGCAAAGCCTGTTCTTTTGTCTCTAAGACACCTGTTTTTATGGATTAAAAAGGGGTGGCTATATCAATTGTCGCAATGCGGGAATTATTTACCTTTTACAGTGCAATTGCGGAACCCAATATGTGGGCAAAACTGCGAGACAGTTCAGAGAAAGCTTTCTTGAACATGTGGGAGATGTTAGAAACAAACGGGACACTCCCATTGCTAGATATCTCCTGGAAAAATTCGAATGACAGTAATGTCATCAAATTTATAGTGATTGAAAAAGTGGAACATTCCCCTAGAAAAGGAGATTTTGACCAGAAATTGTTGAAATGAGAGGCCTTCTGGATTTACAAATTAACTACTTTAAGTCCAGTAGGACTAAATGAAGGCTTTACATTTAAACCATTTATTTAATGGTCATATTAAGACTGGGTATAACTTAGACAATAATACATTGACTTTAACTACTCTTTCACTATACGTGTCGCTCTTTTTACATCTGGTTTGGACTTTAAATACAGCAATATAGTGACTATAACTATTCTGTCACTATACATATTGCCCAGTTTATATCTGGTTTGGACTTCAGAACAGTATTATATATCTTATATAGTGTTTATTAAATAAGAACATCTTCTAATACTACTGTATTTAATTGCATGTATTGGTTACATATAGATATACATAGGTCCCTTATACATCAATGATAGGACCTAGAGATAATATAAATAAGTGTGATAGATTGACTTTAAAATTGTTTTGGTTACAATTTTATAGCATTGTTTCATATCTCAGCTACTATTTATTAAATGAGAACATCTTAATAACACCTCTGCATTTAATGATATATAGTGGTTTTATATATAAAATATAATATATAATTTAGCCGAAACATTGACTAATAAATTGAAAAATGTCTTCACATTTTCTTAAGTCCTGTGAGTGCTCTTTTTTACTTTTAGACATATATATATAAATTTGAGCATCATTGATATGATTTATATATAATATGTATCACACATATATAAAATAAATATGTGCAAAAGATTAAGGTCAAGTCTGTTTATTACGCTGGATATATAAAAAAAAGTAGATTTACATCAATCCAATAATCAGCCATTCAGATACTTTGTATCTAAAATAGTCGGCACCAATAAAATGGCCGACATTCAAGCTGAGGCTTGGTTATTTCCATACCTCTGTTTCATTTACAATGTGGTTTATAAGGCGTGCTCAATAATGGCTCAGTTCCTAATTTCCCATGACGAAGCCAGTTATACTGGTGAAACGCGTTGGGATACGTAGGGATATTTAGTATCCCCCTTTTTTATACTGATATACAGTGAGAACTCGATCGTATTACTTATGGCACATCTGATTAACTAGTGGATTGCTGGCGACCACCGAAAGGATCGCATAGCAATAGGGATTCAATAACGGCTTGCTTAAGAATATAGGATTCCCTATAAACGATTTTCTGTTAGTTGCTTGCAACCACTGAAAGGATCGCGCAGTAATAGGGATTAATGGCAACGTGCTTTAAAATATATTATTCCTTATAAACAATATAACCCTGTATTATTTGCTGTTGAGCATATATAAGGATCACTCAGCACGGGCAATAGGGGTTAAGCAATTGTTTCATTATGAGGACAAATGTGTATGTACAATAACTAGGTGATTACCATTATCACCTTTTTGAAAAATAAGGGGAAAGAGTGACATACACATTCTGGGTAAGAGATTATTATTTGAAGATTATTAAAGGGATAGTAATACCTGAAAATAAGTTTATTTTATATTGTAGCCCTTAAAAAAACATGAAAAATGATATAAGTCATATAAAAGTTTGGGAGATATTCAGAAGTAAAGTTTCCCCTGGAGTGATGTCATTGCTCCACCCTTCAGATTTGGAATCTGGTCCCCCGACTGGCAGTGCCTCTCTAGAAGTGCTGAGATCATGATCTTTAAAAATAATTTGTTAATTGGAGTGGTCTACAAAGTGTGCTTTCAAGCCAGGCACACTTTGTACACAATTCCAATTAAGTAGTTCTTTTCAAAGATCGTGATCTCAGCACTGCTAAAGAGCTGCCGGTTGCTCTGTGGACCGAATTCCAAATCTGTCCACTAGATGGCAGACTTGGCTGAAACAGCCAGGAAAAGAGAATTTTACTATATTTTACATATGAATATCTCCCAAACCATAAAGGTTTGGGAGATAAGACGTATCATTTTTCATGTTTTTTTAAGGGCTACAATATAAAATAAACTTATTTTCAGGTATTACTATCCCTTTAAGCAATTGTTTTCTGGTGACCACGAAAAGGATCGCACAGCAGTAGGGGGAGATTGGTAGCCAGTTTAAAGATACAGGCTTGCTTATTAATGAGATAACCCTTGATTTATTCCTATTACAGAACAGGGTTTCATCTGAAATATAGATTTGCAAAATATTACACGTCCGACTTATCACCGCCTATTTATTGTTGTTCACTGACCATAAAAGGATCGCTTCTCCTATAAGACAAAGAGTGAATATAAAATAATCAGATAATCACCATCATAAGTGAGCAATCACAAGATTAGGTGATAAACATTCTATTCCCTTGATACATGTGTTGTCCTATCAAAGGTGAATAGCAGAATACCTGCAGTGGAGTATCAAGTGAATCATTTGAATTTAAAAAATAAGACACATGAATTAATTATTTGAATGTAAAATAAGAAGTAACTCATTCATTGACCTATTTGCCTAGCCGATGGGCAATTTACAGATGTGCAGGGTACCTGCAGGAAATATAATAGCAGGACACTTGTAGTTTAGTAACTGTTAAATCTATGTGAATATTAAATATCTATTCACTGATACACAGGGCATACGTGTTTTAATTAGATAGCACTGCACCTGCAGTTATGTATCACATTGCAACTATATCTTCTGGTAAATTACTTTGAAGTGCTCAGCTGGTCAAAATATTAGAACGTTCATTAGATACGCAGGACGCCTGCAGAGAATTGACTTATATACACTCAGTGTTTAATCCATCGTACACTGAAATGTTAAATAGGAGATTGCACATTGGGTATATTTTTTCACACGAGCTAGAATAATAATAATAATAATCCTTTATTTATATAGCGCACATAGATTCCGCAGCGCTTTACACTCATATTGGTAGCAAGATACCTTCTGGTATATTATTTTACACCAAGTACTCTTGTGTAGTTGTGACATCTATATAACTTGAATGAGTAAATAAAAGGCCACTCAGTTATTTCAACATAATTTGATTTTAACACATGTGAATTCACATATGTTTTTTGAACTATTTTAATATATTTATTGAATAAAAGTTGAATTTTAATAGCTTTATCACCTCAGTTTGAACATAGTACTGAACTGGTCTTCTGTTTGTGGGTTTTATATCTCTCTAGCTTCTCATATCCAAATTAGCATACCTGGGAACTTTGAGTTGAGGGCTACCCGGAGGGTAGTCCTCTGTTCAGCAGGGGGTAACAAAAATGACGCTAATCGCGTCAAAAAGGGGCGGGGCTTAACTCGAATGTTGGGGGGGATTTAAATGTGTCACACAGAAGGCTGGGGACGGAGGCACAACGGGAGAAAAAGCAGATGTGGCAGAGTTTCAATAGAAATTCTCCACATCCGGAGGAATCTGCCTCTGCCCCGGAGACCCGGTAAAGCTCTGTCAGAACCGGAGTCTCCGGGGCAAATCCGGACAGTTCCCAGGTATGCACATTAGATGAGCAGTACGGAGTGGTTGTTATTTAGCTCACTACTTTTTTTTTCTTTTTTCTATCCTCTCTTTTTTTTTATTTATTCTTGATTTATACATTTAAGACTTGCGGTATGAATATTCACTAAATACGCATCTTTATACATAGCTTTATAAGTTGGCCATTCACTCAGAGAGTTCCCAGGTATGATTTTAATACGTTGAATGCTTCAAAACCGTTCTAGCATCCAAGGGGTTAAAAGCCCAATTTAATTTAGCAGGAAATCTTATTTGTTCCTTATGGGGCAGTTGGATTGCTCCAGAATAACTGCAGTTTGCTATTTATAAATATGGGCCTTTGTGAGGAAAGATTTCATAACTCTATTTAAAGGGATAGTAATACTTCGTTTTATCTTTATTTTATTTTGTAGGCATTAAAAAAACATGAACGATATAAGTCTTATCTCTCAAACCTTTTTGGTTTGAGAGCTATTCACAAGCAAAGTTTCCCCTCCTGCCCCTTTTACCTAGTGTAAGCCATATCTTCTCAGATGTGGAATCTGATTATAAGACCAGACAGATAACCGAAGGGGACAATCTTCTTCCTATGAAAACAATGAAAGCCCTGCCCCCCCTGACAAGTTTTTCAGGTTTTTCCCTCATCTTAACTGAAGATTGTCCCTCTCTGCAGTCTACCTAGGCACCTCCCTTCTGATCTGGCTGAACAGTGTTACATAAGTAAAAGGGGCAGGAGGGGGATACTTTGTCATTGAATTACTCTTGAACTACAACTCTGACAGAATTGAAATAACACTCTCCAAAGTCGAAATACTATGATGATTAATTAGAGCTGCTTTTATTATGAAACATTACTATGCCTTTAAGACTATTATTATTGTTGTGTTATAAAATATATAATGTTGCATATCTCCCAAATGTACCTCTTGAACCAAATCCATCTTTTCCACCCTGGGGTCCCTTTTTTTAGGAGATCAGACTGTGTAGTGTGTATATAAGTATATTACATTGCTCCTCAGCAATATGTCTCACATTAATGTTTGTATAAACTTCAGTATATGTGTTTATACGTTAACCCCTTAAGGACCACTGACGTGGCAGGACCATCACGCTGGTCCGGCACTTAAGGGCCAGTGATGGTCCTGGCACATCACATACTTTTACTGTAGGAGCGTGGTGAGTAATAACGGGGACTGAAGTTGATCTCTCCAAGACCGGAGCAATCTCTATTTGTCCCCCGTTCGGTGTGCCACCCCACGTGATTAGTCACGTGGGACGGCACGTCAAAGTTTCCTATCTGGTCCTTAAAGGACTGCACACCCTGGGACCGCTGGTCCTTAAGGGGTTAATCTGTGTAACTAAAATATTTTGATCTTAACATTTGTTATTGAAAGTTGAATCCCAGTAGGGCAAAATGGATACCGACCAACAAAAGAAAATGGCTTGGTCGGTATCCAAATGTCCTACCGTCTTAAAGCACAATGGACTTTAGGCCATAAAAATGGTCTTTTAGCCAAACGTCCGTTTTGTGCATTAAGTTCTCAAAACGCTGCTAAATATCGGCAGTATTGGGAACTTAAATGGAAAAAAAAGCACAGATTGTTTACTAATCTGTTTTAAACTTACCTGTCATCCACTGTCCTTCTCTTCTGTCCTTCTCTTCAGTCTTATTTCTTCTCTTCTTTCTTCTTGTATCTATAAAAGAAAAAATAGTATGGCTACAATGCAGAATACAATACATCGTTTAACCCCTTGAGTGCCAGATGGGTACGCAGTGCATTGCGGACCTCTCTGGGGCTCAGAGTTAAGCAATATATTAGTGCCCCCCGTGTATATTGAAATATGCCGCCATTATTATGTTAAGCCAGAAGTAGTTATAATCTTGCAATATCCTATGCCCAAAAACATGACAAGAATATACTTTGCTAATAATTATAATGTCACCGCCGCTGTGTGCGGCCACAGTGGCGGTGGAGGAGATATTGCAGTATGCCACAGACCCCCCTCCTTTTTTCTTCCTCACAGGCCAGTGCCCGTTCCTCAATGAAGCAATTTGAGCAGAGACTGCCTTTATATATGAGCAGCCTCTGATCCAATTCCCTTGCAGCCATTGGCTTAGATGTGCTTAAGCACATCCCACCAATCAGTTTAAAGCACAGGTGCTCGAATCTGATAACACGTATCCCGGCCAATGGCTGTGAGGGAATTTGATCAGAGGTTGCCCATTTATAAAGGCAGTCTTCTCAGATTCCCTCGTTGTGGAACAGGCATCGTCCAGTGAGGCAGCAGAAAGGGGCTATCTGTGGTACACTGCAATGTCTCCGCTGCCTCTGTGGCTGCACACAGTGGCAGAGACATTATAATTATTAGGAAAATATATTTTTATCGTGTTTTTGGACATATGATATTGCAACTTTATTATAATAACTTCTGGCATAACATAAAAATTACGTCATATTTCAATATACATGGGGGCAATAATACATTGCATAACTGTTTCGAGCCCCAGAGAGGTCCACAACGCATTGCTTAGCAATGCTTTGCTTGCTTACCCCTCTGGCCAAAGAAACAAAAATCTACCAACTTTCTGTGCAAAGTAAAGTATCCACAGGCAATAGCAATGGATGCCTTAACAAACACATGTAATTATTGTACATGTTCCCTCCTATGATTCCCAGAATTCTTTGCAAAATAAAAGAGGAGATGGTGCACACCATCCTCATAGCATCATTCTGGCTCAGGAGGTCTTGATTTCACCATCTCAAAGACATGTCATGGCATCAACCAGACCTCCTCTCTCTCAAGGTCCAATTCTGTACTTCAATTTACACAATCTTGATTTGATAGAGTGGAATTTGAGACCCATAGTGTTAGGGACAAAGGCTTCATTTCCCCTGTGATTCAAACCATGCTCGGGTCTCATAAACATGTGTCATCTATAATATCTCACAGAATTTAGAGAATTTAGTGTCTCCTTGTGACCACGAAAAATCTTCCCTCCATCTTCCATTTCTTCTAGAGTTCCTGCAGTCAGGGCTAGAAAAGTGTCTAAGGATTAACTCTCTGAAAGTCCAAATTTCAACTCTCTCTGTATTTTACCAGAGAAAGATTACTTCTCTTCCAGAGATTCAAACTTTCTTTCAAGGGGTCACCAGAATAGCTCCCCCATACAGTCATCCTATTCCACAATGGTATTTGAATTTAGTGTTCAATGCTTTTCAGTCCTCTCCATTTGGACCCTTATCATCAGCCTCTATCAGACACGTAACCTTTAAGACCATCTTTCTTACGGCTATTGTTTGTGCAAGAAGAGTCTCATAACTTAGTGCTGTTTCTTCTAATTCTCCGTATCTAATCTTCCACCCAGATAAAGTAGTTTTAAGAACAGTCCCAGAGCTCCAACCTAAAGTTGTCTCTGTTTTTCACACAAACCAGGAAGTGATACTTCCTTCCTTGTGTTCTAATCCTTCAAATTCCAAAGAAAAAGTTCTTCTTACTTTAAATTTGGTAAGATTTTTAAAACCTTACGGCCAAGTCACTCAATCCTTTAGGACTTCAGATACCTTGTTTGTGATTCCAGAAGGCCATAAAAAGGGCAGACCTGCCTTTAAAACTAACATTGTTTCATGGCTTAAACAGACAGGCTTACAGACTAAAGTCTGTTCCAGTTCCATTCAGAATCACAGCCTAATTCTACTAGGTCTTTTAGTACCTCTTGGGCCTTGAAGATTCAAGCAACTGTTGACCAGTTTTTCAAGGTAGCTACATGGTCTTCTTTTCACACTTTCACTAAGTTGCAAAGTTAAACTGAATTTTCACTCAAATTAAAGTGCACTCCAAATAATTATGCACATAGCAATATGCATATCAATACTAGTATTATCCTTAATAAGATAGTTATATATATGAGCAGCACCAAACTTGTAGATATAATAACTTGATTCACTCACCATTCAATAGCGATGACCCGGTGCTAAAGTGAAAAGACGAACCGACACGTCCTTCTATTGAATAGAGGAAAAACATTCACTGCACTCAATGACCCATCGTAAAACACTTCTTTATTAGAATGTTGTACACAAGACACCAGGGGTTATAGTCTCACATGTTTCGTACCTCCATGCTTACTCATAGACTCATTACACATTGTAGTGAGGTTACCTTTATACATCAGACACTAACGGTTCCCATTCAAATGATCCAATCCACTGCTTCCATTAATTAAGTTATTGGATCTGTAATTCTTTACCCAGTGGAAGAGTCACAACGCCGTTTGCTACGTATCCCTATTGCTTAAACGTAGAAATTAACCCCATGTTTAAAATTTCAATGCAACATTACTATATTTTGATGGATTCGATAATTGATGTACCAAATGAACCTCATTACTCCACATATTCAATATAAAAACAAGAAATTTACTATCTATACATATTAAAATAAAACATGACAATAAATACATAATGTTTGGGTTATAGCTCTGAATTTTCGATATCTCATAAAGATTATGCTGACTATTTATTTGCTTTTTATATCATACAAAGATTTCTGAGTATTTATTGTAAACCACATTGTACCCAAAATTGCAGCTTTCCTAAATTATTTTCACAACTTGACATATTACTAATATATATATGTCAGCAAGTCAAGCATTGCACTCCTATAAAATGAATGGCACCGAATCTGCATAGACTGTTGTATAACTGCGTATTAAGATAACTTTAACCCTTTCCATGCCAAAGATTCACGTGACATATCATTTTACAATGCGATGAACATGCTGAACATCCTGTAAAACAACCTCCAATAATGCAGTACATCACCTCAAAGATATATAATATAATGTGCTCAGTATCTTTATTATCCCGATTTAACTCAACATATAGCATATCTCTAAACTCATCTTGTAGTCAGAAAATTTATGCCTCACGTATAATTAGTCAATCCAAACTTTATAACAATAGAGCACACCAAATTACTCAACAATGATATTGACATGACTCCCACTAATTGTTGTCCACTCATAGAAACATGTAAACTTATATACACTTGCCATCTATTTCTCACAAGTGCACTTAATATGATGAATCATCATGTTACAATATAAGGAGGACTCAAACAGTAGGAGTCATCTCTCAATACCAATATTTTATTTGTATATTAATACGATGACTTGCCTGAATGCTATTTTTATTTTTCATCCTATACACAGTATTTGATATCATATATCTTATTTAATCATGTTGGTTCTCTTGTAGACAGAGTAAATATCCAGTATACTTCTTGATATGAAAGCATACTGAATAGATCACCTCCTCTAATTGGTCTAAAAAGTCTCTCTAAACCCTGTACTGAGAAGCTTTCTAATTCAGAATTATGTCTTGTGCAAAAATGATGGGCAACCTCAGTTTTGTAATCCCCACAATTGATGTTACTTATATGTTCACAAATTTGTTCTCTTAATGTACGGGTGGTTTTACCCACATATTGCACTTGACATAATCTACATGTTATCAAGTAAACCACAAACTCTGTGGCACAATTGATATACTGTCTGTTCTCACAAGTCTTGCCTGTTGCTGTAGAACTGAAAGTTCTTGATGATTGCATCCATTTGCAGCAACCACATCGAGTGTATCCACATTTAAATGTCACCATAGTATTAAGCCATGTTTCTGATCTCACCTTACTGTTGTACATACTGGGTGATAGCTTCTTTGCTAAAGTAGGAGCTTTTCTTGAAATATATCTACACCTTTTTTTTATAATCGGTTGTACCTGTCTTTCACCCATTAGTACTGGTAAGTGTTTTTTGATTATACTATTTTATTGTATTCACAGCTATAGGCGATTACAAAACTGGGGATTTCCATCATTTTTGCACAAGACATAATTCTGAATTGGAAGGATTCTCAGTGCGATGATCAGTATGATGGTCAATTTCTTTTACAAAAATGGCGGTACTTCAATGGGCGCAAAATTTGCTCCATCGTACGCAAATCTATATATGGGCTGGTATGAGGAGGTGTTCATATATGGCACAGGGAACGATTTGCTTTATATCTGGCAGGGTCCAGCTGACAGTTTTCTATCTTTTGTGGATTTTCTGAATAATAATTATTTTAATCTTAAATTTGCCAGTGAATTTCATGAGAGAGAGATTGCTTTCCTAGACCTTAAACTTTGGTTTCATGAAGGGTGAATTCAGTCATCAGTATATAGAAAGCCAAGTACTGGTAACTCTCTTTTGCACGCTAAATCGTGTCACCCAAGTCATACTGTTAAGGGTGTACCCACCGGGCAGTTTTTGCGTATTCGTAGAAACTGTACCGATGATGAAGAATTTGAGTCCGTCAATAGATCTTAAAAATAGATTTTTACAGAGAGGCTATCTGAGGAAGCAGAAAGGATTCTGCAAAAACGTTTGGGCCGGTCTGTGCTCTCAGCAGACGACGGGTCTTTTTCCACACCCCCTGTGGTCATTCTCCTCTCCACCCCTATCCTGTACAGCCCGCGATTCTCAGTAGGTGAGAGACGCTGTCGCGTCCTCAAAGGAACTTGTACACGAGGCACTTAACTTGAAAAATTTGAAACATCGTTGCAGTTGTCTCCAGGAGACATTTACATCTCTCACTGACTGTGCCTATCTACACGGGATACTTTCCAGAGATTTAACAATACTGCCTCCAGGATCAAAGAGGATCAGGATACACGGACAGGAGATCGGGAGAACGCAGAACGTTGGCTAACGGGAGCAAGACCCCTTGATGTGCATAAAGCCCAAGTAGGGCAAATGTGAGTGTATTACCACTTGTTTTTATATTCTTTGTTTTTTAATAAATATCTACACTTAGATGGATTTTTTCCTCTTCTTCTTCTGTTATTTTGCGCTTTTCTTGAGTTGTTCTAGATACAGGCTATCCTTTAGGTTTATTGGAACATACATATAATAAGGTGAAATTAATAGATAGATCAGAATTATTGAAACAAAAGAAACATCGAAAAAAGTTAAATCTAAATGATAATTATACAAAGAGTCCTTTGTTTGTGACAGACTACAGTCTAGAATATAACAAAATCATAGGTATAATTAAAAAACATGTTCCAATTTTATGGGAAGATAGTCATTTTTAAAATATGTCTGCAGCATGGTTGCAGATATGCGAATAGACGCGTTCCAACATTAGGGAATATGCTTTCCCTTAGTCTCTATAGAAGTACACCTTTAACTTTGCCAATGTGGTTAAGTACTGTTGGGATGTATAGCTGTGGAGCGAGACAATGTACTGCATGCTCTTATGTTCATACTGGGAATCAATTTCAAGTACAGTGACAGGTAAAAGTTATAGTATTAAACAGTATGTAAACTGTCGCACAGTAAATGTTGTATATCTTCTTACTTGTCAGAAATGTATGTCCCAATATATAGTGAGAACCAATAGACCATTAAGATAGCACATGTTCTTTAATCCTATCTATAGGGTTGCACCGATACCGGCATTTGAGCGGGTACTTGTACTCGCGCAAATGCGGCCGATGGCAGCATCGATACCCCGTGTCAGGGTTGGTGCTGCAGAGAGGGATCCCAGGTAGCTGCTCACAATGCTCCCCGGTCGCCTCTCTCCCTCCTGCAGCATCGGAGCGTTGCCAGGGGTTACCATGGCAACGCTCCGACGCTGACCTCTTCCGGGGCTCGCGAGAGAACAGCGAGCACCCGGCAGAGGAGGCTAAGGCAGGCAAAGGGGGATCAAGAGCGGGTGGTGAAAGAGGCAGAGAAGGGGGTCAAGAGGGAGAAGAAGAGGCAAAAGGAGGAAGGATCAGGAGACAAAAGGAGGGGGGATCAGGAAAGATAGAGAGGCAAAAGGATGGGATCAAGAGTCAAGGAGAAGGAGGGGGAGAAAGGGGGATCAAAAGAAGGGGGCTCAAGAGGGGGAGAATGAAGCAAAAGGTGGGAATCAAGAGGTGGTGTGTGTGTGTGTGTGTGTGTGTGTGTGTGTGTATATATATATATATATATATATATATATATATATATATATATATATATATATATATATATATATATATATATATATATGTGTGTGTATGTATATATGTGTGTGTATATATATGTGTGTGTGTATATATATATCAAGTACTCACCGATACCAATTTATCTATTTACGGACAAGATACCCAAAGGGTATAAATTCAGAACACGATGTTCGTGTTTATATACATCGTTAGTCTTTTTAGGATGTATATGTAAGAATTGATTATATCCTTTAGAATGTATTATTTGGTCTGTTGAATGGATCTATATTTGATATTCTTTATATCTATTATGTAATTGTAGTTCTATGTTTTAACCTATGTGGCCGTTGTTCCGCAACATTGTATCTATATACATTGCCAGTATTGTTCCTATGGAGTCTCCATAGTGGTTTATACCGAGCTTGTTAGAAGTGAGATTACCTGTTTTATAATAGAATTGGCTGTGTTAACATTTTGAAATGTATATAATGATATCTGGGAATTGTATAGAATGATATCACCTTGCCTATGATTAAGTAACTCTGTTATGAAACGTGTTAGGCGTGGACGTGTTTCTAACGTTTATGTACGTACTCCGATGTTCCTGTATGAGACTTAAGATGTTTTAAAGAGATTTCTAATAAACGTGTATCGTTTTTATAACTAGGACTGGCTGATGTTTTATTGCGGGTCCGTGAGTGCTCCTTTTTCTATGTCCTTTTGAAGTTCGCTGATACCTGCCATGGTGTTATAGGGGCAGCTCCGGATCCGCAGGGCCATGTGGCCGGGTGAGTGACTGTTTATACATGTATACATAAGAAGATTGTAGCGACCCTTGTTATCAATTTGTATAGTTTATAATCTACATGTTATCAAGTAATCCACAAACTTTGTGGCACAATTGATATACTGTTCTCGTAAGTCTTGCCTGTTGCTGTAGAACTGAAAGTTCTTGATGATTGTATTAATTTGCAGCAACCACATTGAGTGTATCCACATTTGAATGTCCCCATAGTATTAAGCCATGTTTCTGATCTCACCTTACTGTTGTACATACTGGGTGATAGCTTCTTTGCTAAAGTAGGAGCTTTTCTTGAAATATATCTACACCCTTGTTTTATAATCGGTTATACCTCTCTGTCACCAATTGGTGCTGTTAAGTGTTTTTTGATTATACTAACCATTTTATTGTATTCACAGCTATAGGTGTTTACAAAACAGGGGTTGCCATCATTTTTGCACAAGACATAATTCTGAATTAGTAGGATTCTCAGTACAGGGTTTAGAGAGACTAGTTAGACCAATTAGAGGAGGAGATCTATCCAGTATGCTTTCATATCAAGAAGTATACTGGATATTTACTCTGTCTACAAGAGAACCAACATGATTAAATAAGATATATGATGTCAAATACTGTGTATAGGATGAAAAATAAAGATAGCATTCAGGCAAGTCATCATATTAATATACAAATAAAATATTGGTATTGAGAGATGACTCCTACTGTTTGAGTCCTCCTTATATTGTAACATGATGGTGAGAAATAGATGGTGAGTCTATATATGTTTCTATGAGTTTACAACAATTGGTGGGAGTCATGTCAATATCAATACCAATGTTGAGTAATTTGGTGTGCTCTATTGTTATAAAGTTTGGATTGACTAATTATACGTGAGGCATAAATTTACTGACTACAAGATGAGTTTAGAGAGATGCTATATGTTGAGTTAAATCGGAATAATAAAGATATTGAGCACATTATATTATATATCTTTGAGGTGATGTACTGCATTTTTGGAGGTTGTTTTACAGGATGTTCAGCATGTTCATCACATTGTAAAATGATATGTCACATGAATCTTTGGCATGGAAAGGGTTAAAGTTATGTCTTAATACACACAGTTATGTAACAGACTATTCAGATTCGGTGCCATTCATTGTACAGGAGTGCGATGCTTGACTTGCTGGCATATGTATAATCGTAATATGTCAAGTTGTGAAAAAAAATTAGGAAAGCTGCAGTTTTGGGTACAATGTGGTTTACAATAAATACTCAAATCTTTGTATGATATAAAAAGAAAATATATAGTCCTCATAATCTTTGAGATATTGTAAATTCAGAGATATACCGCAAACATTATGTACTTATTGTCATGTTTTATTTTAATATGTATAGATAGTAAATTTCTTGTTTTTATATTGAATATGTGGCGTAATGAGGTTCATTTGGTACATAAGTCATGACTCCATCAAAATATAGTAATGTTCCATTGAAATTTTAAACATGGGGTTCATTTCTACTTTTAAGTAATAGGGATACGTAGCAAACGGCGTTGTGACTCTTCCACTGGGTAAAGAATTACAGATCTAATAACTTAATTAATGGAAGCAGTGGATTGGATCATTTGAATGGGAACCGTTAGTGTCTGATGTATAAAGGTAACCTCACTACATTGTGTAATGAGTCAATGAGTAAGCTCGGCGGTGCGAGACTATAACCCCTGGTGTCTTGTGTACAACGTTCTAATAAAGAAGTGTTTTTACGATGGATCACTGAGTGCAGTGAACATTTTTCCTTTATCCTTAAGTCCAACGTTATTGAGAAATCCAACTTGTTCCGTGACACACAGGCAGGCATCATGCTGTAGCGGCAACTATGCACCTGTGCCATCAGTCCCTTCCTGTACCTTAAGATACAATGAAACTCCCCCTCACCAATCCCAGAAGAGACCAGGATGGACTTGGCAGGTGCACAGATGTCTCTTCCGCAAGTTTTCTACGCTGATTCCTACTTGTGTGTTTTGGAACAACTTGGATTTTTCAGGATAATAGTAGTAGTGATATGATTATCGCTATGTGCATAATGATTTGGGGGGCACTTTAAGTTGAGTGAAAGTTGCGCTTTAATGTTCTGGCATTCCAAGATGTTTGTTTTGGCTGTAAAGATTTAGAGGCCATTGTTAGTCTTTTTTTTCCCTCCCAGTTGTTTGGGGCAGCTTTGGTATATCCCCAAGGTCCCTGAATCCTTCAGTGACGCTAGAGAAAATAGGATTTTTTTTTTACTTCCCTTTTAAATCCTTTTCTCTTAGTACATTGAGAGTTGCAGGGCTTCCCGACCACAGAAAACTTGTTGGGTGAGGCTGTATGATATTTGTTTTGAGAAATATGTGTTTTGTTTTCCTTTCCTGAATGCTAATCGAAGACTGTTAGCTGTGCAGGGGGATGTATTAGCAGCAAGCAAGTAGGAGTTTTTGTGTTAAGAGTGCCCTGCCTCCTATAGGCACTCTCTTAACCCCATGGTCCCTGCATCCCTAAATAGACTAAGAGAAAAGGTTTTATCTGTAAGTATAAAAAATCCCATTATTGTTCTCCTTTTCTGTCCATTGGGGTCACTACTTTGGGATCGATGTGCATGTCACAGTCCAGAGGGTGGGAGGGAAGCCCAAGACCTCCAGAACTACTTCTGCAAGTATCAATTGTCTAATCTATTGTAGAACACATGAACCATAGAGGGCAGGGCACTTAAGAGGCTATGCGGAGGAGTAGTCCTCCTCTCTACTCCACTTTGCTCCCACCGGACATGCTAATGTTTAAGTGACCTCAAGGAGAAGCATCAGATCAAATATTCTCTTTGCTAGCCTTCTCTGTTTGTTTTTGTAACTTACATGGGGTGGTGTAATCCTACATTAGACAGGATTCTATCCCTGGCTTCCTTGATGGATATGGACCAGAGTGCAGACTTTAAGGGACCTGGGTCTGTTAGAGGATGGCTTTCTCCCTCCTTCTTTTTTGTTTTTTTTTTTTTGCTTAGTAATGTCTGAGCAAGTTAATTGTGTATAGAAGAAGACTGAAGAGGATTCCAGTTTGCGTGCACAGGTCCATGAGTATGCCCCCTAGCATAGCAACGTAGTTGAGGCTGAAAAAATACTTGAGATCCAGAGGAAGGCAAAAAAAAAAAAAAAAAAAAACATTGAAGCCAGTTTCAATTAAGCCACAAGAGCCTATCTTACTACACATAAGGGATGACCTTGCATGTCTTTGACCCCGAATATGGCACCATTATATGTTTGAAGGGAAGCAAAACTAAGTTTTCCATGAGACCCAGTTTTTTCCCTGGGTCTCAGCAAGTAGGAAAAGGAGGTTCTCTGCTTATACACTTCCTTTCCTCTGTGTTTCCCCTCACAGCTACAAGTGTGTATGGTCTCCTTCCAATTAGCTGATGTAGGGCCAATGAAAAAATTATTGATAAGTGGAAGGCTGTGCCTGAATTTGTAGGAGGGGCTGCAAGCCATAAATACCGTCCGCAGCCTCTCCCACGGGACGCATCGTCAATTGTGTGTCAGCGGTTCCAGTTCAAGCGTCATATCCGGAAAGAAGTTGCATCGCGTCACTTCCTGCACCACGATACCCCAGCTATCAGACAGCTCGCAGAAGACTGCCTTGGATAGCTTCTTCATTCCTCTGACAATAATTCAAGCATATCATGTTATGTATAATATCGCTTCCAATCGTCAGCTGTAGAGCATACCCTCACCTCTTCGCAGAGGCCGGAGGTTCCCCCCAGACAGATACCCTCACCTCTTCGCAGAGGCCGGAGGTTCCCCCCAGACAGATACATCACCTCTTCGCAGAGGCCGGAGGTTCCCCCCAGACAGATACATCACCTCTTCGCAGAGGCCGGAGGTCCCCCCCAGACAGATACCTCACCTCTTCGCAGAGGCCGGAGGTCCCCCCCAGACAGATACCTCACCTCTTCGCAGAGGCCGGAGGTCCCCCCCAGACAGATACCTCACCTCTTCGCAGAGGCCGGAGGTCCCCCCCAGACAGATACCTCACCTCTTCGCAGAGGCCGGAGGTCCCCCCCAGACAGATACCTCACCTCTTCGCAGAGGCCGGAGGTCCCCCCCAGACAGATACCTCACCTCTTCGCAGAGGCCGGAGGTCCCCCCCAGACAGATACCTCACCTCTTCGCAGAGGCCGGAGGTCCCCCCCAGACAGATACCTCACCTCTTCGCAGAGGCCGGAGGTCCCCCCCAGACAGATACCTCACCTCTTCGCAGAGGCCGGAGGTCCCCCCCAGACAGATTCTTGGCAGCATACCTTACCTCTTTGTAGAGGCCGAAGGTCCCCTAGTTTTTCGTAGAGGCCTAAGATCCCCTAGTTTCATACCTTACCTCTTCGTAGAGGCCGAAGGTCCCTTAGTTTCATACGTTACCTCTTCGTAAAGGCTTACCTTACCTCTTCGCAGTAGCCGAAGGTTCTGATTCACCCCTTTTTGCACCCTTAAATTATCTTCATCCTTGCTGCCGACAGCCTTGCCTTCTTTGGGTTTCCCTGCCCAGGCAAGGCTCCTGGCATCAGGGACCGGTACCCTCACTTAAGGGCAGCCACGCATTGGCTAACCAACTACTTCACCTTTATCATTTCTGATTCATGGAACAAGTACATGTAGGCATTTCATTCCTTACTCTGCTTCTTCGGTTCCGGGTCAAACGCAAGTTATCTAACTACCATTTACCAGCATTACTCGGCCGCCAGTCTTGTTTCCCTTTATAGTTAGGTCTCTTCTCAACTACTTGATTAATTTATTAAATACTAACCAGCCTCACGTTTAGGTCTGGATCATTGCCTATTCTCAAGTCTCGCATTTAGTATAGGAGCGGCATTCTCCTCTTCTAAGTAGATTACCAATATCTTATTTAACTTGGCTGAGGGAAACCTTAAGGTTTCTCACGTTACTTTCAGAAACCTTCAGCCACATTTCAGCAAGCTTTTATGAACTTATCTAGGTTATGTCATCTTGTGTAAACATTTTAATAATAAATTTGCTTTTTTTGCCCTCTATTAAGGCCTACATCGTCGACATTTACCGGAGCTTACATTAAGCTCCGGGTTATGGCAAACCTCTTCACATTTCCAGTCGCTGGAAGCCCCGACCACAAGTGGAAGGCTGTGCCTGAATTTGTGGGAAGGGCTGCAAGCCATAAATACTGTCCGCAGCCTCTCCCATGGGACGTATCGTCAATTGTGCCCCCCCTCCATCACCCCATTATTTCAATGTTTATAACAGGTGGCCCTCTATTAAGGCCTACCTCGTCGACATTTACCGGAGCTTACAGTAAGCTCCGGGTTATGGCAAACCTCTTCACATTTCCAGTCGCTGGAAGCCCCGACCACAAATATGCTTCCTCCCCCTGTTCCGGTTAGTCTTTTTGCCCTACAGCTGTAGTAGGGAAGCAGTGGTCAGCCTACTGAGTACACGTTGCCTGGAGAAATACGATCCACATGCGGCTGCATCCGTTGCTGCCTTGGCCAGGAGGACACTGAGCATACGCCTCCTGAGGTCCTGACTTCACCATTAGGTCGGTCAGGAAGTCTTCCCTCCCCATGCATCGCGGATAGCAGACGCCGGATGAGGATGTGACGTCAGACACGATCACCATAGAGTTCAGCAGGGAGCCTGGTCTGAGGTCTGGGAGAGAAGACTGGAAGAAAAGCAGACTGGAAGGAAAGTAAAGCAAAAGGGGCAGGTAAGGTGAAATGTAAGATCTTATACCAGCTTATTTGGCTTGCCTATGCGTTCCACTGTAAAACTCAAGCCAGAGACTGCCTCTTATAAGTATTGAGGAAGCATACAGGGACTGCTGGCTATTTTCTGAGTAGGGGTTTTGTGGATAGCACTCCTGTGTGGTTTCTTCTTATTTTCTTTTATTATTTTTTAAATAAAAGTTAAGTTTTAGGATGTCGGCCTCTAAGCAGTCAGTATCCAAGGAAAAGGGTCCTCCAGAAACTAAAGAAGACAAGGGGACGCAGAATCACAAACCCTGTTTAAACTGTCCTAATCTGTTGCCTGTATCAGATCCTAATAGGCTGTGTATTGAATGCCTTAAGATTATTTCAGGTCAAGGAGTTCAAGGGCAATTTTCGGATTTCTTAGCATGGATGAAATCATCCATGCAAGATACATTTACAGCTATGCAGTCAGTCCCCAGAAAGCACCAAAGAATGGGTGACCCAGGAGAAGGTACATCGACTGGAGGTATAGATTTTGAAGACAATACCAATGCAGGATGGCTCTTCACTGAAGGATAGCATGGACAGGAAGATGGAGGCGACACTCAAGAAACAATTCACTTTCTTGGGACAAAGCTTGAAGGTAGCAACAGCCATGGCATGTGTCTCCAGAGCAGTCAGAATCTGGTTGACAAATTTAGAGGAAAGCATTGACTCCTCGGTGTCAAGGTCCAAGCTTATGAAAGAAGTGACTAACATTAAGAAGGCCATTGGTTTCTCTTGCAATGCCTCTGGATGCAATCAGATTGTTGACCAGAGCATCATCATTGTCAGTTACTGCAAGAAGAGCTCTTTGGATAAAGCCTTGGGGTGCTGATCAATCATCAAAAGTGAAATTGGTATTGTGACAGAACTGTGGTGACTATGGGAGCTTAGCCATAGTTGATTCCAGTACATTGCTGGAGTGCAGAGATAGTGGGGGGGTTGGGCTTTGATTCCACTATACTCCAGGCCTGTGCTAAGGAATGTTAATTGATTCCTGCTATGCTTCCTTGACCAATCAGAGGCGGTTATTGATGAGCCAGTTAAGAATGTAGGATTTCAATTCCTAATCTGCATTCTTATCCTGATAAGGATGCTGGTGGCTGATTGGTCAAGCATAGAAACACTGTCCCAAGTATTCATTTGCATGCTGATCTAGATAAGAGTCTCTGTAGTGTATATAAGCTGTGTGTTTGATTCAATAAAAGAGAGTTCTTCCCTTCATCAAGTCTCGGCTGATGTTTGGGAACAGGAGGGTCAGTTTACTATTGGATTGTTATTCTGAGGGGAGAAAGGATCTATAAAAGAGGTATCCAGCTTATGATACAAGGCGTCACGTTACAACTGGTGGCAAGCGGCGGGATTCGGCTTATCCCAAGGAACTGAAACTGAGACCAGCATCCAGGGGGAGATATAGCCTCTGGCTTGACCCCGGTCTCAGCAACGCAGAGAGCAGTGGATGAAACAGCAGCAAAACTGAGACTAGCATCCAGGGGGAGATATAGCCGCTGGCTTGACCCCGGTCTCAGCAACCGAAACTGAGACCAGAATCCAGGGGGAGATATAGCCGCTGGCTTGACCCCGGTCTCGGCAACAAAGCGGGCAGTGGATGGCGCAGTGCTACGACCGGCTGAAACGTAGCACTCTAAAAGACTTGCTGGAAGCAAGGGGACGAGTGGCAAGTAACAAGCCAAAATCCGTTTTGATAACAGAACTGATGGAATCGGACCAAGCCAGCACCGCATCCCCCGCAAGCATGGAGGAGACCGAGTTCCAGAAAGATGTAAAATGGCGAATTGCGCTACTGGGACCAAATCCGACACCAGAATTGGTCGTTCAAATCATGGCTCAAGCTACAGAGGCGCTCAAATTCCGGGCCTCGGGGCATGTGGGGGAGACAGCATCCGTTACCGGTTCAATAATCGGGAACCGTCGGAAGCTACCCTATGCAGCATTTAAAGCATTCGTGGATGGGGAGGATGACATTGACGATTTTTTGGAGGACTTTGAAAGGCAATGTGGCATCCAAGGACTAGAGCCTGAGGACTGGCCCTCCATGTTAAGTGGCAAACTCAGCGGTCGAGCCGCTGCCGCTTTCCGGGCTATACCCCAGCATGACCTAGCCTGTTATGAAAGAGTAAAGGAAGCCTTGCTAGCCCGCTACGCCGTAACCCCAGAAGCTTACTGCAGGAAATTGAGGGGGATGCGGAAAGGAGCTAAAGATTCACATGTGGAGTGGGTTTATCGGATGCACCGGGCTGCCTCCAACTGGTTGAAAGGGTGCCAAGCAAAAACCTTGGAAGATGTTCTGTAAATATTGTTGCTGGAACAATTTTTTGACATGGCAACGACAGAGGTGAAAGAGTGGGTAAGGGATAGAAAACCCATGACAGTGGAAGAGGCTGCCAGGCTGGCGGATGAATTTATGGATGGCAGAAGACCAGAACCAGCTGCACTCAAAGTGCCTTTTATTCCAAGACCAATAAACCAGACCACATCAGGGAGTACGCAGTCTCGAGCAGTGCCCCAGGGGCCGGGACCCAGCCGGCCGGTCAACCGCAGGCCGACAGGAGTGACTTGCTTCAACTGCAACCAAGTAGGACACTACCAGAGTAACTGTCCCAAACCTGCCCGAGGCACTGGAGCTAGAGGCGCTGTCCACTGTTTACAGCAGGATACCCTGCTGGGGGAAGAGGAGTTGGGGTTGGTGCTACATGAAGTAAATCCCTTGCAAGCAGCCAGGGATAACCGGGCACATCACCGACAACTTGTGCAAATTAACGGACAGTCTGCTAGGGGTTTGCGAGACACTGGGGCTACCCTGACGTTGATTCAACCGCACCGAGTCAGGAATATAGACCGCACGGGGCGAACCGTGGCCGTCAGGGTGGCTGGGGGTGCAATCCACAAGTTGCCTACAGCCCGAGTGCACTTGGATTGGGGAGCAGATTCCCGCTATGTAGAGGTGGGAGTCATGCAGGAGCTACCAGCTGAGGTACTGCTGGGAAATGATTTGGGGGACCTGACGTCCCAGTTTGGTTCCTGCATCGAGGAAGCCGCTCACCCAGTGACCACCCGCTTACAAAGTCGAAGGACTGATCCCTCTCACAGTGAAGAACCACAGGTGAGAACACCATCCCCTAGCCAGACAATTCCAGTCTCTCTAGCCTGGGGTAACCCTGAGGACTTTAAGGGGGAACAGCTAGCAGACCCGACATTAGAGGGGTACAGAAAGCGGGCAGACACTCCGAATGAGGGGGAAGGGGGTGAAGCCATTGAATGGCATCATGGATTACTCTACCGAGTATCCGGAGGAGAGGGGCCAGGTTTGGCACAGGTTCCCCGCCGGCAGTTAGTTGTTCCCCAAAAATACCGCAGGGAATTACTTCACCTCAGCCATGATATTCCCCTGGCAGGCCATTTAGGTTTACGGAAAACAGGGCACCGATTAACGCAAACGTTCTTCTGGCCTGGAATCTCCAAAGATGTACGAGAGTTTTGCAGGACCTGTGAGGTGTGTCAGAGAGTAGGGAAAAGGGGGTTCGGGCCCCGGCCAAACTGCGCTCGCTCCCTATAATAGATCTGGTAGGGCCCTTAAGTAAACCCAGCCCCTCCGGCAAAAAGTTCATCCTCACCATAGTAGACTATGCGACAAGGTACCCGGAGGCGGTGGCGCTAGCCAACACTAATGCAGAAACTGTGGCTGAGGCTCTAATGAAAGTATTCTCCCGAGTAGGGTTCCCTAGAGAGATTTTGTCAGACAGAGGAGCCCAATTCACAGCGGAGGTTACCCAGCAGCTTTGGCGCCTATGTGGAATAAAGCCACTGTTTAATTCCCCCTATCACCCACAAACAAATGGTCTCTGTGAACGTTTTAACGGCACGCTCAAGCAGATGATCAAGACCTTCACAGAAACCTATAAAAACTGGGAAAAGTTCTTACCCCATCTACTATTTGCGTACCGAGAGGTACCCCAAGAATCCACCGGTTTTTCCCCCTTCGAATTGCTATATGGCCGGCGCGTCCGGGGCCCGCTAGACTTGATCAGGGAGCATTGGGAGGGAGATGTAGGAGCCGATGGGTTGCCTATTGTATCCTATGTCTTGGAGCTGAGGGACCGGCTGCAACAACTCACGGCATTCGTCCGGGAGAATTTGCAGGCGGCCCAAAGGCGCCAACAACATTGGTATGATCGAAGTGCCCGAGACCGAGTCTTCCAGATTGACCAAAAGGTGTTAGTCTTGAAGCCAACCCGGCAAGATAAACTCCAAGCTGCATGGCAGGGTCCCTACCGGGTAGTGGAACGAATCAGTGACACTACCTACGTGGTGGCCCGGTGCTCAGATGAAAGGGTCAAGCGGACTTTTCATGTGAATATGCTTAAGGAGTTCAGGGAGAGACCAGAGGAAGTGGCGGCCATATGTGCGCCAGCCACTGAGGACAGTGAGAATATGCCCCTCCCAGACTTATTGAGTAGTACCCCCAACACACTACAGCAAGTGGTTTTAGGGGATAAACTCACAGAGCCCCAGAAAACTCAGGTGACCCAGTTGCTACAGGAAAGAAGCGATATGCTGTCTGCCACACCGGGATATACAACCTTAGCGGTCCACAAGGTGGAAACACCTGGTCAGGAACCCCTGCGGCAAAGACCCTATCATATTCCTGAGGCAGTTAGGGACCACCTGAAGACAGAGCTAAGGGAAATGTTGGCCTTAGGGGTGATAGAACCGTCGCAGAGTCCGTGGGCTTCACCGGTAGTCCTGGTGCCGAAACGAGATGGCACCACACGCTTCTGCGTGGATTATCGTAAGCTCAACGACGGGACTACCACAGACGCTTACCCTATGCCCCGGGTAGACGAGCTCTTAGATAAGATTGCGGGAGGGAGCTATCTGTCCACACTGGACCTGTGCAAGGGGTATTGGCAGATCCCCCTGGACCAGGGGGCCATCCCAAAATCGGCCTTTGTCACCCCATTCGGCTTGTACCAGTTTAAGGTCATGCCATTTGGGATGAAAAATGCCCCCGCCACATTTCAGCGGATGGCCGACCGACTCCTGGAGGGTCTGCAGGACTTTGCGTGTGCGTATCTGGATGACATAGCCATATTAAGTCGCACATGGGAAGATCACCTCGGGCACTTGTCTGCAGTGTTGGACCGGATTAGGGAAGCGGGACTGACCTTACGGGCTGACAAGTGTAACCTCGGCATGGCCGAGGTGCAGTACTTAGGACACCGGGTGGGTTCAGGGAAACAACGACCCGAGCCCGCCAAGGTAGAGGCCATAGCCAAGTGGCCCCAACCCCAAACCAAGACTCAAGTACTGGCATTTTTAGGGACGGCAGGGTACTATCGGAGGTTTGTACCCGACTATAGTGCCATCGCCAAACCACTAACCGACTTAACCAAGAAACACCTCCCCAGACAAGTACGGTGGTCCCCAGACTGTGAGAAGGCTTTCGAGCAACTAAAGCAAGTGCTAAGCGCCGCTCCCATATTGGCTGCACCTGACTCATCTAAACGTTTCTTTGTACACACAGATGCCTCAATGTTCGGGCTGGGAGCTGTTCTAAGCCAAGTGGGAGACGACGGACACGAACACCCGGTGGCCTACCTAAGTCGGAAACTGTTGCCTAGGGAGGTCAGCTATGCTACCCTTGAAAAGGAGTGCTTGGCATTGGTATGGGCGCTGAAAAAACTCCAACCCTACTTGTACGGTAGACAGTTTACATTAATCACAGATCATAACCCGCTGGTTTGGCTAAACCGGGTAGCTGGAGACAATCCGCGACTTCTACGCTGGAGCTTAGCCCTCCAGCCCTACAATTTTTCCCTGCAATATCATCCAGGGAAACAAAACCACAACGCCGACGGCTTATCCAGACAAACGGATATGGAACCACAGGCAGAAAACCCCGGACATCCCTAAATTACACCCGACTGGGTCTAATCGGGTATGCCGGACATGGATACAAGGGGGAGAGATGTGACAGAACTGTGGTGACTATGGGAGCTTAGCCATAGTTGATTCCAGTACATTGCTGGAGTGCAGAGATAGTGGGGGGGGGTTGGGCTTTGATTCCACTATACTCCAGGCCTGTGCTAAGGAATGTTAATTGATTCCTGCTGTGCTTCCTTGACCAATCAGAGGCGGTTATTGATGAGCCAGTTAAGAATGTAGGATTTCAATTCCTAATCTGCATTCTTATCCTGATAAGGATGCTGGTGGCTGATTGGTCAAGCATAGAAACACTGTCCCAAGTATTCATTTGCATGCTGATCTAGATAAGAGTCTCTGTAGTGTATATAAGCTGTGTGTTTGATTCAATAAAAGAGAGTTCTTCCCTTCATCAAGTCTCAGCTGATGTTTGGGAACAGGAGGGTCAGTTTACTATTGGATTGTTATTCTGAGGGGAGAAAGGATCTATAAAAGAGGTATCCAGCTTATGATACAAGGCATCACGTTACAGGTATCACTCTCATTCTCAGAAGGTTTGCTGTTTGGAGACCGCTTAAGCAAAATAATTTCCAAAATGACAGGAGGGAAGAGTTCTTTATTACCGCGGGACAGAAGATCAAGAGCATCTCCACAAAGATCATCCTACAAGTTCCGTAGGCAGTCCTTTCAGGACACAAAACATTTTGCCTCATCCAGACCATATGATCAAAGAAAACAGCCAGTGCAGGGACAAAGAGGAGGTTATAGAAGAGACAGTGCTCCAAGAACTACAGAAGTGACCTCCCATGAGGATCACAGGGCCCAGCTTCCATCTCCAGTAGGGGGTCGACTGGAGTTATTTGCCCATGCCTGGAAGAAACTGGAAAAACCAGACAGATGGGTATTGTGGAATTTGGAAGCTGGGTATCCTTTAGACCTCCAAGTCAACCTAAAAAAAGAATTGGTTCATACCATCCAAAATACCAGTAAGTCGCAGCAAAAGAGAAGCTTTGTTCATCCTAATACAGGAGTTAGCAGAAGAAAGGGTCCTAGAGCCAGTCCCGCAAGACTTCAGGAGGAAGGGGATATATTCTGTAATGTTTCGTCTTCCAGGAGGATCTTACAGAACAGTCCTACTTCTAAAGAGAGTGAATGCCTCCATAAGACCCAAGGGATTCAAGATGGAAACGGCCTCGTCAGTCCTCAGAGCGGTAGCCCCAGGAAATTTTCTAACAACTATAGACCTGAAAGAGGCATATTACCATATCCCAGTGAAGGAATCTCACAGGAGACTCCTCAGATTTGCCATAACAGATCAACATTGGCAATTCAGAGTGCTCCCTTTTGGTCTTTCATCAGCACCAAGGATTTTTACAAAGACATTGGCTGCAGCACTGCAAACTTTGAGGATGGAAGGAATATGCGTAGTCCCGTAGCTGGACGACTTACTCCTGATAGCAGAATCCAGAAGACAGTCACTGAGGGAAACTCAAATACTGGTATCCTTCCTTCAACAATTGGTATGGATCTTAAATTGGAAGAAAAGTCGGCTAATATCATCTCAACAGGCAGTATTCATTGGAATACATTGGGCCAGAGCTCATATGAGACCCATCCAGAGTAATTTTCTAAGCAATTGGAACAAGGATTCCCAGAACACCTCGCAAAGAATCAATGTTCCTCAGGGAATAAAGAAGGAGCTAAGATGGTGGTAAAAAACGATAAATCTAGGAAAAGGCAGATCTCTTCAAGATCATCCATGGGAAACGGTGACAACAGATGCCAGCTTCTATGGATGGGGGGGACACTGGTCCGGCAGGTCAGTCCAGGGAATGTGGTCAAAAAGAGAGCAAAAACTTCATATAAACGTACTGGAGTTAAGAGCAATCATGACTAAGAAAGTATCTAATAGGAAAAAAGAGTAAGAATTCAGACTGACAACATAGCAGCAATGCACGTAAAGAATCAAGGGGGAACAAAAAGCGAGTCTCTCATCAAGGAAGCCAACAGAATCCTCAGATGGGAGGAAAGAAATCTGGAGGAGCTAACAGCAGTCTACAGTCCAGGGAAGGAAATGTGCAAGCAGGAAGACAGTGGACCAAACGGAATGGGAACTGAATCAGCGGATTTTCCAGAAAATCTGGAAAAGATGGGGAAATCCTTCAGTGGACCTGATGGCATCTGCAAACAATTCAAAGTGCCAGAGGTTCTTCTCAAGATACCCTCACCCATAGGCCCTGGGACAGGATGCCATGAGCTTCAAATGGGACTTCAGATTGGTGTATATCTTTCCACCGATTCCATTAATACCTCCGTTATTGAAGAAGATAAGAACAGACAAGGTAAATGCAGTAGTGATTGCTCCTTACTGGCCCAGAAGGATATGGTTCCGGAACTGATAAAGTTATCGACAGAAACCCCATGGACTCTACCCATCTACATCAGGGACCAATTCTTCACCCAAATCCATCCTTTTTCAGTCTGATGGCTTGGAGGTTGAAAGGTGGTCTTTGAAACGGAAGGGATTGTCAGACCCAGTGACTCAGACAATCATAAAGGGTAGAAAAACTTCTACATCAAACATATACTGCAGAGTATGGAACACCTTCAGAAAATGGGGTATAAAGAATAATATTCTGGATAACCCAATTTCGACACCAAAGATTCTGGATTTTCTTCAGGCTGGTTTTGAACTGGGACTAAGTCCAGCATCATTAAAGGTTCAGGTGTCAGCGTTATCAGACACATTAGCACAGCAGTTTTTGGAAGATATGCTCATCAGAAGATATCTCCTTGCAGTTTCAAAGGTGAGACCAAGAATCAAGAAGATACTGCCTCATGGGACTTGAATGTAGTCCTAAAATACTTGGCAAAATCCAATAAATTTGAGCCGTTGGATAAAATCCCTCTAAAAAATATTACTCTTAAAGCTGTGTTTTTAACGGCTATAACATCAGCCAGAAGTGTTTGTGAAATACAGGCACTGTCATCTAAATCACCCTACTTGATTATCCATCAGGACAAGGTGGTCTTGCGAATAAAGCCAGAATTCGGGTCTAAAGTGGTATCAGAGTTCCACTTGAATCAATATATAGTACTTCCCGAACCCGGAAACAGAAGAAGAAAAGCTACTCCACAATCTAGATGAGGTTAGATGCATCTCAACTTATATAGAAAGAACAAAGGGAATAAGGAAAACTGACACTCTGTGTGTATGTTTCCAAGGAAAAAACAAGGGTTTAGCCCCGTCAAAATCTTCCATCGCTAGATGGATCACAGACTGTATAAAAATAACCTATATAGAAGCAGGATTAAATCCTCCAAAAATTCTCTGGGCCCACTCCACCAGGGCAGTATCAACTTCATGGGCATCAAGAGCCTCCGCTTCTGCTGAAGACATATGCAGGGCAGCCACCGAGTCTTCAGTTTCTACATTCATAAAACATTACCAATTGGATGTATATTCAGCAGCAGAAGCAAAATTTGGAAGAAAGGTCCTCCAAGCAGCAACAAACCCAGGAATGGTAAGAGGGTCTGTGGCCCAGTTTTCTTATCCTGTAATATGTGTAGACATATAGTATCTTAATTATAATTATTCTTGTCTTATATTAATAATTTTATCTAAGTTTGGTTTGGTTATATTGCTTCCTACCTTATATTTTCTTGGCTTGTGTATGTCTCACTTGTAGCCGTGAGGGGGAACACAGAGAAAAGGATGACATTTCTTACCGTTATTTTCTTTTCCTCTGTGTTCCCACCACGGCGTTCCCTGCCCTTTAACCTATTGTGCTTTATTTTTTAAACTTTGACAAAAGAAGACTAACCGGAACAGGGGGAGAAAACATATTTATCAAGAACTTTTTCATTGGCCCTACATCAGCCAATCAGAAGGAGACTATACACACTTGTAGCTGTGGTGGGAACACAGAGGAAAAGGAAGTAACGGTAAGAAATGTCATCCCTTTTCCTGCAACGTGCGACACACACTTCTGGATTTTCTTTAGCTTTATTGAGGGATGCAGGGACAATGGAATATAGGAGTTCCTCCCTATGAGAGGTAGGGCATGCTAAACAAAACTTCCAGGTGCCTATAACCCTTCACCAATAGCTTTGCAGTCAATTTTTTTCAGTGTCTCATTGGATGTACCAGGATATGTCTCAGTGGGGAAATTATACTGATTACATTTATATTTCATTTACTGTATATTTCCTCTGTGTCCTATCCACAGCAAAAGGATGGGTAATGACCCCTCCTCCCAGCCAGTAGGACCAATCTCAAAAACTTTAAAAGCCAATTCTGACTCCAATTCACCAGTTGTTTTGGTCCTACAGAGCTGGGGGATGGGTGTTTCTGAGTAAACCTACTGGATCAGCTCCACTGTTCTGCCTGGGACTAGCTTTGCATTATTTTGGACATCTATACACTCTGCCAACAGATGCAGTGTATCTACGGGACATTCTCCTACCCAGCTTCAAGGTCGCTTGGAGCATTGTATCTGGCTGCAGTATTTGGAATAGTCTCTCTTACCAACAGCTTCAATATCCGCATTCTCCTGCTGACTGCACGTATTGGCGCAACATTATTCGCCAGGATGTGGGACCAGTCTTTTATCAATTTTAAATCAAAGCAAAGCCTCATGCATGCAACGGTTGGAAGGCATGAGGATCTTCTGGCCTTATGAACTCTGAGGGATATAAAGAGAGAGAGAGAGAGTGTTTTCTATGTCTGCTCTATGGAAGTGCATAATACTATGATACAACAATGTATATAATGATATATTTATATAGTGTTAAATGTTGACTCTCAACATCCACACAATAACAATGTCCTCTACTAGCAAGTCAGGCCAGACTGACAAGCCCAGGCCATCTGTTCAACCAGCAATAACTAGGGTTAATGAAGCTTCTCCAAAGCCCATAGTCTGTGCTGGTTGTGATACCAAGTTATCCCCAGCAGATACCTCCAAACTTTGTGGAGGATTATGGAAAAAGATGCTGGTAATGAAATCTCTTCCCAGTTTAAAGACTTTTTATTGCGGATGAGGGAGTCTATGGGAAAGACCTTCACGATTATGCAGGAGTCAGCCAGGAAGAGACAGAGGCTGTTATATCCTGATGAAGGCCTTTCCAACCCTCAGGAAGAGGAAGACACAGGTAGCTTGATGGAGTTTGTTTTTTTTTGCTTCTTCAGCTGAAGAAGGGGAGCCGATTGAAAAAACAGAAAGAATTAGCCTATATAATTTAGATGGGCTGTTCAAATCAGTGAGGAAGACACTGGATCTGACTGAGACACAAAGAGACCGGAATGTCATGGAAACAGATTTTGTTGGATACAAGAAGGCAGCTTTAGTTTTCCCAGTCCACAGCTCTATTGCGGAAATGAATGATGAAGAACTGTTCGAAGACTGCTTAAAATGTACCCTCTTTCAGAAGAAGACACTGCATCCTGGGTTACTCCTTCTAAGGTAGATGCTGCGGTGGCACAAATCTCATGCAGAACAACCATTCTGTTAGAGGATGGAACCACACTAAGGGACCCCCTGTGCAAGAGAACCGATTAGCGCATTACGAAAACAGTTTTCAACTATTGGACAAAGCTCGAGGTCTGCCACAACAATGGTGTGTATCTTCAGGAGTCTAAGAATATGGATAAGTGAACTGGTAGCAAGATCCAAATCCTTAGTCTCCAGATTGCTTAGCCTAGTAGCCTCTATTACATAAATGTTTAATTTTCCTGCAACTCTTCTTCGATTTCTATTAAACTTCTGGCCAGGGTTTCAGCCTTGTCCGTTACTGCAAGAAGAGCACTCCGGATCAAGACTTGGCAGGCGGATACTTCCTGCGGATAATGGTCCTGTCACTTGTTTCAAACTTTTCCCTTCAGGATGTGCATCCAGGGAGGGACAGGGTATTGTTCCAGTTAATGTGATTTATACTCTCCCTGATGTAGTTAACATAATTAAAATGTTAATGTAATTAAGAGTTCTGTGTTTGTCAAACTTGGTCCCTTTGTATACAGACTTCACCCCATTGTCTTCCCATATGTCTTCTCATATGTTCCCGAATGCGGGATTGTGTTTGCCCAACCATGGATAACCCAGGACCACAGGATAGTGAGGAGAGTGGATTACCTGGAATTGTAGGATTTCATGATGTAGAGCCCCTACAGCCTTAGATAAAGGAGCGGTTTCGTGGGTGACCTGCAGAGGCTGTAGGAGTCTGTCGTTAATTTCCTCAATGGCAAGTGGAGTGGTACAGAGCTGCAATGGGATGGAGTGCTTCTGGATGAAGGCACTGTTGATAAAGAGGCCCGCTGTACCGGAGTCAATGAGTGCCTCTGAAATAATGGAAATCTTGCCCCAAGAGAGCCCAATGGAGACTAGTGGTTTATCCTTCATGATAGCCGGGGATGCTGAGGCGCCACCTGAGGTCTGTCCCCTATAGAGCCAGTTTGCAGTAGGTACCCTTCCTTACCGCAGTAAATGCACAGGCCCTCCCTCCTCCTAAAGGCCCTTTCTGAAAGGTGAGTGAACCCAAGCTGCATGGGCTCCACATCATCTGAGGTTTCGAGACTAGGAGGTGCGGGAGGAGAGGGAGGCACAGGTGGGGACGAAAAGCTTGGAGCTAAACGTATGAGATGCATCAGCAGGCACTCCCTGAAGGAAGGTCTCTCATGGATTTGGGAATCAATCAGGATGCAATATGAGACCAGTTCCTCTAAATCTCTGGGAAGGTCCCAGGCTGCAATCTCATCTTTAACCGTATCCAAAAGCCCATGTAACGGTTTTTCGGACACTCAGACCAAAGGTTAAAATAAAACACAGTTTTATTGAGGTAAAACAAGGAACACTGCCCCCTAGGGCTAGAATAGGTAATAGCACGTATCAGACAAGTATAGGGATGTAGTACAGGCTCAGTATGGCTAGTAGCAATATAGCTTGCAACAGGAATCAATAGAGGTAACAGGCTTAATGCCAATACAAATAATCGGTCTCTGTTGTGGTGATTAGCCAATGCCCGGTGGATATAAAATGGTGCAGATAGAGAGCGCTTAGCAGTGCGTCTGAACTGAATCAGAAGTTCCGTAATATGCCCAATTGTATAGCAAGAGCTGACTAGAGCCAGAGCTATAGCGCCCCTTAGGTGCGGTAATGGAAGAGAGACACTGCAAGAGCAAATGGGACCGGAGCCAATAGCACCCCTTAGGTGCGGTAACGGAAGAGAGACACTGCAAGAGCAAACTGGGCCGGAGCCTGTAGCACCCCTGAGGTGCGGTAACTGAGTCAGAGACACTGCACAAGCGAATGTAACGTGAGCCAATCACACTCACCGGTGCGGTATGATGGTACAACACTGCAAGCAAAATGAAACCAGAGCCAAGACACCCTTCCGGTGCCGAAACGGAGCTACACACTGCAAGAGCTAACGGAATGCCCAATAGCACCACACGGTGCAACGACTGCAAGGGTGAAAGGAGGAGGCACCGTATATGGAGGTCACGATTGCTCTGCTAGTGTTAACGGATTAGTTAACGGTTAACGTAGAGTACAGAATCTCGCAGGAACACTGGAAGCAATCACGGAGCAGGAACGTCAGCCAAAACCGGTTCAGTCACGGAGCAGGAACGTCAGCCAGAGCCGGGTCAATCACGGAGCAGGAACGTCAGCCAGAGCCGGGTCAATCACGGAGCAGGAACATCAGCCAGAGTCGGGTCAATCACGGAGCAGGAACGTCAGCCAGAGCCGGGTCAATCACGGAGCAGGAACGTCAGCCAGAGCCGGGTCAATCACGGAGCAGGAACAACAGGAGTAGTCAGACGGGCCGAATCGGTACACAGGAACGCAGGAACACGGCAATAAATGCACAGGTATGGGAACACCACGAAAGGGCACCTGACAGGTGCCAGAGGCCCGGTATATGAAGGGACACCCTGGGCAGGCCAATCAAGCTCCTCCAATGAGAGAGCACCACAGCAGAGAGTGACATAGGAATCACGGGAACCGTGATAGCCCCTTAGAGAAAGCAGCCACGAGAGCCTAATTATTCTAACCAACCTTAGCTGCCAGGGTACGAAACTCTATGGCTTAATCCAAAACCATTTGTACCCTGCCGGATGGACATTTAATTGCTTGTATGTTATAGGTTTCTGCATCTCGCAAAAGGGATTAGCCCATGCTAAGACCCTGTCAGAGAGTAAGGAAATCACGAGGCCCACCTTACTCCTATCAGACGGTAAGGCCTGTAATACCATATCCAGATAGATTCCAACCTGGTTCAAGAAACCTCTGTGCTGGTTAGGGTCACCCCCATAACACTGAGGAAGAGGGGTGGACCCAGTCATGCCTCTAGCAACATTGGGATCACCATTGTCAGCCGGAGAGGGAGTGGCAGCAGCTGTAGGAGCAGCCTGCATCGGCGGCTGCTGAGGTGGTGGAGCCAGATGCTCAGTACAGAGCAACAAAGTCTGGAGGGCTACCATACACTGGTCTACCTTGTCCAGCCTGGAAAAAACATTCATTGGATTGCCTGCGCCTTCTGAGTTCATGGTCCTTGTGTACTGTTAGGGACCAGGAACCAGACAGACAAAAAAATATAAAATGCAAAACACCTTTATTAAAGTAACAAAAACAAACAAAACAGAATGGTGATCCAGGAGCATAAACCAAAAGACAAGCCAGGGTCAGCCAAGCCGGAGTCAGGAACACAGAAGTCAGCGATACCAGGAACAAGACAGGAGCCAGAAGGGCCATCAGAGAAAGCCAGGTCATACACATAAACAGGAGCATAGGAGAATGCAGAGCAGCCAGTAACAGCAACACAGGGACAAGGAGGAAGTGAGCTAAGCTGCTGTAAATACCCTGGAAGGGGATGGATGATAAGTCAGGTAAGTAATCACAGAGAGGTCAGCTGAGTCAGTCTGACCCAGGAAAGGGAAGGCTGCCGCAATCAACAGCAGAGCTCTAGATTAGCTCAAGCAGCAGAGTTAGAGCAGCTCAGCCAAACCTTGACACCATGCTGTAGTAATATTTAAAATTTATGTATTTATATATAAATACAATTCCTACTGTTCATCTACTTCAGCCAATATTTATTAAGAGACCATACACAGCAGTTCACTATTCCAGAGTACAGCAACCCATCCCCCTTAAACCAGTAAGAAAGAGAAATCCTCAACAGTTACTGACCTGGCCTTCTCAGTCTAAACACAGCCAAGGAAGAGGAATAGAAGAACGGGGACAAAAAGATGGTGTGTGGAGAATAGAAAGAATGGGAACACACACACAAACACAGGAGGAATGGTTGGAAAGATAGGGAGTGGGAGGAAACCACACACACAGGAGAAGGGGTTGGAAAGGCAGGAAGTGGGAGTAAAATACATACACCCACACGCAACACTATGAAACTGCTCAGGTTCACGCTGTTATTGGTGCACACAAAACAACATGTAGGTACAACCTTTATTCACACACACCTGCACAATCTTTCCTCTGTGTCCTTACCACGGCAAGAAAAATGGGTTAGCTCTGCCTTACAGCTGGTAGGACCAATCCCCAAGTCTTTTAAATGATGATCTGGGAAAGAATGTCCAGTTTTTTTGTTTTGTTTTTTTTTTCTTTTATTTGGTCCTTCTAGTTGGAGGATGGAGACTGGAGGCCTCCTCTACCTCATAAAAGTTTTATTGATTTTTTTTTTTTTTTTTTTTTTTTTCTCCATTGATGTACACCAGGGTACATATCTGGGGGTACTGCAGTCCAGATATCCTCAAATGAGTGTCGCATGAGACCAATCCTTTGGGCTGTTTCATGTTGCGATGGCTTACCTGTCATTTCCCTCCCTGCCGAGCTACCCGGTTCTCCCAAAGGATGCTCCAGCAAGTGGGGATGTAATTTATGGCCTCTAGCAGGAAGTGTGGGCCATGGATTCCACCAGTGGAACGCATACCCAATGTGCAGTGTTTTTCCTGGCTCCTTCTGCCTTTATAGCAGGTGGATCAGCGTTTCAGCCCTCTAGTAGGTAAGTATCTTTACTGTATACCTAAATTTGATGCTTTGTGCCTTTTATGTGCATATTTTGGCTACCACATTATGTCCTCTTGCTAAATTCTCTCAAGCAGACAAGGCTAAGGCTTCCAATGAGGCAATGCCCTCCAAAGAGGGGAAAAAGTGCACCCAAGCTCAAAGTATGTGCTGCATGTGACAACAAGCTAGTCTCAACTGATGCTTCTAAGATATGCATTGAGTGTATGAAGAATATTGCTTTCGATGAAATGGCATCCCAATTCAAAGAGTTTTTAGGCTGGATGAGGTATTCCATACAGGAAACCTTCTCTGCCATGTAGGAACCGGCCAGAAAATGGCAGAGAGTGGTGGGCCATCTACTATTCCTGGAAGAGGAGGAATGCAGTCTCATGGCATTTTAAACTGCAGGTTCCTCAACTGAGGAAGCAGAATTGGTAGAGGATTCAGGCTCTTTCAGATCAGATAAGTTGTATGGCTTTCTCAAGTCTGTGCGCAAAACCTTGAGTCTGACGGAAACTCAAAAAAAACATTCTCCTGGAAGATAGAACTACATTGAGAGAAGCCATGCATAAAAGAACAGATAGTGCCCTTAAAACGCATTTCTCCATCATTGGGCAAAATTTGAAATTAGCCACCGCCTTGGTTTGTGTCTTCTATACTCTCAGGATCTGGTTTTTGGATCTGAGGGAAAAAATAGTCCTCATTGTCTAGATCCAAGCTCATGAAGGAAGTAGCTTCCATTAAGGAAGCCGTAAAACTTTTCTTGAGATGCCTCCCTAGATACTATTAGACTGCTTGCTAGATCACCTTTACTGTCTCTGCCAGAAGGGCCTTCTGGCATCAGCTTGGCAAGCTGATGCTTCTTCCAAAAATATGCTGTTTGGTCAATAAATGGAAGATATTATCAGAAAATCATCTGGAGGTAAAACTGCCTTTCTGCCTCAGGAAAAAAGAAGCAGACGCTCTTCTCCCAGAGCAGGTTTTCATAAACAGCCCTTTTTGGAACCCAGAAGATACAGACCAGGCCACTTCTGCGAGCAAGAGAAGAAGGGATCCAGCTAGAGTGCCAGAGGAGGAAACCACAGAGAGTTTCCCAGAAAAGCACCTTCCCCCCCCCCCCCAGACGTTTGCAATGAGGGACAAAGGACCCCATCTCTTTTCCAAGTAGGAGGAGGATCCTAAACCTGAAGTGGATAAATTCCATCATTAAGATGGAGACTCCCTACTCTGATCTTGCAGTTCCTCCTCAGACATTTCTCTCCACTATCGACCTGAAGGATGCTTATTACCAAATCCAGATCAGACATTCTCACAGATGATTTTTGAGATTTGTGTTATTTGGGAACTATTTCCAAAACAAAGTTCTTCCCTTTGGCCTGGCCACAGCCTACAGGGATTTTGATAAGGTCCTCTCCCCAGCTATGACCTTCATGAGACAGAGGGTATTAGGGTTGTCCCTTTCCTGGATGACATCCTACTGATAGAGGAATCCGGGGAAAAGGCTCTTCAGAATACAGCCACATGCCTGGAATTCTTTGTAGGGTGGTGATCAACAAGGGGAAAAGTCACTTATCCCCCTCCCAGAATGTAGTATTCCTAAAAGCATCCAGTTCAATACTATCCAAGGAACAGCGTTCTCTCAGAGGACAGAAAGACAAGGATACAGTCAATAGTCTGTGCCTTCATTCCAAAGCAGGGGGCCAAATAATTCTCTAAACTTTTGGGCAACCTGTCATCTAAATGGGAAATGTCTGCAAGAACCAGTGTGGCAGATAATCACAGCAGATGCCAGCACCTCAGGCTAGGCTTGGGAGGAGTCTGCAATCAAAACTCAGTCCAGGGTCTTAGGACCAAAAAAGAGTCAACCCTTCACATCAATCTCCTGGAATTAGAAACAATCTGCAGATGTCACACACACTTTCAAGCACAATTAAGAAACCAGGCAGTCTGTGTCAGACCAGTTAGCAGTCTAAATCATGTCATAGGCAGAAAAAAAATCTCCTGATGCTTTCGGCATCCCACATATTGGGGATGGATCATGGGTCATGAGACCCTGGATCCAGGGGAGTGGTTCCTCAAAATGGAGATTTAAAAACAGATTATTGCCATGCTAGGCAGGCCAAACATAAACCTTATGGCTCCATAGTCCAACACAAAAAGTCCTATCTTCATATCCTGATGGAAGAACCACAGAGCAGCAGGCCAGGATGCTCTCAAGATCAAATGGAATTTTCATCTGGTCTACATATTTCCTCCCATCCCTCTCCTTCTGGATGTAGTAAGGAAGGTCAGGAATGAAAGAGCAAGGGTCGCCCTAATAGCCCCTGCCTAGCCAAGAAAAAATTGATTTTCAGACCCTAGTGAGGGAGGTTCCAGATCTACTGTCTCAAGGACCTGTCCTTCATCCCAACCCAGCCTTCTTGAGATTGATGACATGGAGGCTGAACAGCGCTCTCTAAGTATAGGAAATGTCTTGGAAGAGGGCACTAACACCATAATCTCTGGCAGGCGACCGTCTACATACAAAATATACTACAGAATCTGGTCTGTCTCTTTCGGATGGTGCCAAAAGAGGAACCTATCTAGGGATAACATTTCTGTGGTGTTGGTGTTGGATTTTCTTCAGGAAGGTTTTAGAAAGGGCCTGAAGCCCTCTTCTCTCTCAGAGCACAGTTTTCAGCACTTTCTGCCATTTTAGCAACTCCTTTTTCTAAACAATATATGGTCAGTAGGCACATGAAGGCCATATCCAAGATCAAGCCTACCATTAGAGAAATTATCCCTGCCTGGGACCTTAACCTGGTCCTAAATCAGATTACTTCAGCTAAACAATTTGAGCCTTTACAGTCTATTTCACTGAAAAATGTTGCTGTCACTTCAGCAAGAAGGATAAGTGAGGTCCAAGTGCGCTCCTGTTCATCAGCTTATACGGCCTTTCATCAGGACAAGGTGGTCCTGCAAACCAGACGTTTATTTAGGTCTAAGGTTTTCATCATCATTCCGCCTTAATCAGTAGATCGTTCTGCCTTCTTTTTGTCTGAACCCACAAAATCTTAAGGAAAAAGAACTCCATAATTTGGACTTGGCAAGATGTCTTTCAGTATATATCTCGAAAGGACTAGAGACTTATGGAAGTCTGATGCACTTCTTTGGAAATTCAAGGGCTCAACAGTCTTTAAGCCCTCCATTACCCGATGGATAAGAAACTGCATTAAAGGGTTAGTGATTTCTTATATTAATAAAAGGTTATGTTGTAGATGTTCAAAAAATAAATCTGCTGACGCCATTCCGATTTCTCAACCCTTTATAGTTTGAGAGATACAACATTTTAAACTTCTCCCCTCCCTCCCCTTGCACTGATGTCAGCTGTAAGGCTGACAGAAGGAGACTCGAGTTGGGCAACCTGACTGGGGCTCTTTGGCAGAGCTGAAATACCTGAATCTAAAAAGAAATACTTCATTGGAGCAGGCTGCAAAGTGTGCCTGGTTTGCAAGCACACTTTATAGACCATTCCAATGAAGTATTTATTTTTACATTGCGAAATTTCGGCTCTGCTGAAGGGCCAACGGCCAGTCCCGAGACCAGGATCATCTTCTGTCAGCTAGAGGCTGATGTCAGTTCAAGGGGAGGGGGAACTTTAAAACGTTATAGCTGTCAAACCATAAAGGTTTGATAGATCGGAATGGCAGCTATTGATTGTATTTTTTGAATATCTACAATATAACTTTTTATTAATATAAGACATTACTAACCCTTTAAGCTAGCTTACTCTGCAGACAATGAGGAACCATGTCTGGGTATTAACCCTTTGAATGCCAGAGGGGTATTGAATGCATTGCAAAGCAATGCGTTCCGTACCCCTCTGGCACTCAAAAGGTTAAAGCCCATACTACAAGAGCTATAGCCACTTCATGGGCATGGAAGGTGATTTGCAACCCCTAGAAGAGATCTGTAAGGCAGTAACCTGGACTTCAGTTTCAACATTCATCAAACTCTGCAGCCTAGATATCTAAGCATTTATGGACTCCTAGTTTGGGAGGAAGGTGCAGGAAGCAATTCCTGATTAAGGGTAGGATCTTTCTTTTTCCTTCCCCCCCACCCTTGTTGGTACTGCCTGTGGAAGTCACATTTTTCTTGCCATGGTAAGGACACAGAGGAGTTGAAATTTCTCTGTCATCCAATACAGGTTACTGGTAACTCTGGGAGGCGATCCACCCCTTAGTAGGCAGGAACATTTCTCTAAGTGTATGCAGGGGGTGGAGCCTCCCTTTCCTCCTTGCCTGCAGCTAGCCAATCAGCTCCAGAAAGATTTGTTCCTCGGTGAAGACATCAGGCTGAGAACAGTTCTGCTGTAGTTTTAGAATCTTTTTTTAATTTTTCTGTTAGATATGGAATACCACCATTAGGCAGATTACCATGACTGACAATGCCCTTAGATGTGGCTAGCTCAGTATCCAGGTGCTTTTTTGCGGACCTTAAGCCCTGAGGGGGAAAATCTTGATTCCAAGTGCTTCGCCAGGAGTTACCCACTGAGGTACTTCTTGCTACATGGTAATCTGAAGATAGAAGATCTGCAGGAAACGTGAGAAACCCTTTGAGTGCTGCAGGTCTACTTGTCCCACAGTGCCCCTCCGCACAGGAGTGTATTCCTTAGAGTTCCTATTACATACTCCTGCACTCATTGGCTATATCTGTATGTCTGTTGGGTGTTTGGAGCAGGTTTATGTGGTAACTGAAGCCTTTAGCTGCAGATTTGGCACTTTTTTGGGTGTTTTATAACACTTTTCCTACTGGGTTAGTGTTTTTTTTGGGTATCCTCACATGTTCTATTAATGTTTTACATATTTTAATGTTTTACTTTAAAATTTGTAAAAATGGTGTACTGCACCTTTAAGGCGCACTTTACTGCATAGATGCCATTGCTCCATTCACTCCTATGGGACTGTACTGTTTGGGACGTATCTCTGCAACCGTTTAACCCCTTAACGACCGGGGAATCCGGCCGCGGACGCGACTCAACGACCACGGAGCAACACTTTTTTTTGCTCCGTTGCGTTCCGGACTCCCCAAACGGCGTGCAGCCGCGGGGGGAGCCCGGAACTCGATGACGGTCATAGTACGTCATCGGTCGTTAAGTCAAATCAACCCTTAAAGTACTATGACCGTCAAGGGTCGTTAAGGGGTTAACCTAGCAACTTCAGAGATGGCTCATTTTACTTGTCTGTCCTTGCTCTATCATCCGGTTCATGTTTCTAGTGTGTTGGGGGGCTCAGGGGGCTTCGAGCGCTGTTTGGGGTATTTTGGGAAAAACTACATTTCCCATGAGCACTTGCTTCTCACCCTTGTTTCTGATTGGCTCCCGCTGCGGCAGCCATTTTGTGAGCATTTCTGGGGTGATTATCCTATGCAGGGCTTGGACTCTCCTTTTCTTCTCTGCAGATTAACCATTCGCCTGCCAGATAAATTTAATTTAGCAATTTCCGGGGTGAAACTTTAATCCTACACACTAATTGGGTGATTTATTGTACACTTGGTTATTTGACACTGTGAGAATATCTATACCGCTGGAGCTTGGGGCTAGACATAAGACTAAGGAGGCTGGGGTCTCTGTATCCCCCATTGCTCATTGCTCTTCCTGTCACTCAGGGCTACCTAGAGAATTCTCAGGTCATTTATGCCCAGCATGTTCTGATGTCCCTGACAGCATTCCAGGGACCTGCAGCCATGCCATAGAGCCAACTTGGGTGCAAGAGTTCAAGGCTGTGACTAGGGACCTTAGGTCCACATTGCAACTCTTTCCATCCCAGTTACAGGGGGCCTTTCAGTCTTGGCAGGCCCCCTCCTCAGTCAGGTCTTCCATGCCCAAACCTCAGGGAGTACCTGTCATGTCAGATTCCTCTGAGGAGGAACTGCTGGTGGATTCGGATGTTGAGGAATGTTCTGTGTTGGGGTCCTCTCAGTTTTCAGGGGACCCCTTTGAGGCTGATCCTGAACTCTCTGCTGAGGGCCTGATCAAGGCCTTATTAACTACTCTTAACATTACCCTAGTTCAGGAGGTCCCTTCTGATCCATCTGATGTATTCCAGGAGCCTGCTAAGCACCTTACTTACTTTGCCCCTAATCCCACTCTTGACCACCTTGTGTCTGAGGATTGGAAATCCCCGGACAAGAAAGCATCTGTGTCCAAGAAGTTTGACAAGCTTTATCCCTTTTCTGAGGCTGCGCTTGCTCAGTGGGTTCATCCCCCCCCAAAGTGGATGCACCTATAACCAGACTATCTAAATCTACTGCCTTACCAGTCTCTGATGCATCTTCTCTGAAGGACTGGACTGATAAGAAACTTGAGGTTTCACTCAAGTCAATTTTTGCCACTGCTGGTTCTGCTATGCGTCCAGAGTTTGCCACAGTGCGTGTGAACCGCGCCATTGCGGTTTGGACTGAACAGCTCACCAAGGCTGTCCATCAGGATACACCTACTTCTGATAAGTTGAGCCTTCTTGCTAACATATCTGAGGCACAACACTGTTTCTGCTGCCTTATTTGATTCAATCCGTTTGGTGGCTAGGGTTTCCACCATATCTGTGGTGGCCAGACGGGCTCTTTGGCTCAAGATCTGGTCTGCTGACACTGTTTCTAAGAAAGCCTTGCTTTCCCTACCCTTTCAGGGTACCTCTTTGTTTGGGCCAGATCTTAAGGATCTGATCAGTGAGGCCACTGGGAGTAAGAGTACTCTTCTACCCTTGGTTCCCAGGAAGAAATTGCCGCTTAAGCGTAACCGTTTTTTTTCGCTCCTTTCAGAATAAGACACATCTGGCGAACCAGACGGTTCCCTCAGCTCTGTGTACCTCCTACAAACCCAAACAACAATGGTATCACGGTGCCCGTGCTCCCTTGTTGTAGTTTTCCTGTCAGTTTATCCTGTGTGTGCTCCCATTGACTGTCCTGTATTGATCCCGCCCAGTATGGCCTTTATATACTGGGCTCCAGCACCCACACGGTGCCCTTTCGTGGTGTTCCTGTACCAGTGCTAGTTTTCTGCTCAGTGTTTCCCAGTGTACCGACTTGGCCTGCCTGACTACTCCGCATCAGTTCTCCTGCTCCTGTGTACCGACCCGGATTGCCTGACTATTCAGTGCCTGCTCCTGTGTACCGACCCGGCCCGGCTGACGTTCCTGCTCCTCTGTACCGACCCTGCTGGACTGACGTTCCTGTTCCTGTGTACCGACCTGGCTAGACTGACGTTCCTGCTTCTACAGCTTATTGTCACCTTGACGACATTCTCACTCTCCAGGCGATCTGGTTCCACTTGCTCTACTGAGCGCGAGAGTCCGTTTCCGTTACTGCTTCTGCAGGTTGCTAGTGTCTGCCTCCGTTACTGCTCCGGCAGTGTGCCTTTGGCCTAGTCCTCCGTTACTGCTCATACCGGTTGCAAAGTGTCTGCTTCCGTTGTTGCTTACATTAAAAGCACTATGGGAATCTGCAGACTGGTAGGATGTTCAGATAGCTTTGATAGCACTACAGCTCCTATAATTCTTACCCATCTTCACTGCCTACGATCAGCTAAGTCTGAACATCCTACCAGTCTGCAGATTCCCGTAGTGTTTTTAATGTATGGATCATTAAACCCAGTTCAGCGTTTTTTCCCAGGTCATTAAGCTAAAAACGTAGTTAGTAGATGCACTCCACTTGTTGCAAAGTAGAGTTTACTTCTACTTCCATAATCCTTACCCATTTTCACTGGCCGCGATCAGCTAAGGGAACTCGCAAATACAACAAGCAGTGAAGTAGTAGAACTAAACGCTACTTTGCAACAAGTGGAGGACCATCTACTACTTTATTAGCTATATTGCACCCAGAGGGGAAGAGAGGATCTTCACCCTGGGAGAAAGCAGCACCGACAGGGCACTCAAGGGCTGAGAACATGGGGCTTAGTCTGAGAGTGGCGTCTGTGCAGTTGCAGTATGGGGCTGGTGTGGCGTTACAGGTATTGTTAGGTTTTGGTATAATGTACTTAAGCCATTTACAACCTGTGGCTCATCAGCATCAGAAAGTCAGAACACAGAGATGGAGTGGATTAAAAATCTTTTTGGCGTGCAAATGGGTTAACCCACTGAGTGCCAGAGAGGTATTCAATGCATTGGATATGTCTCTGGCACACAAAGGGTTAATACATGCACCTCAATGGCTCTTATGATACTGATAACAACATTGGTAGGTTCTGAAAAGTTTACTGGTCACAGAACAATCTAAACTTTTTAAAAAGCATATAAAGTTCATTGAACAAGTTAGACCGGTTTCTGCGGTGCTCCGAATAGTTTTGGACTTCACACTAGTAAATCTGTTACATTTGACTATCCATCTACTTTGTGTCGAAGGATACCTCTGCCTGCTTAAAGATCTTAAGCTACACAGATAACAATGGATCAGAAAGTGCTGGTATACCCTGCAAGACCATATACAATGGCTGGAAGTTCTGCCCACAACCCTCACCCCGACAAACATAAGCTTAAGTTCATCATCATTTCATTTAAAGTGTTTATATCAACAGTGATCTATGTGGGTCATTTGAGGATACAGACAGGAGAAGCCACAGTGATCCTAGTCACATCACAGGACACATGGATGTGAGAGGTACTTTATACCGGTACACTGTTTGAACTATATGCAGCAGGTGCATTTTAACCTTTTGAGGCACATGTAGCAGTCATTGTGCTATATGTTAATTTCAGTCCTTTTTCCATCATCTCTGGGGCTGAGATGATGGAAAAAGGACTGTTATTGATACCTCTATAGCCTGATCTTTTACATTGGCGCTATTGTTAGACCATGAGATGGGTGGTGTTAAAGGTGGGGCTAGGCTTGGAATCTGGTGGTGAGTAACTTTTCGGGCCTAGCTAGTAGCTCAGGACTTGGAATTTTGAGCCCTGATATATATAAGGTTTGCTTAGATATGCGGAGGTGCAGTCCTATAAGTATAAATACAGAAAATGTACTCAGCCTGAGGATCCCTGGTTGTAGATGAGACAACACACGTCTGGATATCATCAAATTCTTTATTTTTATTAGAACATCATAAAGAGCCAAACATATTCGGTCCTAGTTTGGACCTTCCTCAGAGCAAATAGGTAAAACACTGCTGTTACTCAAGTATATAACGAAAAAAGGAGGACTAACTCACCAATCCCCACTGAAACCACCACTGGAAAGCAAAACCTCGGCATTCCCCAGCACTCAAAGGGGTTGGTGATGTCACCCAAAGACATATGGCCTGTTCCTAAGCAACCTGTACCCAAACAACAAGCACTGCTGACTGCTAGAATCAGCAACTGAAATTGAAAACCAAATAGAACATAATGGAACTCTCAGCCATATCACAGGAAGAGTGAGTCTGAGCTACATAAAAAACAGAAATATACGACAATAATTGATAATTGTGATACTTGGTTCTACATACAATAAAGGAAAAAGATATCTTCACCGAGATTCTAAAGTGCAGTAATGGGGTCCTCTCAATGTATGCTCCACAATTAGGAGCTACATTGTAGGAAAGAATACACATGAAAGACATGAAATAAAGTTATTGATGCCAAGTCATTGTGCAAAATGTTATGATACTAGTGAAATAATGCATACTGCCCATGAATCGGTACATTTCAAATGTTAAGAATCTAAAAAGTCATGAAGCAGTGGTTGGGTGCCTAGCCCTTTCCATAAGGGCTGCAATTTATACCGCTATAAACTTGTCATGCATAGCTAACCAAATCTAGGTTTAAGTATATCTCCTCCAGGGTAATTGTCCATAATATCACAAGTGCATAAGGATCATAATGGACTGCCAATGTTACCACTGTATAGACGTATTACTTATTGATAAACAGCTGTCCATGGTACCACAGATAGGGAGTTCTCCCGGGGTCCTCCACAGGGTTGCTATAACCACAGGATTAAGTATATACTCCATATTTTCAAAAATATAGAACATCTTCCTTCATAGGGCATAGTCATTATCCCTCAGCTGAAAAATACTCTGATTAGAGATAAAGTAGTCCAATCTTCAAGAAACATCCGTGGGCCCATTCCAGTGCATTCAGTACAGGGAGTGTTCCTAACACCCCTTAATAGTGTTTTCCAAAGATGGCACCATATGTTAAGGAGCCAGTAGTAGCAATCCATATTTAAATTCTTATAAAAAACATGAGAGTGACCGTTTGATTCAGACCCTTGGAATCAATAGTGTCAAAGTCATATATTTAGTCTGGACTCCTGTTGAAGTAACATGTTGTGACATTCCCTTTCTCTCCTCAGTTTAGGTACCATGTAGATCTGCATGAACCGGACGTCCGATAACTTTTGTTCCAGTTGAAAATACATGCCCACTGGCTGTCATGGGTATTCCTTAGTGTCCATTTGGCCTTCGAGAACCTTTTTGATAGCCAATTTGTGGTTGTTAACCCTTTCTTTTAACATTGTGGTAGTTTTTCCGACATATGTCAGATTGCATGGGCATTTGATGATGTACACTACGTATCGGCACTCGCAGTTCATAAATTCCTTAATCCAGATTCTTTTTCCAGTGTGGGGGTGTCTGTTTTGCCTCCCAGTCATTGTTTCCATAATTTGATCATCCCCTACATTTGTATACCCCTATGGGGCGTGCTAACCACTGAGTAGGTTTAGTATATTTCCTGACAGGGTCACCCTTGTTAAGAATATCTCCCAGATTCCTTTTCCCTTCTATAACAGAATAAGGGTGGGCTTTTAAACAAGTGGCCAAGTTTGGTGCATCCGCTCAATATGTGCCAGTTCTTTAAGTGGAGGTCATGCTAAATTGTGAATGAATACAAAATCTCTCTGGTTTGTCGCAGTTGCTTGTACCAGTTGATGATTTGTCACAATCCAATGCCCAAGCACGTTGGAGTGCAGTTTGTACCTCTTGCTCAGCATATCCCCTTTCCAGGAATCTCTTTTGCATGATAAGCAGACCCCGTTTATGTTCTTCTGAATCTGTGGTGGTCCGCACCACCTTAACCATTTGTGAGTACGGTAAACCTCATTTTAGTGGCGGGGGATGGTGACAACTCGCATGCAACAGAGTATTCTTGTCAGTAGGTTTTAGATAGATTTTAGAGAGAATCGTCTCTGTAAACGGTCGTATCCAAAAAATGTATATTGAGCCTATCAAAGGTAAGTGTGACTCTGATCATGGATTCCAGGCTATTGAGGTAGTCCAAAAATTGACTCGGTAGTTCTGTACCGCCATTCCAAAGAAGAAAAATATTATCTATGAAGTGCTTGAAAAAAGCTATATGTTTGGCATATTGCGTAACAGAGAAGATTGCAATAATTCATAATATTGAATAGAGATCAAGGTGTAGGAGGGTGCCATGTTAGATCCCATGGCCGTCCCCTGCAGTGGAACAAAAAAGGAATCCTCAAATTTAAAATCTTATTTAGAATAATATCAATCAAAAACAAAAGGTATTCCAGTGTGGGGCCCTCATATGCAGGATCATTACCAATGATGGCCGCAACCGCTTCCTTGCGAAGAGTATGGGGTATGTTGGCATACAAACTAGTAACGTCTAGTGTAACAAACAGAGTCTCATCGTCAATCTTTGTGGGTAATTGATTAATTAAATCTGTAGAATCTCTAATGTAACTGTTAAATTTCTTGGTATAGGCTTGCAGTTGATAATCAACATATTGGGATATGGGTTGGCATACTAAGACAAAGAGCAAAATAGCAGTGTATAGTCTGTTTAGCAGAATACTTGCTGATACTGAGATGACGATTCTCAGTAAAGGTTTGAGTTGTGTCCCTACCTGGAAACAAAATAAATTTAACTGGGAAATTGTTTTATATAAACTACATCACCAATTAAAGCTTAAAGTGATAGTAATGTTTCACTGTGAGTGTTGTAGTTCAAGAGTAATTGAATGATAGTTTCCCCCTCCTGCCCCTTTTACCTAGTGTAAGCCCCCACTCCTCAGATGTGGAATCCAGTCCATAGACCAGACATCTCACATCAAGGGTCAAGATTCTTACTATGAGAACAATGAAATCCCTGCCCCCCTTGGCAGGTTTTTCATCTTTTTCCCTTATCTTAATTGAAGATTGTCCCTCTCTGCAATCTACTTGGACACTCCCTGCTGCTCTAAGCTAAGCAGTGTTACATCAGTAGAAGGGGCGGGAGGGGGAAACTTTATCATTCAATTACTCTTGAACTACAACTCTGACAGAATTGAAATAACACTCTCCAAGGTCCATATACTATGAAGATTAATTAGTGCTGCTTTTATTATGAAACATTATTATCCCTTTAAAGGGATAGTAATGTTTCACTAAAACAGCAGCTCCATTTAATCTTCATGGTATTTGATCCATAAAGAGTGTTATTTCAGTACTGTCAGAGCTGTAGTTCAGGAGTAATTGAATGATAGTTTCCCCCTCCCGCCTCTTTTACCTAGTGTAAGCCATCTCAGATGTGGAATCTGGTTGCTAGACCAGACAGATAACAGCAGGGGACAATCTTCTTCCTATGAGAACAATGAAAGCCCTGCCCCCCTTGACAAGCTTTTTCAGGTTTTTCCCTTATCTTAATTGAAGATTGTCCCCCTCTGCAGTCTACCTGGGCACCTCCCTTCTGATCTGGCTGAACAGTGTTACATCAGTAAAAGGGGCAGGAGGGGGATACTTTGTCATTGAATTACTCTTGAACTACAACTCTGACAGAATTGAAATAACACTCTCCAAGGTCCAAATACTATGATGATTAATTAGAGCTGTTTTTATTAAGAAACATTACTATCCCCTTAAGGACTTTCTATTATTCTGACAGTGGACAACAAACTGAATGTGCTTTATTCAAGAAAAAAAGTACATTCGATCCATCCAGCAGCAATACTCGTATTGCAACTTACTTCAACCTTGTCACCACTTAAATTAGACAGTTAATCTCAAGCAAGCATACAAGCTTTAATAATGTAACGAAAGAGGAAAGAATTGCCATAAAAAATGTAGCTAACGATAATAACATCATCATTAAGCCAGCTGACAGGGGCTGTGGAATTGTAATAATGGATTACTGCTCTTATCATGACGAAGTACTCTCACAGCTTAGTGTTCCACAACACTACAAAAGATTACCATGGGATCCCACACTAGGTGATAAAGCTGAAATTGAATCTATCCTACAGCTATGGGTCAATAATTGTTGGTTGACCCTAGAAGTCAAAAATTTCCTCTATCAGGCACACCCACGTATAGTGATTCTGTACTGCATACCAAAAATACATAAGTCCTTAGAAAAACCTCCAGACAGGCTGATTATATCTGCTCATGGATCGTTATGCCAACCCATTTCCTAATATATTGATTATCATCTGCAGGCCTATACCAAGAAATTTAACAGTTACTTTACAGATTCTACAGATTTCATTCATCAATTACCCATCAAGATTCATGATGAGACTCTGTTTGTTACACTAGATGTTACTAGTTTGTATACCAACATACCCCATACTCTTGGCAAGGAAGCGGTTGCAGCCATCATTGTTAATGATCCTGCATAAGACGGCCCCTCATTGGAATACCTTTTGTTGTTGATTGATATTATTCTAAATAAGAATTATTTTAAATTTGAGGATTCGTTTTTTGTTCAACTGCAGGGGCCAGCCGTGGGATCTAACATGGTACCCTCCTATGCCTCTATCTTTATGCAATATATGAATTATTGCACATCTTCTCTGTCACGCAATTTGCCAAACATAGCTTTTTTTCAAGCGCTTCATAGATGATGTTTTTCTTCTTTGGAATGGCAGTACAGAACTACTGAGGCTGTTTTTGGACTACCTCAAAAGCCTGGAATACATGATCAGATTTACACTTACCTTTGATAGGGTCTATCTAAAGATCTATCTAAAACCTACTGACAGGAATACTGTTGCATACGAGCAATCCCCATCCCCAGCCACTAAAACTGGGTTTACTATACTCCCAAATGGTTGGGGGGTGCGGACCCCCACAGATACAGAAGAACTGAGTCTGTATCATTCAACAGTGGCTAGGGAATACGCTGAGGAAGAGGCGCAAACTGCACTCCAACGTGTTTGGGCATTGGATCGTGATGAATCATTATCAATTGGTACAAGCAACTGCAACAAAACAGAGATTTTGTATTCAATCAAAATTTAGCATGGCCTCCACTGACATATAGAGAGTTGTCTTAAAGAACTGGCACATACTGAGCAGGTACACTAAACTTGCCCACTTTTTTAAAAGCCCACCCTTATTCTGTTATAGAAGGGGATTAATCTGGGAGATATTCTTAACAAGGATGACCCTGTCAGGAGATATACTAAACCTACTCAGTGGTTAGCACGCATAGCAGTATATACAAATGTAGGAGATGCTCAGATTGTGGAAACTTAATGATTGAGAAGCAGTACAGACACCCACACACTGGGAAAATTATCTAAATATGGCTTTGATACTATTGCTTCCAAGGGTCTGAATCACAAACTTTCACTCTCAATGTTTTTTATAAGAATTTAAATATGGATTGGTACTGCTGGCTCCTTAACATACAGTGTCCTCTTTAGCAAACACATTAAGGGGTGTTAGAAACCTAGATGCCGTTAAACATTTCTTGCTGTGGTCACTCCCTATATTGAATACACAGGAATGGGCCCTAGGATGTTTCTTGAAGATTGGACTACTTTATCTCTAGTCGTAATATTTTCTAGCTGAGGCATAATTACTATCCCTTATGAAGGAAGATCTTCTATGTTTGTGAAAATATTGAGAGTATACTCTCAACCCTGTGGAGGACCCCGGGAGAACTCCCTATCTGTGGTACCATGGACAGCTGCTTATCAATAAGTAATTGTCAGGTACCTCGTGTGGTGGCTGCTCGAGCTGACAGCATTTGTCTCTAGCGGTTCCAGCCACATGGTCCATCCCATGTTGTGCCTCCGTTGAGGCAGGTTCATGTTGTGTTGGCGGCTCAGCCGCTGGTGTGTCAGTTGCGGCTCTAGCCTCCTCTCCTGCTGGCTGACGTCAGTATTGGCCGCAAATCCAAAGGTGGACGTGCGCTCCATTTAAAGAGACAGCTACCTATTGGCTGCTCCTCCTCTTCCTCCCTCACTTCCTACTTCCTGGACACTGGGCTTAGTTGCCCTTTTGTTGGTGTCCAGTGCAGTTCTAGTGTTTGGGCTCTGTGTATGATTGGGCTTGTCTGACTAACTGATCTGGTGCTGGCCTGTGGCTCTCTCTGATTACGCGCTCCGTGTATGACCCTTGGTTTGTCGGACATCCATTCTGGTGCAGACTTGCGTCTCTGGAAGACTAACCGTTCCGTGTATGACTCCTGGTTTTGGCTGACTAACCACTCCATGTGAGACTTCTGGCTTGTCTGACTATCCGTTCTGGTGTTGACCTGGGGCTCTGTCCACTGCGTATCCAGCATACCAACAATTCAGTGGACATCCTTTCTGGTGCAAACCTGTGGCTCTAGCTGAAGACCCGCTCTGTGCATGACCTTTGGCTTGTCTAACCACCCAGTCTAGCACTGACCTGTGGCTCTATCTAACTCCCTTGTGTGTGGCCTTCCGTTTAGTTAGATAACCAATCTGGTGCAGGCTTGTGGCTCTGGCAGACTCCTTCCTGTTGCCTTCCAAGTTGGCGGCTCTCCCAGGTGCGGACCTGGGACTTTGGTTACCCTCATCTCTGTCTGGCTTCTCCCAGGTGTGGACCTGTGGTATTGCAGACTCTCCTAGATCCTTTGCTGGGACATGGTTATCTAGAGAATCACATGGTAGCAGGCTTCTATTCCTGGTAGTTGTCTCTTGCTCCGTTGTATGCTTCTCTTTAGTCTTGTATATTGATTTACTGTCATGTGATATTGCTTGTATTATGGCTGCCTTAATAAAGTTGGTGTTACCTTGAAGTACTTGTCCTGTGTTTCCTTGCTGGGTCTGTGACAGTAATATGTCTATACAGTGGTAACATTGACAGTCCATTATGATCCTTCTTCACTTTTAATATTATGGACAATTACCCTGGAGGAGAGATACTTATACCTACTTATCACAAATTTGGTTGACTATGCATCAGAACTTTATAGTGGTATAAATGGCAGCTCTTATGGAGTGAGTTAAGCACCTAACCACTGCAGTTAAAATGCACCGATATGCATGGGCAGTATGCATTATTTTGCTAGTATCATAGTATTTTGCACATTGACTTTGCATCAATAACTTTATTACATGTCCTTCATGTGTATTCTTTCCTACAATGTTGCTCCTAATTATGGAGCATACAGTGAGAGGACCCCGTTATTGTACTTTAGAATCTCAGTGAAGATATCTTTTTCCTTTATTGTATGTAGAACCAAGTATCACAATTATCGATTTTATTGTCTTATATTTCTTTTTTTTGTTTAGCTCAGACTCACTCTTCCTGTGATATGGCTGCGAGTTACATTATGTTCTATTTGGTTTTCAATTTCATTTGTACTTCAGTTGCTGCTTTGTGCTTGTTGTTTGGGTACCGGTTGCTTTGCAACCAGCCACATGTCTTTGGGTAACATCACCAACCCCAATGAACACCAGGGAACAGTGGGGATTAGTGAGTTAGTCCTCCTTTTTCTTTTATATACTTGAGTAACAGCAGTGTTTAACCTATTTGCTCTGAGGAAGGTCCAAACTTGGACTGAAAACATTCAGCTCTTTATGATGATCTAATAAAGATAAAGAATTTGATGATATCCAGATGTGTGCTGTCTCATCTACAACCCAGGATCCCCAGGCTGTGTACATTTTGTATATATCTATATTTATAGCTACCAAATACCCTATATTGGAAGACATGGCGCCTATGTATCTCAGAGTTCCTTATCACAGTGAAATAAAAAAACAGGGGCTCACTATCCCTTTTATCCTAAAGCCCTGTTTGTATACAGAGCCAATAATCAAAAAGAAAAAGAAATATAGCAGCCTCAGAAGAGCACTAGTACCTCTGTAAATATAAAAATACAATTTATTGCACCATATATAAATACGAATCAATATATGTTGATATTGAGCAAATCCCCTCTTTATTCCAAGAATAAAAATCGGATATAGTTCTCTTGAATTAATTAGAAAATGTATATAAACTATGTTCAAAAGCATGTGAATAGATATCCCCTGGATATAAAAGCTCAAGTCCCAACTATTGGAGATAGAAAAATTTGCTGGGTATTATAGAGCAGGCAGGTGCTCTGTTGTCTACAAATTCGGCTTCTCTGTCTGCAATTTTTCAGTGTGGGTCCTGTGAATGGATTACCAACTCCCACATCGAGCAGAGGCCTTCAGAGTACTCAACTCCAATATATTCCAAGCACCTCCTATCCTTTGAATAATAAGAATTTCATCCTGAGCAAACTAAAGTTCCAAGGTGAATCCATTTTGTACACAGGGATAAAACAGAAGACCCCAATCCTACGTGTTTCATATTTGGGGTGATACTACTTCAGGGATAGATAACAAACATTTCTGATGTAAAGCACCATTTATATTTTTGTGCCCTTGTTCTCAATCAATCCAAAGCTTGACTTCTCACCTGTATATCACAGGTGTATAAGGAGCTATAGAAGAGTCCCCTGTTAAGACATGAAATAGTTCCATTAATTCTTAAATGCCCTATTATCATAAATTCATTATTCCCGTAGGCTTTGCAAAGTGTATTACACATGGTAGATATTGATGTTATATCAAACAGTAGGACAAAATAGATGATATAACAGATGAATGAACATTTCAGCATACTCCTCCGGAAAATAATGAAATACATTGATCTCCTGATGTAAACCAGTGATAAAGTGGATCCTGCACACTGACTAGCATAATTAAAATACTACCATATTAGCATGTAACCCTTGCCTGTGTGAATTGTAAAGAAAAGTGTGTATGAAATGCCTATAATGGATATATTGTGTGTGTGTGTGCCTATAAAGTGAAGTGATGGTGATATGTGTGAGTGAAAATTGAACTGGTGTGAAGAAATGTGTGACTATATGATAAAATAAAAATGAATTTAAAAAAAGAGTACCTGGTAAATTCTTAAATTCAATATATATATAATTTTTTTATTCTTGGTATAGATTATTCTAGGTTTATCGGACGAAAGTGGTCTTAATATAGGATATTCTAGCAGTATATACCAATGTCTTTTGATAGCTTTTTGTATGTCTCTATTGTTTGTATTGTTTGATCAGTTTTATTTGTTTCTTTTTTTATAGGATACAACAAAGAATTTCTATCCTTCAAAGCAACTTCTTGGTAAGTATTTTCAACCAATGACCTGGGATAACTCCTACCTATGAACTTTTTTTTTTTTTTTTTTTGCAGCTCCATGGACTGAGACTCAGTCTCTAAGTTACAATTGCATTTCAGTCAATGGAATTGCCCCTTAGATATACTAGTCTTCCAATTAACATGATGACAACTATTGTAATGTAAATTATTAATTGTACTGGTAAGTTTGAAGTATGTTTTAGTAACAATTCTTTCTCCCGTATATATAAGGGTCAAATCCAGAAAGTGTAGTTCTTATATTATATGTGAACTTCAAACCTTTCTCATTTGCATCCAATCCTATAATAAGATGTCAAATTCCTATAGGTCACCATGCCAGATAAACAGGTCATCTATAAATCGATCATAATGGACCAGCTTTGCCCCCAGTCCTGCCCCCCATTTCCCAATAGCCCGTGAATAGGTTGGCGTTACTGGGGGCAAAACCAACACGCATTGCAGCTCCCTTGATTTGTAAATAAAATGAATCCCTGTATTGGAAATAATTATTGTGAAGTATAAAATGAATGCTAGTCTTAATGAATTCCTTCTGAGTAGCTGGCAGAGTGTCATCACTATCTAGGAAATGAGCAGGGCCGGATTTACATCTCCAGTTCCCCTAGGCACAACACCCGCCGGCGCCCCTAACCCCGCCTTTGCCCCACCCTGTGTCACTCCCCTCCATTAGCCATACCCCTCCATTAACCACACCCTCTTGTGGCAACACCCATTTTTAGATTTAGATACCACAGAGGTTACAGTTGAAACTGAGTTATGCTAGTAACACCACAGAGCTTTCAATTGAAGCAGAATTACACTAACAATAACACAGATGTTACAATTGAAATGGAGCTACATAGGTGATGCCACAGTGATTGCAGTTGAAATGGAGCTACAATACTGGTGTAGCTCCATTTCAGTGGTAAGCTCTGTAGTATCACTTGTGTGCCTCCAGTTCAGTTGTAAACTGTATTATATCACTATATATCATATATGTAGCACCATTTAAAGTTTGAGCTGTGCTGTAAATTATAACTTAGATTGTTCCAATTCAATTGTAAGGTCTGTGGTATAACTATCCCTCCACCCACTTTTTCCCCCTGCACCTTTAGAGAGGGCAGCATCATGGTTGAATTTGCCACCCGCTTCATTGCTGGCCTTTCAGGACCTAGCAGGTGAGTGTGCAGTAGCACTTTTACATCCAGATGTCACTTCCTGTTATACAACTGGAACACAGGACCTGGCAGGTCCTGAAAACCAGTAGATCAAGCAGGCGGAAAATTCAAACATGGCCCCCCCACTAGATACATAGGCTTTGTTAGACAGACAGATTAAGCTCCAAGCTGGCTCCCCAATTGACAGGTTTAAAGGGAAGTCAGCAAATTTACTGCCTTGACCACACAGAACCCATCAGCATCTAACTATTGAGAGACACTCAGAGGTTAAACCTTTTTAAATGGGGGTCAGGACACATCATAAGCAACATCGGGCCTTATGCATTAAGAAGTGGAGGAATTTTTGGGCAATGAGACCTCTTTAGCATTCAGTTAAAGCGGAACTTTCAGTTCATACTTAGTCGCCATGTATTCATTAAACGCATGGCAACTAGCTTTTGTATAGATGTCTTATTGTTAAAAAAATAGCCCAGTGTAAAGGAATCTTTCCCGTTTTGGAGACCGGAACCCAGGCTACAGTGCAGACATCTTGCCTGTGCTGTCAGTCCCTGTCTCCATTGAGTAGCACTGCAGTGCACCATTTGGTTACCGGAAGGGACTGACCACGCAGGAGCACAGACCTCACTAACCTGCCCGTCAGTCCCCAAACGGGAAGGATTCCTTTACACTGGGCTATGTTTTAAAGGTAAAACATCTATTTCAAAGCTAGTCGCCATGCGTTTAATGAATGCATGGCAACTAAGTATGAACTGAAAGCTCCACTTTAAAGGACTCCTTTAACATCCTGTTTGTTGGATTGCTCCAGAATTGCTTCTTAGGAGAAAAACATATATACCCAAAACTCCCATTGACTTGCAGTGTGGTAGAGAACCAATCTAGCTTTCAATGGTTTAAGAGTCCCATTAAATGAACTGGAATTTGTACCTGTCCCATTTGGTACAGCTGAATTGCCCCAGAATTGCTCCAATACTCTCTGTGCATATGGTCCATAATTTACTAACATTTCAGTACAATTCTTTGGTGCTGTTCTTAATGTCCCACTTTAACCCTATGGGACTTATGTATCAGTGCAAAGTGCAGCAATACTGGGGCAATCCAACTGCCCCATGGCTGATAAATAACGCCCCCTCGATTTAAATAGTGATTTTAATCCCTTAAATGTTATGGATACATTTCTAGCAGTCAAAGAGTTAACAAGCCAATTTAAATCAATTCTTACTGTAGAAGTTTTGATTTGTGACCCAGAGAGAAGACAGTTTGCTCCTTAACTGCAACACTTTGACAACTTGTACAAGTGTGAGATGGACATGGGTGGGGGAGACAGGAGAGTAGTGTGGGAACAAAGTAATAATATGCAAAGTTGGGCAATAGAAGGGAACATGGAGAAAACCTGGAGAAAACAGAGGCACTCGGAGAAATGGAGGCACAAGAGGAGACATCCGAGACAACGCATTGAATACCTCTCTGTCACCCAAATGGTTAAATGGGGAGGGCAAAAGAGAGACAGCAGAGCAGTCCATAGGGAGTAAATTCTAGCACAATGAGGATATCCAAGGCAAAGTTTGACACATGGATGGTAAAGGGCATGGGGGGAGGGAACAGGGTAGAAGGTTAATTATAGACTACATAATATACACTTGAGAGAAAAGTTTAATACATACTTCAGGCTAAGAGAGAGGAGCAGCTAAGCTAAAACAGGGCACAAGCATGCGATGTCAAGACGTAATTTCACTTAAGGAGGCTTCTCCTCCTGTGATTCATGGCAACAGCATTGACCAATCAAGGGGTAGCACATGTAAACATGAATTAAGGAGTCCCGGGCTGCTCTGTGTGGTTTTCATGCTGCTCCCTGGACGACACACCAGCCAACCCAGGGAGGCAGCCGTTCATATCCTCATTAACCCTATGAGTGCCGGGGGGTGCGCAACACATTGCTTTGCAATGCATTGCATAGCCCTCTAGCACTCAAAGGGTTAAACGGTTTGTGAATGCGAGGAGGTAGGGCTCTGGAGTCTGAACTCAGCGAGTCACCACTGAATAGACAGCTGAGCTGAGCCTATAGCATCCACGAAAGGCCCAGCTGCCTGTTCTTTGTCTCGCACTGATCAACTGTGGATCTGATTGCTCCACTGTGTGTGAGACTTGCTATCTGTCAGTGCCACTGACAGCAGTCCTGCTCCCTGTCATGGCTGGACATTGGGGCTTTGGTCAATGATGACCGAATACACGATCGCTCAGTCTGCCCCTGCCCATGTGATGTCGCTGAAGCCTTCCAAGTTCCACCCAGACGCAACACAGCAGAGAAACTGAGAGCTGCAGCTGGAGACTGGGAGCAGGCACTCCGGAACCAAGTGTGGTTGTGAAATACTGAGTCACAGGGGGCGGGCTGGGCGACTCAAAAGACACCACCAGGTTTGTCCCTGTGGCATAGTTTACAAAGGGAGGTGCCCTTAGTACTGCGGTCCACACCAGCGCAGCACACACACACACACATACAAAAAATAAATAAATAAATAAATAAAAAAGGGGGCGTGACTGGGCCAGTGCCTAGTCAGCCTATTAATAAATCTGGCCCTGGAAATGAGAAATTGCTTCCAGCCCTTTAAAGTGTTAGTAATGTCCAACAAATAGTTTTTTTTTGCATATAGAAGAGCTTAAAAAGCTGAGCTATATGCAAAAAAACGTATTTCTCACACCGCTATGGTTTAAGAGATACAGGCGTTTAAAGTTCGTAAAACCAGGCACACGTTTTAGACCATTCCAATGAAGGGATTCCTTGTAAGTAACGAGATTGTGGCACTTCTCAAGCACCTCCATGTCGACCGACCCGGATCTCCTGCTGATAACTTTACAGCTGTCAGTAGGAGACAGCGAACTTTAAATGCCTGTATCTCTTAAACCATAGCGGTTTGAGAAATACGTTTTTTTGCATATAGCTCAGCTTTTTAAGCTCTTCTATATGCAAAAAAAACTTTTTGTTGGACATTACTAACACTTTAATATGTCATGTGCTGGTATAGAGGGAAGCAACGTCAATAGTCGCCTACATATAGTCCTCCCTCCTTTGAAACTGGTCCAGAGCCTGCAAGATATACTGCGTGTCTTTGATGAATGAGGGCAATTGGACCACATATTTTGGAGGAAGGATATATTGGGAGAGGTTAGACGTCACTCCCTCCACATCAACAATATTGGGGCAGCCAGGGGGTTGAGTTAAAGTTTTATGTATTTTAGGAACCTGATATAAATATGGTGTTCGAGGGTATTTGATGAGTAAATATATTTTTTCATAATATACAGTACTGTGCAAAATTCTTAGGTAGATGTAAAAAAAATGCTGTAAAGTAAGAATACTTTAAAAAATAGACATGTTAATAGTTTATTTTTTAACAATTAACACAATGACAGTGATTTGAACAGAAAAAAAATCTAAATCAAATCAATATTTGGCGTGACCACCCTTTCCCTTCAAAACAAAATTAATTCTTCATGGTACACTTTCACACAGTTTTTAAGGAACTCAGAAGGTAGGTCCAAACATCTTGGAGAACTAACCACAGTTCTTCTGTGGATTTAGGCAGCCTCCGTTTGTTTCTCTCTCTCTCTCTCTCTCTCTCTCTTCATGTAATCCCAGAGAGACTCGATGATGTTGAGATCAGGGCCATACCATCACTTCCAGGACTCCTTGTTCTTCTTTATGCTGAAGATAGTTCTTAATGACTTTGGCGGTATGTTTGGGGTTGTCATCATGCTGCGGAATAAATTTGGGGCCAATCAGATGCCTCACTGATGGTATAGCATGATTGATATGTATTTGCCTGCACTTCTTTATCATTGAGAGGAGACCATTAATTCTGACCAAATCCCCAACTCCATTTGCAGAAAAGCAGCCCCAAACATGCTAGTAACCTCCACCACGCTTCACATTTGCCTGCACACACTCATTCTTGTACTGCTTTCCAACCCTTTTGCAAACAAACTGCCTTCTGCTACAGCCAAATATTTCAAATTTTGACTCATCAGACCAGGGCACCTGCTGCCATTTTTCTGCACCCCGGTTCCTGTGTTTTTGTGCATAGCTTAGTCGCTATGCCTCTTTTCTGCATCGGACATATGGCTTTTTTTGCCGCAAGTCTTCCATGAAGACCACTTCTGACCCGACTTCTCCAGACAGTAGATGGGTGTACCAGGATCACACTGTTTTCTGCCAATTCTGAGCTGATGGCAATGCTGGACATTTTCCGATTGCGAAGGGAAGTAAGCTTGATGTGTCTTTCATCTGCTGCGTTGCCTCTAGGGTATACATGTACCATTATATTATTATGTGAAATGGTAATCAATTCAAGGTCATTAAAATGTCAGCAATATGTATTGTATCAAGCAATAAAGAAAAAAAATAAGAAATAATTCGTAGTAAATATTCTCAATGCTACTACAAGAAAGTGGATTATCAAACGCACATAAAAGTGTGAATAGAGAATTCTTGCTGCAACACTACTTATATTGCGTTGCCTCTAGGGTATCATCCGCTGTCATGGGTAATTTTGTAATGAATATGTAGTTCCTAGGGAAATAATGAATGTCCATTGTACTTGATTATTATCATATAAGGTATATAGAATAATATACCTCTATATGCTGCATGGATCATTCAATATTCCTAAGTCTAAATGGATAATAAATACCCTTCATTTTGAATTAGCAAAATTGTGGATATGTATCCAAACATCAATTTCTATTTTTTTTAGAATCGAAAAAGTGATTCATAATTACAAATGGATAAAAAGTGAGACGTAATTGCAGCAGCAAAAGTCAGCCCATAGGCAAAGCATACTGTGTCAAATATACCGATAGGATCTATTTTATATATGGGCTGCCGATCTCATTCCCTTATTCAGCCCATGTGTGAATAATATATTGAGGGGAAAAATACATTCATTTTCTGCTCTTAGAAGTTTATAGATATTGACCCCTCTGATGCCCACTGATATGCGCTGTAGACCAAATATCTCCATATATTGTGCTTTGTAATTTATTTCCACTAGAAAATGTCTGCCAACACTGGTTAATTTTTTTACCCTGTGTTAGATCACTTTGTGCATTATGTATGTTAGACAGCTGTTCTTTTATTCGGACTTTAATGAAAGTTTTACCTACATAGAGTAGGTTACATGTACATCTAATAGCACATATGACAGAGGTGGTATTGCTATTTGTAAAGTGGTTAAACTTTTTCCACTTTCCAAAGAGGTCTTGGAATATTCTTAATGTTTTTTTATAAAGGGGCAAATGGTACGTTGTCCACATGCATAAGTCCCAATAGCTGGTGGTTATTTTCTTTTTTATTTTATTGCTGTAAAAACTTCTAACAAGTTTGTTTCCCAGATTAGGGCAACATCTGCAGCTCATCTTGAGTTTTTGCACTATTACTTTATTTAGATCCTCATCAGTCTGTAGGATTTTCCAATGCTTGTACAGAATGTTGCGTATTGTATCCCACCAATTGTGGTATGTTCCTGCAAACCGAATGGTTTGTTCCTGTTGTTTTTTTAATTTTTTAAAGAAGTTTGTTTCTTGGAATGCTTAAGGCTCTGTTTCTTGCTTTCCTAATTAAACTTTTATAATGGCCTCTGTTCGCTAAAGTGAGAAAAATTACTCGGAGAAATTCTCCAGTGGGTACTGACTTTATCACAGATTTAGGATACTATTTGTTGCTGTAGGTTTCCTGTAAAGATCAGTATGTAGGAATCCATCAATACCTTTGCAGAAAGAAAAAGAAGAAAGAAGGACGCCCAATAGTTTAATATTGTCCATTGAAGAAATGTATAAAGAACAATGTTGGGTACTCACAATTGGAGTGGTCAGCTACAGTGTGTCAGTCTCCCTTGGGCTATCCTGTGCTTCCTTACCTCTGTATGGCCGCCGGCCGGCATGGCTGGCATGGTCACTTAGGCAAATAAACACACGACACAGTACATGTGAATTTATCCAGTTTATTGAAGCAAATAATTATAAAAATAATACTAGGAGTGAACACTTCCTAAACCATGGGGGAGACAGGCGTAAGGACAGTGTCTAGTCCACTACCCAGGAGCTGAAACTGAACTGAAATCAGTACAGTAGATAAAAAGTGTATAGGACCAGACTTGGTTCTAACCAACAGATATTAACCTGGAACGCCAGGAATCCGTAAAGGAGTGTACCCAGACAACCTCCAGAGAGGGATGTCAGACAGTAGTTTGGGCAACTATAATCAGACCGGAGACTATCAGAAATGCAGTTACAATAGCGCAGTGTAGAGGCAACAGAGCAAGTGTTAGGCAGAGGCAGCGAGGAATAGTATATGGTAGTGTAGCCAAGAGGCAACAGAGCAAGAGATAACAGGCAACACTACCAACCTGGAGGTAATAGGAACACACAGTGCGGAGGCAACTTGCAACACTACCAGCAAGGTAGCAGTTGCACCAGATAGGTAGAGCAAGCCCTCTCCTATAACCAACAAGTGGTAGTCAGACAGGAGCGGGGAGTAGCACGGAGCGTAAGTCAGACAAGCCACAGTCAGGAACCGGATCAGGTAGTCAGCCACAGCCTAAATCAACACAGAGCTGGTAGTCGGACAAGCCAGAGATATACACGGATCAGATAGTCAGACAGAGCCACTGGTCAAAACCGGAGAGGGTAGTCAGACAAGCCAAGGATCAAGCACCAGAAGAAATCGGAAGCCAAGCAAGGGTCAAATGAGCAACACTGGAATACACACAAACACCACTAAAGGGCGATTAAGCCCAGTTTGCGGGCAGATTATAAGCCCGCCGCCGGAAGGCGGAGCTCAATCGGCCACCCAGACAGGAAGCTACAAAATGGCGAGCACAACGTCAGAGACGAGCACCCGCAGATACCGGCAGAACAGAGGATGCAGGTCCACTCACAAACCACCGGATCAGAATGCAGGCAAGCAAATCACGGGTACCGTGACAGTACCCACCCCTTAATGACCTCCTCCCCACAGAGGAGGACCAGGCTTGAGGGGAAAATGAGCATGGAATCTGTGGAGCAACACTGCAGCGTGAATATTGCCACTGGGTACCCAGGAACGCTCTCCGTACCCCTTCCAGTGTACCAAGTATTGAAGGTGTCCTCTGACTCTGCGAGAGTCCAAAATGGTCTGTACTTCATACACCTCCTGGCTATTGGCTTGAACAGGTCCAGGTAGAACCGGTACGGAAGTCAGAGATGCGCGCCCGCAGATAGCGGCAGAACAGCAGATGCAGCTCCACTCCCAAACCACCAGATCGGAATGCAGGCAAGCAAATCACGGGCACCGTGATAATGGCCTCCAGCCACTTCCTCATTGCTACATCAGGTAACAGGCACTAGCACGGACTCCTGTTTATGGGCCTATTCTGGGTGGCCTAATTGGGTCCTGCCTCCTTCTGCTCTTTTATAAACCTCCCTGGGCCTGAGAGTCATTGCCCTTACGTCGTGTTTCTGCTGTTGTGTCTTGTGCTCCATTGTGATGCGTGCCTTATCTGAGAATCTGCTCCGTGCATGACCCTGGCTTGTCTGACTACCCACAGTTCTGACCTGTGGCTCTGACTGACTAACTCGTTCCGTGTACGACCCCGGCTTGTCTGACCAGTGGCCTGGCTACTACCCGCTCAGTGTAGCCTCCATTTGCCTTCCCTGCTGGCCTGGTTACTTTGGCTCCTTGTAGTCCTCAGTTTGCCTGACCAGTGGCCCTGGCTTCTACTCGCTCAGCATAGTCTCCGGTTGCCTGACCAGTGGCCCTGGCTTCTACTCGCTCAGCATAGTCTCCGGTTGCCTGACCAGTGGCCTGGTTACTCTTGCTTCATGTAGTCCCCGGCTTGTCTTACCTGTGACTCTGGCTGCCTACTCACTCCCTCACTACCTGCTTGCCTTACCTGTAGTCACGGTGCCTCCTGGCTGTGGTCTGCTTTCGCTCTCTGTTGCCTCTGTTCGCACACCAAGTGGCAGGCACGTGCACACATAGACACCAAGGCGGGCTTGAGCACCTGCCCTTTTTGTCCAAAGTGCCCTTTTAACAAAAAAAAAAAAAAAATTAATCAGTCCGATTTTATCGAAGTGCCCTTTTTTTCATTTGAGCCCCTGCCCCCCACAATGTCTGTGCACGTCCCTGCCAAGTGGTGACTCACACATATTCTACCATTCTCTGTTGTCCCACTTGAGCCGCCTCCCTAGTCTCAAGATCTTGAGTAGTGCAGTGTACAGCACAGTGTGCAGCTCCAGAGGGACCTTGGGTCCTAATCGCTTGTTGTGTGTGCTATATTATTATTGCTGTACATTATAAATAAAGATGGTTATATTTTATATGACTGTGTCTGTCCTTTGCCTGCATACCGTGACAAAGTGTCAGCTGACTCTTGCACATTCTGAGAGATAAGGCCTGTCTCCACTCAGATAACATACAAACAGGATATTCAAACAGCTCCACTTGTCAAAAATATTGAAATTTAATATAAAAATATATTTCAAATTACAATTAAAGCAAAGATGTAACCCTATAGTACAGGAACAGGTTGGCATAGATGGGCGCAGGTTTTGGCGTTAGATATGATTCTCAACTATGAAGTAATTGTGTGTCAGTATGTAACTTAACAATGTCACGGCACCAGTACAAACGAGACAGTACAGAGATACAGTTAGTGAACACCACTTTTATTTAACAATAGAGCAAGTATGATAGCAAACAAATCCCCAATAAGGTCCTCAGGTATACAGGTGTCAGAGCTAGAGAGCAATTTCCACAAAGACAGGAATGCTACTCGGGAACAGACCCTGATAATCTGGATGCCAACAGAACCCCAACAAACGGTCATACTCGCCTAAGGTCAAACTGAAGAAGTTAGTCAGCCAGAGCCACAGGTCAGCACTAGTATCGATAGTCAGATGATGCCAGGGGTCAAGCACGGAGTGGGTAGTCAGCCAGAGCCACAGGCCTGCACCAGAATGGATAGTCAGACTTAGCCAGGGGTCATACACAAATCGGGTAGATAGCCAGAGCCACAGGTCAGTAGCAGAGTGGGTAGTCAGACTTTTGTGACGTCACTGAAGGAATTCCCCCAGCCCATTGAACCAGCCGCTCACAGAACGGAACGGAAGCAGCCGGCACTCCACCACCGGCTGCCAGGTATGCATACAGCGCTGACAAACAGTTTGATCAGGAATCCCTTAAGCTCTCAGTCTTGGTGATTTAGTTATCAAGGAAATATTGCACTGCCTGAATCCACTTCTCATGATGTATTTAGGTGTAAAGTGACTCGACATCACAACTGACTAGGACCACGGATTCTTCAACTGGTAGTTTATCTAGTTTCAGAAGCAAATCTGTAGTATCCCTTATATATGCGGGTAGTTGTGTAACATACTTTCTCAGTTTGTGGTCAAGAAATTGAGATACTTTCACACACACACACACACACACACACACACACACACACACACACACACACACACACACACACACACACACACACACACACACACACACACTTACTTCCTATGCTAGACATAATGGGTCAGTCTGATGGTTTTGATTTGTTTTTATGTATCTTGGGAAGCAGATATAAAGTTGGGATGACTGGGTTTGTTACTTCCAAGAACCTTTTGTCCCTTTTGGGTATAACTCCATTGCTAAAAGTCTCATCTCTTATTTAAGCATAGACGGATAGATAATATTTAGTTGGATCAGATAATAATCTTTTACAACATTCTTTTTGATAATCCACTTTCTTGTAGGAGCATTGAGGATATTTACTACAAATTATTTCTATTTTTTTTTTTTTTTTTTTTTTTTTTTTTTATACAATACATATTGCTGACATGTTAATGACCTTGAGTTTATTACCATTTCGGCATGTATCCATTTTCACATAATAATAATACTGCACTTGTATAGTTTTCTCTTTGACTGGTGTCAATCATAAATAGAAACCAATCTGTGATCAGTAACTCATTTTCAGGTGGAGACTGATTGGGTTTAAAACTGATCAGTTCGGCCCTGCTTCCGTATCCTTTTAAAAAGACGTGAAGGTGAAACTTGTGTCAGCATACTGGACGTTCATGCTGTCATGTCTATATAGTTTGTTACTATCCTCCTAACATCAGATGACTAAAAGCCTGTATGATCACGTGCCAGTGGTGTCCATTACAAAATTATATTTGCTGTCTAGACCACTTGCACTCAACCAGCTTTTTTCTCTTACAGTGAATACTTTTTGAGGCTATCGATCTCTGAACTATGGGATCGTAGTGGGTGGCTGATTAATACTTAGCACTTGAACATACTGCATGACCAAAACACTTTATGAATGTCTACAGGGCCGAATTTACATCTCAGGCGCCCCTAGTCACAACATCCGCCGGTGCCCCTAGCCCTGCCTTTGCCCCACCCTGTGCCACTCCTCTCCATTAGCCACACCCTGCCATTAACCACACCTTCCTGTGGCAACACCTATTTTTAGATTTTGATACCACAGAGGTTACAATTTAGACTGAGTTATGCTAGTAACACCACAGAGCTTACAATTGAAGCAGAACTACACTAACAATAACATAGATGTTACAATTGAAATGGAGCTACACAAGTGATACCACAGTGATTGCAGTTGAAATGGAGCTACAATACTGGTGTGGCTCCATTTCAATGGTAAGCTCTGTGGTATCACTTTTGTGGCTCCAGTTCGGTTGTAAACTGCCTTATATCACTATATATCATTTATGTAGCCCCATATAAAGTTTGAGCTGTGCTATAAATTATAACTTAGATTGTTCAATTCATTTGTAAGGTCTGTGGTATAACTATCCCTCCACAACACTTTGTCCCCCTGCACCTTTAGAGAGGAGAGGATCATGCTTGAATTTGCCACCCGCTTCATTGCTGGTCTTTCAGGACCTAGCAGGTGAGTGTGCAGTAGCACTTTTACATCCAGATGTCACTTCCTGTTATACAACTGGAACACAGGACCTTACAGGTCCTGAAAACCAGTAGATCAAGCAGGCGGAAAATTCAAACACGCCCCACCACACTAGGAACATAGGCTTTGTCGGGCAGCCCGATTAAGCTCCAAGCTGGCTCCCCAATTGACAGGTTTAAAGGGAAGTCAGCAAATTTACTGCCATGACCACACAGAAACCATCAGCATCTAACTATTGAGAGACACTCAGAGGTTAAACCATTTTAAATGGGGGTCAGGACACATCATAAGCAACATATGACCTTATGCATTAAGACATGGAGCAATTTTGGGGCAATGAGACCTCTTTATCATTCAGGCAGTTAAAGGACTCATTTAACATCATGTTTGTTGGATTGCTCCAGAATTTCTTCTTAGGAGAGAAACATATATACCCAAAACTCCCGTTGACTTGCAGTGTGGTAGAGAACCAATCTAGCTTTCAAGGGTTTAAGAGTCCCATTAAATGAACTGGAATTTGTATTTGTTCCATTTGGTACAGCTAAATTGTCCCAGAATTGCTCCAATACTCTGTGCATATGGTCCATAATTTACTAACATTTCAGTACAATTCTTTGGTGCTGTTCTAGATGTCCCACTTTAACCCCATGGGACTTATTTATCAGCCATGGGGAAGTTGGATTGCCCCAGCATTGCTGCACTTTGCACTGATACATAACACCCCCTTGATTTAAATAGTGCTTTTAATCCTTTAAATGTTGTAGATACATTTCTAGCAGTCAAAGGGTTAACAGGCCCATTTAAATCAATTGGTACTGTAGAAGTATTGATTTTTGACCCAGAGAGAAGATTGTTTGCTCTATAACTGCAACACTTTGACAACTTGTACAATGTGAGATGGACATGGATGGGGGAGACAGGAGAGCAGTTGCGGAACAAAGTAATAATATGCAAAGTTGGGCAATAGAAGGGAACATGGAGAAAAATGGAGAAAACAGGCACTCGGAGAAATGGAGGCACAAGGGGAGACATCAGATCAGAGAGTTAACCCTTTGAGTGCTAGTTATCCAACACATTGGATATCTCTCTTGCACTCAAATGGTTAAATGGGGAGGGCAAAAGAGAGACAGCAGAGCAGGCCATAGGGAGTAAACTCTAGCACAATGAGGATATCCAAGGCAAAGTTTGACACGTGGATAGTAAAGGGCATGGGAGGAGGGAACAGGGTAGAAGTGTACATATACACATGATAATATATACGATTTAGAGAAAAGTTTAATACATACTTCAGACTGCGAGAGAGGAGCAGCTAAGTTAAAACAAGGCACAAGCATGGGATGTCCGGACATAATGTCACTTAAGGAGGCTCCTCCTACTGGGATTCATGGCAACAGCATTGACCAATCAAGGGGTAGCACATGTAAACATGAATTAAGGATTCCCGGGCTGCTCTGCACAGCAGCATGTGTGGTTTTCATGCTGCTCCCTGGACGACACACCAGCCAATCCAGGGAGGCAGCCTCTGATATCCTCATGAACCTTTTGAGTGCCGAAGGGGGTGCGCAATGCATTGCGTAGCCCTCTAGCATTCAAAGGGTTTAAAGGTTTGTGAATGCAAGGAGGTAGGGCTCTGGAGTCTGGACTCAGCAAGTCACCACTGAATAGGCAGCTGAGCTTAGCTTGTAACATCCACGAAAGGCCTGGCTGCCTGTTCCTAGTCTCACACTGATCAACTGTGGATCCGATAGCAAGTCTCACATGCAGTGGAGCAATCTGTCAGTGCCACTGACAGCAGTCCTGCTCCCTGACATGGTTGGGGGGGCGGGGCCTTGGTCCATGATGACCGAATGCCCAACCACTCAGTCAGTCATGTGACATCACTGAAGCCTTCCAAGTTCAACCCAGCCGCAACACAGCAACGAAACAGAGAGTTGCGGCTGGGGACTGGGAGAAGGCACTCCGGAACCAAATGTGAGTGTGAAATACTGAGTCACAGGGGGTAGGGATGGGCAACACAAAAGACACCACCAGGTTTCAGTCACTGTGGCAGAATTTGCAAAGGGTGGTACCCTTTGTACTGCGGTCCGCACCAGAGCAGCACACACACTAAAAAATTTTAATAAAATTTAAAAAAAGGGGGCGTAACTGGGCCACTGCCAGGCACACTTGGAAATTGGGCACCGTTGGCCAGTGCCTAATCGACCTATTGATATGTCTGACTTATAATCACGGTCATTCAATTGTACATGTTTGCTTACAAACACTTATACTAAGACATTGCAAACTACGAATTATCCAATTGATGAGTAGAGTAATACTTAAAAAAATCTACTAGAAATCTACATAGAAATTTGAATACACCACACAAATTAGGTTTCAGTATCTGCCTGGCATTATAATGAAGCATGTGGAATATGATCATTTAACCCCAAGTAATTCTTTCTAAATATCCTCAAACAGTACTGTATGGTGTCTATTTGCTGGTACCTAAGACTTCAAGGATCTAGGCTATAGACCTAAAGGATAGTAACTATTCTTGTTTTTAATTTGCCTGCCATTTTAAAGGGATAGTAATACTTCGTTTTATCTTTATTTTATTTTGTAGGCATTAAAAAAACACGAAGAACGATATAAGTCTTATCTCTCAAACCTTTATGGTTTAAGGGATATTCACAAACAAAGTATCCCCCGCCCCTGTTCAACCAGATCAGAAGGGAGGTGCCCAGGTAGATTGCAGAGAGGGACAATCTTCAATTAAGATGAGGGAAAAAGCTGAAAAACTTGTCAAGGGGGGAAGTGCTTTCATTGTTTTCATACAAAGAAGAATGTCCCCTTCTGTTATCGTTCTGGTCTTACAACCAGATTCGCATCTGAGAAGAGATGGCTTACACTAGGAAAAAGGGGCGGGAGGGGAAACTTTGCTTGTGAATATCTCTTAAACCATAAAGGTTTGAGAGATAAGACATATCGTTCTTCATGTTTTTTTCATGCCTACAAAATTAAATAAAGATAAAACGAAGTATTACTATCCCTTTAATTTAGTTCAATAAAGGTTAGATTTTATTTTTTAATTTTCTCAATCAGTATTATTGTCAGTCTCTACTGTGTCATACTCGCTACTAGTGAGTGTGACAGATACCCGTGCTCAGACTGAGTAGCTCCGCCAAACTGTGCTTCCTTAGCCCAGGACAACACTCAGGAACTCCACCAGCCAGGAACCAGAATCATAGCTCCAGTCAATAGGCAAGACTCCATGCAGGGTAAAAGCACTCTGGATTCAGCCATCTGAACTCCCAGCACCAGGCAACACCAGTGTAGGAGTAGTACAAGAACTGATTTATTGTAGAACACACAGCGTTTTATATGTAAACATAATGAGTTATCCACACATATTAGAATACAATAGGATACAGGTTACTGCAAACCACCTATGGGAAGACAAAGGGGTCGGTGGTGGAGGGGCACATAATACAAAGAGGCACAATGGAAACAATACACAAGTTATACAATGGGAGCCTCAACAGAGGGAACAAAGAGGACTATAAAAGTCATTTCATCTTGATTACAAGTCATTTCATCTTGATTACATCACACATAATCACATCAACCACATAATTAAATGACCACACCAGACATGAGCATAATAATACTATGCCCTGTTCCTATGACAGCCCCCTAAAGCTGCATAGTCTGTAGGAAGGAGGCTGGACCCTCCAGGAGCCTAGGGCATGGAGGCTTCTGTGACATTTCTCCCCCTTCGGAGGAAGACTTATACAGGAGATGAACCCAGTCGGGTTTACTCCGAAGTTAGTCAGTACATCCAGCCTCCCACTGCCAGCCCCAAATCGGTACCCCAAACACTTTGTCCATGAAAGTAGGCTGTGCAGACCTATTCCCGTGACAGGGCAAGGGAAGCCGCTGGAGAAGACGGTGGTCCCACTCTCCAGGGCAGGCACAACAGAGATGCTGATGAGCACCTTTGTCCCCATCACCAGGGCAGGGGTGTCACAGTTTTGAAGAACACTCAGACAAGTACTTGTAAGGTTAAAATGAACTTTATTGAAAATAAAGCAACAATCAATAAAGAATACTTTCCCAACCCACACAGGCGCAGATGGAGACAGTACAAGTACTTCCCACAACTTCACAGGTCAGCTAGGAACAGTATATCGACACAACACACCAGACAGACAGCAGGGACCCTAGAACGCTAGGGTAAGGTGGAGGCAGCGACCTGCTGGTAGGGTCAACATGAGCCCTAGAACGCTAGGGTTGTAAGGAGGTACAAGACCCACGGATACTGGCAGCTAGGACCCTAGAACGCTAGGGTTGTAAGGAGGCACAACACCCATGGATACTGGCAGCAAGAACCCTAGTACACTAGGGTAGATAGGAGGCAACTGGCCCACTGATATGGCAGCAGTGACCCTAGAACGCTAGGGTAAGATGGAGGCAACAGACCATGGAAGGCAACGGGTGTCCAGTAGTACGGATATGTACAGGAGACGGACCACCACACTACAGCTGGCTCTAGAGCCCTTAGGCCACAGCGGTATGGAGTGGCATGGCGAGATAGTGAACCAGCCCTAGAACTCTAGGGTGATAGCGAGGTACAAAAGGGGTGGTAATGCGCCCGGTGGATATGCCTATAACTCTCAACCAGATGTGAGCACAGCCAGTGACAGTGGTTAAACCGGACACGTGAGCAATGTGAACGAGTAACTCAGCTTGACTGTTGACCGCACGGAAACACGTATGTGCAACCGCCACAGGGGCGGTGGGAGCCAGAACGTTACGGCAACAGAAGCGGGTGCTCAGCCATTAGTCAGCAACGTAAGTGGGTCCTCAGCCAGTCCGGTCAGCAACAGATGTGGGTTCTCGTCCAGTCAGCAACTTAAGCAGGTTCTCAGCCAGTTCAGTCAGCAACAGATGCGGGTTCTCAGCCAGTCCAGTCAGCAACGGATGTGGGTTCTCAGCCAGTCCAGTCAGCAACAGATGTGGCAGTAGTACAGGATACACAGGAGCGTCGTCAGGCAGGCCAGGTCATACACGAACAGAGAAACAGCAGTAACTTGAGCTAGGTTCAGGTACACCACGAAAGGGCGCCTGAATAGCAACATGACAGGGTATAAAAGGGCTGGCACTGGGTGGAATCAGGTCCAGGGACCAATAAGAATCCAGCATCGGAAACAAGGAAGTAGTAATGTCGCCACACAGCAACCAGGATCACAGGCACTGTGATAAGGGGTGACAGGTGCTGGGGAGGACTTCAGTCCCACTCCCCAGTGCAGGGGCAACAGAGCTGCTGGAGAGGACAGTGGTCCCACTTTCCAGGGCAGGGATGACAGAGCTGCTGGGGAGGATGTTGGTCCCAATTCCCAGGGCAGGGGCAAGAGAGTTGCTTTCCAGGCTTGCTGCCAGGTGGTCAAAGTACAAGCCTCCAGAGTGGTGAATCCTCAAGGAAGGAGGAAGTCAAGCAGCCCAGATCATTGCCCAGTAAAACTTCTGATAGTAGGTTCTGCATCACCCCTACCTCCACATCTCAGGCCTCCCCCCACCCAGTCCAGATGGACCTGGGCCATAGGGATCCACAGCACAGTGCCTCCAGCCAGCTGGAAAGCTACAGATTGCCCAGTCTGTTCTGCTGGAGTGACTAGTTGGGGTTGAACCAGGGTGATGGTGGCCCCGCTATTCCTGAGACCCTGTGCTGGGGGGCCCTTGACCCATACCACCTGATGATGGTAAAGACTGTTGTCGGCAGTGAAGGCTTGAACAGAGTCCATTTCCTGTAGCACCCCAAAATCCTCTTCACCCCATCTGCTGGCTGTAAAGAAGGTCTGTGCTTCCAGGCAAGGGGCAGCTGCTCGGGAAGGTCCAATTATAACAAACAGGTGCTAATGATCATCAATTTAATATGTGTGTTGAAACAATCATTAACTGAAACAGAAACCACAGTGGAGGAGGAATAAAACTGGGTGAGGAACAGCCAAACTCGGTTAACAAGGTGAGGTTTCTGAACACTGTTTAATGTCAAAAGTCATACACCATATGGCAAGACGGAGCACAGCAACAAGAAACAAAGTAGTTATTCTGCATCAGCAAGGTCTCTCCCAGGCAGAAATTTCAAGGCAGACAGGTGTTTCCAGATGTGCTGTCCAAGCTCTTTTGAAGAAGCACAAAGAAACAGGCAACGTTGAGGACCACAGACACAGTAGTCGGCCAAGGAAACTTAGTATAGCAGAAGAAAGACACATCATTCTTACTTCCCTTCATAATCGGAAGATGTCCAGCAGCGCCATCAGCTCAGAATTGGCAGAAAACAGTATGATCCTGGTACATCCATATGTCCAATGTCTGGTCAGAAGTGGTCTTCATAGAAGACTTGCAGCCAAAAAACCATACCTCCAATGTGGAAAATAGGCCAAGCAACTCAACTATGCGTGAAAACACCGTAACTGGGGTGCAGAAAAATGACAGCAGGTGTTCTGGACTGATGAGTAAAAATTTGACATATTTGGCTGTAGCAGAAGGCAGTTTGTCTGCCGAAGGGCTGGGAAGCGGTACAAGAATGAGTGTATGCAGGCAGCATGGTGGAGGTTACTTGCAAGTTTGGGGCTGCATTTCTGCAAATGGAGTTGGGTATTTGGTCAGAATGAATGGTCTCCTCCATGCTGAGAAGTACAGGCAGATTCTTTCTTATCCATCATGCAGTACCATCAGGGAGGCATATGATTTGCTTCAAATGTATTCTGCAGCAGGACAATGGCCCCAAACAAACCGCAAAAGTTATTAAGAACTATCTTCAGCGTAAGGAAGAACAATGAGTCCTGGAAGTGATGGTATGACCCCACAGAGCCCTGATATCAACATCGAGTCTGTCTAGAATTACAAGAAGAGCGAGAAGCAACTGAGGCTGCCTAAATCCACAGAGGAACTGTGGTTAGTTCTCCAAGATGTTTGGAACAACCTACCTGTCAAGGTCCTTAACAAACTATGTGTCTACCTAGAAGACTTTATGCTGCTTTGAAGTCAAAGGGTGGTCACACCAACTATTGCTTTGATTTAGATTATTCTTCTGTTCACTCACTATCATTTTGTTAACAGATAAATATAAACTATTAACATGTCTATTTTTGAAAGCATTCTTACTTTACAACATTTTCCCCACCTTCCTAAGACTTTTGTACAGTACTATACATTAGCACTGTACATTGTAGGGCTGTTGAGTAAAATAAGGCTACACCCACTGCTTAGAGATTCATATTTCCAGAGTTGTCACAGTTTAAACCGTGTTTTTGTTTTTTCGTTCACACTAACAGTGCCCTCTAATGGTCAAATTCCAGTTTAGTTACACAGTTATATAGTAATTTAGGTTGTGTCCATCAAGTTCAACCCTTTTTCTATTCCTGTTTACCGTTATTCTGTTACATTATATTTGAGAAGAAGTAAATGGTATAGAATTCAATATAAGCTGCTGTCAGAACTTTCAGGAAGTAATAGTAATAGTAAATTCACTCCCCAATTATTTGAACTGTTATAACTTTAGAAAAAAACAATTGACAGCTGTGAGAGTCCCCTTGTGTTAGAGGAAAAGCTCTATAATATGTTTTCATTACAAAGAAAAATTACTGCTCCTTTAACCACTTAAGGACTGGCTGCGCACGCATGGTGCAGTCACTTAAGGTCCAGGGACCTTTTTTTTTTTTTCTTCTTCGGAATCGGATTCCGGACTCGCCGAACTGCGTGCAGCTGCGCGGGTAGCCCGGAATTCCATGACGGTCCAGGACCGTCATGGGTCCTTAAGGGGTTAATATTATTTAATTAGATGTAAGGTGAGGACACAGCAAGAGCTGATTTGTTCCTGCAAAAAATTGAGTAAAACTGAGGAAATTACTTGGGGAAGGTCTTAAAGGGAAGTTAAACTCTTGGAATCTGTTGCTCTTAATTTGTTTAAAGCATTATCTAGGTAGCTTCATATAACAGGTATATATAAATATATATATAGTTGAATGCCTGGGTGCAGTCAGTGTAGCCAGCATAAACCGAAAAGTAGATCACAGCAGCACACACAGGACATGATGAAACAAAGTTTAAGATTTATTGTCCATATATTTTACTCATGAGCATCCAATATCTGACCCACATCTGACGAAATGAGGCCTGTGCAGACTAATTAAGCCCCATACCTGACATAGCTATACATTTACATTGATGGGTACCATAACAGACCCCAGTACAGGATACAGTATTGACTATTTAAAGATTGACACAAGATGTGGCTATACTCCTATGCTATATTTTCTCTCATTTGATCACCACAACTGTCATATTAGAGACTTGGGTATTAATATGCTCATTTCATATTTATATTCAACTTGTATTTTTAAGCCTTTGATTGCCCCACTTACTTTGATCTCATTCTCCTACATGACAGCCCATGGCTGACTTCATAGCCTTCTTGACTTGGGGGCTAACCTTTGGCTGCCTTTGATTTTGGCTTGTGATTCTATTTTCAACTTCAGTTTTTGTTTTCCATGTACCCTATGTGATGCTCACTAAGCTTTACCATTATTAGTTAGCCTGTCTCACTGGCTGATCTGCAATATGCACTGATGTCCCACGGCCACGCTGATGAGCCTCTTGGGTATTGTTCCCCTTAATTATTCATGCTGCACATGTAATTTACTACCTATATGCTATGCGCTCCGTCACCTTTTGACACAAACACGGTAGCAGGCACTCTCTGAGATGCTGCATTGAACCCACTTATCAGTGCAGACACCACTCCGATGTGGCATCTGAGTCAGAGCCCATCTTTGATAAAATACTGGTCCCCTCTATTTCATTGTGAGACTGACCGGCTTCTACGCATCTGGACACTACACATCGCAACGCAGAGTCTCTGTTGTAGACACTTGGCGTCTGCATTACCATATCTCTATTAGTTCTAGTTCCATATTATATTTACGTCCTAGTTTTTTGATACATTGTATCAACATATGTGTGTCAGCTCTTTAGCATTACTGTTCGGTATCAAGCTTTATTGTAATATGTTATATATTTGCACATTACTGATATTCAGTTTGGATCACATTCTCTGCTTTGACTCTTTGTTATGGATTTATTTCCACAGTGTTACAGTTGATTGTTTTTTACTGTATGTTTGTCACCTCATTTCACCCGATGGTGACTGGCTTCGCCCATGGCAATGACATCACCATCGGTTTGAACACCAGATGTAGAGCCAAATTCACTCACAGGGGGGTTTTTAAGGGACACTATGAGCAGTTTGTTTTGTTGTCTTGAGGAAGGCCAGTGAGTGTGGCTGGAACGTTGACAATGAATCTTTAAATTTGTTTCATCAAAAAGACAATAAATCTTAAACTTTGTTTCATCAAGTCCTGTTTGTGCTGCTGTGATCTTTTTATACACTAGCAAAAGGGGCGTGGCATTGCCCATGGGGATTAAGTCCTTTGGATGCTTCAGGTGTATTCATCTCATTGATTGACAATGGCTTGTGTAAGTTTGCCGTTGTGAAAGAGTTAAGTCTTTGAGAGCTAAAGATGTATCCCTTCAGTGGAATGTGTTGGATACCTCTCTGGCACTGACTGGGTTTAAAGAAAGCAAAGAAAATGTGCAATGTGTTGGTTTCCTTCAGTGCCAAAGAGGTATCCAACACATTCTACTGCATGGATACATCTTTGGCTCTGAAACACTTACATTTTTCACTGCTTCAGATGTACCCAAAGCATTGTGAATTAAGGCCTTCAATACCCCTCAAGCACTCAAAGGACTTAACCCCCACAGGCAACGGCGTGCCCCTTTTGCATGTGTGATAGATATATATATAAAATAAAATGTATCAAGCACATATGATTTAGTACAGACAGACACAGGTAGGTAGATGTGTATGTACATTGAATACATATGCTCTAGTACAGACACTAGTAGGGTTGTGTGTGTGTCTGCTGGGTAGGAAGGTAGCTGTGTATGTGACTAGGGAGGTGGGTAGATAAGTGTGCATGTAGGTAGGTATGTATGTCTTTAGGTAGGTGTGTAGGTAGTTAACACTATACATACACAGCAGTATGATGCGATCTCCTCAATCTGTCTCTCCGATCTCCCCAGTCTGTGTGTGTGTCACATCTCCCCAGTCTGTGTGTGTGTCACATCTCCCCAGTGTGTGTGTGTGTGTGTCACATCTCCCCAGTGTGTGTGTGTGTGTCTCACATCTCCCCAGTGTGTGTGTGTGTGTGTGTCTCACATCTCCCCAGTGTGTGTGTGTGTGTGTGTGTGTGTGTCTCACATCTCCCCAGTGTGTGTGTGTGTCACATCTCCCCAGTATGTGTGTGTGTGTGTGTGTGTGTCACATCTCCCCAGTGTGTGTGTGTGTGTGTTTGTGTCACATCTCCCCAGTATGTGTGTGTGTGTGTGTCACATCTCCCCAGTGTAAGGCTCCCCCTGAACTGTGTCTTCCTGCAGGTCACATCCACCTGTCCTTTGCTTTGTGATGTTATGCTTTGTGCTCTCCGGTTCCCTTTGTATCTCCTCATTGGGACATATATGACATATACAGTGTAAAAGTCTTTATGTATGAACTAGTTGAACAGCCCGTTACACGGGCCACAGTGCCACTGCCACCCGTGCCCGCACCACGACTGATACAGAGCTGGACGCGCCTTCGGAGCAGCAGTGTGTACTGCGCATGTCGCGGCGTTACACACGATTTAGCAAATTATTATATAGGATGAGGTGATCCAGACGGAACGGGAGTGTGGGTCTCCTTAACATCTCAGAGCATTGCAATATACATAATGAAGGGCACGCTGAGCTAGGGCCAAGGATTCCCTGCCCCCTTGGGCATGTAGCACACTGTACCTCAGTTGAAGCCAGTGTTAGTCAAGCTAAAAATGCAGCTGGTTCATGGCAGGCGAATTAAAGCATTTAAAGACATGGATTTTGTCACTGCTGGAGGTTCTTGGGGTGCTGGTGGAGCGGATTGCTCCTCTGGCAGTCTGGGTTCTCTGGGGGGGTGGCGTAGGGAACCGGATGGTATGTTTATACATTCCTGTTTACTATGCATGTTACTGTATGTTTGTTGGTGGGCGGGTCGCTGTTATGTAGGGGGGCTGGGGGGGGATGGTGTGGGAGAGAGCCACCAGGGCACTGATGTACGTGGGGGGACCTGATCTCCTGGTCCCTGCTCATGCGACGATGGTTCCGGCTTCTGCTGTGTGGCCTTTCGGGGCAGCCTTCCCGTGGTTCCCTTTCCTCGCTCTCCTTAAAGTTTGTAGATCTAACTCTCTATGACATGTACCCAACCTGGAACTGCACGGAAGGATAGCTGGTGTCTGGCACCTACCCCGAAGGGTTAACACACTCAGACCCGACTCAACTGCACAATAGGTGAACTGCCTGAGGTGCCCAGAGAACCCAACTTCAGCGTGAATGGCAGGAAATGGTCCAGCAGATAGTGGTGCACGGATGGAAGTAACACTGTAACGGTTATTAGGACACTCAGACCGGTAGGTAAAATGAAACAGCGTTTATTGAATGAAAATAAGTGCAAATAATCGCCCTCTACAGGTGACAGCAGCAATTGCAAAGTGAATACAATAGTACACAGAGGTTCACTATACTGTATAGAAGGCACACTCTAAACGGTACAGATAATAGCGAGCTGGACTCTAAAGTGTAAAAGAGAACAATCAGTCCATCTCAGCTGTGGGGTTTGGCACGCCCAAATGGTGTAGTGATGTACTGAGAATATGTGCACAACACAGAGTTCATGCGATGGAGGATAGTAGGTGTTCAGTGACCAGCATAAGCTTAGCAGAACAGTGACCCAATATAGCCCCCGCGGGCATACCCAATGAGACAACTGATACTGCAAGTGCGAGAGTATGTAGCCCCCACGGGCTTAATCTGAGAATAGCCTGAGATGCAAAGCTTGCGTTTAGCCCCCACGGGCGTATAACTGGAGACCAAAGTGAGCACAAAATGAGCCAATAGCCCCCACGGGCGTAGACCTTCGGAGCCTGCAAGAGCTTGGAGCCTAACCTTGCTTTCTCTCAGAACCAATAGCCGCAATGGATACCTCCGGTAATCAACGTAATACCGAGAGCCTACGGCGCCCAACCGGACCGACAAGACTTGACTACTCTGCAGTTGTATATATGAGTCGCCGTCCACGCTAGCGGCCAACTCAGCAGACGTAGACCAATAAGGTAAAGGTTCTATGACTGGAATGGAGACTCGGCAAGAGAGAGGCGGCACTGCAAGGGTTAAGGAGTACGTTTAAATCTCCAAGGCTCGGTATGGTAACTAAGCTCTGCAAGCGTATGGAGGCTCGGTACAAGGAGCACAGCTCTGCAAGTCAGCAAGGAACTCTGCACTGGAGAAGGGTTACACCGGAGTGTAATGGTCACACTGCGTCAGTACTCGGCACAGCAGGAGTCAGAATGTCGCGGTGGCGACAACAGGCAAACACAGGTCGCTGGAACAGGCCGTAGTCGATCACGAAGCAGGAAGTCAGCCAGGCCGGGTCGTAGCACGTAGGAGGTTCTCAGACAAGCCGGGTCAAACACGATCAGGAACACTGGAGCGTAGTCAGGACAGGCCAAAGTCGGTAGACAGGAATCCGGATACAGGAACACAGCAACAGCAAGACTGGCTCAGAAACACCACGAAAGGGCATCTGACAGATGTGATGGTCAGGTATAAAAAGGTCACCAGGGGGCGGGCCAAACCAACTCAGCAAATCAGAGTATGCCACAGACGAGAGTGACAGGAAGATCACAGGCACTGTGATAAACACACCAGCAATGTCACCTGGGCGACACCAATTACAACGGAGACTAGACTGCAGAGAGAGACTGTCCGGAGACAGAGAGGATCCTGGAACAACCTCAACTGGAGGCCGGATAAGGCGTAGCAGGAGGGATACTCAACCACAGGAGCCCAGCTGGGCCGGGTCGATACATAGAGCAGGAACGTCAGCCAATCCGAGTCTGTACACAGAGCAGGAACGTCAGCCAATCCGAGTCTGTACACAGAGCAGGAACGTCAGCCAATCCGAGTCTGTACACAGAGCAGGAACAAGATGCAGAGTCGTCTGGCAGTCCGGGTCGGTACACAGAGATCACACGAAATACAGAAACAAGCGATGGTAACGGAAACATCACGAAAGGGCATCGGATAAGTGACAAGGTGTCACAGTTTGTTAAGACTCTCAGACACAGAGTTGGGTAAAAACACAACTTCATTGAAAAGTTTAAAGATAACCCTACTGGGTAGCATACACATATAACATAGCGATTTACAAAGTAGCATAAGTAGTGGTACAGTGAATGAGACACAGGCTCTACCGGCCTTGCCAATACCGGGTAAGGCAACCTTAGGTGGCACAAGATGGAGAAGGTTTTACCGGCCTTACCAATATACCGGGCAAGGCAGTCTGGAGACTTGTACAGCGAATAGTGTAGGCTCTACCGGCCTTGCCAATATACCAGGCAAGGCAGCCTGGAGACTGGTACAGTGAGTAGTATAGGCTCTACTGGCGCTGCCAGTATACCGGGCAAGACAGCCTTGGGACTGAGACATCAAGGATAGAGGCTTTACCGGCCTTGCCAATACCGGGTAAGGCAACCCAAAGTTGGTATAAAGAGGAATAGGTTCTACCGGCCTTACCAATATACCGGGCAAGGCAGCCTGGACTGCAAGACAGGATGGCGGCAACTATGGCCTCAGTGACTGGTTAGGTGGATAGACCAGTCAAATAGGAAGTTAGACTGAGGCCTACAGGATAGTCAGTAGTGCTGAAGCAAACCAGTATACGTGCAGCGGAGACACAGTCTCGACTGGTGCTGATAGATCTTACAACAAGCAACTGGTAAATACAAGGAGCAAACCAGTACCCGCGTACTGGAGAAAACAACCAATCTACTGGTGCTGTCTAGGACTGAACAGCAACCGGTTACATGGAGCGAACCAGTACCCGCATACTGGAGTGACAGGAGGATCTTCCGGAGCTGTCTAGGACTGAACAGCAGCTGGTTACATGGAGCGAACCAGTACCCGCGTACTGGAGTAACACAACCAGCACCGGTGCTATAGATGACAATGAGCAACCGGTATATATGTGAAGCGAACCAGTACCCGTGTACTGGAGCAACCCAGATCTCTACCGGTGAGGCAGCATCCGGTAATGTGGAGCGAACCAGTACCCACGTACTGGAGAAACCAAGACCTCTACTGGTGCACAGCAGCCGGTTGTCTGAGGAGCGAACCAGTACCTGCGTACCGGAGAAACCAAGATCACTACCGGTGCAACAGCAGCCGGTTGGCAGTGGAGAAAACCAGTGCCCGCATACTGGAAAAACCAATATCTCTACCAGTGCAACAGCAGCCGGCTGTATGTGGAGCGAACCAGTACCCGCGTACTGGAATAACCAAGATCTCTACCGGTGCGACAGCAGCCGGTTGTATGTGGAGCGAACCAGTACCCACGTACTGGAATAACTAAGATCTCTACCGGTGCGACAGCAGCCGGTTGTATGTGGAGCGAACCAGTAACCGCGTACTGGAGAGAGGAACAAGTGAATGAAAATGTCACCAGGGCGACTGAAGGAGACAAGCACACTGCAGGCGATCCAGGAGCAGGAACCCAGCCGAGGATGGACAGGAAACAGATCTACGGGCAGTCAACTGGATCAGGAACAGTAGCAGGAAACAGCAGCAGGGACAGCAACCCCAACCGGATCAGGAACGGTAGCAGGAAACAGCAGCAGGGACAGCAACCCCAACCGGCTCAGGAACGGATGCAGGAACCAGGGAACTGGTGAGCAGGAACTCTGGCGATCACAGACGAGCAGGAACAGAGAAATGGCCCAGGAAGCTCAGGAACTCAATGCAGGTGCAAGCAGCATAGATACAACACGAAAGGGCAACCAAAGGGTGCCCAAGCTCAGTCTAAATAGGCAATGCAGGGCGGGCTGAAGGCAGACAGCCAATGAAGAGCCCCCTTCAGGTAACTGACAAAGAAAGGCAGCAATCATGGGCACCGTGATACAAGGCCCAGTATTTAAAGACAAATACTGGTCGGGGACAACTCACTTCAACCAATGAGCGAGAGCAATAGTGGAAACTGAAAGAATGTCACCAGCATAGTACGGGCACTGTGATAGTATCCCCCTCTCAAAGACCCCCGTCCTTGAAGAGGGACCTGGTTTCAGAGGGTATTTGGAATGGAAACTGCGCAACAATCTAGGAGCATGGAGGTCACTCTGAACAACCCAGGAACGGTCCTCAGGGCCATAGCCCTTCCAATGGACCAAATATTGCAATTTTCCTCTAAATCTACGTGAATCAATAATACTTTAGACTTCGTACTCCTCCTGACTTTGAACTTGCACAGGACCGGGGACCGCAGGAGTGGTAGTGTAACGGTTGCATATCAGAGGTTTCAGAAGGGATACATGGAACACATTGTGAATCTGCATGGATGCTGGGAGATCCAGAGCATACGAAACAGGGTTAATTTTGTGGATCACCTTAAAGGGACCAATGAACCGGGGAGCCAACTTATTACACAGATCTTGCAAATTGAGATTTCTGGAGGATAGCTATACCCTATCCCCAACCTGGAAGGAGACCGCTGGCAACCGTCTGTGATTAGAGTGGCGCTGATAACGCTGCAACGAATTACTGAGAGCCCTCTGAACCTGTGCCCAGGTGGAGCGGAGTTGCTTGATATTCTCATCCAGAGCTGGAATCTTCTGCGTCTGGAATGAGTCTGGGAGCAGGCATGGCTGAAACCCGTGGTTGATGAGAAACTGGGAGCTCCCCGACGATGAATTAACCACACAGTTCCTGGCGAACTCTGCCCATGGCAACGGGTCGACCCAATTATCATGATGACCGGACACGAAACAGCGTAAGAATTGTTCCAATCCCTGATTGGCACGCTCAGTGGCTCCATTGGTCTGGGGATGGTAGGCAGACGAAAAGGACAGCTGTATGCCCATCTGGTTACAGAATGTTCTCCAAAATCTGGACACAAATTGGCTCCCACGGTCTGACACCAACACCCTGGGTACCCCATGCAACCGGAACACCTCTTTGGAAAAAACGACAGCCAACTCCTGGGCCGAGGGAAGGCCAGGAAGAGGTACAAAGTGGGCCATTTTGGAAAATCTATCGACCACCATCAGGATAAAAGAGTAGCCCCTAGACACTGGCAATTCCCCCAGGAAATCAATAGAAACGTGGGACCAAGGACGCTCGCCATTAGGTACTGGTTGAAGTAAACCAACTGGGAGGTGTCTAGGGGACTTGGCCCGGGCTCATGTAGTGCAGGCCGCAGTTAATGCGGTGCAGTCAGCTCGTAGGGAAGGCCACCACAACAATTATGAAAGAGACCAAATCAATTTATCCCTCCCAATGTGGCCAGCTGCACGTGATGCGTGGTATGTCTCCAGTAAACGGGTACGGAATGGCTCCGCTACATAGCACTTGCCCACAGGGGTGTCAGGAGGAGCAGTAGCCTGTGTAGCAAGACTCTCCTCCCCCAGAGGTGAAGTGATGCTGGTACGTAAGGTAGCCAAAATGCGATCAGGCTGAATGATGGGTACAAGAACCTCATCTTTATCTATCTCTGGACCAAATTGCCTGGACAGGGCATCTGCCCTAACATTCTTGGAACCAGGCAAATAAGATACAATAAAATTAAAATGGGACAAAAACAAGGCCCATCTGGCTTGTCGTGATGATAGCCTCTTAGCCTCCGAAAGGTACTTCAGGTTTTTGTGGTCCGTCAGGATTAAAACCGGGGTCCTAGTACCTTCCAGTAAGTGACGCCATTCTTTAAGAGCGAGAATAATCGCCAGGAGTTCTCTGTCCCCAATCTCATAATGGCTCTGGGCACTAGACAGCTTTTTGGAGAAGAACCCACATGGTCTTTGTGCACTCTCAGAGGCCAGACGTTGTGACAACACTCCCCCTACACAATCTCAGAGACATCAACCTCTAGGGTAAAAGGAAGAGAAGGGTTAGGGTGGGATAGCACAGGAGCGGATGCAAAAGCGGACTTGAGTGTAGTGAAAGCTCGATCTGCTGCCTCAGACCATTGGGAGGGGTTGGCACCCTTGTGCGTAAGGTCGGACAATGGCTTAACGATCGTGGAAAAATCTCGAATAAATTTTCTATAATAATTGGCAAAGCCAAGAAAGCGCAGTATGGTTTTCAGTCCCTTGGGTCGTGGCCATTGCAACCCTGCTGCAAGCTTTTCCTTGTCCATAGCAATGCCATCTTTAGAAATCACAAAGTCCAGGAAAGGCACGGTGGACTGATGGAACTCGCATTTCTCAATTTTACAGAATAGTTTTTTTTCATAATCTGAGCAGAACTTCAGACACATCCCTGATGTCTTGAGACAAACTAGATGAGTGTATGAGTATATCATCCAGATAAACTACTACGCAAGACCTGTAGCATATCACGGAGGATGTCAATAATAAGTTCTTGGAACACAGCGGGTGAGTTACATAGTCCAAAAGGCATCACTAAGTATTCGTAGTGCTCAGATCTGGTATTGAACGCCATTTTCCACTCATCACCAGCTCTTATTCTGATCAGGTTATATGCAGCCCGTAGGTCTAGCTTGGTGAAAATAGAGGAACTTTTCAACCTGTCAAACAGTTCAGTGATGAGTGGTATCGGATAGGCGTTCTTAGACATAAGCTTATTCAACCCACGGTAATCGATGCAGGGTCTTAACTCGCCATTCTTCTTTTTTACAAAAAAGAAACCAGCCCCTGCGGGCGAGATTGACTTTCTGATAATGCCTCCTTTGAGGGCATCTGAGATATATTCCTCCATGGCCCGATTCTCCTCGCACGACATCGGGTACGTGCGACCTCTGGGAGGAACGGCACCAGGAGGCAGATCAGAAAACGTCGCTGAATTGATGGTACACAGCCGGCACGGAGGGAGAGGTACACATGATTTTCGTTGGATGAGAAACGCAATGCCCCATACAATACTCAGACCAGGACGTTATCTCACAAGTCTGCCAGTCAAACTGGGGATTCTGTAAATGTAACCATGGGAACTCCAGAATGACCGCATGGTGAGGAGACTGGATAATCTGGAACCGCTGTTTCTCAGTGTGGAGAGCCCCAATTCTCATGGACAGCGGTATCGTTTCCGTAATGATCTGAGCTGGTACCAAAGGTCTGCCATCAATGGCTTCAATGGCTAAGGGAGATTCCCTCTCAACCAACGGAATCTGGTGTAGAGCAGCAAAGGAACTGTACATAAAGTATCCCGCTGCACCGGAATCAACCAGGGCCAGAACCTCTACAGAGTGTTGTGCCCATGAAAATGCCACCTGAATAGTAGGTTTCTGCTTAATTGGGTCTAGGGACTGCTGAACACCACCTAGGGCCTGTCCCCCAAGGTAACCTAGGTGCGTTCGTTTCCCGGCCGTACAGGACAGGTACGCAGCAGTTGTTTGGGTTGGCCACAATACAGACATAGGCCCTGCTTACGGCGATGCGCCCGTTCCTCCTTGGTTAATCTGGTGAACCCTAGCTGCATAGGTTCATTTATCTCCTGGGTACGCTCGGGAGGCATGGGTGGGAAATTTTGACTAGTCTGTCCGACACTTCTGGCCCACTGCCTACGATCCTTAGCTGCGAGTCTTTCACGGATGCGGGAATCGATCAGTATAGCGAAATCAATAAATTTGTCTAGATCGTTAGGCAAATCTCTGGCTGCCGTTTCATCTTTAATACGGTCAGCTAGTCCCTGAGCAAATGCTGCCACCAGCGCCTCGTTGTTCCAACCTACCTGCCAATGTACGAAATTCAATAGCGTAATCTCCCACAGTACGAGAACCTTGTTGTATCTCCATTACTCGTTTGGCAGCAGAGGCAGCTCTACCTGGGACTTCAAATACTCTGCGGAAGGCACACACAAACTCCTTGAAATTCTTAGCGCAAGGTTTGGCAGATTCCCACAAGGGGTTAGCCCATGCCAGGGCTCTGCCCGTCAGTAACGATATCATAAATCCCACCTTACTACGGTCATTAGGAAAGGCTTGGGGAGTTAATTCCAGAAAAATCTCCAATTGGTTAATAAACCCTCTGCACAGGGTGGGTTCACCATCGTATCTTGGCGGTAACGGAGCTGTGGCAGTTAACCATTTGCATGAGGCCACATTTGCGTCAGGGATTGAGCTCCTGGTGTCGAAATGGGGGAGACCACCGAGGCTTGAACCGGTTTATCAAAGTGAGCAGTGCGCTCTAGAATAGTTTGTACGGCCAGTGCCAACTGGTCCAAACGCTGCTCATGTAAATCCATCCTCCAATGGATGCTTTGTTCATTACCTTCATCTGTACCGTCTGAGGTCATGGCCCTTTCGTACTGTAACGGTTTGTTTGACACTCAGACACAGTAGGATTGGATAAAACACAGTTTTTTGAACAGTTGCAATAACAATAACCCTCACGGGTCCAGTAATATATATATAGCAATATAGTACAGACACAGGACAGGTTACAATGAGTTATACCCACACAGGTCCAGTATATGCAAGTTTACAATATACTGACACAGGTCAGGCAACTTTCGTGTGATACTCAAGTTAGGCAGCACTGAATGGGTTACTATTAGGCCGGGAGGACTGACTAGCCCTAATAGCGCGAGGCCCTTTAAGAAACTCAATCTGAAGAAAGAGCACAATATCGAGTAACGCCCAAGCAGTAACGGAGACCAGAGCAACTTGTGGGCTGCCGTAGCAGTAACGGAGACCAGAGCAACTTGTGAACTGCCGTAGCAGTAACAGAGACTAGCAACGAGTCTGGAGAGGCACCCAACCTGGAACTGCACTGAAGGATAGCTGGTGTCTGGCACCTACCCCGAAGGGTTAACACACTCAGACCAGAGTTGACTGCACAATAGGTGAACTGCCTGAGGCGCCCAGAGAACTCGACCTCCGCGTGAATGGAAGGAAACGGTCCAGCGGATAGTAGTGCACGGATTGAAGGAACACACCAGCAATGTCGCCTGGGCGACACGATTACAACGGAGACTAGACTGCAGAGAGAGACCGCCGGAGACAGAGAGGATGCTGGAACAACCTCAACCAGAGGCCGGATAAGGCATAACAGAAGGGATACGCAACCACAGGAGCCCAGCCGGCCGGGTCGATACACAGAGCAGGAACGTCAGCCAATCCGAGTCGGTACACAGAGCAGGAACGTCAGCCGGGCCGGGTCGGTACACAGAGCAGGAACGTCAGCCGGGCCGGGTCGGTACACAGAGCAGGAACGTCAGCCAATCCGAGTCGGTACACAGAGCAGGAATGTCAGCCGGGCCGGGTCTGTACACAGAGCAGGGACAAGAGTCGTCTGGCAGTCCAGGTCGGTACACAGAGATCACACGAACTACAGGAACAAGCGTGGGTAACGGAAACACCACGAAAGGGCACCGGATAAGTGACAAGGCCCACTATTTAAGGACAAATACTGGGCGGGGGCAAGTCACTTCAACCAATGAGCGAGAGCAGTAGTGGAAACTGACAGAATGTTGCCAGAATAGCACGGGTACTGTGATACAGGGAGTGTGGGGGTCAGCTACCTGGTGACTCAATGAACGTCTCCTGAAGGATAAGGGGGCAGTGTCTCAGATACATGAAAAGCTGAAAATATTTCAAAATCAACCTCCCTGGGGATACAGCTGACCTTGTGCGGTGGGAGGCCCATAAGGTAACCATTAGGGGGGGTTCATCTGCATCGGGTCCCATAAAAAGAGAGAGAGGGCTAAAGAGTTGAATGGTATGTTGTCAGCTCTTAGAGATTTAGAAACCTGCCATAAGAAGTCCCTAGACCCTAACCTGGGGAAGAACTGCGTTGCTTAAGGTCTATCATCGCGCTGCACCAGAAACAGGCGTACCTTAAATCCTTCATGTGGTGTAAATATAGTCACTATTTTCAGGGGAATAATTCAGGTAAACGCCTGGCTAGAGTGGTTAAGGTCAAGAGGGCACCGGTACATGTTGGAATTCGAGATCAGTTGGGGAAGATGCTTCTCAAATATGAAGACATTGTGGCAGCCTTCGGGAAATATTATAAGGAGCTTTATAACCTTCACATAGGGAATGTATTCACAGGAGGTGCGGAGGACCGGGATCCGGTCCTTTCTGGACCGACACCTGCATCAGAGAGTCTATCAGTGGGTTGTGGCAGAGGAAGTGTTTTCTGTGAAAGACATTCACAGGGTCCTTATGAGCATCCCTAATGGAAAGAGCCCAGGTCCTCGGTAGCATAGTATAAAGCATTTACAAATGATCTGTTGCCTACCATGGCAGCCTCCTTCAGTGCTATCTCTGGGACCACGGGCTTCGTGGACCAGACTCTGGAGGCTCAGATCATGGTATTGCTGAAGGGAGATAAGGATCCAAGTCTGTGTTCCAACTATAGACCAATATATCTGTTGAATGTGGATGTCGAGGTATTCAACGAGCTTTTGGCGTTAGGGCTTTGCCCCCTTCTTCCGGGAGTGATTCATCTGGATCAGGCGGGCTTTGTTTAGGGTCGACAAGCCAGGGACAAAATCACCAAAGTGGTGGCTCTCCTTCGCAGGGCTACCACTCTCGGGGCCCCTTCAGTGCTTCTGAGAAGGCATTCGACAGAATGTGCTGGGATTACTTATTTGAGGTCCTCAAGGCCATGAGACTGGGGCCCCAGTTCAGGCAAAAGATTGAAACTTTGTATGCTCAACTTTCGGCCAGGGTGAGGGTAAATGACAATCTGTCGGTGGTTCTGCCAATCTCTAATGGTATGCGGCAGGGTTGCCCTCTTTCCCCTTCTTTACATATTGGCATTGGAACCATTGTTGTGCGCTCAGGGGATTAAAATTGTGGGTGGCAAATACAAAGTCTCAGGATTTGCGGATGACTTCCTGCTCACTTTATCATACCCTGAGACTTCGATTCCTACTCTGGCGGTAACCTGTTGGAATATAGTGATCTTTCGAGTTCGAAGGTCAACCTCTTGAATTCCTGAGATTTTAAATCTTTCTGCGAACCCTAAATCTCTGGCCTGGATGTGGAGCTCCCTGCCCTTTTCTTGGGCACGAGACTCCCTTGGGTCCATATTGCCTCCCGGGTGACAGACCTTTATAAATTTAATTTCTTGCCTCTAGAGGGCAAAATCAAAGTGGAGCTGAAGGTATGGAAGGGTCTTCGGGTATCGCGGTTTGGCCGTATAAACCTTCTCAAGATGATGTTGGTTCCAAAGATTCTGTATCTCCTCCGGACGCTACCCATACTGCTTCTGAAGCCTTACCTGCTACGTCTCCAGTCCTCCCTGAGCTCGTCGCAGGTGTAACAAACAGATTCTGAAATGTGATAGGGGTAAGGGGATGCTGGCTTTCCCAGACCTGTTGCACTATCATTCGGCATCAGTTTTGCCAAAATTAGCGGATCTCTTTGACTCTTCTATCCATGATTGGATCACTATTGAACTCTATCTGCATACCTCCATCTCCCCGAGTCAGCTTCTCTTTGCTGAGGAGCAGATCCCCGCTTTTGGGGCACATATTTACAATGTGGAGGCAGTTGGGGAAGCTGAGGGGGTGGTGTAACGGTTTTATTTGACACTCAGACACAGTAGGTTAGGTAAAACACAGTTTTATTGAACAAACTCAGAATAACAATAACCCTCACGGGTCCAGTAATATATATACACAGGACAGTTTACAGTAATATATAACCACACGGGTCCAGTATATGTACAATTCAGCAACAACAATATACTGACACAGGTCAGGTAAAGTTCGTGTGATACTCAAACGAGGCAGCAATGAATGGGTTACTATTACGCCAGGAAGACTGACAGGCCCTAATAGCGTGAGGCCCTTAAGACTCTCACTCTGCAGAGAGTGCACAAACAGCGAGTAATGCAACAGAAGTAAACGAAGGTCCAGGACTAGCTTGTGGACTACCGTAGAAGTAACGGAGGACTGCGACTGTATGCCCAGAAGGGCATCCAACAGAGACTGCACGGATAGAAAGCCGCGGAATATTGCACCTTCCCGGAAGGGGTTAACGAATGCTCAGACCAATGTCGACTGCCCGAAAGAGAGAACCGCCTGAGGCGCCCAGAGTAAGACCAACCTCAGCTTTATGGCAGGAAGAAGGGTCAAGCGTAATGTGGTGCACAGATGGATGATACACACTGGAATGTCGCCCACGCGACACAGATTACCGAGACTAGACTTCTAGGAATGACAATGAGCCAACAGTGACTCTGTCCGAAGACAGAGAGGAGCCCGGATGACAACCCCAAACAGAGGACCAGATGGGGCCGCAGGCAGGCCTTGAGACACGGACAATGGATCCCAACCGTGCCGGTACACAGAGCAGGAACGTCAGCCAGGCCGGGTCGGTACACAGAGCAGGAACATCAGGCAATCCGAGTCGGTACACAGAGCAGGAATGTCAGCCAGTCCGAGTCAGTACACAGAACAGGAACGGATACAGCAGACTGTTCAGGCAGTCCGGGTCAGTACACAGAGCAGGAACGGATACAGCAGAGTAGTCAGGCAGTCCGGGTCGGTACACAAAGATCACACGAGAACTGGAACAAGCGCTGGTAACGGAAACACCACGAAAGGGCACCGGATAAATGACAAGGCCCAGTATTTAAGGACAAATACTGGGCGGGACAAAGCCACTTCAGCCAATAAGCGTCAGCAGGAAGCAAAACTGACAGAATGTCACCAGCATAGCACGGGCACTGTGATAGTACACCCCTCTCAAAGACCCCTTCTCCTAGAAGAGGGACCCAGTTTCTGAGTGTATTTGGCATGTAGTTTACACAACAACCTGGGAGCATGGAGGTCATTCTGATTAACCCAGGAACGCTCTTCAGGGCCATAGCCCTTCCAATGGATCAAATATTGCAATCTCCCTCTGAATCTTCGTGAGTCAATAATATTTTGAACTTCGTACTCATCCTGAACTTGCTTGTAACGGTTGCATATCGATGGCTTCAGAAGGGATACGTGGAACACATTGGGAATCCGCATTGATGCTGGGAGATCCAGGGCGTACGAGACTGGGTTAATTTTGCGGATAACTTTAAAGGGACCAATGAACTGAGGAGCCAACTTATTACAAGGAACTTGCAAATTGAGGTTTCTGGAGGATAACCATACCCTATCCCCAACCTAGAAGGAGACCGCTGGCAACCGTCTGCGATTAGCGTGGCACTGATAACGCTGGAACGAAGTACTGAGGGTCCTTTGTACCTGTGCCCATGTGGAGCGGAGTTGCTCAATATGCTCGTCCAGAGCTGGAATCTGCTGTGTTTGAAATGAGTCCGGGAGCAAGCATGGTTGGACGATGAATTAACCGCACAGTTCCTGGCGAACTCTGCCCACGGCAACAGGTCGGCCCAATTATCATGATGGTCGGACACAAAACAGCGTAGGAATTGTTCCAATCCCTGATTGGCACGCTTAGCGGCTCCATTGGTCTGGGGATGGTAGGCAGATGAAAAGTACAACTGTATGCCCATCTGGTCACAGAATGCTCTCCAAAATCTGGACACAAATTGGCTCCCGCGGTCTGACACCAGTACCCTGGTACCCCATGCAACCGAAACACTTCCCCTGCAAAGACAATAGCCAACTCCTGGGTCAAGGGAAGACCAGGAAGGGGCACAAAGTGTGCCATCTTTGAAAATCTATCGACCACCATCAGAATGAAAGAGTAACCCCTAGACACTGGCAGTTCTCCCAGAAAATCAATAGAAACGTGGGACCAAGGACGCTCGTCATTAGGCACTGGTTGAAGTAACCCAACTGGGAGGTGTCTAGGGGACTTGGCACATGCACATGTAGTACAAACTGCTGTGAATGCGGTACAGTCAGCATGTAGAGAAGGCCACCAGTACAATTATGAAAGAGACCAGATCAATTGATCCCTCCCTATGTGCCCAGCTGCCCGAGATGTGTGATATGTTTTAAGTAGGCGGGTACGGAATGGCTCAGCTACAAAACACTTGCCCACTGAGGTGTCAGGGGGTGCAGCAGCCTGGGTAGCAAGAATCTCCTCCCCCAGTGGCGAAGTGATGCTTGTAAGTTAGGTAGCCAAAATGCGATCAGGCTGAATGATGGATACGGGGACCTCATCTTTATCCATCTCTGGACCAAATTGTCTGGACAGGGCATCTGCCCTAACATTCTTGGAACCGGGCAAGTAGGATACAATAAAATTGAAGCGGGACAGAAACAAGGCCCATCTGGCTTGTTGAGAGGACAACCTCTTAGCCTCCGAAAGGTACGTCAGGTTTTTATGGTCTGTCAGGATCAACACTGGGGTCCTAGTACCTTCCAGCAGGTGGCGCCATTCTTTCAGAGCAAGAATAATTGCCAGAAGTTCTCTATCCCAATCTCATAGTGACTCTGGGCACTAGATAACTTTTTGGAGAAGAACCCACATGGTTTCAGTACACTCCCAGAGACTGGACACTGTGACAACACTTCCCCTACCCCAGTCTCAGAGGCATCAACCTCCAAGGTGAATGGAAGGGAGGGGTTAGGGTGGGATAGCACAGGAGCGGATGCAAAAGCGGACTTAAGTGTCACAAAGGCTTGTTTGGCTGCCTCAGACTGTTGGGAAGGATTGGCACCCTTATGCGTAAGGTCGGACAGTGGCTTAACAGTCGTGGCGAAGTCTCCAATAAATTTCCTATAATAATTGGCAAAACCAAGAAAGCGATGGATTGCCTTGAGTCCCTTGGGTCGTGGCCATTGCAACACTGCTGCGAGCTTTTCCTTATTCATAGCAATGCCATCCTTAGAAATCACAAAGCCCAGAAAAGGCACCATGGATTTGTGGAACTCTCATTTCTCGATTTTGCAGAATAATTTGTTCTTGCTTAATCTGAGCAGAACTTCAGACACATCCTTGATGTGTTGCGACAAACTAGACGAATGTATGAGTATATCATCAAGATAAACCACTACACAAGACTGTAGCATATCACGGAGGATGTCGTTAATAAACTCTTGGAACGATGCAGGAGCGTTGCATAACCCAAAAGGCATCACTAGGTATTCGTAGTGTCCAGATCTGGTATTGAACGCCGTTTTCCACTCATCCCCGGCTCTTATTCTGATCAGGTTATATGCAGCCTGTAGGTCTAACTTAGTGAAAATAGAGGAGCCTTTCAACCTGTCGAACAGTTCAGTGATGAGTGGTATCGGATAGGCGTTTTTGGCCATGAGCTTATTCAAGCCACAATAATCGATGCAGGGTCGTGACTCGCCAGTCTTCTTCTTTTTTACAAAAAAGAAACCACGTGTGAGGTTGACTTTCTGGTAATACCTCTATCGAGGGCATCTGAGATATATTCCTCCATGGCCTGATTCTCCTCGCACGACAGCGGGTACATGCGGCCCGGAGGGGGGAACGGCGCCAGGAGGTAGATCAATAGCTCAATAGCCTGATGCTGAGGCAAAGCGCTAGCCTCTCCGTTACTGAAAACGTCACTGAATTGATGATATTCAGCTGACACGGAGGGAGAGGTACACATGATTTTAGTTGGATGAGAAACACAATGCCCCATACAATATTCAGACAAAGACGTTATCTCACAAGTCTGCCAGTCAAACTTAGGGTTGTGTAGATGTAACCATGGAAACCCCAGGATGACCGCATGGTGAGGGGACTGGATGATCTGGAACCACTGTTTCTCTGTGTGGCGCGCCCCAATACTCAAAGATAGCGGTATCATTTCCATAGTGATCTGAGATGGTACCAATGGTCTGCCATCAATGGCCTCAATAGCTAAGGGAGATTCCCTCTTGACCAGCGGAATCTTGTGTAGCGCAGCAAATGAATTGTCCATAAAATATCCAGCTGCACCGGAATCAACCAGGGCCAGGACCTCCGCCGAGTGTTCTGCCCAAGAGATTACAGCCTGTATAGTAGGTTTCTGATTAACTGGGTCTAGGGACTGCTGAACGCCACCTAGGGACTGTCCCCCAAGGTAACCTAGGTGCGTCCGTTTCTCCTTAGTAAACTTGGTGAACCTTAGCTGCATGGGTTCACTATTCTCCTGGTTACGTAAGGGAAGCATGGGTGGGAAATTTTGACTTGCCTGTCCAAAATCTCTGGCCCGCTGCCTGCGGTCTTTAGCCGCAATACATTCACGGATGCGGGAATCAATTAGTATAGCGAAATCAATTAACTCATCCAGATCGTTAGGCAAATCTCTGGCTGCCGTCTCATCTTTAATACGATCAGCGAGTCCCTGAGCAAATGCTGCCACCAGTACCTCATTGTTCCAGCCTACCTCTGCTGCCAATGTACGAAATTCAATAGCATAGTCCGCCACCGTACGAGAACCTTGTTGTATCTCCATTAATCTTTTGGCAGCAGAGGCGGCTCTACCTGGAACTTCAAACACTCTGCGGAAGGCACGCACTAACTCCCTGAAGTTTTTTGTGCATGGTTTGGCAGATTCCCGCAAGGAGTTGGCCCATGCAAGGGCTCTGCCCATCAGTAACGAGATCATAAAGCCCACCTTAGCTCTGTCATTCTGAAAGGCTTGAGGAGTTAGTTCTAGGAAAATCTCTAATTTTTTGATAAACCCTATGCACAGGGTAGGTTCGCCATCATATATCTTATACATGCAATCATCCTCTCCCGCATGGACTATTGCAACATTCTTCTGTCTGGCATTCCTGCTTCCCATCTCCAACCACTTCAATCTATACAGAATGCGGCAGCACGAATTACTCTTCTGTCACCTAGGTTTGTCCCTGCCCCACTCCTCCTCAAAACTCTCCATTGGCTGCCTATCAAACTCCGGATATCATACAAAATCTTACTTCTCTCTTTCAAGACACTTCTCTCCTTTACTCCTTCTTACATTTCCACTCTCATCTCCCGTTATACCCCATCCCGACACTTACGGTCAGCCAATGACTGTCTTCTCTCAGCTCCTTTTGTGTCTACAGCCCTGTCACGGATCAAACCTTTTTCTCTCATTGCTCCGTATCTATGGAATGCTCTACCACCCAACCTACGCCACTGCACCTCTCTGACAACCTTCAAATCTCACTTGAAAATGCACCTCTTGGATAAAATCTCAGCATGCTAGAAGGCACTGATGTTGTACAATGAATGTTCTTATAAATTATTTACATTACTGATGTCCTCTATTATCATGAAAACTAGCACTGCATTCAGCACTTGACCCTAATGTACTCTGTATGTCTCCCATTACCACTTTAGATTGTAAGCTTTCGGGCAGGGACCTCGCACCCAATGTTTTCACTCTACAAAAAGCACCTGTAACCCTGTATTGTTTAAATTCTGAGATTGTAAAGCGCTGCGTACACTTGTGGCGCTATATAAATAAACATATTCATTCATTCATTCATCATATCTTAGAGGTAATGGAGCTGTAGCGGTTAGCCCTTTGCTCGAGGCCACTTGCATCAGGGATTGAGCTCCTGGTGTCGAAACGGGGAGACCACTGAGGCTTGAACCGGTTTATCTAGATGAGTAGTGCGCTCTAGAATAGTTTGTACGGCCAGTGCCAACTGGTCCAAACGCTGCTCATTTAAATCCTTCCACCAATGGATGCTTTGTGCATTACCTTCACCTGTACTGTCTGAGGTCATGGCCCTTTCATACTGTAACGGTTTTATTTGACACTAGGTTAGGTAGTAGGTTAGGTAAAACTGTTTTTTTGAACAAACTCAGAATAACAATAACCCTCACAGATCCAGTAATGTATATACACAATATAGTACTGACACAGGACAGGTCACAGTAATATATACCCACACGGGTCCAGTATATGTACAATTCAGCAACAACAATATACTGACACAGGTCAGGTAAAGTTTGTGTGATACTCAAACGAGGCAGCAATGAATGGGTTACTATTAGGCCAGGAAGACTGACAGGCCTTAATAGCACGAGGCACTAAAGACTCTCACTCTGCAGAGAGTGCACAAACAGCGAGTAATGCAACAGAAGTAAACAGAGGCCCAGGACTAGCTTGTGGACTACTGTAGCAGTAACGGAGGACTGCGACTGTATGCCCAGAAGGGCACCCAACGGAGACTGCATGGATAGAAAGTGGATGGAATATTGCACCTTCCAGGAAGGGGTTAACGAACGCTCAGACCAATGTCGACTGCCCGATAGAGAGAGCTGCCTGAGGCGCCCAGAGTAAGACCAACCTCAGCTTTATGGCAGGAAGAAGGGTCAAGCGTACCGTGGTGCACAGATGGATGATACACACCAGAATGTCACCCACGCAACACAGACAGATTACCGAGACTAGACTGCTAGGAATGACAATGAGGCAACAGTGACTCTGTCCGAAGACAGAGAGGAGCCCAGATGACAACCCAAAACCGAGGACCGGATGGGGCCACAGGCAGGCCTTGAGACACAGACAATGGATCCCAACCCGGCCGGTACAGAGAGCAGGAACGTCAGCCAATCCGAGTCGGTACACAGAGCAAGAACATCAGCCAGAACGGGTCGGTACACAGAGCAGGAACGTCAGCCAATCCGAGTCTGTACACCGAGCAGGAACGGATACAGCAGAGTAGTCAGGCAGTCTGGGTCAGTACACAGAGCAGGAACAAATACAGCAGAGTAGTCAGGCAGTCCGGGTCGGTACACAAAGATCACACAAGGACTGGAACAAGCGCTGGTAACGGAAGCATCAAGAAAGGGCACCGGAGAAGTGACAAGGCCCAGTATTTAAGGACAAATACTGGGCGGGACAAAGCCACTTCAGCCAATAAGCGTCAGCAGGAAGCAAAACTGACAGAATGTCGCCAGCATAGCACGGGCACCGTGATAGGTGGTTGCAATACCCTTCCCCCTTATTAGATATTATGGGGAATCTGGAATTCCCCCGATTTGGCTCAGTCTGCCTTTAGAGAGTGGAAGAGGGCAGGGCTCAGATCTTTGCGGGTGTGGGGACCAGGCCCCTCATTCCTGACATTGGGGGACCTTTAGGGACCCACCGGCTCCCGGGTTTGGAGTCCTGGTGTTATTTGCAAGTGAGGCATTATGGTTCTGCGGTACCCAGGAGGGGTCCGGTGATGCGCCCCCTTATATCAGCGGAAGCTCTGGTCATCTTGTCACGCTTATGGGTTCATATGCTCTCAAAACTTTATACATTTCTCAAGTCAAGGAGTCTCCTTGGACCCGGGAGTACCTGATCTGGGTGCTTGGGAGATATGGTCCAGGATATTCGGGGCTCAAAGAAATCTGCCTGGTGATGCTCCATCATGAGAGAACAGATTCAAGATAATTTCACGCTGCTATCTTACTCCTGTTAGGGTAGCTAAATTTGCCAAGGACCAGGGTGACGGGTGCTGGAGATGTAAGGTCTCTGTGGACTCGATGGCACATATGTGGTGGACATGCCCACTTGTTCTGTACTGGTCGGAGATTCTCGGGTCAATGGGGGTGGTGTATGGCTTCCCAGTCCCTCTGGATCCTCTCATTTGTCTTTTCGCCTACCACCTTTGGCATCCTGGGCTAAGGAGGTAAACGGATATAGTGATATGGAGAGGCTACATGCTATTGTGTTGAACCGCTACCAATCGTTCAGAGAAATTTGGACTCACTGGTAAGTATACTTGCTTTCTGGCTTTGGTTGAGGGGTGGTGGAGTGGTGCGGGGTGAGTCAGTGTACAGGTGAGTGGTGTGTAGGGGTGCCGTAACTGGGGGGTAGCGGTGTGGCACTGTGTCATGGAACTGGCGGTGGTGGACTGGTGGCGGTGAGCATACCTCATATGGAGTCCAGCTATTTTCTTCCTCGAAGCGTCATACTTTATCTCAACTCTCTTCTGTTTTCTCTTTTTGCCATCCCCCTGCCGTCTTCGCTGAAGTGGGGCTCTAATCTCTCCTCCTTTATCTCTTTCACACCTACCATTGGCTCTTTCTGGGAGGACCTTTGGTTCTAAAGCTTGAGGGCTGTTGTGGGGTTTGTCACTGGCAGACCCTAGAGCTGATTTTCGCTATGCCCTTCTATGGGTCTAAGGAGGTTGTCCCCATATGTGATTAAAAGCTTTGATTGTAAGCATGTATGTTTCTGATTTAAAAAAAAAAAATACATGGATTTTGTATGTGAACATCTCTGACTTGCGCTGTCCTGTATTCTTCGAACTGAGCACCTGAAGTTCCCAGGAAGGCCTCACAGCTGCACCCTTCTCAGTAAGGCGGTGTGAAGAGTAACTGTGTGGCCCCTGAGTTTCTTCCCGCAGCATGTCCTGCTCTGTGGCACTTTGAGCATGTTGCGGGTGGAGCACAACGAAGTGTCTGTCAGAAGCAGGCTGTCCATTCAGACGGTGCGTCAGGCCTAGCCCTCAAAAGAGTGTGTAGGGATTCCTCGAAGAGCAGGCAGGTGTGTGAAGGGACAGTGTTGGAAGGGTGCAGAGCTTGCATGGCCGACACACACACAGTTGAGGTGTTTTGTAAGGCAGTGTGGGTTGGTGGCGATAGTTTTTTTTTTTTTTTTTTTTTTTTTTTTTTTTTTTGCAACAGGGGATAGTGAGGGCGAGCAAACATCACACCCCACTGTATGTCCTGGTGAGGCAGTACGGAGGAGATATTCATATCTCCTTCTTACTGCAGCACCTGGGTGTGTTTGTCTGTGTCACAGTACCTTGTAGCACCGCCTCTTCTGGCAATGCTTACTATGACGCTCCGGTGTCATTTCCACGAACAGTTGGACGCATCAATGCTAGATGCGTCATCCGCAGGTGCGAGGCTTCAGCATGCTGCAGTCCTCTGTTTTATGTGTTTGAGGCCTGTAGTCTCCTCCTACCTACTTCCTCCCTCTGAGCTGCTCCTCCTACCTACTTCCTGAGGAGGGTTTTAAAGGGTCCTGACTCAGTTACCCTTACGTTGTTGTTCTGAGCAGTTCATTTATTTGGTATTCCTGATTCCTGTGTATGATCCAGCTTGTCTGTCCATCCATTCTGGTGTTGACCTGTGGCTCTGTCTGACCACTCTCCTTGTGCTTCTGATTTAGCTTAGACATCCTTTCTAGTACAAACCTGTGGCTCTGGCTGACTACCCGTTCCATGTATGACCTGGCTTGTGTTGGTCCTGTTCCACAGACATCCTTCCTAGTACTGACCTGGGGCTCTATCAGACTCCTAGCTATTGACTGCAGGCGAGTCAGTAGTCTCTGTTGTTGCGTACGATATTGAGACTCCTCTCCAAGACTGACTGCAGACTGATCAGCGCTACCTCTGGGCATTACCTTTTACCACAAGACTCCAGTGGGCTGAGGCCTAGTCTCAGACAGTGTGGTGGATCTATTGGAAGACTGCTATTTCTGATACAGTGCTTGCCTCTTTGATCACCCTCTGTGTGTTGTTTGCATTACTGTTTATATATTTCTAATAAAGGTGATCTTAACTATATCGTCTGACTCCTTGTCTTGCTTGCCAACTGTAACAGTCTCCCCGGGTGTGTGTGTGTGTGGCAGAGACTGAGAGTCTCGCACCCTGCCAGCCTTCTCCTTTTATTAATCCAGAGATATATATTTATATTATAATAATATAATGCCAGGGCTTGACAAATTTGGATTCTGCATCAGATGAGAACCTTCTATCTGGGCCTAGTGGAACAAGCTGGGGAAGAAGACAAAGTGTGTGATTCTTTGGCTACCAGTTGAACAAGGCTGGACTGTCAAACAGACTGAAGTGTGGTTCTGTGTTCTCCAGTGAAACCAGACATGGGGTGTGGGGGGGGTGTCAAATAGTATGTGGGGTTCTGTGACTACCAGCAGAACCAGGTTGGGGAGGGGTCAGACAGTGCATATGTGGGGATCTATGGCTACTAGTGGGCAAGGGAACAAGGCTGCTGGGGGTCAGATGCTATGCATGGGGATTTGTGGCTACCAGTGGACAGGGATCAAATCTGGTGGGGGGGTATCAAACAGTGTTGGGACCAGACTGGGTTGAGTAGGAGGATGTTCAACACCCACTCACATCATGTGGGTCTTGAAGTTCCTCCTACTCAACCCAGCCATTCATAGGATTTCAGGTTGAAGAGGAGGCTGTAGAGGGAAGGCGACAATCTCCTTCCTGGTCACAGCATTGATTGGGTATCCGGATGGAGATCATGTACTATGTTCATTTTTATTAATATACATGATCTCTGCTTACCTACATGTAGAGTAAGATTGCTGAGGGCCAGGCCCCAGATTTCTAGTTGCCGTGGTGACCTGACACTCAGGATTTGACAGTCCCTGTTTTATGCATTTTATCTGCAGTATCCTGTATATAGTGATATCTGAAGTCTGCCTCTTTATCACACCTCCTCAATAAAAAATTACATTTACCTGAATCTCTCAACTAACTCTCAGGGTTTGTTTCTACTTTAAGAAGTGAGTGAAGTAAGGGAAAATGCTGATGCTCATACAATAAAATTAAAGGTAAAAGGTTAGTTTGTGTGCTGACGTTTTAAATTTGTTTAATTTCATTCCTCCTGGGCTTTATTTTCTAGCAAGAATGTAATCTTCATATGCTTTCCTTCATGGAAGATATTGTTGACATTCTAGACTATTTTGCTTTCATCAATTAATCAAGAGAATTATCATGGTGCATTTTCTTTTGGGACATTTTTTTGTGGAAAGGCTTTACATGTAGCCCCATCTCTGGAAAGATTAATATTCTTAGACTATTACTCTTAATCATATTATGTATAATGCTGTTTCTATGTGGACTGATGTCTGTTGCCCTTGCTTTGTTCTTATAAAGCTTCAAAATATATGTATATCAGAAGGATGCGACTTAAGGAATACTTCCATGATAAAGAGAACACTGAAACAACAATGGATTACAACAGCAGCAAAAAGAACACCCATTTCACTCCAGCACCAGGACGAAATGCCAAACTGGACAGCTACATTGAAAGTTTCCATCTAAGAACTGCATCCTTGGCAACCAAAACAAAACAAAAAGGACATTTTTCATAATCTCACAGTACAGGAACAAACTGCTATATGTGACTTGAGAAATAATCACGCTATCACCATCAAACCAGCAGACAAGGGAGGAGCAGTGGTGATAATGAACACCACAGACTACATAAAAGAGGGGGACAGGCAATTCTCAGATGGTAAATACTACAAAAAACTAAATGAAGACCCCACCAAGGAGTATACATTGTAACTCAGGGAGCTCATCAAATCCTTCCCTAAGATGCTACAACCAGAACTGGAATCACTCATACCAACCAGTGCCTGCATGGGCAACTTCTATATGCTTCCCAAAATCCACAAGGTAGATAAACCTGGCAGACCTATAATTACAGGAATGGGAACACTTACAGAATAAATCTCAGGACTTGTAGAAAATATCCTAAAACCTCTTGTCACCAACACCTTCATAAAAGACACCACTGATTTCCTCAACAAACTCAGCCAAATCACCAACCTCCCTGACAACACCATCCTAGCAACCATGGATGTGGAATCTCTGTACATCAACATTCCACATAATGATGGCATCAACGCTTGCTTCAATTTTCTCTCCTACACTGACAACCAAAACTACAGCCCCCAAATTATCACAGAACTGATAATTTTCATCCTCACGCATAATTATTTCAGTTTCAACAATGAGGACTACCTACAAACTATGGGTACTAAGATGGCACTGTAATATGCTAATCTATTTATGGCAGACCTAGAACAGAGATTCCTAGACATACAACATACCAAACCATACACGTATTACCAATACATTGATGATATTTTCATCATCTGGACCGAGAGTGAGGAAAAACTCATACAATTCCATGATTCTTTTAACTCATTACACCCTTCTATCAAACTAAAAATGGAATACTCTACAAAATCTGTAAACTTTCTGGACACAACGGTGGCATGTACCAATGGCACAATCCACACCTTGCTCTACAAAAAGCCCACAGACAGATGCTGCTACCTTCACAGCTCCAGCTTCCACCCCTCCCATACTAAACAGGGCATCATCTGCAGCCAAGCAACTAGGTACCATCGAATTTGCTCTGACCCTAATGAGACAGGCTACAAATCTAGGATTATTACCAAACAAATTCTCTCTGCTCTACAAACACCACACACACACCTGCTGCAATACAGGAAGAAAAAAAATCTGTACAAGGGTACCACTTGTCACCTACAACCCAGCTCTTGAAGAAATACAGAAAATTATTAAATATCTACAACCAATGCTACCAGAAGATGATAATCTGAAAAATATCTTCTCTGAAACCCCCATTTTGACCTTTTGACAACCACCAAACCTTCAACAAAAACTAATCGGCAGGAAACTACACACTGATGAGAAGAATACAGAAAAAGGTACCAGACAATGCAAGAAACCTCGCTGCAAACTATACCAGCATATATGCTCAGACAATAAAGCCATCCACAACAACAAAACCTACAGCATTAAATGATCATACTCCTGCACATCTAGCAATGTGATATATATGATACATTGCACCAAATACCACCTAGGGCTCTACATTGGGGAAACCACCCAGCAATTAAATGGCAGCATGAACATGCAATGGGACACCATTTTACCCAGCCTGAACACTCAATTAAGGACATTAAAATGAAAGTGCTCAAAGGAAACTTTAGAAATACCCAAGAAAGAAAAACTTTTGAAGCCAGAATGATTATATATTTTTAACAGCAAGACTAGAGGGCTAAATGTTTATTTGGGTTTCCTATCCCACTCTCAAAGTTTCACATGACCTCTATTATTATTTTACTCTTCCTATATATCCACATGTTAACATACATTCTAATGACAGGTTTCATATTATTATTAACATATTAAGTATACGTACTGACATATGCTTTCCCATACTCTTTTATACATGCAGGCATGTATATATATATATATATATATATATATATATAATATATGTGGGTGGACTGTTCTATATGTATATATGGGTTTATGTGCATATATGTACATGTAGGTATGCATGCATGTATGTATACATATATGTATATTTACTAGTACATATATATATATATAGGTACTTGTGTATAGATATATGTTTTAGTATGCATTCTTACATATTGTGTGTACGTATTTAGTATATGCATTTATATATATATATATATATATATATATATATATATATATATATATGTATGAGTGCATATGTATGTGTTTATATGTGTATATGCTATATACATGTATATTTGTGTGTGTATATAGATATGTTGTATGGGTATGTGTATATGCATGTATATGTGTATATGCATATGTGTGTATGTATAGTAACATAGTAAATTAGGTTAAATAAAGACACAAGTCCATCAAGTTCAACCTTCTCCTCATACCCCAGTAACTGAGAATGTTATAGCTTTCCTATAGTCTTTATCAGACCTTCCTGATCCGCCTACCGATAAACAGTATAATTCTATATGTTCCCTTTTGAAAGAAATGTGTCTAATCTTCTCTTAAATGTATCCATTGTATCTGCCATAAACACCTCCTTGGGCAATGAATTCCAGAATTTAACAGACCTTACTGTAAAAAAAAAACCCTTCCTCTGCTGAAGTCTAAACCTCTTTCCTCTAATCTCTAGGGGTGTATATAATGTGTTTGTGCATATATATATATATATATATATATATATATATATATATATATATACATATATATGTATATGTGTGTGTGTATGTATATATCTACCTATATGGGCACAAGTTGTATATAAGCCTGCATGCCCATACTGGATTGTTGGCATTGTAGCATTCTTAATATGTGCAATCTTTTTTTAACTCTCTCCCCTCCCATACCATCTCCTGTATTTTTCTTCTCTTTCCCTCCCCCCCACACACACACTCTGCCTTGCACAGGGTATTTACAACCCTCTGCAAGAAGAGTGTGTATTTTCACTTGGTCCCTGTCTTATCAGCAGTCCTGCTGTGTTAACCCCAGCAAACACAGCTTTGAATTCAGTGTATTAACTGTGAATTCTGTGTCCTTGTGATCAGAAATGCTTTAGATTTGAGAAAGGGAGTTTATCCCGGAAGCTTGTCAATCCATAATTCTGTTAGTCCAATAAAAAAGATATTACAAGATATTCATTTTGTTTGTTATTTTACACACACACATATATATATATATATATATATATATATATATATATATATATATATATATATATATATATATAGCAATGTATTGCACACCCTTCTAGTCCTTAAAGGGTTAATTTTTGGTTGACAATCAAAGCAGAATTAAATCCTAGTAAACATTTAGATTTTCTTCCCATATTAAGGTATGTGGGGGTAAGGTGGGCAACTCTGTAATCAAGGAGTTAAGAAAATGACTTTATTCAGAGCTACACTGAAATAACCTCTTCACAATGCAGCCCGGCAGAAGTTTCATTACTCTTAACTTTTTCCGTGCTGGGTTACTTTTTTGTTGATGTTAAAGGGAACACTGGTAGGGATGCTTTATTAGTACGTGGTAGTGTTCCTTTAAAAGAGTAAAAATGCAGCAGGGTCTGCTTTGTACTATTAGGTGTAGGCTTTGTTTGAGTGTTCCAATAGCCACTGACACCTTGAAGTTGACATTCTCACAGCTCAGTCATACAAAACATGCTGATTTATACAAAGGAATGACAGTGTTCCATCTAAGTTGATCAGAAGAGTAAACAAAACTGGGCAGAACTGCATGGTGCATCTGTTGTTCCAATTTAGCCTGCACAAATGGTCCTTTTTGACACTCTCATTTTTTGGTTGCTCATCTCAGAAGGAACACTGCCATGAGCCCTGCCAGTTTGTTTTTAACCTAGGATATCCTACAGTTACTATATGAAGTTTCTTTTTTGAATGTAAACCCACTAAGCTAGTCATTGTTATTTAAAATATTATCTTTGTTTTACTTACTCTCAGTTTTTGATACTCAAGCCTCAATAAAATGACAATTATGTTCTGTTTATACAGGAACTGTCATGGAACAATCAACAGAAAACCTTGAACAATTATCTCCATGGCATCTAATCCCTGTGCTCTCTTTTGAAGAGGAACAAGAACGTAAGGCGGCACAGTCAGGAGACATTTCTCCTCCTCTAACCATGTTTTTTGCTGCCCCCATACTGGACAGATGTCACATTTCTCGACTTTCTCAGATACTTGCTTGTTCGTATCCGCTGCCGGACACCCTGCGCCACCTGAAGAGGGTCAGGTTTTGCCCACCCCATCATGAGCTCCTCCTTCGTCCAGCTACAACAGAGGAACTGCCAAGCATCTTAAAAGAAAGCAGCATTCATAATGGCTCTGGGAATGGAATTTACACTGAAGGTTGTATCAGTAACAAACTAGAAGACAATGCACAAACTGATGACTTCAAGCATGCACCATCCCTTGCAAGGATTTTCAAAGATAGTAGCCTTGATCTAAATGGTTTGGGTGACCCATTCCTAGTGTTGGTCCCTTCTAGGGCAGCAAAGAATCAAAAGGAGCAGAAAGTGTGGGGAAACTACTGGCCATGTACTTACCATGCCAGTCATCGGACACTGAATGAGGAGGAAGGCTGGAAAGGGGAAGGTGTATCTGAGAAAGAGAAGTCAAGAGTTGGAGGCTATATGCGCAGGGCACTGGAGGCAGCTCAGTGGAGCCAAAGAAGAGGTGGAAGGGGAGTAGGGGCTGTGGTGGTGGATCGGACTAATGGAGAGGTTATAGCAGTAGCAAGCGATCACACTGATATAACAGGAGGGCCACTTCTTCATGCTTGCATGGTGGCAATAGATATGGTGGCCCACATGCAAGGAGGAGGTGTTTACACTTGTCTTAGGGCAGAGAAGGAAGGAGATAGGACAGTGAGGGCAGATATGGATAAGATGGGAGAAAGGAAGAAAAGCTCAAACAAAATTAAATTGAAGGAAAATGAAACTGAGAACAGTGAAAATGGAAAATGGGAGTGGAAAACTAAAGAGGAGGGCAAGGCAGGACAAAAAGGAGTTAGAAATGTAATGAGAGTAGAACAAGAGAAAGAAGAGAAGCGGAAGCGAGCAGAGGATAATGTAGTTGGGGCAGGTTTGCCATATTTGTGTACTGGGTATGAAGTGTATGTGACAAGGGAGCCCTGTGTCATGTGCTCAATGGCCCTTCTTCACTCCCGTGTTTTCTGCGTCTACTATGGCTGCAGCTCTCCTGGGGGAGCACTAGGAACCAGTTATCGACTTCATTGTAACCCAGACCTCAACCACCGGTTCCTGGTATACAGGGGGGTGATGGAAAAGGAATGTCAGGAACTATTTTGTGTAGATGACCCCTGAGCTGTGTTGCACCTGCATACAGAAGGGCAGCTTAATCCATCAGACGTCATGAACTTATTTTATAAACCTGTTTTTATTTTTTATTAAACCCATAGATGTTTTTTAAATAACTTTCTGGTTGAACTGGGGATATTTTTGAGACCAAAGTCAACAGAAAGCTAGTATATTTCCCCATCATTGGTACAGCCACATTGAAAACATTTTTATTAAAAAAAAATCCTGATCCCTTGTGTCTTATTTTTTTTTACTTTTGCATAGAAAAATCAGAGAATGGTATATGGAGAGTAAATATTCCTGAATGAATATCTCAGGTTATAATACATTTTTTTATTGACTAATTACATTTTAGGGACAAGTTTTAGAGAGAAACGTCCCCTTTATCAAGTCAGAAGCATGCTGTTTTTTAAAAAAAGAAATATACACTAAACGTCTCACTAAGGAAAGCACAAGCTGATAAGTAAGAAATCACATAAAGTTCATAGTACCTGTAATACAGAGGGGAGGAAGATGGATGGGGCGGGGGAGAGAGAGAGAGAGATAGACAGGTCCATAGTACATAGAACTAAATAAGAAAAAAATGGGTAAACATAAACTGAAACAAAATAAATAGAAGGCAATATTTTGTAAAGTGTTGGCAGCTTGTGAGGAATCTCATGTCCTTATTTAATTTTGTGTGTTTGGTGCTGAAAAAACGGATCATCTTACTTTCATCTGTCCTTCTTTCCATGTATTTTCTTCAATTCCTTATGAGTATTTTGAGTTGGAGAAATGATGGCCAACTGGGGTATGGTTTTTTTGTTTTGTGGTATTTCTCAATAGATTGTGTGTGTTTATTCTTAGATTAAGTTTTATGCCTGTTTCACCAATGTAACATCTAGTTTGGGTGCGAAACGTTGACCAAATAAATAGACTGTGGGTATTGACTGCTTCCCAGCTGGTAGGACCAATCAAAATTATAAAAGTGACTGATCCACCTCCCCAATGCAGTTATTTTGGTCCTACGAAGCTAGAGGACGGAGGCAGTTGGTCTCTCTCTCTCTCTATCCTTTTATTATTTTTCTACTGTGCAGTCTGCCTTAAACGCGGCTAGCATCCCTTGTGTTCACCTTGTGACCTGTATCAGATACCCTTGCAAACAGTGGGGTTGCATGGATACATATAACTATATCTATACACACACACACACACACACACACACACACACACTCGGTGTGTGTTTTTCTTACTCACTGCCACCTTACCTCCCTGTGTTCAGTGGCTCCCGTGCCGAAGAGAGGCGCACTGCGACAACTAATGCCTAGGCTTCAGCCAGACCGGACGTTCGGCTGCGTGCTTTCCACGAGTAAGCAGCATGGAGGGCGCCAGTACATACAGGAGCGTCTGGGACAGGGATATATATATAAATAATATGTGTGTGGATGTTGTATGGTGAGATATATAATTATAATAAAATGTGTGTGGCTGTTGTATGGTGAGATATATACATACAGCATTTCTTCTAAGAAGTAAGGGAGACCAGCTGTGTGCACAATGAGCTGTCTCCTACATATCCTGCAATCTGTTCTGATTGGTCATAATGTATTGCTGCAGCTATGATTCCATCACACTTTACTGAGTTCTAGGGGAGATCACAGTGCATAAAAGACAAAGGGTGTCTGACTCTAATAAAGGTCCATCCCATTTGCCTGAGAAAATAAAATGAAACACTCTGCTATAGACATGAGAAGACATCTTATGTAGACATATGGAAATTGTTCATTAGGCTTATTTTGTTACCAGGACTGTGAGACCTATAAGATCTGTATATTTGTGAATTATACCCTTTATTATGTCCTTGATACATGAGATTAAGCATGTTAGGGGTGCCCCCAAAGGTTCCAGACTGCAAGTTAGAGGTACCTTGATCAAGGGTTGAGAACCAATGCTTTATAGGATACAAGGCAGCACCTTTAATTCCTGTACACAGCTCCGAAGGACATCCTTAATACTTAATGGAACCTGTGGAACAAATGGTCTGCCTGGTCCAGAAGATTTCAGCGGATATATCCACTTTCTGAAGAAATTACTGCAACTTTGGTGATTCCTTTTTAAGGCAGACATAGCTGTTGTATAGAGTCACTGCAGAACCACTATTTTGCTAGGTGATATCACTTTAATAGACCAAAGGGATTAGAGAGCAGATGGCGTTCTTTAAAACAGTTTGCAGCCTTGGGGCTAATTTGACATCAGCCACTGCTATGGCGTGCATGTGCCACACCTTGCATATATAGTTTCTGACTTTGAAGACAAACAGAATCCTCAGTGACTTAGATGGCTTATCTTTCCTTATAGAAATTGATGGCATCCCCATATGACGCCTTGCAAGATCATCTGCTTTATCTGATACTGCGAGAAGAGCACTAGAGATCAAAGCCTAGGGGGCTGACACCTCATCAGAAAACAAGCTGGTTTCTTTGCCCTTTACAGGATCAAAGACATTCAGTGACCAGCTTAAAGATATTTATTAAGAAACTTTCAGGAGGCAAAGTAATTCTCAGGAGTCAGTCCTTTCATAAAGCAAAGCGCTGTAACTAGGTTGAAACTACAACCAGTAAAATGGAAGTGTAGCTGAAAGCACAAGGTTTGGAGTAATAATTCCAGGAAAAGCTGCAGTTTCAAGGAAATTTCTAATGAAATAAGCGTAGCACTTTCATCTTCTTGGAGGCAGACAGGAGCTCGTTCAGGATGCCTGGAAACTTATTCTCCCAGACAGATGAGTTTTTGAGATCTGGAAATAGGGTATGCTTGAGAGTGTCATACTGTCCCTATGATTCAGAAGTTCAGAGCATCACTTGTCATATACAGATACATGAGGAACTATTGAAAGTGTCCTAGAGAAACAAAAGTTGCAAGGAATTTAGTTAGTTCTTTTCTCTGTTCTGAAGACTTCAGGGGACTTATGTTTGATTCTAGAGCTAAAGTAATTCAATTCCTTTTCAAAATCTGAATTAAATAAGGAAACTATAAAATTGCAGTTAATATGATCCATTCTCAGGCATACCTGACAACATAGTAACATAGTATATTAGGTTGAAAAAAGACACAAGTCCATCAAGTTCAACCCTTGCCTCATAACCCAAAGTAATGAGAACTATATAGCGTTCCTGCTACCAAATAACTCAGTGATATTAGACCTTCTTGATTTGCCTACTATACGCAGTATAACCCTGTATGTATCTAGTACACAGCTTATCTTATTCCAGTCCGACCTTCGGTTCCAAATCTCAGGTCCCAATTTTAGTACCGAATGGTACCATTAGGGTAGGCCTCAGTATTCAGTTGAAGAATTTTTTCGTTACAATATAATGCAGTTAGAAAAGTTTTGGAGCCGCTTATTTTGTGTGTGTATATATTCGATAGGACTCAGTACCCTGACGGCACCAGGTCTAAGCAATTTCGTACTTGGATGACAAACTGATCATATGAGTCAAGGCAAAGACTTATGTTAAGCAACATGGACAAATCCCAGCAAACCTCAATCACAGAAACTCATTTCTAGGAATAGACCTTGTTACAATAAGATTCTTGCAGCTCTCTCGGAAAAAGACCAGTTCACTTCTAGAAAGAATCAGTCTTTCTAATATTTTCTATCTCAAAGCATAAGAGCACAATCCAGCATTCCATAAGATGGGAATTGTTATGGTGGTGCCACCATCCCACCCTGGGGAAGGGCAGACCCTTACCGGTGCCGGTTTGGCAGGTAGTATCTACAGATTATAGCAGGAAAGGCTGGAGAGCTTTCTGAAAACAAAACAGTCCAGTGGACTTGGAATCAACATTCTGGAATTACAGGCTGTCTAGAACATTCTATAACAACTGCAGATGGAACTCCATAGCACAGCAGTATGGATACGTTCAGACACAGTCAATCCTCTATCTTTTAAAAAAAAAAAAACAGAGCCCAAGTCTCAACAGATAAGCTGGGCAGATTCTTCAGTGGGCAGAAGGCAGGCTAGCAGCCCTGACAGAATCCTGCATGTTAAGAAATATCATCAGCCAGGCAGATTTCCTCAACAGTAATAACTATGGATCCATAGCATGGTCGTACAACATAGATCAACTCTAGGTTTACCAACAATGGATCTGAGGGCAGCAGAAGAAACCATGAAATGTCCAGGGTTCAGGTCACAATGGAAAACCAACAGCTTACTGGGACAGGATGTTCTATGGTTGGGACCTCAAGCTGTAATATCTCTTTTCTCCATTCCTTATACTCACAGAAGTGATCCAGAAGATCAGAACAGGATAAATCCAGGATTATACTCATAGCCCCAGATTGAACCAGGAAATTGTGGTCTACAGATATGAAAAATGTCAGTTCAGACCATTGAACCTTCCAGATATGCTGGACCTATTAACAAGGTCAAACTCTTCATCTGGATCCAGCCTTCTTGAGGCTAATGGCCTGGAGGTTAAATGGAACTCACTAAGATTCCAGGACTTATCTAAGCCAGTTACTAACTTGATTCTGCTTTGAATCCAACCCTCTTCCTTCAGAATCGCTTACAGAGTATGGTCTACTTTTTTTTTTTTTTTTAAACAATGGTGCCTATCCAAAATGCTGAGCAGATCTCTCAGTACGGGGGATAAACGTATTCTAGGTTTCCTTCAAGATGGTTTTTGGTAAGTTTAAAACCAGCTTTCTCAAAGTCCTAACTGCCTGCTCTGTCTACAGTCCTGGCAACACCTTTTACAGAACAGTAGATTATCAGACAATGTTCATCAGCCATTAAGAGGATTAAACCTGCTGAATGGGACAGAATCCCTCCATGGGATTTACAACTAGATTTTCACCGTTACGTAGTCATATTTATTTTAAACCTCTGGAAGATATTTCTTTAATGTATCTTGCCCTCTAAGCAGTCCTAATCACAGCAATCACATCTGCCAGAAGAGTTGGGGACTCACAGACATTTTTGTGTTCCTCTATAAATCATCTTGCATCAAGTTACGATCATTCTGCAGCCTAGTCCTACTTTCTGATCCAAGAGGATGACTCAAAAGGCAATGTGCTGCATAACCTGTATCTGGTTAGAGGCTTAAAAATCTGTTGAATAGCACAATTATTCGAAAATCGGGTGATCTTTTTGTTCACTTCAAAAGAATTAATGAACAGCTGCAGCAACAAATCTTCTATTTGCCAGATGGATCAGAGACTGTCAAGTCATCACAAGAATGCACTACAAGGGATCCAACTTCAGGGATATGGCTAGCCATTTTTCTTTCCTGGGCATAAAAAGCAGTTGCAACAATGGAGGAGATTTGCAAAAGCTGATATCTTCAGTGTCTAGTTTATTACACACTATACTTGACCTTCAAGCAGCTGTGGATGCAAAAATATTGGCAGAAAGGTACTTCAAGCAGCCATTACTGATTAGGGATTGGTGAGTAATTTCCCTCCCTTTATTCCGGGGTACTGCTTTGGTAAGTGTCATGGTAATCAGGCAAAGAAGGACAGACACAAAGATAAAATATAACCACCTTTATTTGAAATATACAACAATAAAGTATTAGGCCACTCAACCCCAGACACAGGATAATTGGACCCAGGCTCCTCTCCGGAGCTGCACACCGTGCTGCGCACTGCACTACTGCGAGATACCGAGACTAGGAAAGAGTCTCGAGTGGAACGCAGGTATGAAGCAGCTAATATGTGTAAGTGTTACGGTTCAGTACACTCAGACATGTTAGGTTTAGGTAAAAAACACAGTTTTATTGACGCACACAAGAAATAATGTAACCCTCACGGGTCCAGTATATAAATTGCATCAACTGACACAAGACAAGTTACAAGTGGTTACCCACACGAGTCCAGTAAGGTATATAACACAATACTGACACAGGTCAGGTATATAGTGATACAGTATGAGTCCAATATACAGTGGAGCCACTGGCAGAGTGGCTAGCAGTATCTGCGGTACAATGTCTCTTAACGCCACAGGAGGCAACAGTGGCCCAAGAGTAACGGAGGCAAAGGTAACTAGCACGGTTCCCCTACGGTGGACGCCCACCGTGGACTACAAAGGCTGGTCAGAGCTCATGCCAAACGGAGGCCCAACGGAGAGGTCAACACCAATGCTCTTGCTATACCCCAAAGGGGTTAATGTGCTTCACATAAAATGGATGGCAACCAGAAGCGCCCAACTGATCTACAGACACAGTACGCCCAGGATATAGGAAGCAACCACACTGGTATAGCAAGTGGATACAAGGCAACACCCCTGAAGGGGTTAATAATCTCAATGGTCTGGATAACGGCAACCACGGGAAGCACCCAACTGAACCCACATACGACCAAGAGAGGCAGCACGGTGTGAAAGGATACTGGCACACACTGAGACTCTGAGCCAACTGGTAGGATCGGTCAAGGTACCGGAGAAGTGAGACACACTCTGAGGGAACCGTGCAACAGTAAGCAGCCAGAACTGCCAGAGAGAGTCCAGCAAGTAAGCTGAGAACAGGAACCACCGCCAAACCGGTTCGGTAACCAGCACAGGAAAGTAGCCAAGCTGAATTGGAGCAGGAAACAGGAAGGTCAATCTCTCCGGGTCGGTACACGGAGCAGGAACGTCGATCTCGCCGGGTCGGTACACGGAGCAGGAGCGTCAGACAGGCCGGGTCAGAACAGGAAGCAGGAACGTCAGCCAATCCGAATCGGTACACAGAATCAGGAATGAAGATTAATGGCGTGGTCAGGCAGTCCGGGGTCATACACTGGTATCAGAATCACAGAACTAGTGCTAGGCATCAGGTTCACCACGAAAGGGCATTAGCCAAGTGACAGCCCAGGGTATAAAAAGGCTGTCACTAGGAGGAGCAATACAGTGCAGCCAATAGGAGAGCAGTAAACTAGAGATGGACAGAATGTCACTCAGATCACGGGCTCCGTGATAGTATGTCCCACTTCGGTCTCGCAACCGGAGGCAACAGGGGCAAGAGCAGGCCACAGTCACGGAATATGGAGACTACAGATCAGGCAAGCTATGAGTGCACGGAGCGAGCTGGCAGCCAGAGACACAGGTCAGACAAGCTGGGGACTACACGGCGTTAGTAGCCAGAGGTCAGACAAACCGGGGACTACAAGGAGCGAGTTAGTCAGCCAGAGACACAGATCAGAACCGATGTGGGTGGTCAGACAAGCCGGGGTCATCCACGGAGCGAGTTAGCGAGAGCCACAGGTCAGAACCGATGTGGGTAGTCAGACAAGCTGAGGTCATACACGGAGAGGATTCTCAGATAGGCACGGGTCACAAAGGAGAGAAAAAGAACTAGAAGAAACACCACATAAGGGCAATGACTCCTAGCCCCAAGTAGGTTAATAAAGGCGCAGAAGAAGGCCCAGCTAGGCAAAACAAAATAGGCCCATAAACAGGCGTCCATGCCAGTGCCTGTTTCATGACGTAAGCCATGCTGAAGTAACCACAATCATGTCGGCCGAGACACCACAGATGAAGGGAGTACAGGATAACTTAGGCCTCTAAGGGAGACTGTGATAGTAAGTCCCACAGTCTGTTGCCGTGGATTGGACACAGAGAAAAAGGTGAAATTTGCTCACAGATATTTTGTTTTCCTCTGTGTCCTTCCACGGTACTCCTCCTGATATTATGGTAGGTAAACTTATCGTTCCTTCTGTCTGTAAGATCTGCTGTATCTGTTATTGTTGATCCTATATGAGCATTCTTACTTTTGGTATGTAACCTGTTGTCTCTTTCAGCTTGGACAATTGTATAACTGCATTGGGGGGGTGGATCAGACACTTTTATAATTTTGATTGGTCCTACCAGCAGGGAGGCAGAACAGTCTATTGCCGTGGATGGGCACAGAGGAAAACAAAATATCAGTGAGTAAATTTGACCTTTTTTCACTACTTAAAAAGTCCCTCTGGTACTGCCTATTTTGTCTTTATATCTACACATTGTCTAGGATTGTGCAACTGGGCATTTGATTGATTTAAAAAAACTGAGTGTTTCCATCAATCAACTATATATATATATATATATATATATATATATATATATACATATATATATATATATATATATATATAGTGTACACGGGCCAACACTGGCAGTGCTGCAGTCATGCGCAGTAGTGACTGCCCGCGCCACGACTGGTACAGAGCAGGGAGCTCCGAATTCAGACCGTAGTCCTCTCTGCGCACCTTGAAGGTGTGCAGGGAGGACTCTGATCTGAATTCGGAGTGCCTTGCTCCATATCAGCCGCGGCGCAGGCAGTCTGTACTGCGTATGACTGCAGTGAACGCAGCCGTCTCTACTGCGCATGACAGCTTCTGAGAAACATCCTTATTGAATTATAATATATATATATATATATATATATATATATATATATATATATAAATAAATATATATTTATATTCAGTGGAAAAAAACTTTAGTTATAACCAAATGTTCAAAAGTTGGTAAATATAGGTTAAGTTCTTCAAACTTCAAATCCTATACAGCCTTGTGCTTGCTGATAATATAAAAAATGACATTTTCTCTGTCATCCAGTACAGGTTACTGGTAACTTTGGGTAGGCGATCTGCCCCTTTAAGTAAGCAGGAACAATTGTAGAATTGATTGCAGGGGGTGGAGCCTACCTTCCCTCCTTGGCTGCAGCTAGCCAACCAGCTCCAGAAAGATTTGTTCCTTGGTGAAGGCACAGGCAAGAGAACAGTTCTGCTTTAGCTTTAGAAGTTTATTTTTCTGTTACAAATGGAATACCACCATTAGGCTGATTACCATAACTGACAATGCCCTTAGATGTGGCTAGCTCAGTGACAAGGTGCTTTTTGTGGACCTTAAGCCCTGGGGGGAAAATCTTGGTTATAAGTTCTTTCCTCAGGAGTTGTCCACCAAGGCTTCTTCTTTAAACATGGTAATTTGAAGACAGAAGATCTGCAGGAAAGGTGAGCAACCCTTTGAGTGCTGCAGGTCCACATGTCCCACAGTGACCCTCTGCACAAGGGCTTTTCATTTGGAGTTCCTATTGCACACTTCTGCACTCATTGGGTCTATCTGTATATCTGTTGGGTGTTTAGAGCAGGTTTATGTGGTATTTAACCCTTTAGCTGCTGGTTTGGCATTCATTTGGGGGGTTTTCTGACACTTTTCCTACTAGCTCAGTGTTTTTTGGGTATCCTAACATGTTTTAGTGATGTTTCATGTAATTTTAATTCACAGTTTCAACTTTGCAAAATTTGTGTAAAGGCATGCTTTACCGCATAGGCGGCATTGCTCCATTCACTTCTTTGGGACTGTACAGTTTGGGACATATCTCTGCAGCCGCTCAGCGTAGCGACTTCAGAGATGGCTCATTTTAATTGTTTGCCATTTTGTGCTTTTTCCAGAATGAGTATCCTACACAGGGCTTGGACTCTCCTTCTCTCCTCTGCAGATTAACCCTTCACCTGCCAAATAAGTGCATTTTAGCAATTTCTGGGGTGAAATTTTAATCTTACACACTGTATTTGGGTGATTCCTTATACTTTAAATGTTTTGACACTGTGAGAATGTCTAATCCGTTAGAGCTTGGGGCCAGGCCTAAGACTAAGAATGCTGGGGTTTCTGTGTCCCCTATTGCGCATTGCTCCTCATGTCATTCAGGGTTACCTAGAGAATTCTCAGGTCATTTATGCCCAGCATGTTCTGACGTCCCTGAGTCTCTCCCAGGGACCTCCAGGCATGCATTAGAGTCAGTTTGGGTGCAAGAGTTCAAGGCTGCTACTAGAGACCTCTGGTCTACATTGCAACTCTTTCCATCCCAGTTACAGGGGGTCTTCCACTCCTGGCAGACCCCTTCTTCCGTCAGATCTTCCCTTCCGAAACCGAAGGGAGTACCTGACGTATCAGATTCCTATGAGGAGGAACTGTTGGTGGATTCGGATGTTGAGGAATGTTCTGCTGTGGGATTCTCTCAGTTTTTTGGGCACCCCTTTGAGGCTGATCCTGATCCCTCGGGTGAGGGCTTGATCAGAGCCATCTTAACAACCCTAAACATTCCCTTGGTTCAGGAGGTTTCTTCTGATCCTTATGATGTATTGTAGGACCCTAAAAGGCCCTGTACTTGTTTTTCCACCTAACCCCACTCTTGACCACCCTGTGTCTGATGAGTGGAAGTCTCCGGACAGAAAACCTTCTGTTTCCAAGAAATCTGCCAAGCTTTACCCCTTCTCTGTGGTGGCGCTTGCTCAGTGGGTTCATCCTCCCAAAGTGGATGCTCCTGTTTCCAGGCTATCTAAGTCCACTGCTTTGCCAGTTGCTGATGCTTCCGCTCTGAAAGACTGGACTGACAAGAAATTTGAGGTCTCCCTCAAGTCCTTTTTTGCCACTACTGGTACTGCCATGCAGCCAGCGTTCGCTGAGGCATGGGGGAACCGGGCCATTGCGATCTGGACTAAACAACTCATCCTGGCTGTCCATCAGGGTGCTCCTACTTCAGTTATGTTGCGGCTTCTTGACAACATTTCTGAGGACCAACACTATGTTTCTGCTGCCTTATTTGATGCCATCCATCTGGTGGCAAGGGTTTCCACCATGTCTGTGGTTGCCAGACGAGCTCTTTGGCTCAAGATCTGGTCTGCTGACACTGTTTCCAAGAAAGCTTTGCTCTCATTGCCTTTTCAAGGCACCTCTTTGTTTGGGCCAGATATTAAGGATCTGATTAGTGAGGCCACAGGGGGCAAGAGTACCCTTCTGCCTATGGTCCCCAGGAGGAAGACGCCTCTCAAGCGTAATCGGCTTTTTTGTTCCTTCCAGACTGAGACACGTCTGGTGAACCAGGCAGTTTCCTCAGCTCTGCGTTCCTCCTCAAAGCCCAAACAGCAATGGAAGCCCAAGGTCTCTTCCAAGCCTTCTTTGGCATGACTCGCAGAACCCAGGTCCCCACTCGGCTGTGGGTGGCCGTCTGCATCACTACCTGAAACGGTTTGTTCGACACACAGACACAGTGGTTTAGGATAAAACACAGTTTTATTTAAATCACAATAATATAATAACCCTCACAGGTCCTGTAGTATACCAGCGGAATAATACAGACACACGACAGGTTACATATACATATGCCTACACAAGTCCAGTATAACCTATAGTCCTTAGCAGTCTATACTGATACAGGTCAGGCAGAATATGTTGGATTCCCAGGAGTAAGGCACTGAATGGATTAATGATCTTCAAAGAGTGTGAACAGTTCCATGTGTGGAGAGTTCTGTGATAGGGCTCTCTCCATAAAGAGAGCTTAGGTATACAGAGCTCCCAGAGAGAGGTTAGCAGAACAAACGTGAACTGCCAGAGTGATATCAGGACTTGAGTAATGTAGGAGACTTCCGTAGTAGTAACAGAGGCAGACACTTGCACTCTTCAGTAGCAGTAACGGAGACTAGGCCAATGGTACACTGCCGTAGCAGTAACAGAGGCAGACACTTGCACTCTGCAGTAGCAGTAACGGAGACTAGGCCAATGGTACACTGCCGTAGCAGTAACAGAGGCAGACACTTGCACTCTGCAGGAGCAGTAACGGAGACTAGGCCAATGGTACACTGCCGTATCAGTAATGGAGGCAGACACTTGCACTCTGCAGGAGCAGTAACGGAGACCAGACCAATGGCACGCTGCCGTAGCAGTAACAGAGGCAGACACTTGCACTCTGCAGGAGCAGTAACGGAGACTAGGCCAATGGTACACTGCCGTAGCAGTAACGGAGGCAGACACTTGCACTCTGCAGGAGCAGTAACAGAGACTAGGCCAATGACACACTGCCGTATCAGTAACGGAACTGACACTTGTACTCTGCAGGAACAGAAGAGGAGACTGGATAGCTGGATGATCAGAATGTCGCCAGCACGACACAGGACCACCAGAGCAGGAACGCCAACCAAGCCGGGTCGAATCACGGAGCAGGAACGTCAGCCAAGCTGGGTCGAATCACGGAGCAGGAACGTCAGCCAAGCCGGGTCGATTCATGGAGCAGGAACGTCAGCCAGACCGGGTCGGTACACAGGAGCAGGAACATCAGCCAAGCCGGGTCGGTACACAGGAGCAGGAGACAAATGCAGAGTAGTCAGGCAGACCAAGTCGGTACACAGGAGCAGGAGACAAATGCAGAGTAGTCAGGCAGGCCAAGTCGGCACACTGGGAATCACTGAGCAGAAACAAGCACTGGTACAGGAACACCACGAAAGGGCACCGGATGGGTTCCAGAGCCCAGTATATAAAGGCTATATTGGGCGTGACAACACAGGACAGCCAATGGGAGCAATCACAGTGCAGACTGACAGGAAACAAGACAAGGGGATAAGGATGTTCTGGAACCTGTTCCAATTCGGGACAGTGGTATGGGTTTTTACTCAAACCTCTTTGTGGTCTCCAAGAAGGATGGCGGCAGTCGTCCTATTTTGGATTTGAAGGATCTCAATTCCTTTGTTATCAAGGCTCATTATCACCAGGAGTCCCTAAGGATGGTGATTGCTGCTATGTCCCCGGGGGAATTTCTTGCCTCTCTGGATCTTCAGGACGCGTATCTGCACATCACCATTCATCCAGAGAGTTGGCAGTATCTCAGATTTGCCTGCGACCAAGAGCACTTTCAGTTTTCAGCTCTTCCCTTTGGTCTGACTACAGGTCCTCTAGTCTTCAACTGTGTGCTGGGAGCTTTGTCCTCCACCGGGACAGCATCAGAGTTAACCCATACATGGACGACCTGCTTCTGAAAGCCCCTTCTGCAGAACTTCTTCATCAGTTGGTTCAGGACTGCATTCATGCTCTCACCCATCACGGGTGGATCATCAACATGGACAAGTCAGATCTTGTTCCATCCTGGGCCTACTCTTTGACACTCAGCAGAGCATGGTGTTTCTCATGGACGAGGTGGTTCACCAGATCGCCCACAGGGTTTCTGCTGTTCTGGCTCACGATCCAGTTCCAGCCAAGAAGCTGTCCTCTCTAGTGGGGAAATTCATCTCCACCATAGAAGCGGTCCCATTTGCCATGGCTCACACCAGGGAACTCCAGAGGTTTGTGATCCAGGAGTGCAGGGGTCAGCCGGACCTTCTGAAGACGTCAGTATCCCTCCCTCTTCAGGTGGAACTGAGTTTGTCATTGTGGCTCGACCTCTCCAATCTGCTGAAGGGAAAGTCCTTCCTGGTATCCTTCTGGACCACGGTGATGACGGTTGCCAGCCACTCCAGCTGGGGAACGGTCCTGGGTCACCTGAGTGCTCAGGGTCGGTGGACTCTCTTTTCCATCAACGTGTTGGAGCGTTGGGCGATATTTCATGCCATTCATCATTGGACACCCCAGCTGGAAGAATGCCCAGTCCAGGTCCAGTCCAACAACGCCACAGCCATGGCTTACATCAACAAGCAGGGTGGAACAAGAAGTCTTGCCGCTTGGTTAGAGGTCAAGGCTATTTTGTCCTGGGCAGAAGAACATGTTCCTGCCATATCCGCAGTGAACATTCCTGGCGTAGACAACTTCATGGCAGACTTCCTCAGTCGACACAAGGTGGACAGCGGAGAGTGGGAACTGCACCCAGAGGTGTTCACCCTCATTGTTCAGAAGTGGGTCTTCCTTGCATCGAGCTGATGGCGACAAGACACAGCCTGAAGGTTCCGAGGTTTTTCTCTCGCTGGAGGGATCCGCTAGCTCTAGCGGTGGATGCCATGTCCATTCCTTAGTTATTTCTTTTGGCTTACATCTTTCATCCCCTTCCCACGTTGCACAGGGTGTTATGGAAGTTGAGACTGGAGCGCTGTCCAGTGCTGATGGGGGACCTTTCTCAGGATTTTTATCTGCCTACGGTCCTGGCTTTCTTGCAGGACGGTGTGGATAAGGGCCTCTGTTTCTCTTTTCTTTCAGAGGTGCATTTCTGTTCTTCCTGATGTCAAGGTTTTCTTCTAGGGTGTTGCTCATACTCATCCTGCTTTTAAGACTCCCACTTCTCAGACTCTCACTTCTTCCCTGCAGGGGAAGCTGTCGTACGACAGTCTTATGTGCATCAGGCGGCTCTGCAGCTGGCCGAGAGCGCATTTATAAAAAAAGAATTCATTCACTGAAAAGGTCTTCTACGTGTGCTTGGTTTGCAAGCACATGTAGAAGACCGTTTTAGTGAAAGATTTTTTTTTTATAAACGCGATCTCGGCAATGCTGCAGAGCTGCCTGATGCAAGTAATACCGGATATCCCTGCAGTCAGTCTTTCAGCGTTCAGTCAAGGAAGGGGGAGGGAGGGGGGAACTTTGAGCGCTATCATCTCTCAAACCATAAGGGTTTGAGAGGTGACACTGGGGGCAATAAGTTTCTTTTTAACAAAGCTACAATATGGGGATTAGTCATTTGCAAGTATTTCTATCCCTTTAACATCTGTTGTACAATATGTTTTCTTACCAGAGGTCTTAAACAGGATTTGTTTGCAAACACCGAACCTGTTTTAGGATAAAGTTTGGATGTTAATTTATCAACATGGAGACCAAAAGTGAGGTTGGTATTAAATTACATACAACATATTTGTAGAAGTCCCCTGGAGCCAAGATATGATTAGACTGTTGCATTGGATAGCTGGGTATTGCAGAGATTACGCAGTTTGTGCTTTTTACCAAATAACATTGTGACAGTTTGTTCTTTGCTATCCATCTTTCAACTTCATCATGCTGTAATATGGCCTCAAGTTGGGCAGATTTTTATAAAAAGAGAAAATAGAAGAGGGCCAAGAATGGAGTCTTTGGGAACCCCACTTGTTACTTTGAGCAGAAGGGAAATCTTGTCATCAACTGACACATATTGTGTTCTGTCTGATAAATAGGATCAAACAGTTTAGAGAATGATTACCCAATCCTGAACTTTGGAGTTTGCTTATCAGAATATTATGGTATACTGTATCAAAGGCCTTATCAAAATCTAAATGGAGAATTATAAAACTTTAAATATCTGGATCATATAGTGTATCCAACAGATACAGGCAAACAAGTTATATATGCAAGTGTTATAGCATCAGAAAGTAGACTTCGTATGGCACAAGTAAGAAGCCTATTAGCTCAGATACAATAAATATCGTCAAATATGATCCGGCTTCAAATATTGGCTCTCTAGCTCATATAATATGTATGTAAATAGAATATAGGCAGACAGAATGTGTATATATAAGGCACAAAAATGTTGACTTTGTATAACACTGGTAAGAACTAATACCATATACAGTGAATACTGTCAGGTCTGATCGTGCTTCAAATGTTTGACTCACTGGATCGCATATACATCAAATATAGACAAAGTATACATGTGCTATACTGAAGCACAAAAAACAGACTGTGTATAACACAAATTAGATGCCTATTAGCTCAGATACAGCAAATACCGTCAAATCTGATCCAGCTTCAAATGTGTGGCTCAAATTAAGTATAGTTCAGTAAATAGACTTGATAAAGTTGATGAGAGTTACATTTATTATTGTTAATACTGGACAACTAGAAAAGATCATAGATTTCTATTCTCAAACAGAGTGACAAATGCAATAGCCAAAGATAAAAGTATACAGTGTAAGGTATAATACTTGATTGTCTAAATAAAAGCTGTAACAAGGTCATTGTTCATTAAATCCATAAAGTCTGTCAGATCTAATACGTCCATTGAGTACATATATGATAATTTGTATATACTGCAGTCACTATAATAAGAGAGAAACAAACTCTGAGTATCAAAGCTTGTTGGTTCTGATATGGAAAAAAGCCAATTCTGTTTGATCAGATCCGGCTTATCCACTAAATAATCATTACAATCACACTATTATGTCTTGAATAGGTGGAATACAGCAACATACTTGTTCCCTCAAACTTAGATCTTTTGTAGTCAAAATAGTCTTTTAACAGCTGCAGTTACAGAACAGTGTATGAAGACTATTAGTTCTGATAAGGCAGTTGAAACAGGCTCTTAAATCAGATCTGACTTCTGATAAACAGTTGTGAAAACGCATTAATCCAGATACATCATTCTTAAAAATATATGTGGAGGCTCCCTAGCTCGATATAGCATAACGCTGATCCCAAATTAGAGTAGGAACCTTCCACATATGAAGTAAATTACATGCAAGCCTATTAGTTCTGATACTGTCATCAAATGGGCCGTTAGATCAGAGCCGGCTTCCTTTAATCAACTGAGGTCCAAAGGATGGCAATTTCAGAGCCTTACTTATTCCCCATGAAACCAGATACATAATTCTTAAAAGGATAGTTTCACAAAAACATAGTTTCGATTAATCTTCATAGTATTTGGGCAGTGGAGAGCATTGTTCCAGTACTGTCTGAGTTGTAGTTCAAGAGTAATTGAATGATAAAGAATCCTCTCCCACCCTTTTACTAAAACACTTCTCTCCTCAGAGCAGCAAGACTGTCTGAAAGGATCACAGCAAGACCTGTCCGATCAAGAGTCCAGATTCCCACATCTGAGGGGAGAAGGCTTATGCTAGGTAAAAGGGGTGGGAGGGTATACTTTATCGTCCAATTACTCTTGAACTACAACTCTGACAGTACTGAAATAACTCTCTCCATGGCCCAATTAATCGGAGCTGCTTTATTTTTGAAACATTACTATCCCTTTTAAAAATGTATGTGGAGGCTCTCTCACTTGATATAACATAAACCTAATCCCACTTCTCTGCCAACCGGGATGTGATATATCAATCAGTGAAAGAGATAAATCCAATTAGTTCTCTGTGATTTGAATAAAACCAATCAAAGATAGGACTGGGGTATAAGTAAAGCTCTGAAATTGCCATCCTTTGGACGTTTACTGCAAACAATCCGCACTGTGAAACACACGTCCGTTTATAAAAGGAAGACGACTCTGATCTACCGGCCCGTTTGACTGCAGTATCAGAACTAATAGGTTGTCATGTAATTATTTTACTTTATGTGTGGAAGGCTTCTACTCTAATTTGGGATTACAGTTATGCTACTGTGGGGTGGAGGTACCACATCTGAAGACGGGTGCTTGTTGAGTTCTCTCTCCAGAGTGCCTGGCTTTTTATGTGCTAAACAGCTCCCCTGAGTAGCCCAGATGAAGTCCGGGAAAACGTCCCCCTCTAAGAATAAGCATAAGCAACAGAAATTGTTTCCTGCGCAATCGGCAGACATAGCCTCCTTACTGTGTCATCTCCCACCACTGCAGGAGCAGGAGACACAGCAGCCTTCATCACCAGGCAAAAGTTCTACTGCCTCGATCACTTCGATAGCCTTGAGTGAAAATCAGTCTTGCCCCCGCATGGAGCCTATCACTAAAGAGGGCCTCTTGCTGCTACCCAGCAAAGCTGATCTGCAATCCCTGGCCTTGGACATTAAAACGTCGCTCAAAGCAGGCATTGCATTCATACCTCTGAACTACAGACTTTGTGGCACAGTGTTCACCAAGTTGAGGAGGCTGTGGATAGGATACATTCCCAGATTCAAAATATGGAACATATTATAGCCGATCAGCAGGATACTATTTCGACTCTTCAATATAAACTGGATGATTTAGAAAACAGGAGCTGAAGGTATAATATTCCTCTCAGGAATGTAGCTGAGTCAGTCCCGCCCAATGATTTGCTCCCGTTTCTACATATGTTTTTTGCTCACCTTCTGGAACTCCCTCTGGACACTCAGCATGTCATAGCTCGAACCCATCGGGCCTTGAAACCAAGGAGATCTCCTACTGATCCCCGGAGGGTTATTATTTGCAGACTCATTATTTCTCTGACAAAGATCGTATCATGGAACCTGGACAAGGTAACTGTAACGGTACACGGAGCTGAGGCGGTTAACCCTTTAACCGAGGCCACATGCGCCATGGATTGAGTCTCCAGTGTAGAAACGGGGGGGGGGACCACCGGACTCTGAGCTGGTTTATCGAGGTGAGCCGTGTGCTCAAGGATAGTTTGTATGGCCGGTGCCAACTGGTCCAAACGCTGCTCATGTAAGTCCATCCTCCAATGGATGTTTTGTGCATTTCCTTCACCTTTACTGTCTGAGGTTGTGGCCCTTACGTACTGTAATAGTTTGTTCGACACACAGACACAGTAGGTTTGGATAAAACACAATTTTATTAAACAATAAAGATCACAATAACCCTCACAGGTCCAGCAATATATACATAATATAGTACAGCCACTAGACAGGTTATACAGAGGTAAGCCCACACAGGTCCAGTATAAGTAAAGAGTCCATAGAACAATATACTGACACAGGTCAGACAGATCTTGTGTGAGTCCCAGTTTATCAGTACTGCATGGGTTAATAGTAGACAGAGAATGTTGACAGACCCTAGTGTAGCAAGGCCTTTTAAGAAGCTCAAACAGAGGTGAGAGCTTTAATTCGAGTAACGCCCAAGATAATGGATACCAGACAATTGTGGACTGCCGTAACAGTAACGGAGACTGAGCAACTTGAGCAATGTTGTAGCAGTAACGGAGACTAAGAAACTTGAACACTGCCGTAGCAGTAACAGAGACCAAGCAACTTGAGCACTGCCATAGCAGTAACAGAGACTGAGCCACGTGAGCACTGCCGTAGCAGTAACGGAGACTGAGAAACTGAAGCGCTGCCGTAGCAGTAACGGAGACTGAGCAATAGGAGCACTGCCGTAGCAGTAGCGGAGACTGAGCCACTTGAGCACTGCCGTAGAAGTAACAGAGACTGAGCCACGTGAGCACTGCCGTAGCAGTAACGGAGACTGAGCAACTGAAGCGCTGCCGTAGCAGTAACAGAGACTGAGCAATAGGAGCACTGCAGTAGCAGTAGCGGAGACTGAGCCACTTGAGCACTGCCGTAGCAGTAACGGAGACTAGGCAACTGGATACTGCAGTAGCAGTAACGGAGACTTGAGCAGCTTGTGCACTGCCTTAGCAGTAACGGAATCTGGTCAGTGTGGGCACTGCCGTAGCAGTAACGGAAAACTGAGCAACTCGCCTTGAGAGGCACCCAACCTGGAACGGTTCATAAGACAGACCAAGAGGCACCGGAGATGTGCCAGAACCCAGCATTTAAGGACAATACTGGGCGGGACAATCGCAGTTCAGCCAATAGGTGTTAGGCAGTGGAAACTGACAGAATGTCGCCGAATAGCACGGGCACCGTGATAGTCACATTTTCTGGATGTGACATCCAGTTATTTCAAGATGTTACCCCCTTTACTCGATAACTCAGAAGGGCGCTGAAGCCGTTGAGGGGATCATCTTTGATCATTGAACATTAAATATAAATGGGGCTTCCCCTTTCATATGCAGATCCAACACAATGGGCAATCAGTAACCCTGAGTTTCCCGGACGAGATTCCATCAACCTGCACTACATTGGGGATATCTCTTCCTCCTCCAGCACTGAAATAAAGAAGCTAGCTTCGATCCAACTTGCTGACAACCAGAGACTCCTAGAGGCATCCTGAACTCCTGGCTATGGCCTTTCCGTTGTTCACCTCTCCTGTTTATGGGACTTTCTCCTGACGCATCTCGTGGCCATGCATCACTTTTGAGCGAGAGGTTGCAATATGTCACAGTCCTCTGTTTTGTACTGTTTGGGGCTGATAGCTCCACCCATCTAATTCCTGGGTTGCCTTTTTTAAGGGAACTGGATTTCTATCCAGTTATCCTTACGTTGTTTATCAGTGCAGTTCTAGTTCCTTTTGTTCCTGTATCCTGTGTATGACCCGCCTTGACTGACTATCCATTCTGGTTCTGACCTGTGGCTCTGTCTGGTTTTTGTACCTTCGAGTAGGTGACGCCATTCCTTAAAAGCAAGGATAATGGCTAATAATTCTCTGTCACCAATCTCATAATGGCTTTGAGCCCCGGTGAATTTTTTAGAGAAAAACCCACAAGGTATGAGAGTTCCTCCTTTAATAGGTCGTTGAAAAAGCACTGCCCCAACCCCAATATCTGAGGCATCCACCTCCAGTGTAAATGGAAGCGATGGGTTGGGGTGAGATAACACAGGAGCGTTAACGAAAGCAGACTTCAAATTCTCAAAGGCCTCTTCAGCAGCCACTGACCATTGAGATGGGTTAACACCCTTGTGCGTAAGGTCAGACAAAGGTTTCACAATAGTAGAGAAGTTCTTAATAAATTTCCTGTAATAATTAGCGAAGCCCAGAAATCGTTGAATGGCTTTAAGACTCTTGGGGCGTGGCCTTTGTAGAACTGCCGTTAGTTTCTCTTTGTCCATGGCAATGCCTTCTTTGCCAATTATAAACCCCAGAAATGGCACGCTAGTTCTGTGAAATTCACATTTTTCCAGTTTACAATATAATTTGTTCTCCCATAGGCGAAGCAACACCTCAGACACGTCTTTGACGTGTTGTGACATATTCTCAGAATGAATGAGTATGTCGTCAGGACAGACAACGACACAAGACTGCAACATATCTCTGAGGATGTCATTGATTAACTCTTGGAATACAGCGGGTGCGTTACAAAGACCAAATGGCATGACTAGATACTCGTAGTGGCCAGATCTCGTGTTAAAGGCAGTTTTCCACTCATCACCAGCTCTGATCCGAATTAAATTATACGCAGCCCGCAGGTCCAATTTGGTGAAAATAGAAGAACCTTTGAGCCTGTCAAATAGCTTGGTGATGAGTGGTATCGGGTAAGGATTCTTAGATATTAACTTGTTTAAGCCACGGTAATCAATGCATGGTTTCAGCTCGCCATTTTTCTTTTTTACAAAGAAGAATCCGGCCCCAGCCGGAGAAGTGGATTTCCTTATGATCCCTCTCTCAAGGGCATCAGCACTATATTCCTCCATAGCTTGGTTCTCCTCACAAGACAATGGATACGTGCGTCCCCTAGGGCGCACCACCCCGGAGGCAGTTCAATACAACAGTCATAAGATCTGTGCTGGGGTAGGATGCCAGCCTCTCCCTTACTGAATACATCACCAAACTGTTTATATTCATCTGGCAGTGAAGAGGAGGTACACAAGATCTTGTTCCATACAAGACTGAGACCAAGCAGAGATTTCACACTTTTTCCAATCAAACTGTGGGTTATGCAACTGTAACAAAGGGAAACCCAGAATCACTGCGTGCTGAGGAGAATTGATAAGTTGGAACTGCTGTTCCTCTTTGTGGAGTGCCCCAATAGTCATGGATAAAGGCATTACTTCAAAAGTAACCTGAGCAGGTTCTAAGGGTCTACTGTCAATTGCTTCAATAGCGAGTGGGGTCTCCCTCTCAATGCGTGGAACCCCATGTAATTCAGCAAAGGTATTATCCATAAAATACCCAGCTGCGCCAGAATCAACCAGGGCCAAAACCTCCACTGAGCGTTTTGCCCATGAAAGAACCACCTGTATGGTAAGTTTCAGTATACCACACTCTGGGGACGACTGAACACCACCTAGGACCTGTCCCCCAAGGTACCCTAGGTGTGTTCGTTTCCCAGACGTACAGGACAAGATCTTAGCAGGTGCCCATTTTTACCACAATATAAACACAGCCCTTGTTTTCTGAGATATGTTTTCTCCTCCTTGGTTAGCCTAGTGAAGCCTAATTGCATAGGTTCACCTGGTTCCCGAGACTGGTCAATAGGCTTAGTTGCCAAGGGAGGGATGGGTGGGCAAAAAGTCCTGCTAGATCCATTAATCTTTTGCCATGACCTGCGGTCTTTGGCCATTAGTCTCTCACAAATCCGTGTATCAATTAGAATGACATATTCAATGTAGTCATCAAGATCAGAGGGCAATTCTTTAGCAGCGGTCTCGTCTTTAATCTGGTCACTTAGACCCTGAGCAAAGGCTGCCAATAATGCTTCATTGTTCCAACCTACCTCTGCTGCCAAGGTGCGAAATTCAATGGCATAGTCGCATACCGTACGCCTGCCCTGTTGTATTTCCATAAGGCGTTTAGCAGCAGAGGTGGTTCTACCAGGAGGCTCAAACACTCTCCGAATTGACTGCACAAATTCTCTAAAACTCCTTGTGCAGGGTTTCGCATTTTCCCATAACGGATTGGCCCACGCCAATGCTCTACCAGTCAGCAGGGATATCATAAAGCCAACTTTACTGCGGTCACTGGGGAAAGCATGAACCGTCAATTCCATAAATATTTCAAGTTGGTTAATAAACCCTCTGCAAAGGTTAGGGTCACCATCGTATCTGAGTGGCAAAGGGGCGGAGGCAGTTAACCCATTGACTGCGGCCCCTGTGGGCATAGTAACGTTCTCAGGTGTCTGACCTGAGGATACCACCAGACTAAGACCAGCCTTGTCTGAGAGTACAGTGCGTTCAAGAATAGTTTGGATCGCTACCGCTAGCTGATCCAGGCGTTGCTCATGTGCATCCATCCTCCAGTGGATGTTTTGTGTAGTACCATCACTCTTATTGTCTGAGGTCATGGCCCTTTCGTACTGTCACGGTTTGTTAAGACTCTCAGACGCAGAGTTAGGTAAAAACACAACTTTATTAAAAAGTTAAAGGCAACCCCATAGGGTATCATACACATACACACATATATCTTTATTGACAGTAAAGCAATAATAACAATAGCGATGTAGGTTCTACCGGCCCTGCCAATATACCGGGCAAGGCAGCCAGGAAGTAGGAACTTGGGAGAAGAGGCTCTACCGGCCTTGCCAATATACCGGGCAAGGCAGCCAATAGACAGGAGACAAATACAGGCTCTACTGGCCTTGCCAATACCGGGTAAGGCAACCCAAGGAAATAGGATAGGTTCTACCGGCCTTACCAATATACCGGGCAAGGCAGCCTGCTAAGGAGAGAATGGCAACCACTAAGCCTCAGTGACTGGAAGGTGGCAGCAACATTCACAGGGATGACAAAGAGGCTAAGTCAGCATAAGTGGCCAGCCAACGAATAACAGGCTACCACCCGTACCAGTGTACTGGGAAGACAGCAAAGCACAGACGATAGAGACTAACGGGTGGTGGAGCGAACCAGTACTGGGAGCAAGCCAAAAAGGTGTATGCAGCCAGAAGGCTAAGGAGCGATCAGGTACCTTGAACCGAGAGTGCTATACATATACGTGGTAACAGCCGGAAGGCTGTGGAGCGAACCAGTGCCCCCACACTTGGAACGCAAATCGATATGGTAATGACAGCCGGGTGGCTGAGGGGCGAACCAGTACCTTGTACTGAAAGTGCGATTCATAAACGTAGTACCAGCCGGGTGGCTGTAGAGCGAACCAGCACCATGTACTGACACGCAAAACGATCGTGAAATACAGCCGAGTGGCTAGAGGAGCGAACCAGTATCTTGTATGTGGAACGCTAATCAATCCCGCAATACAGCCGGGTGGCTTGTGGAGCGAACCAGTACCCAGTACGTAGAACGTTAAACGATCCTGCAATACAGCAGGGTGGCTTGTGGAGTGAACCAGCACCCTGTACGTGGAACGCTAAACAATCCTGCAATACAGCCGGGTGGCTTGAGGAGCGAACCAGTACCCTGTACATGGAACGCTAATAGATCGTACAAACAGCCGGGTGGCTGTGAAGCAACCAGTACCCACGTACTGAATAACCGCCAAAGATAGAAATGTCGCCAAGGCGACTCAGGAATGTCAGATGACTGCAGGCGAACTGGACAGGAACCAGCAGGTGGAAGCAGGAACCAGCATACAGACGATCAACCGGAATCAGGAACGACAGCTGGGACTGACATCAGGAAGCGGTGACTCCAACCGGATCAGACAGAAGCAGGAACTACTAGATAGGTAACATTGGAACAGGATGAATACAGGTAGCAGGAACACAGCAGAGGAACGACGTGTAGACTCAAGCAGCATAGAGACAACACGAAAGGGCAACCAAAGGGTGCCCAGGCTAGGTTTAAATAGGCAATGCAGGGCGGGCTGAAAGCAGCCAGCCAATGGAGCGCCCCCTACTGGTAATAGACACAAAAGGAGAGCAATCACGGGCACCGTGATAATAGTATTGCCCTGTCTCAAGTGGGATTCTCCCTCTATCCACTAATTTCTGTCTCCAGGTCCACTGAGGGTTGGGCTCCCCGATGTAGGCACTTGCTCTCAGATGTACCCTCTGTCCCTGTGCCTTATTGCCCCTTCCCTTTCGATATAGTATTGAGCCAACTATCACTTGTTGCCCTAAGGTGTTGTGTTTTGTTTTGCTACTTACCTGCTTTGCTGGCGGTTTAGTTCCCCAGGTTCGCATTTGAAGCAGGAGATGAGGCTTATGTTAACTTTTTCCTTTTTATCTCCCAGAAAGCTAGCACCTCCTGGCCTGCACCCTTCTATGTTATGACCAACACCCTTTTAGGTAATTTTATTATCTTATTCCTCTGTTCAAACTCCATGTAGGGGTATTTATGCACGCATTGAATAGTTTAGGCTCTTATTGCTTCAATGTTTTATGACTGTCCGGAGGAGCGGTTGTTTGTTCTCCTCTCATATGGCACTCGTTTATCGCACAAAAAGGTGTTTACAGTGGATATAAAAAGTCTACACACCCCTGTTAAAATGCCAGGTTCTTGTGATGTTAAAGAATAAGACAAAGATAAATCATGTCAGAACTTTTTCCACCATTAATGTGACCTGTAATGTGAACAATTCAATTGCAAAAGAAAATGAAATCGTTGAGGGGCTGTCACGGATTTGAAGACTCTCAGACTTAAGGTTTGGTAAAATAACTTAACTTTATTAAAAGTTAAAGGCAGTCCCCATAGGGTAAACATACATAACAATACAACAGTAATATAACATATAATAGGTTCTACCGGCCTTGCCTAAATACCGGGCAAGGCAACCCAAGTGACAGTTTTAATGACAGGCTCTACCGGCCTTGCCTATACCGGGTAAGGCAACCGCGAGATGACATATACCGGTTCTACCGGCCTTACCAATACCGGGCAAGGCAGCTCCCATGGAATGCCGAATGTAGGCTCTACCGGCCCTGCCAATACCGGGTAAGGCAACCTTAAAGATGGTGAATTACAAGGTTCTACCGGCCTTACCAATACCGGGCAGGGCAGCCCAAAGGAGTACTGGAGTAGGCTCTACCGGCCCTGCCAATACCGGGTGAGGCAACCTACAGGATGGTATCATCAAGGTTCTACCGGCCTCACCAATACCAGGCAGGGCAGCCTGAGCGAGTAGACCAGCTGTCAGGTGACTAAGACAGCATAGAGCATAAGTATAGAGGTCTTACTCAGCAGGAGTCTATTGCCAGGGATACTCAGACAACTGCAAGGAAGTGGACAGCGACTGACCACAGTACTGGATGTTCAGGAGCAAACCAACGTCCGCACGTTGGAACTAATGGTAATAGCGCCACCAGGTTTAATGGAGCAAACCAGCGACCGCACACTGGAGCCAATAATGTATCTCGCAACCAGTTTAGTGGAGTAAACCAGCGTCCGCACTCTGGGACCAATATTGTATATAGCAACCAGGTTTAGTGGAGTAAACCAGCGTCCGCACGCTGGGACCAACAATGTATATCGGAACCAGGCTTAGTGGAGTAAACCAGCGTCCGCACGCTGGGACCGACAATGTATATCGCCACCAGGTTTAGTGGAGTAACCCAGCTTCCGCACGCTGAGACCGACAATGTATATTGCAACCAGGTTTAGTGGAGTAAACCAGCGTCCGCACGCTGAGACCAACAATGTATATTGCAACCAGGTTTAGTGGAGTAAACCAGCGTCTGCACGCTGGGACCAACAATGTATATCGCAACCAGGTTTAGTGGAGTAAACCAGCAAAGTATGAACAGCAGCGAGAAGAACAATGTCGCCAGAGCGACGGCTGGAGCCGGAGATTCAGGAACACAGTAAGATTAACCCACGAGGTGCTGGAACACAGGAACACTAGATCAGCAAGTACAGCAGGAACAGGCCCAGAAGCCTGACAAGCAGGTCAGGCAGAGTGGAGTAAGAAACACCACGAAAGGGCAACCTGGAAGTGCTCAGCCTGGGTTTAAAAAGGCTGTGTGAGGAGGGCTAATCACAGACAGCCAATCATGATACTCAGCAAGTGACTGACACTGAACAGCACCAATCACGGGCACCGTGATAGTACCCCCTTTCAAGGACCCCCTCTCCCAGAGTAGGGTCTAGGCTTCTGAGGGTATTTGGCATGAAATATTTGTAGTAACTTGGGTGCATGAAGGTCCTTACTGTCTACCCAGGAACAATCCTCAGGACCATAACATTTCCAATGCACCAGATACTGTACCCCTCCTCTACCTCTGCGGGAATCAATAATGTTTTGTACTTCATACTCCTCCTGCCCCTCGACTTCAACAGGACCTGGCCTCACAGGTGTGGTAGTATAACGGTTACAAACATCCCCGACTCGGAAGGAAACCGCTGGAAGCCTTCTGCGATTGGCATGACGCTGATGTCGCTGAAAAGACTGGCCCAATGCCCTCTGAACTTCTGCTGTGATTGAAAGGAATCCGGGAGCAGACAGGGTTGGAACCCATAACTGATCAAAAACGGAGAGCTCCCGGAGGAAGAATTAACTGCGCAGTTCCTGGCGAACTCTGCCCAAGGCAACAAGTCGGCCCAATTATCATGATGGTCAGTCACAAAACATTGCAGAAACTGTTCCAATCCTTGATTGGCCCTCTCAGCGGCCCCGTTAGTCTGGGGATGATATGCCGAGGAAAATGATAGCTGTATGCCCATCTGTTCGCAAAATGCCCTCCAGAATCTGGACACAAACTGGCTCCCCCTGTCAGACACCAGCACCCTGGGTACTCCATGTAACCGAAATACTTCTCGAGCGAATACCATTGCCAGTTCCTTGGCCGAAGGAAGGCCACGGAGGGGTACGAAGTGTGCCATTTTAGAGAACCTGTCTACCACCATCAATATGGTCTACCCTCTAGACCTGGGCAATTCTCCCATAAAGTCGATAGAGATGTGAGACCAAGGGTGTTCACCATTAGGCACCGGCTGAAGCAAGCCCACAGGGAGATGTCTAGGGGTTTTGGCACGGGCACAGGTGGCACAGGCATTCGTAAAATTGGCACAATCTGCTCTCATAGAATAGCTGAGAGAGAGACCAGAACAATTGATCCCTACCAATATGTCCCGCAGCCTTAGAGGAGTGGTAGGTCTCAAGTAATCGAGTACGGAATGGCTCAGCGACAAAACATTTGCCCACTGGAGTCTCATGAGGAGCAGAGGCTTGGGATGCCAAAATCTCCTCCCCTAGTGGTGAAGTAATACTAGTACGTATGGTAGCCAATATTCGATCGGGTTGAATAATAGGGGCTGGTACCTCTTCTCTGTCAACCTCTGCTTCAAATTGTCTAGACAGAGCATCAGCCCTAACATTCTTTGATCCCGGCAGGTATGATACAACAAAATTGAATCGGGATAGAAACAGTGCCCATCTGGCCTGGCGAGAAGACAATCTCTTGGCCTCAGAAAGATACGGCAGATTCTTGTGATCAGTTAGAATCAAAACGGGGTTTTTTGTGCCTTCAAGTAAATGACGCCATTCTTTGAGAGCGAGGATAATGGCCAGTAATTCTCGATCACCAATCTCGTAATGACTTTGAGCACTAGTCAGTTTTTTTGAGAAGAATCCACAGGGTCTGAGTGTACCGCCTTTAACCTGTCGCTGAGAGAGCACCGCCCCGACCCCAATATCTGAGGCATCAACTTCCAAAGTAAAGGGGAGTATTGGATTAGGGTGGGACAACACAGGCGCTTCAGCAAAGGCTACCTTCAGCTTCTCAAAGGCCTCTTCAGCAGCCACCGGCCAGAGGGATGGGTTAGCGCCCTTGTGCGTGAGGTCAGACAGAGGTTTCACGATAGAGGAGAAGTTTTTAATAAACTTCCTGTAATAATTGGCGAAGCCCAGAAATCGTTGGATGGCTTTGAGGCTCTTGGGTTTAGGCCATTGTAAGACTGCCATCGATTTTCTCTTTATAATAATAATAATAATAATAATCCTTTATTTATATAGCGCACACAGATTCCGCAGCGCTTTACACTTATATTGGTTCCTGTCTCCATTGGGGCTCACAATCTAAAATCACCTATCAGTATGTTTTTGGAGTGTGGGAGGAAACCGGAGTACCCGGAGGAAACCCACGCAAACACAGTGAGAACATACAAACTCATTGCAGATGTTGTCCTTGGTGGGATTTTGAACCCAGGACCCCAGCGCTGCAAGGCAACAGTGCTAACCACTGAGCCACTGTGCTGCTTTATCCATGGCAATGCCGTCTTTGCCAATTATAAACCCCAGAAACGGTACACTGGTTTTGTGGAACTCGCATTTCTCCAGTTTACAAAATAATTTATTTTTTCGTAAGCGCAGCAAGACTTCAGACACATCCTTGATGTGTTGTGACAGGTCTTTGGAGTGGATAAGTATGTCGTGAAGATAGACTACAACACAAGATTGTAACATATCTCTAAGAACGTCATTGATCAGTTCTTGAAATACTGCAGGAGCATTACATAGACCAAATGGCATGACTAGGTATTCATAATGCCCAGATCTCGTATTGAAGGCAGTTTTCCACTCCTCACCGGCTCTGATACGTATCAAATTGTAGGCTGCCCTTAGGTCCAATTTGGTGAAAATCGAGGACCCCTTAAGTCTATCAAACAGCTCGGTGATGAGTGGTATTGGGTAGGCATTTTTTGCCATCAGCTTATTCAGCCCACGATAGTCTATGCAAGGTTGCCGTTCGCCACTTTTTTTCTTAACAGAAAAGAACCCAGCACCGGCCGGAGAAGTAGATTTCCTTATGATCCCTCTACTGAGGGCATCTGCTATGTATTCCTCCATAGCTTGGTTCTCCTCACAAGACAATGGATACGTGCGTCCCCTCGGTGGTACTGCTCCAGGACTCAGTTCTATGCGACAATCGTATGGTCTGTGCTGAGGTAGGGTGCCAGCCTCTCCCTTACTGAAAACGTCGCTAAACTGCTGGTAGGCATCAGGTAGTGAAGGGGAGGTGCACAAGACCTTAACAGGATGGGTAACACACTTATCCATACAAAACTGAGACCAAGCAGCAATCTCACATTTCTGCCAATCAAATTGAGGGTTGTGCAACTGTAACCAATGAAAGCACAAAATCACGGCATGGTGAGGAGAATTAATCAATTGGAACTGCTGCTCTTCCTTGTGAAGAGCCCCAATAGTCATGGACAAGGGCATCGTTTCAAAAGTAACTTGGGCGGGTTCCAAAGGTCTGCCATCAATTGCTTCAATAGCCAGAGGGGTTTCTCTCTGAATCCGTGGTACCCCATGCAATTCAGCAAAGGTATTGTCCATAAAATACCCAGCTGCACCAGAATCAAACAAGGCCAAAACCTCAACCGAGCGTTGTGCCCATGACAATACCACCTGTATGGTGGGTTTAAGTGTGTCCAACAATGGGGACGATTGGACACCACCTAGGGCCTGTCCCCCAAGGTACCCTAGGTGTGTTCGTTTCCCAGACGTACCGGACAAGATCTTAACAGGTGACCATCTTTACCGCAGTACAGACATAATCCTTGTGTCTTGCGATACCTTCTCTGCTCCTTAGTTAATCTAGTGAAACCCACCTGCATAGGTTCACTTGGTTCCGAAATAGGTTCACTAGGTTTGGATGCAGAGGGAGGGTTGGGTGGGCAAAATATGCTACTGGACCCGTTATTCTTTAACGTACTCGTCGCTCTCTGGCGGTTAATCTTTCACGTATTCTGGAGTCAATTAGAATCACGTATTCGATATAATCGTCTAGGTCAGTAGGTAACTCTTTTGCTGCAGTCTCATCTTTAATCTGGTCACTCAATCCTTGAGCAAAGGCTGCCAACATTATTCCACCCTACCTCTGCTGCCAAGGTGCGGAATTCAATGGCATAATCGCCAACCGTGCGCCTGCCCTGTTGTATCTCCATGAGACGTTTAGCAGCAGAGGTAGTTCTACCAGGAGGCTCAAATACTCTCCAAAAGGATTGCACAAAATCACAGAAATTCTTTGTGCAAGGTTTAGCGTTTTCCCAAAGTGGGTTGGCCCAGGCCAATGCTCTGCCAGTCAGCAGGGATATCATGAACCCAACCTTGCTGCGATCACTAGGAAATGCGTGTGCCGTCAATTCCATAAATATTTCAAGTTGATTAATAAACCCTCTGCATAATTGAGGGTCCCCGTCATATCTCAGCGGCAAAGGTGCAGAAGCCGTTAACCCTTTGACTGCGGCCCCTGAGGACTTAGACTCATTCTCCAGTGTCGGAATTGGCGGGACCACCGGGTTAGCACCGGACTTATCCGCAAGTACTGTGCGTTCAAGAATAGTTTGGATAGCAACCGCTAGCTGATCGAAACGTTGCTCGTGCATATCCATCCTCCAATGGATATTCTGTGCGTTATCGTCACTCTTAGTGTCTGAGGTCATGGCCCTTTCGTACTGTCACGGATTTGAAGACTCTCAGACTTAACGTTTGGTAAAATAACTTAACTTTATTTAAAGTTAAAGGCAGTCCCCGTAGGGTAAACATACATAACAATACAACAGTAATATAACATATAATAGGTTCTACCGGCCTTGCCTAAATACCAGGCAAGGCAACCCAAGTGACAGTTTTAATGACAGGCTCTACCGGCCTTGCCTATACCGGGTAAGGCAACCGTGAGATGACATATACCCGTTCTACCGGCCTTACCAATACCGGGCAAGGCAGCCCCCACGGAATGCTGAATGTAGGCTCTACCGGCCCTGCCAATACCGGGTAAGGCAACCTTAAAGATGGTGAATTACAAGGTTCTACCGGCCTTACCAATACCGGGCAGGGCAGCCCAAAAGAGTACTGGAGTAGGCTCTACCGGCCCTGCCAATACCGGGTGAGGCAACCTACAGGATGGTATCGTCAAGGTTCTACCGGCCTCACCAATACCAGGCAGGGCAGCCTGAGCGAGTAGACCAGCTGTCAGGTGACTAAGACAGCATAGAGCATAAGTATAGAGGTCTTACTCAGCAGGAGTCTATTGCCAGGGATACTCAGACAACTGCAAGGAAGTAGACAGCGACTGACCACAGTACTGGATGTTCAGCAGCACACCAACGTCCTCACGTTGGGACTAATGGTAATAGCGCCACCAGGTTTAATGGAGCAAACCAGCGACCGCACACTGGAACCAACAATGTATATCGCGACCAGGTTTAGTGGAGTAAACCAGCGTCCGCACGCTGGGACCGACAATGTATATCGCAACCAGGTTTAGTGGAGCAAACCAGCGTCCGCACGCTGGAGCCAATAATGTATCTCGCAACCAGTTTAGTGGAGTAAACCAGCGTCCGCACGCTGGGACCAACAATGTATATAGCAACCAGGTTTAGTGGAGTAAACCAGCGTCCGCACGCTGGGACCAACAATGTATATCGCAACCAGGCTTAGTGGAGTAACCCAGCGTCTGCACGCTGAGACCAACAATGTATATTGCAACCAGGTTTAGTGGAGTAAACCAGCGTCCGCACGCTGGGACCAACAATGTATATCGCAACCAGGTTTAGTGGAGTAAACCAGCAAAGTATGAACAGCAGCGAGAAGAACAATGTCGCCAGAGCGACGGCTGGAGCCGGAGATTCAGGAACACAGTAAGATTAACCCGCGAGGTGCTGGAACACTGGAACTCTGGAACACAGGAACACTAGATCAGCAAGTACAGCAGGAACAGGCCCAGAAGCCTGACAAGCAGGTCAGGCAGAGTGGAGTCAGAAACACCACAAAAGGGCAACCTGGAAGTGCTCAGCCTGGGTTTAAAAAGGCTGTGTGAGGAGGGCTAATCACAGACAGCCAATCATGATACTCAGCAAGTGACTGATACTGAACAGCACCAATCATGGGCACCATGATAGGGGAAAAATAAAACACTCACAACAACCTGGTTGCATAGGTGTACACACCCTATTATAACTGAGGATGTGGCTGTTTTCAGAATTAACCAATCACATTCAGTCTCATGTTAAATAGAAGTCATTACTCACCTGACGTCATTTAAAGTGACTCCGATTAATCTCAAATAATGTCCAGCCGTTCTAGTACGATTTTCCTGACAGTTGCTTAGTTGCATCTCAGAGCAAAAGCCATGGTCCACAGAGAGCTTCTAAAGCATCAGAGGGATCTCATAGATGAAAGATGTCAGTCGGGAGAAGGGTACAAAAGAATTTCCAGTGCATTAGATATACCATGGAACACAGTGAAAACAGTCATCATCAAGTGGAGAAAATCTGGCACAACAGAGACATTGCCAAGAACTGGAGTCTCTCCAAAACTGATGAGAAGACAAGAAGAAAACTGGTCAGGGAGGCTTCCAAGAAGCCTACTGCAACATTAAAGGAACTGCAGGAATTTCTGGCAAGTACTGGCTGTGTGCTACATGTGACAACAATCTCCCGTATTCTTCATGTGAATGGGCTATGGGGTAGGGTGGCAAGACGGAAGCCCGGCTGAAGTTTGCAGTAACAAACATCAAGTCCCCCAAAAGCACATGGGAAATGTGTTATGGTCTGATGAAACCAAGGTTGAACTTTTAGGCCAAAATTCCAAAAGTTATGTTTGGCACAAAAACAAAACTGCACATCACCCAAAGAACACCATACCCACAGTGAAGCATGGTGGTGGCAACATCATTCTTTGGGGCTGTTTTTCCTCAGCTGGAACCGGGGTCTTAGTCAGGGTGGAGGGAATTATGAACAGTTCCAAATACCAGGCAATTTTGTCACAAAACCTTCAGGCGTCCGTTACAAAGCTGAAGATGAAGAGGAAGTTCACCTTTCAGCACAACAACGACCCAAAGCACACATCCAAAACCACAAAAGCATGGCTTCACCAGAAGAAGATTAATGTTTTGGAATGGCCCAGCCAGAGCCCAGACCTGAATCCAATTGAACATCTGTGGGGTGATCTGAAGAGGGCTGTGCACAGGAGATGTCCTCTCAATCTGACAGATTTGAAGTGCTTTTGCAAAGAAGAGTAGGCAAATATTGCCACGTCAAGATGTGCCATGCTAATAAACTCCTACCCAAAAAAGACTGATTGCTGTAATAAAATCAAAAGGTGCTTCAACAAAGTATTAGTTTAAGGGTATGCACACCTATGCAACCAGGTTATTGTTTTTTTTATTTTTCCCCCTCAACGATTTCAGTTTGTTTTGCAATTGAATTGTTCACGATATAGGTCACATTAAAGGTTTTCTGACATGATTTATCTTTGTCTCATTCTTTAACATCATAAGAACCTGGCATTTTAACAGGGGTGTGTAGAATTTATATCCACTGTATATGCACTTTTCTTACAGTTTTACTTTTTTACTGATGTTTTTTTTCAGGCACTTGTGTGCCATGCTGTTACTCTCCACCCCTAAGCCCTCAGGCCCTCTTCGCTGGTTACTCCTGGGGCACCCTGTTGCTTTTTGTAACGGGACTTTTCAGAATGCGATACATTCTCTGTACTGGACATGTGAATTTGTCACTGAATATCATTTAACACACGCATGTTTGCAGATTGCTGGCCCCGGGACGCTCATCTGGGCTGTGCCTCACGTGGATGTCCTGGGTCAGTGCGGACTCTTATTAGCGGACCCTGTATGTCTGTCCTTCCTTCACTTTCTCCTTCTCCCCCCCCCTTTTTTTTATTCCTTCCCCCCTTCCTCGCTTTTCTTATCTGCCATCCTTCATTCTCTTTCTGTAGTACTTGTTAGGGACCAGGAACCAGACAGACACAAAAAATATAAAATGCAAAACACCTTTATTAAAGTAACAAAAAACAAACAAAACAGAGTGGTGATCCAGAAGCATAAACAAAAAGACAAGCTGGGGTCAGGAACCAAGTACTCAGCCAAGCCGGAGTCAGGAACACGTAAGTCAGTGATGTCAGGAACAAACCAAAAGTCAGGAGCCAGAAGGGACATCAGAGGAAACCAGGTCACACGGATAAACAGGAGCACAGGAGAGTGCACAGCAGCCAGCAACAACAACACAAGGGCAAGGAGGAAGTGAGCCAAGCTGCTTTAAATACCCTGGAAGGTGTTGGCTGATAACAGTCAGATGAGTAACCATGAAGACAGGGAGGTCAAGGCAGTTCATTAATCATCAGCTGAGTCAGTCTAACTCAGGTGTAATGGTTTTTAGGACACTCAGACCAGCTGGTAAAATTAAACACAATTTTATTGAAGGAAAAATAATGCAAAAGATCGCCCTCTACAGGCAGCAGGAATAATAAACTGTAATGGCAGGGATAACCCAAAGGTACAATACACAGAATGAGGTATACACACTATCTAGGAACAGATAATGGTAAACTGACACAAAGAGTTAAATGCAATAATCAATCAGTCAGTCTCAGATGTGGGGGTTTGGCACGCCCAAGGTGGTAGTAGGAGCTGCTGGGTAGATATAGCCAGCACAGAGTTCTTTGAGGTATGATGCCGTAACCAATCTGTGACCAGTTCTAGATTCAGCAGAAATGTGACCCGAAATAACCCCCGCGGGCGTACCCAATGTGACAACTGATTCTGCGAGTGCAAGAGTGGATAGCCCCCACGGGCGTACTAGGTCTTAGCCTGAAATGCACGAGCTGGCATTTAGCCCCCACGGGCGTATAACCGGAGACCAACGTTAACGATAGTTGAGCCAATAGCCTCCACGGGCGTAGACCAACAGGAACCTGCCAGAGCTTGGAGCCTGCCCTTTGCTGCAACACGAGCCAGTAAGCCACAACGGAGTCCACCGGTAAACTGAACGTTAGACCAAGAGCCAATGGCGCCCAACCGGACCAACTTAACGTGACTACTCTGCAGTTGTATTGCTTGAGTCGCCGTCCACACAAGCAGCCGACTCGGCAGATGTAGCACAGTGAGTAAGGCTCTAAACCGGGGAATGAAGGCTTTGTGAGAGTAAGCAGCACTGCAAGGGTTAAAATGCACGTTTAACAAGAAGGCTCAGTATGGTATCGTAGCTCTGCAAGCGTACGGAGGCTCTATAGAGGAAGCACAGCTCAGCAAATCAGCACGGAACTCTGCAATAATCGGAGGCAACCAAAGGGTGAAGTGGTCACACGGCAGTTGGGTAACAGCAATGGCAGAAGAAGAATGTCACGGCGGCAACAACAGGAATAGGCAGGTCACTGGAACAGGCCGGTAGTCGATCACGGAGCAGGAAGTCAGCCGGGCCAGGTCGTAGCACGAAGGAGGTTCTCATACAAGCCGGGTCATAAACGGGCAGGAACGTCAGCCAAGCCAGGTCAGGAAACGGAGGTGGTTCGCAGACAAGCCGGGTCAATCACGATCAGGAACACTGGAGCATAGTTAGGACAAGCCGAGTCGGTACACAAGAATCTGGAACACAGGAACACTGCAACACCTCTTTACCTGAATTAGTACACATTAACTTCATATCCCTGATTTCCTCTTTGAAGTTGGACTTCCAACGTGTGCATTCTCTCTATGTGTCATGGTTAGGTCGGGTCCAAGTTGTAAAAATGGTGGTTCTCCCTAAGATTTTGTTTTTGTTTCAGTCAATTCCACTAAGCTTACCTCCCGACATTATTGCTACTCTACAGTCTATGCGTATGCCTTTTATTTGGTTCTATAAAAAGTCTAGGCTGCCACGTGCGATCAGACATGGGGGTCCTGCACTTTCAGGATCTGCAACTAAAAATTTCACTTCTGGGGCCGGAATTGTGGCATTTCAGGCAGGTGCTCCATTTCCTTTCTGGGTCTATGGCAGGATATCCTGTTCAGGTGGAAGGACTACTTTTGAAACTTTTTCCGTACAACCTATTTTCTTTACAAAACTATATCTCTCTTGTACAGAATGTTGTTGCTGGGAACCACATGCCAATGGTGGAAATACCAGGACACTTGGGACAGGGACTTGGGGTCTAGGATCTCTATGGAGGAATGGCTTAGAGTCTTTCATTTGAACACTAAATATGTTCTTTCATCATCTCTACAGGAGACAAATTACAAACTCCTTACTCAGTAGTATGTCACTCCTTCGGGGTTGGCTAGAATCTTCACCTCCATTTCTGGGACTTGTTGGTGGTGTAACTCTGGTGAGGGCACATTCCTGCATGTCTGGTGGTCTTGTCCTCTGATAAGACTTTATTGAGACGGCATTGCCTCCGAACTGCAGTACTTGATACCGGAACCACTTCCTCCAACTGCAGAATCTCTTTTGCTCAACCTCTTCCCAGCTCATATTCTTTCTCAGGGGCAGTGTAAATACCAATGGATGCTTGCCACATTTCAGGCCAGGGCGTGTTTACCATTGCATTGGAAAACCGCTGTTCCACCTACGGTTTATGAATGGAAGGGTCGTCTTAAAACTCTTTTTGAACTTGAACTCAGACATGCTACAATCTTAGGCTCGGTCTCTCGTTTTACTGACTCATGGGCCAGGTGGTTCACATACTTTGGGACCTCTCTCCCTCCTTCACTATAGTCTTTTTTTTTTATATCCTGGCTGATAACTTAACTTCCTTATCTACGCATTCTCTGTAACCCTCCCTTCACCCCACTTACCCCCCCCTTTTTTTCTTCCCTCCCCTAGCTTCATTCACCTTCATCCACTCGCTTCTAGGATTTGTCATAATTTTTTTTTGGAATGTCTTGAATTGCACCACTCAAATGTTGTCATCCTGTTTTATACCTCAAATTCAAGATTTACTGTTTTATAGTAAATACTATATATTGTACAGTTAGTTGAATTATTGCGCTGTTTCTACTGTACTGCAATCTTAATTTGCATTCTCTAATTCTTCATTTTGTACCGCACATGCATTTTTTTTTCAATAAAAATCTTGCCTAGTGCTTGTTCCATTACTCTGCTATGATACCAGTGTATGACCCGGACTGCCTGACTATTCTGTCTGTTTACCGTTCCTGCCCTGTGTACCAACCGGATTGGCTGACGTTCCTGCTCTGTGTACCGACCCGGATTGTCTGATGTTCCTGCTTCGTGTATTGACCCGGCCTGGCTGGCGTTCCTGCTCCGTGTACCGACCCGGCTTGACTGGCGATCCTGCTCCTTGTACTGACCTGGCTTGGCTGAGGTTACTGTTCTGTGTACCGACCTGGCTGGGCTGTAGTTCCTGTTCCTGTGCTGTTCCTGCTTGCTGCTCCTGCTGTGTGGCCCGAGTTGCTCTTGCTTTCTGTGGTCTTACCAGACCTCCAGTTTCCTCGGTTCTGTGCAGTAGTCCAGTCCGTGATCCGCTCGCTCTTAGTGCCTTTTGCTCCTTCCCGGTAGTTTCCAGTTGCACCACGATCTCTTGGTCTGTTACTGCTGTCCCTGAGGTTTGGTTACTGTTGGGCGCCTCAGGCTATTTCACATCTGCAGACCGGAGCGTTTGTTAACCCCTTGCGGGGTGGTGCTGGGCAGTCGTATCTGTATCAGTAGTCTCAGTTTGGCGTACGTTGCTCCTTACGGTGCTAGCACTGGGTCACGTTATCCTTGCAGCCTCCGGTAGGCGTTCAGTATATCGTTGGCAGCCACCTTCCTATGTTGCCTTGTAGCCAGTTCTATTCTGGCTTCACCTGTTCCTTGTGATTCCAGTCGCTATTGTTACTCTCTGCGTAGAGAGCTACATTGGGCCTTCCACTATTAGGGCCAACTACTGTCCTTGGCCTAATAAGTATCATTCTGTCATATTTACACTGTATCATATGAGATTTACATGACCTGTGTCAGTAATGTATATTGTATCTACATACTGGACCCATGTGAGTTTATCATTTATCTATATGCTGGACCCGCGAGGGTTACTATTATTCCTTGTGTGCTAATAAAACTGTGTTTTACCAAAACCTTCTGTTTCGGAGTGTACTAATCCATAACAGTAGGAAAGGGCCATGACCTCAGACGGTACAGGTGACGGTAACGCACCAAGTATCCATTGGAGGATGGATTTACATGAGCAGCATTTAGTTGGCGTTGGCCATTCAAACAGTTCTTGAGTGCACAGCACACTTGGATAAACCAGTACCAGCCCCGGTGGTCTCCCCCGTTTCAACACCAGGAGCTCAGTCCTTGTTGCAATCTAACTAACAGAGGGTTGACCGCTACAGCTCCACTACCATTAAGGTACGATGGCGAACCCACCCTGTCCAGAGGGTTCATAAATCAGTTGGAGATCTTCCTAGAATTAACCCCTCAAGGTGGGCTTCATGATTTCATGGCTGAGGGGCAGTGCCCTGGCTTGGGCAAATCCCTTATGGGAAGCTGCAAAACCATGTACAAGGAACTTCAGCAAGTTCTTAAGGGCATTTCGTAGAGTATTTGAAGTTCCTGGGAGAGCCGCCTCTGCTGCAAAAAAACTAATGGAGATCCAGCAAGGGTCTCGCACAGTTGCTGACTATGCCATTGAATTTCGTACACTAGCAGCAAAGGTAGGCTGGAACAATGAGGCGCTGGTGGCAGCATTTGCACAGGGACTATGCGAGCGCATTAAGGATGAAACGGCAGCCCGAGAACTGCCGACTGATCTTGATGAGTTTATTGATTTCTCGATTTTGATCGATTCCCGTATTAGGGAACGAATGGCGGCAAAGGACCGTAGACAGAGGGCCAGAGATTTGGGACTATTAAGACCAAGCTTCCCACCCATGCCTCCCAAACCTACTGAACGTACCAGTGAGAATAGTGAACCTATGCAATTAGGGTTTACTAGATTGTCTAAGGAGGAACGGGCGCATCGCCGTAGACAGGGCCTCTGTTTATATTGTGGCCTAGCTGGTCATTTGCTTCGTTCATGCCCTACATGGCCGGGAAATTAATGCACCTAGGGTACCTTGGGGGACAGGCCCTAGGTGGCGTTCAGCAGTCCCTAGATCTGACTAGTCAGAAGCCTACTATCCAGGCTGTACTCTCCTGGGCAGAACTCACGGTGGAAGTTCTGGCCCTAGTCGATTCCGGTGCTGCCGGATATTTTATGGACAAAATTCCACTGGTAGAGAGTCTCCCTTAACTATAGAGGCCATTGATGGCAGGCCGTTGGTACCGGCCCAAATTACTATGGAAAGGATACCTTTATCTTTGCGCATTGGGGTACTTAATTCTGAGACACAACGGTTCCAGATTATCCGTTCCCCTCACCATGCTGTGATCCTGGGGTTTCCTTGGTTACATCTGCACAACCCCAGGTTCAACTGGCAGACTTGTGAAATTACAGCATGGTCTGAATTTTGTGACAAACATTGTATTTCCCACCCCACTAAGATTATGTGTACCTCTCCCTCAGTGCCATCTGAATACTGCCAATTTAGCAACATTTTCAGTAAGGCCAGTGCTTTGCCTCCGCATTGGGTGTGTGACTGCATTATTGATCTGCCTCCTGGTGCCGTCCCTCCTCGGTGTAGTGCTTACCCATTGTCTTGCGAGGAGAATCAGGCCATGGAGGAGTACATTTCAGATGCCCTAGAAAGGTATTATCAGGAAGTCATCCTCGCCCGCGGGGGCTGGTTTCTTCTTTGTGAAAAAGAAAAGTGGCAAACTACGACCATGTATAGACTGTCGTGGACTGAACAAACTGATGCCTAAAAACGCCTATCCTATACCACTCATTACAGAGCTGGTTGACAGATTGAAAGGCTCCTCCATCTTTTCCAAGCTAGATTTGTGGGCTGCTTATAACTTGATAAGAATAAGGGCCGGTGATGAGTGGAAAACGACATTCAATACCAGATCAGGTCATTACGTATGAATATCTGGTAATGTCTTTTGGGCTATGTAACGCACCCGCAGTATTCCAGGAATTTATTAATGATATCCTACGTGACATGCTACAGTCTTGTGTAGTTGTTTATTGTCACGGTTTGTTAAGACTCTCAGACGTAAGGTTAGGTAAAAACACAACTTTATTGAAAAGTTTAAGACAATCCCATAGGGTTTTATACACATACAGACAATACATAGAATAGGCAAATGTCCATAACAGTAGCAATACAGGTTCTACCGGCCTTGCCAATATACCGGGCAAGGCAACCTGGATGAATACCAATAGGTGGCTCTACTGGCCCTGCCAAATACCGGGCAAGACAGCCTAACAGAAACCAAAGAATAGGCTCTACCGGCCTTGCCAATATACCGGGCAAGGCAGCCTGATAGAATAGATGTAGTGGGCTCTACCGGCCTTGCCAATACCGGGTAAGGCAACCTTGTGATGGAATAATAGGAGGTTCTACCGGCCTTACCAATATACCGGGCAAGGCAGCCAGACGGAATACCAAGGTAATGGGCTCTACCGGACTTGCCAATACCGGGTAAGGCAACCTTGAGATGGAATAATGAAAGGTTCTACCGGCCTTACCAATATACCGGGCAAGGCAGCCCAAAAGGAAGGTGACAACCACAATGACCTCAGGGACTGTCAGATGGTAAATAGACAGTAGCGACGAATATAAAGGCTACCAGGTCAGTGGTTTCACTGGAGTCTGACACTCAGTATCCGTGTACATCAGAATGGTAGCTGTCTAGGACTGGACAGCGCACTGAGAAGCCTCAAGTGCAAGAGACAAGGAGTCAACCAGTGCCCTTACGTTGGGAAACATCAAGCATAATATTGAGTAAACCCACAGGTCATGGAGCAAACCAGTGCCCGCGTGTTGGTAACCAACAGACAATAAGGCAATAATGTAGCGCCAGGTAGTGGAGCAAACCAGCGACCGCATGCTGGAGGAAGCAGGCTAGTAATAGCAAAGCCGTCAGGTCAAGGAACAAACCAGTGTCCGCACACTGGTACCAACAGGCTGATAAGTATAGCCGCAAGGCTAATGGAGCGAACCAGCGTCCGCACGCTGGGAACCAACAATATCAAGTATAGGCCGCAAGGCCAAGGAGCGAACTAGCGTCCGCACGCTGGGACCAACAGGCTGTCAAATGTAGCCGCAAGACTAATGGGGGGACCCAGCGTCCGCACGCTGGGAACCAACAGCTAGCGTATAGGCCGCAAGGCCAAGGAGCGAACCAGCGCCCACACGCTGGGACCAACAAGCTGTAAATGTAGCCGCAAGGCTAATGGAACGAACCAGCGTCCGCACGCTGGGACCAACAAGCTGTAAATGTAGCCGCAAGGCTAATGGAGCGAACCAGCGTCTGGACGCTGGAAACCAACAGGTAGAGTATAGGCCGCAAGGCCAAGGAGCAAACCAGCATCCGCACGCTGGGAAGCAACAGTATAGTGAATAGGCCGCAAGGCCAATGGAGCAAACCAGCGTCCGCACTCTGGAACCAACAGACTGTGAGCGTAGCCGCAAGGCTAATGGAGAAAACCAGCGTCCGCACGCTGGGAACCAACAGGCTGTGGGTATAGCCACAAGGCTAATGGAGCAAACCAGCGTCCGCACGCTGGGAACCAGCAGGATAGCGACTGTCGTCGAGGCGACTGATGACAATGTCGCCACGGGTGCAGGAACTGGAAGCAGGAAACGAACAGGAACCAGCAGAGATGGACAGCCGGATCAGGAACAGCAAGAGAAGACTGGCAGCAGGAACAGCAACCTCTCACGATGACAACCGGAACCGAACTGGAACTGACACAGCAGGCAGGAACTCAGGAACAGGACGACTCAGCAACTCGGGAACACAGCAACAGGCCCAAATAGCAACAGTAGCAAGGTGAAAGAGGCTGCTGTCAGAGACAACATGAAAGGGCAACCAGAGGGTGCCCAGACTGAGTTTAAAAAGGCAATGTGAGGCGGGCTGAAGGCAGACAGCCAATGGGAGCCCCCTACAGGTAATAGACACATGAATGCAACAATCACGGGCACCGTGATATTTATCTTGATGATATTCTCATACATTTGTCCAGTTTGTCGCAACACATCAAGGATGTGAGCGCAGTTCTGCTCAAACTCCTTGAGAATAAACTCTATTGCAAAATCGAGAAATGCGAATTCCACAGGCCTATGGTGCCATTTCTGGGTTTCGTAATCTCTAAAGATGGCATTGCTATGGACAATGATAAGCTGGCAGCAGTCCTGCAATGGTCACGTCCTAAGGGGCTCAAGGCAATCCAACGCTTTCTTGGTTTTGCCAACTATTATAGAAAATTCATTAGAAACTTTTCCACGATTATGAAGCCGCTGTCCGACTTGACACACAAGGGTGTAGATACCTCCCAATGGTCTCAGGAAGCTGAACAAGCTTTTGTGACACTAAAATCCGCATTCGCTTCTGCTCCCATACTGTCCCACCCCAATCCCTCCCTTCCATTCACTTTGGAGGTCGATGCCTCTGAAACCGGGGTAGGGGCAGTGTTGTCTCAGCGCCTGGACCCTGGAAGTATGTTAAGGCCATGTGGATTTTTCTCCAAAAAATTGTCTAGTGCTCAGATCCACTATGAGATTGGGGACAGAGAGCTTTTGGCAATTATCCTTGCTCTCAAAGAATGGCGACACCTGCTTGAGGGTACCAGAACCCCGGTACTGATCTTGACGGATCATAAAAACCTAGCGTACCTTTCTGAGGCAAAAAGATTGTCCTCTCGACAGGCTAGATGGGCTTTGTTTCTGTCCCGTTTTAACTTCATTGTATCCTACCTGCCCGGTTCCAAGAATGTTAGGGCAGATACCCTGTCCAAGCAATTCGGTCCGGAGACAGAGAGAGATGAGACTCCAATACCTATTATTCAGCCAGATCGCATTTTAGCTACCCTGCGACCAGTATTACTTTGCCTCTGGGGGAGGAGATTCTCGCTAACCAAGCAACCACACCTCTTGATACCCCTGTAGGCAAATGTTTCGTAGCTGAGCCCTTCCGTACCCGCCTACTTGAAACCTATCACACATCTCGGGCTGCTGGGCACGTTGGCAAAAATCAATTGATCTGGTCTCTCTCACAGTTATTCTGGTGGCCTTCCTTGCGTGCTGACTGCACCGCATATATGGCAACATGTTCGACTTGTGCCCGTGCCAAATCCCCTAGGCACCTGCCCGGTGGGTCTGCTCCAACCAGTACCCAATGGTGAGCGTCCTTGGTCTCATGTCTCGATCGACTTTATGGGAGAATTACCGGTGTCTAGGGGATATTCATTTATTCTGAAGATAGTCAATAGATTCTCTAAGATGGCACACTTTGTGCCTCTCCCTGGCCTTCCCTCTGCCCAGGAGTTGGCAGTGGTATTTGCCAGAGAGGTGTTTTGGTTGCATGGCGTACCCAGGGTGCTGGTGTCGGACCGTGGGAGCCAATTTGTGTCTAGGTTTTGGAGGGCATTCTGTGAGCAGATGGGCATACAGTTATCATTTTCTTCTGCATACCATCTCCAAACCAACGGAGCCACCGAGAGTGCCAATCAAGGATTGGAACAATTTCAACGCTGTTATCACGGTGCCTGTGCTCCCTTGTTGTTGTTTTCCTGTCAGTTTATCCTGTGTGTGCCCCCATTGGCTGTCCTGTATTGATCCTGCCCAGTATGGCCTTTATATACTGGGCTCCAGCACCCACACGGTGCCCTTTCGTGGTGTTCCTGTACCAGTGCTAGTTTTCTGCTCAGTGTTTCCCAGTGTACTGACTTGGCCTGCCTGACTACTCCGCATCAGTTCTCCTTCTCCTGTGTACCGACCCGGATTGCCTGACTACTCTTCAGTGGCTGCTCCTGTTTACTGACCCGGCCCGGCTGACGTTCCTGATCCTGTACACCGACCCGGCCTGGCTGACGTTCCTGCTCCTGTGTACCGATCCGGCTCGACTGACGTTCCTGTTCCTGTGTACTGAACCGGCTTGATTGACGTTCCTTCTTCTACAGCTTATTGTCGCCTTGGCGACATTCTCACTCTCCAGGCGATCCGGTTCCACTTGCTCTTCTGAGTGCGAAGAGTCAGTTTCCGTTACTGCTCCTGCAGGTTGCTAGTGTCTGCCTCAGTTACTGCTCCGGCAGTTGCCTTCGGCCTAGCCCTCCGTTACTGCTCATACCGGTTGCAAAATGTCTGCCTCCGTTATTGCTCCGGTAGTGCGCCATTGGCTTTCCTCCGTTACCGCTCCTGCAGGTTGCTAGTGTCTGCCTCCGTTACTGCTCCGGCAGTTGCCTTTGGCCTAGTCCTCCGTTACTGCTCATACCGGTTGCAAAGTGTCTGCCTCCGTTATTGCTACGGTAGTGCACCATTGGCTTGTCCTCCGTTACTGCTCCTGCAGATTGCTAGTGTCTGCCTCCGTTACTGCTCCGGCAGTGTGCCTTTGGCCTAGTCCTCTGTTACTGCTCATACCGGTTGCAAGTGTCTGCCTCCGTTATTGCTCCGGTAATGCGCCATTGGCTTGTCCTCCATTAACTGCTCCGGAAGTGCTCTCTGCGCTATTCCTGTGGTACTCTGGCAGTTCACGTTTGTTCTGCTGGCATTTGGCATCCAGAAGCTCTCTGTCTGGGAATTGCTATCACAGTGCTTTCCCACACTCTGTATTCTTTATTTTTATGTTTATATAGCGCACACAGATTACGCAGCGCTGTTTACACTGTTTACACTCCTTGATGAACTTTAACTTTTGCAGTACCAGAGTCCTGGGAAACCTACTCCTTTTGCCTGACCTGTGTCAGTATAGACTGCTTGTACCTTGATTTGTACTGGACCTGTGTGGGCATTTATATTATTAACCTGTCGTGTGTCTGTATTATACTGCCTGTATACTACAGGACCTGTGAGGGTTCTTATTCTATTGTGATTTCAATAAAACTGTGTTTTTATCCTAAACCATTGTGTCTGTGTGTCGAACAAACCATTAAAGCTGTTTTGTGTCCTATCATCATGATAATTGGGCCGACCTGTTGCCATGGGCGGAGTTTGCCAGGAATTGTGCGGTTAATTCATCGTCCGGGAGCTCCCCGTTTCTCATCAACTATGGGTTTCAACCATGCTTGCTCCCGGACTCATTTCAGACGCAGCAAATTCCAGCTCTGGATGAGCATATGGAGCAACTCCGCTCCACTTGGGCACAGGTACAGAGGACCCTCAGTGCTTCGTTCCAGCATTACCAGCGTCAAGCTAATCGTAGACAGTTGCCGGCGGTCTCCTTCCAGGTTGGGGACAGGGTATGGCTATCCTCCAAAAATCTCAATTTGCAGACTCCATGTAATAAGTTGGCTCCCCGGTTTGTTGGTTCCTTCAAAGTTATCCGCAAGATTATCCCTGTGTCGTATGCTGTGGATCTATGCGGATTCATAATGTGTTCCATGTATCCTTGCTGAAGCCTCTGGTATGCAATCGTTACACAACCACTCCTGTGGTTCCTGGTCCTGTTCGGGTGCAAGGCCAGGAGGAGTACGAAGTCCAAAATATTATTGACTCCCGTAGATTCAGTGGAAAGCTACAATATTTGGTTCACTGGAAGGGTTATGGCCCTGAGGAGCGTTCCTGGGTTGATCAAAAGGACCTTCATGCTCCCAGATTGCAGTTTTCATGCGAACTATCCTCAAAAGCCGGGCCCCTCTTCTCGGAGGGGGTCTTTGAGAGGAGGGTACTATCACGGTGCCCGTGATATACGGGAGACATTTTTACATGTTTACTTCCTGATATCTTTTATTGGCTACGCTGTCTTTGCTCCTCCAGTGACAGCCTTTAAATACCTTGGGCTGTCACTTACGCGCTGTCCTTTCGTGGTGTATCCGTTGCCTAGCGCTTGTTCCGTTACTCTCCTATGATACCAGTGTATGACCCAGACTGCCTGACTATTCTGTCTGTTTACCGTTCCTGCCCTGTGTACCGACCGGATTGTCTGACGTTCCTGCTCTGTGTACCGACCCGGATTGTCTGACGTTCCTGCTTCATGTATTGACCTGGCCTGGCTGACGTTCCTGCTCCGTGTACCGACCCGGCTTGACTGGCGATCCTGCTCTGTTTACCGACCCAGCTTGACTGACGTTCCTGTTCTGTGTACCGACCCGGCTGGGCTGTAGTTCCTGTTCCTGTGCTGTTCCTGCTTGCTGCTCCTGCTGTGTGGCCCGAGTTGCTCTCGCTTTTTGTGGTCTTACCAGACCTCCATTTGCCTCGGTTCTGTGCAGTTGTCCAGTCCGTGATCCGCTCGCTCGTAGTGCCTTTTGCTCCTTCGCGGTAGTTTCCGGTTGCACCACGATCTCTTGGTCTGTTACTGCTGTCCCTGAGGTTGGGTTACTGTTGGGCACCTCAGGCTATTTCACATCTGCAGACCGGAGCGTTTGTTAACCCCTTGCGGGGTGGTGCTGGGCAGTCGTATCTGTATCAGTAGTCTCAGTTTGGTGTATGTTGCTCCTTACGGTGCTAGCACTGGGTCACGTTATCCTTGCAGCCTCCGGTGGGCGTTCAATATATCGTTGGCAGCCACCTTCCTATTTTACCTTGTAGCCAGTTCTATTCTGGCTTCACCTGTTCCTTGTGATTCCAGTCGCTATTGTTACTCTCTGCGTAGAGAGCTACATTGGGCCTTCCACTATTAGGGCCAACTACTGTCCTTGGCCTAATAAGTATCATTCTGTCATATTTACACTGTATCATATGAGACTTACCTGACCTGTGTCAGTATTGTATATTGTATCTACATACTGGACCCGTGTGGGTTAATCATATCATTTTAACCTGTCCTGTGTCAGTTTACCATTTATCTGTATGCTGGACCCACGAGGGTTACTGTTATTCCTTGTGTGCTAATAAAACTGTGTTTTACCAAAACCTTCCGTTTCTGAGTGTACTAATCCGTAACAACCGCCAGTGTTGGCCCGTGTACACAGGCTTTAAAACTAGTTATAATATAATCCTAATACCTGTCCTAATTAGTGAACCCTAAATTAAATGAAGTGTGTGAATGAGGAAATAATGAAGTATCTTTATAGTGAATAAAGCACCTGGACCGGAAGGTATACACCCAAGGGTACTTAAGGAACTTAGTTCAGTAATAGCAAAACCATTATACTTAATAGTTATTGATTCACTTTCATCAGGCATAGTGCCCTGTGATTGGAGGAAAACTGATGTAGTTCCATTGTTTAAAAAGGGAGCAAGACCCAAACCAGGAAATTATAGACCTGTGAGCTTGACTTCCATAGTGGGTAAGATACTAGAAGGGTTATTAACTGACAGTATGCAGAACTATGTGAAGACAAACAATATCATTAGTAGGAATCAGCATGGTTTCATGAAGAACAGATCATGTCAGACTAATTTACTTGCATTTTATGAAAAAGTGAGTAGTAATTTAGACAGGGGAATTGCTGTTGATGTAGTATACTTGGATTTTGCAAAAGCCTTTGACACAGTGCCTCACAACAGGTTACTGCATAAATTAAAAGGCTTCGGTTTGGGCGGTGTTATCTGTACATGGATTGAGAACTGGTTAAATGATAGATGGCAGAGAGTTGTTGTAAATGGAACTTTTTCAAATTGGTCTAGGGTTATAAGTGGGGAGCAGCAGGGTTCAGTCCTGGGCCCAATGCTTTTTAATTTGTTTATTAATGATCTAGAAGTGGTAATTGAAAGTAGCATCTCAATCTTTGCTGACAACACTAAGCTATGTAAGGAAATACATACAGAGCTGGATGTTTTTTCCCTACAGAAGGATTTAGATAAACTAAGTGAATGGGCAGAAACGTGGCAGATGACATTTAATGTATATAAATGTAAGGTTATGCATTTGGGTTGTAGAAACAAACTTGCTACATATACTCTAAATGGGAAACAACTTGGGAAATCCTCATTAGAGAAAGATTTAGGCGTACTGATAGACAATAGACTTCACAGCAGTGTGCAGAGTCACTCAGCTGCTGCAAGAGCAAATAGAGTACTAGCCTGCATAAAAAGAGGTGTAGAAGCAAGGGATGCTAATATTATCCTACCTCTGTATAAATCCTTGGTTAGGCCTCATCTAGAATATGGAGTACAATTTTGGGCGCCTGTTCTAAAAAAAGACATTACTGAACTGGAAAAGGTGCAGAGACGTGCAACAAAACTGATAAAGGGATTGGAGGATCTGAGTTACAAAAAGAGACTAGCCAAACTGGGCTTGTTTACATTAGAAAAGAGACGTCTAAGGGGTGATATGATTACCATTTACAAATACATTCAAGGTCAATTCAAAGAACTATCCAATGAATTATTTATGCAAAGAGCTGAGCTAAGAACAAGAGGTCATCCATTAAGACTTGAAGAAAGGCGCTTTCAACTAAAACACAGGCAGGGATTCTTTACAGTAAGGGCGATAAGGCTAGGGAATTCTTTGCCTAGGGATGTTGTGCTTGCAGATAATGTAACTGCATTCAAAAAAGCAATGGATGCCTATCTAGCACAGAGCAATATTGATAATTATGACAGATGGCTTCAAAGCAAATAGGATATTGATCCGGGGAACTATTTGACTGCCAGTTGGAGTCAGGAAGGAATAGTCCCCCCCCCCCCACACACACACACTTGGGACTACATTGGAAATTGCTCCAGAGGGCTTTTTTTGTTGCCTTCTTCTGGATCAACAGGGGTGTTATTGGCATGGGCTGGACTTGATGGACACGTTTTTTTTCAGCCTTATCTACTATGTTACTATGTTACTATGGCTTCGGTCCAATGTTAAGTCTATGGAGAGAATGCCATGGCCGGTATTTTTTTAAAGAAAAGGTGGCAACCCTAGTTACCTAGTAATTTAGGTTGAAAAAAAGACTTGAGTCCATCAAGTTTAACCCTATTCCTATTTACCATCGTTGATCCAAAAGAAGGCAAAAAAAAAACCCTCAATACAGCAATTTCAAATTCTGCTTTGAATGGGGGAAAAAATTCCTTCTTGATTCCGAATGGCAATCTGATTTCTCCTTGGATCAACAAGTACTAACTAAATATTAACCCCAATACTAACATACATAGCCCTCTATGTTCTGCTCTTTTAAAAAAGTATTCAGGCCCTTTTTAAAGGCATCTAAGGTATTCAATATCACCACCTCCTCAGGCAGTGAATTCCATACCTTTATTGTCTTACTGTAAAGAATCCCTTCCGCTGTTGTAGATTAAATCTCCTTTTCTCAAGTCTAAGCGGGTGGCCCCTTGTGCTGCGTACTGTTCTGTTAATGAACAGGTCTTTGGAGAGCCCTTTGTATGGGCCCTGAACATATTTATATAATGTTATCATATCCCCTCTAAGATGCAATGCCATTTCTCTAGTGTGTACAAGTTTAACTTTTCTAGCCTTTCTTCTTAACTAAAACATTTTATTCCCCTTACTAGTTTTGTAGCCCTCCTCTACACTTTCTCTAGTTCCATAATGTCCTTTTTCAGAAAGGGCGCCCAGAATTGAACAGCATATTCTAGGTGGGGTCTTACCATGGACCTGTAAAGAGGCAGAATATTATCTTCCTCCCTTGAGTCAATACACCTTTTAATACATGCCAATATCTTATTGGCCTTTGCAGCTGCCAGCTGGCACTGCGCACTACTGCTATGTCTATTGTCTACCATTACTCCCAAATCCTTTTCATTAGTAGATTTCCCCAAGAAACACCATTTAAACTATATGTTGCATTTTTATTATTATACCCAAAATTCATAACTTTACACTTGTCTGTATTGAATCTACTTTGTCCAAATCCTCTTGTAATGAAGACACATCCAGTTCAGACTTTATTACCCTACAAACACTGATACATGACTCCCTGTGCCCACTGGAAGATCATTAATAAACAAATTACAAAGAAGATGACCAAGGACAGATCCCTGAGGTACTCCATTTATCACATTTGTCCAATTGGAGAACTTCCCATTTACCACCACTCTTTGCATTCTATCTTTCAGCCAAATTCCAATCCATGCACAATAGTTTTCCCCTACGCCTATGTCATTCAATTTGTACAGTAACCTTTTGTGTGGAACTGTATCAAATGTCTTGGCAAAGTCTAAATAGATCATATCAACCGCCGCTCCCAAATCTATATTTTTACTCACTTTTTCATAAAATGCAATCAAGTTAGTTTGACAAGACCTTGCTTTCACAAAGCCATGTTGGCTTCTGCTAATGATATTCCTGTTCAAGATGAATTACTGAATATATTCCATTAGCAAGCCTTCAGTTTCCCTACCACAGATGTCAAGCATAGAGTTCTGTAATTTCCCAGCAGGGATTTTGATCCCATTTTAAATATGGGCACCACATCTGCTTTACGCCAAAATGTGGGTACCATACCTGAAATAAAAGAATCACTGAAAATCAAAAATAATGGTCTGGCCACGGCCTGGCCCTGGGGCTTTGTCTACCTTAACACCATTTAATTGTTTTAACATTTTTCTTGTGTTAGCCAATCCCATGCTTGATGTGACTGTACTGTAAAAGTAGTTTGCAGGTTCTTGTCCAACGGGTCTTCCTTGGTAAAAACAGAAGAAAATAAATTATTTAAAGTATCTGCTTTTTCTCTGTCCCCACTCACCATCTCACCCATTTCAGATAACATAGACCCAACATTATCAGACTTTAATTTTTTGCCATTAATGTATTTAAATAATTTTTTGGGGTTACTGTTGCTTTCCTTAGCAGGTTTTGTTGGCATTTTTGTATTTTACAAATGCCTCTGCTGATCCCTCAGCTTTATAATGTGTAAATGCCGCTTTCTTGTTATTTATTACATGAATTACTTTACTGGTTAGCCACATTGGGTTTTAATTTGCTTCTTATGTATTGGTTTCAAAAGGGTATAAATTTTTATTTATATTTGTGTAATGTTATTTTGAAGGCACTCCACTTACCTTCTGTGTTTTTTCCAGATCATATTCCTTCCCAGTCAATGAGACTGAGGGATGAATTAAACCTGCTAAAGTTGGCCTTTTTAAAATTCAGCGTTTTGGTAGAATCCATTCCAAATTGCTTCTTTGAATTAATCTCAAACGATACTATGTTACAGTCACTATTCCCCAAGTGCTCCCTTACTTGGATGTTAGAGATAAGCTCTTCATGGTTAGTTATTACCAGATCCAGACAATCATCCCCTTTGGGTGAGGTCTGTACTAGTTGAGACAAAAAATTGTCATTCAAAAAGTTCAACTGCTTTTAGCAGAATTAGTTGTTCCATTTTTCCAATCTATTTCTGGATAATTAAAATCCCCCATAATTATAGTTCTCCCTATTTGAGAAGCCTTTTCTATTTGCATGAATAGCTGTGATTCTTCAAGGTCCCCAATATTTGGTGGTTTGTAACAAATACCTACTAATATTTTCTGGGCAGTTTTACCCCCATTGACTGTTTCAACCCTCAAGTATTCCACATGTTCACTACTATCATCGCCTATATCTTCACACAAATGAGACAATAATGCTGGCTTGACATACAGACAGACCCCACCACCTCTTTTGTTTGACATATCTTTTCTAAACAACATGTAGCCCTCCAAATTGATTGACCAATCATGTGTGTCATCCCATCATGTTTCTGTTATGCCAGTCAAGTCATAGTTTTCGATTTTAGCTGCCAGCTCCAATTCCCATATTTTACCAGTTAAACTACTGGCATTAGCAAGTATACAAGTTATGCTACTGCCATGTTCCATTTGTAATTTAATTTTGATGTGGTTTATAGGCTTCTCCCTATCATATGTACTAACCCAGCCCCCAGATCCACCCACTTGTTTATTAACTACATCGCCTTCCCTTTCTGAAATGTCTAGCCCAGTATTTATTGCCCCCTTCCTAGTTTAAAATCTCCTCCAACCGTCTAGCCATCCTCTCCCCAAGAACTTGAGACCCTCTTGCATTCAGGTGCAATCCATCCCTACTATAGAGACTGTACCCCAAAGAAAAATCAGACCAGTGCTCCAAAAACTCAAAGACCTCCTTCTTACATCAAGACTTCAGCCATGCGTCAAGCTCCCTAATCTCCTGCTGTCTCTCTGGTGTAACGCATGGCACAGGTAGTATCCCTGAGAATATTACCTTGGAGGTCCAGTTCCTAATCTTACTCTCTAAATCCCTAAAATTACCTTTTAGGACTCTCCATCTTCCTCTTACTTTGTCAATGGTACCAAGATGCACCAAGACAACTGGATCCTCTTCAGCCCCTCCCAATAATCTGTCCACCCTATCTGCAACATGCCGAGCTTGGACACCCGGGAGACAGCAAACCATTCGGTTGCTGCAATCAGAGCTACAGATTGCCCTATCTGGGACTAATTAGGACAGTTATTATGATTATATTATAATAAGAATTTGATAGATTCATACCTCTATTGAAGTTGGAAAGAAGTTTATAATTAAATAGATGGTAATTATTTATGGGATATATTAAGTGGATTTGTTCAATGGGACTAATATATGTTTGAGATCTATATAATTATATGTTTTTTCCTCTGAGTATTGTGATGCCCTCTGCTGCTCTGGATCTTATGTGGTGTGCTACTTGATTGCTCCGAGTGTTTTGTGTTGGATTATATGATTGGTTGTTTATTTTTATTATTTTTATATATATTTTTTCTTATTTTATTTTTTTTTATTTTATATTTTTATTTTTTATTTATTATCATTTGCATTTTTATTTTACTTTTGTCTCATTTTTATATATAGGTGACATTATTTGGTTGTCCAAATGCTATTTTACTGTTACTGGGGGAGCTGGGACAGCCTCACTGTGAGCTTATATCGTTATCACTGTATATAGTTTTATATTATTGGCCTCCCTCTTCTGTTTGCTCTCTGCATAATGTGTGAGCCATTTGTAGTTTGGGCAGAAGTAGGGGTGGAATCTCAATGTTTTCATGGAGATGTGACTCTTGCTGTCCATGCGCACCTCATGTGCACCTCATGTTCAGTCACATCATGCGTACTGCTTATTTGAGGGGTGGAGAGATCGGGCGGAAGAGAGAGACACGATTGGGACTCGTGAATGGGTAGGTAGGATTGACTTGTGCTCTATAAGATTTCAGGTTTTTGGACGGGCCTCTTTCCTCCTTTGGACCTACGGTGAGTTACCCATATGTATTTATATAACCGTTGCTTGGCGGTCCGTGTGGTATATATCCCGGGGCAGATTGTCCTATCGGGGGATCGGGCATCCCCGGTGGGCCGCCCAGTCATGGGCCGGTAAGGAGATCATATGATCTCACCTCTCCAGTCCACAGCTCTGTAGATGTGAGGGACAACTCACTCACCCGAGCGGTGCAGCAGTGAAGAGACCGGGTCCTGTGCTCTGTAACTGTCCCACCCCCAAGGCTGACTTAGCCGGCCCTGCTCTGCCTGTGTGTGTCCTGTGCAGTTCATGATTAGCAGACAGAGCTTCTGAGTCCCAAATGCCTAGCAGTTTAAACTGGTATGATTTCATTCTTCCTAACTAATTGTACCCATTGCTAGAGATGCTTAATTTATCATCTTTTAACCATTTAACCACCTGTATGCTTTAGGGAAGTATAAATCATCAGTTATTAACCCTTTGCCTTCCAGAGAGGATTACAGCAATATTCTGTTATTAACCCATTGGATTCCTCATATGTGCAGTACCTCATTGATTAACCCCTTTCATGCTAGAGAGGCATAATTCATCAGTAACTGACTCCTTGTATGCCACAAAGGTGAATAAAGATGTTAATGATGAATTATGCCTTCTTAGCACGCAAGGGGTTACTCATTGAGGTACACTCCTGTGCAATGTGTTGTGCGCCTATGAGACATTAAATGTGTTAATGGCAGAACACATTAATGTACACCTCTCTGGCATGCAAGGGGTTTATAACTGATAATTTATTGCATACAGTAGGTTAAGGGGTTAATAGATAAGCATTTATTCCTCTTTAGCAAAGTGGTGTGTGTGTGGGGAGTAATAGGCTGAAGCAGGAGGACAGAGTGGGGAAAAACAGTTGTATTTAACCCTCTGAGAGCCAGAGGGGTGCACGGCGCTTTGCTGAGCAATGCACTGTGTAACCCCCTTCCCCGGCACTTGTGGAATTTTATTATATGCATATAGACTAAAATACCAGCTAGTGGGCCAATTAAATAAAAAAATCCTCCGGGCTGGTACTGTACCACAATCCGCCCCTGGGTGTATATATATATATTGATTATAGGTGACTTGATAAAGAGGTCTTGTGCTGTGAAACTCGTAGCCTTTTTTTATCTGTTTTTATCCAACATCAATGTTATTTATTTTATTTGGATATAATCCATAATAACATTTTGGATACTAGATGGTGTGGATTTCCTTTTGCCATGTGGCGTGAGTGGAGCAGCGAGCAGATTGTATGACACCGAGTGGGGAAGTGAGATTAATCTATCTGCTTGCGTGTCAGCTTAGGTTATCCCCTCTGCTGACCACTGAGAAATGTGAGTACATTTACAATCAATTATCTGAACAATGATTTTTTTGACTGTACTTCACTTTTGGGCGCTTTGCTTTGTTTTTTCTTTTTTGGAGTCTTTTGGTGTCACTTGAAGAGAGTGAGAAGAGGAGTAGCAGCCTGTGATAGTGAATCTACCTGTGTCTGGAGCAGGATATAAACCCAGTCTGCATTATTGTGGTTTCTCATTTATGTGATTGACAGCCACTTTGTTTGGGAGTACCCACATGTGGGGTATTTTTGATGGTGGAACGTGATCCTGGTTTCATTGCACTAGAGCGCTCCCTGTTGCTCTCCTTTTTTGTGTTTTCCTGAAACAATAATAGATGTAACTCTCATCAACTTTATCAAGTCTGTTTACTGAACTATACTTAATTTGAGCCAAATATTTGAAGCTGGATCAGATTTGAAGGTATTTACTGTAACTGATCTAATAGGCTTCTCATTTGTGTTATACACAGTGCTTTGTGCTTCAATATAGCACATGTATACTTTGTCTGTATTTGATGTATATATTATATGATCCAGTGAGTTAAACATTTGAAGCCGGGTCAGTTCTGACGGTATTCACTGTATATGACCTATAAGCGTCTTACCTGTATTATACAGAGTCGACATTTTTGTGCCTTGTATATACACATTCTGTTTGCCTTTATTTGATGAACATATTATATGATCTAGAGAGCCAATATTTGAAGCCGGATCAGATTTGACTAAGTTTATCGTATCTGACCTAACCGGCTTCTTACTTGTGCCATACAGAGTCTACTTTCTGCTGCTATAATATAACACTTGCATACATAACTTGTTTGCCTGTATCTTTGGAAACACTATATGATCTAGATATTTAAATTTTTATAATTTGCCATTCTTAATCTTTAACAATAAAGGTTAAGTTTTATGATTTTTTTTTTCCTTGTTCTGACTCACAATGAGTAGGCTTGATGTTGTGGGGACTTCCTTTTTTCTTTCCTCTTTGATTTGTCCCTGTGAGTACCTTTTGCCATCAGATATGCTATTTCAACTTGTTAGTATTGCAGACTAGGGGCTCAATTTAAAGGCAGCAGTTAGCAAAAAAAATCACTAACGGGTGCGATAAGTGACATGTTGCAATTCAAAGATCCGTCTAAACAACAGCTAACGGCAGTTGTAGAATCCTTACGGCCGATACACTTACGTGCATTCAGGCGCATGGAAAAACATACCCCAGAGCTATTCAAAGGCTTGCGGTACTGATAACGGCTGAAAAAAAGACACACCTAACGGCTAAAAGTTAAGACCCTTTTTTTTTAGCCGTTAGACACTTAACGGCCAAAACAAAACACCCGTTACAGAGGAAAAGACACAAAAGGCTTACCGCACAACCATGTAAATGGGAAAATTAACCCGTGCAATGCCAAAACAACACAAAAACATGCACACACAACACAAATCACCACACACACAACAACAACCAACACCACAGGGACAACGACACACAAAAAAACAACAACACAACATGGCACGGAACAATGGGGGTCATCACACAAAGCGGACACCTGCAAATACAAGCTCACCTGGGCAACATCAACACGCGACCTGCACCCCACAACTGCACACCCGCAAATGGCACACACAGAACAAGCACAACACACCACATCTTATAACACACACACACCTGCAAACACTTACCTGGACAAAAACAACTCACCATTGGTCAGCACTCACCTCATCACCACACCTACACAACGCCCTAGCAAGTACTTAAAGGGACAACTCAACACACTCACTTGTGGCTTGTTTTCCACTCAGGGAGGGAGAGAGAGAGAGAGAGAGAGATAGAGAGATATATATATATAGAGAGAGAGAGAGAGAGAGACAGATAGAGAGAGCAAACAGTATGTTGGGTTACATATTGTTGCGAAGGCTGCGGAGAAGGCGTGCAAGGGAGAGAGCTGGGGAACATCAGCAACCTCCAAGCATGCCTGATCAACAGCCACCACCTGTTGCAAGTGAGGAGGCTCTGGCTCAGCAGCCACACAGGAGCCCATCCCCACCTGGAGGGCACAGGATGTATAGACGACCACCAAGGCCCAGGGTATACCGCCCAAGGGTCACCCTTTTTGGAATGACCGATGATGAGGTAATTGATCGCTACAGGTTGAGGCCTGACAGCATCATTGCCTTGTATGAGGTCATCAAGGAGCAGGTGGATCCCATCTACATCCACAACCATGCCCTAACTGGCCTGCAGAAACTACTCTGTGCCATGCACTTCATGGCAAGCGGGGCCTTCCAGTCCACAGAGGGTTACGCATCTGGCATGTCACAGGCCACATTCTCCAGGGTGCTGGCCCAGGTCCTGCCAGCCCTCAAAAGCAAGGCCAGTACCTATATACATTTCCCCACCACCGACATGGACTGGATACAAGTCAAGCAGGCCTTTTACGCCAGGGGAGGCATGCCCAGGGTCATGGGTGCTATAGATTGCACCCATGTCCGAATTAAGGCCCCAGCATGTGACGCACAGATATTCATCAACAGGAAGAACTTTCACTCCATCAACGTGCAGATGGTGTGTGACAGCCATATGAGGATAATGAATGTCTGTGCAAAGTATCCTGGCAGCTCACATGATTCATACATTCTCCAAAACTCCTCAGTCCACAGAGATTTCGAGAATGGAACTTTTACAGGGGGATGGCTTTTGGGTGAGTTCACAATACAAAATCATATCACATACACAGGCGTACACACAACGCTGCTTAGCATGCTCCTGACCCACAGCTACTACGTCCACCACACAAAACATCATTCACATAACATGTGCTCCCTGTCTCACCATGTCACTCACATTACACAGGTGATGCTGGCTATGGATGCAAGTCCTGGCTACTGACCCCTCTGGCCAATCCTCGAACACATGCCCAGGAAAGCTACAACCAGGCTCATGGCAGAACGAGGAATGCCATTGAGCGGACCTTTGGCCTCCTCAAGTCAAGATTCCGATGTCTGGACCACTCGGGGGGAGCACTGCAGTATGCACCTGGAAAGGTGTGCGACATCATTGTGGCGTGCACAATACTGCACAACATCGCAGTGGACACCAGGCTGCTGGAGCACATCCAGGCCCCCCCCATACAGGAAGTGCCCATGGACATCGGCCACGTTGAGGAGACCCTGAGAGGGACACAGATCAGAGACAGGCTCATCACGGAACACTTTACATGTGAGTATAACACAGGCATGCAAACAATCCATGCAAGTCCCCCATCAGTCCTGTGACACTAACCACACTGCACATTTTGTTCTGTCTCACCCCACAGGAACAGTGACACAGCACTGCACTGGCAGCGGACGTGGCAAATTGTGTGTGTGGACTCAAAAACCATCCTCCATTCCACTCTCCACGTTGACATACAGACCCCAAGGATATCACACACACCCTCAGGAGAAACAAGGTACAACACATAACCCATGTTCATCGCCTTACAGGGCTTGATTGACAGCAGCTAACTTGATTTGCCATGAGCATAGCCAGAGCAACCATGCTAGCCTTGTAGCGAAAGAGTGTTATCCAATGCTATGCATTGGATAATACTCCGTCACATCAGGGGTTAAAGGGCCATTGGACTCAATATGGGACCTGTACCGTGCCACAGCTGAGAAGAGCAGCACAGGGGTGGATGTACAGTGGTATGGGCACACAATGTAGAGGTCATGAGACATAGATCAGATTACCAGGGACACCATGCTGACCTGTGAGTGTGCAGACATATGTGCCCCCGACATGAATACACACATCAACAAATGTGTCCTAACAGTTCCATGGAACAAATGACATTGGGCTGCCACTGTCACATTAACAGTGGCAGCCCAAATTCATTACTTCCATGGAGCTCTCAGAACACTTGTTGATGTGTGTATCCATGTCAGGGGCACATATCCATAGGGCTGGGGCACATGTCCTTAGTTCTCCACATAATTGGTTACAGATGAGTACACAACACATTGTCAAGCAATGGTTTGTGTACTCACCTGTAACTGTGAAAATTGAGGGGATTAAAAAGACTAAATTGTTGTTGCTTGATGATCAGTTCAGGTCAACTGCTCCAAATCCTGTCCTCTTCTTCCACAGGCATCCGTAACATGATCCATCCTTGAACTGAAGATCTTCTATGTGACTGGATCGATGCCTTGACAACACCTTCATGGAGATCACCCCTTGCTGTTTATGGTGATGCTGTTGGTGATGCAAAGTTTGACCTGAGGTTCACACAAACCTCTACTGGATCATTTTCATATAGACACAGAAAACACTAATTCTTGAGTGTTATAACCTGTACAGTTAGGATGCTCAGCTACAGAGTTGTCAAACCTTGTGGACAACACATGAGCTGGGCAGCAGTGTTACTGAAGTAGTACGATTTAGTTGCAAAGTACATTTAGTGTTCTCATACAGGTGTTCAATGCATATAGGCAATACACAGAAAACACATGTACATCCTAATGTACTTTGAGACACAATAAAGATGAACCATCACCATTCTATCTGTGTCTGTAGGAGGATATATTTGAAAACACAGTTGTCAATGCGTTACCACACCCAGGGTAGAGTATCCCCATACATGGAAAGGCATCACCCATATCACAGGACTCCACCACTTGTTTGCAAGTGAGTGGACTCAGTGATGTATTCACGCTAACAGATGGTGGCAGTGATACACTAATGTGTTGTGGGAGTGATAAAGAGGTGATAAAGGGGACATACTTCCACAGTGAATTCCTGTCCACAGTTAATGTGTTGCTCAGTATAATCAATGTTCAGTGATATTGCTCCACTGGGACATATCACAGTACATGACCAAGTGGACAAGTGTTTTCACTGGGGAAGTCTGTTACACCCTTAGAAAAAACAACAACTCAACTCACTGGAGGCCCCAATGCTCACCCCAGGATATCAATGTGTGTGCTACACATTGAAATCCTAGTTTAAAAACATTGGCTTCCCCAGTCAGTCTGTTGCACAATGAGTGTGTGAATCCAAGACAATATGGATACATGTCCCATTTATCTGTCCTGCTTGTTATCTCACCGCTAAGCCGTTTGTTTGGTTATCCCCTTAACCCTCTGAGTGCCAGAGTGGTACCCAACGCATTTCTTTGCAATGCGTTGCCTACCACTCTGGCTATCAAAGGGTTAAACACAACATATGTGTCGGCGCCGGGCATCGCTTCCGGTTCGCGATGCCGGATTGTCGGGCGGCCGTCACCCCGCACGGCGTGGTGTTGCTAGGTTACCACGCCGTGGGCGTCGGGTCCGGCCGCCGTGACGTCACCTCCCCATCCTTCATATACTGAGCGGCCGCTTTAGCTGGCGCTCAGTATACCTTGAGCTTCTGTATGGTTGTGTTCCCCTCCAGGCTTCTCCTCCTGCAACCTGAGCCATCCTGTTCTCTTCAGGGTCGCTTCCTCTCCCCTGCCTCCTCAGTCTGGTGCTCTGCACCTCCTGCCTGGACTCCTCCTGCCTGGACTTACCTCCTGCCTGGACTTTCCTCCTGCCTGGACTTACCTCCTGCCTGGACTTACCTCCTGCCTGGACTTACCTCCTGCTTCCTCAGTCTGGTGCTCTGCACCTCCTGCCTGGACTCCTCCTGCCTGGACTTACCTCCTGCCTGGACTTACCTCCTGCCTCCTCAGTCTGGTGCTCTGCTCCTCCTGCCTGGACTTACCTCCTGCCTGGACTTACCTCCGCCTCGTCTAACTGGTGTTCCTGTTCCCTCTGCCTGGTCCTGGGCGCTTCCTTTGGATATTCACAGGTACACGGTTATATGCATATATTTCTATATATATATATATATATATCTGTTGTCCTTTACCTGCTAATGGTATCCTTCACTCTTGTTCAGTGGGGGTGTCTTCTGTTTCTCAATATTGTTGCTGCTTGCCTGTTCTCTGCGCAGCTACCTCTGCATAGAGTCTCGTTCCTCGCAGCATACATCCCCACATCCCTAGGGGCCCTCACAGTTATACTGAGCCAACTATGGATACCGCAGGCTTAGTGGATGCCCTTTCGTCCTTGGGTAATCAGATCTCCTCCTTGGCAGCAACTGTCCAGGATTTGCAGACCAATCAAGCTGCGTTACAGCGTCGTTTGCAGGACCTACAAGCCAGCCCCCGTTCTGGTCAACCCTTTGCTGTTCCGGATCCAGAACCTAGAGTCCCTTTGCCTGACAAATTCAATGGGGACCGTGAGCATTACAAAGGTTTCATCACGGCCTGTGATCTCCTGTTTTCCTTGCAGCCGCGCACATATGCCACGGACTACATCAGGACCCGCACCGTTGTCACCCTACTCACGGGAGAACCCCAGGCATGGGCGCACCATCTGCTTCAGACCCATAGCCCTCTTCTAGCTTCCTGGCCAGATTTTCGCAGGGCAATGGACACCCTGTATGATGACCCTCTCCGTAGCTCATCTGCACAGTCTGCTCTGCGACTTCTACGTCAGGGCCGTCGCCCAGTGGAGGACTACATCGCAGAGTTCCGGCGCTTGTCTATTGAAACTGGGTGGAACGAGGCTGCGCTCCTGGACCAATACCGCCTGGGGCTTTCGGAGCTTCTGAAGGATGAGTTGGCTCGGGTGGGTCTCCCAGTGTCCTTGGAGGAACTCTTCACTCTCACTATTCAGATAGATAGACGGTTGCGCGAACGACGTCGGGAGCGGTCAGGCATGGATCGTCGGATGTCTCCCCCTGCGTCGTCTTCACCAGTGGTCTCCTCCGACGGGTCTCCCGAGGAACCCATGCAGCTGGGGTTAGTACGGGGTCCACTTTCCGAGTCGGAACGTCGTCGTCGTCGGCAGCACAATCTCTGTCTTTACTGCGGGGGATCCGATCACTTGCTGCGCACTTGCCCCCGCAGACCGCGTTCGTCAGCCCATCCTCGTGTGTCGGGAGGTATGTCTTCTCCTCTCCTGGTAGTGGGTTCTTCATGGGGGGTTTCCTCGGTTCAATTAACCTTGTCTGTTTTCTTGCAGTGGAATAATCAGTCACACGCTCTCTCAGCTGTCATTGATTCTGGGGCCAGCAGCTGTTTTTTGGATTCCGATCTAGCCGCTTCTTTATCCATTCCCACACAGCAGAAGTCTCAACCTCTTGGTGTCCGTATGGCGGACGGACGGACACATCATCTGGGTCCAGTTGTGCTCGAGACCAGTCCGATCCGTCTATTGTGTGGTATGGGTCATACGGAACAGATACAGTTTAATATCCTTCCGTCACCTTTGTTTCCTGTGATCTTGGGCCTACCATGGTTGCGGTTACACGATCCTGAAATAACCTGGTCAAATGGTACGGTGTCCTTCTCCTCCTCTTTCTGCCACCGCCATTGCCTATCTGCCGTCCAATCGACTGTTTGTATTGCTGTTCCTTCTTCTCTGGCCAAGCTACCGGTACATTACCATGACTTTAAAGATGTCTTCGATGAAAAGGGGGCTGATTCCTTACCCCCTCATCGGCCGTACGATTGCCCCATTGACCTCCTTCCCGGGGCGCCCATTCCGTACGGTCGTATTTTTCCATTGTCCGGGCCTGAACTGGCACATCTCCAAACATACTTGACAGATAGCTTGACGAAGGGATTCATACGTCCATCTACGTCCCCGGCTGGCGCGGGCATATTCTTCATAGAGAAGAAAGACGGCGGTCTACGCCCCTGCGTGGATTATCGAGACCTAAACAAGATCACCATTAAAAACCGGCATCCTTTACCGCTCATCCCCGAGATGATGGAACGCCTGGCTACTGCCCGAATGTTCTCTAAGATCGACTTACGTGGGGCCTACAACCTGGTTCGGATCAGACAGGGCGATGAGTGGAAGACCGCCTTTCGCACCAGGTATGGCCATTTTGAATACCTGGTTATGCCGTTTGGGCTGTGTAATGCCCCTGCCACCTTTCAGTTTTTTATTAACGATGTTTTCCGAGATTTGCTGGATCTTTTTGTCATCATCTATTTGGATGACATACTTGTGTTTTCCTCCTCTCCTTCAGAACACCAATCCCATGTTCGCCAAGTCCTCCAACGTCTTCGTCATCACTCGTTATACGCTAAATTGGAGAAATGTAAATTTGACACTACAGAAATAGAGTTCCTTGGCTTCCTAATCTCACCCGGGAAAGTGGCTATGGCCTCCCACAAGATCTCTGCTGTTGTGGACTGGCCGACCCCTACTAACATTAAAGAAGTCCAGCGTTTTGTGGGGTTTGCGAATTTTTATAGGAGGTTTATTCGTGGATTCTCGAAGGTGGTGGCTCCTTTGACGGCGCTTACGAGCAGCAAAAGACGATTCCAATGGTCCCCGGTAGCACAAACCGCCTTTGAACATTTGAAGACTCTCTTCACTTCGGCTCCCATCCTGGTTCAACCAGATACGTTGAAGGCTTTCTTTGTGGAAGTAGATGCCTCTGATGTCGCCGTCGGGGCTATTCTGTCTCAGCGTTTTGGGGTCAAAGACCTCTTACATCCGGTAGCCTATTATTCACGCCGCCTCATCGCCGCAGAAAGGAACTATGATGTTGGAGACAAGGAACTTCTAGCTATCAAGTGCGCCCTGGAAGAATGGAGGCACCTTCTGGAGGGAGCTCAGCACCCGGTTACTATTTTCACAGATCATAGGAACTTGGAATATCTGCGCTCCGCAAAACGTCTCCGCCCACGGCAAGCCAGGTGGGCTCTCTTCTTTGCTCGGTTCACCCTACATATAACGTATCGTCCCGGTTCAAGAAACAAGAAAGCGGACGCCTTATCTCGGAGGTATTCTGTACCGTCACTAGAAACTGCAGCTCCTCACACCATCCTCCAACCAGCTCAGTTCCTTCTCCTGCACACGGATCTTCGCCAGGACATCATCCAGCACTCTGTTTCCACAGAACCCTCTTTTAGGACACGTTATTCATTGGTATCACACGAGGGACTTCTGTTACATCACAACCGAATCTACGTCCCCGCACCCCTTCGTGCCACGGTTATCCGTCTTTGTCATGACTCTCCACCGGCTGGCCATGGAGGGGTGCAGCAAACTACTGAGCTCGTGCAGAGACACTTCTGGTGGCCCAAGTTGCCCACAGATATATATCAATAAGTCACCTCTTGTGATGTATGCGCCCGATCCAAGGAACGCCACACACGAATTGCTGGTCTGTTGTGTCCGCTGCCCACGCCTACTTCCCCATGGACTTCACTGTCGGTTGACTTCATTGTGGACTTGCCCATCTCGGAAAGACACAACACCATACTGGTCGTGGTGGACCGTTTCACTAAAATGGCACACTTCCTGGCCGTTCCCAGGTTACCCACGGCAGAGACCACTGCTTCCCTTTTTATCAAGGAAATATTCCGTCTCCATGGAGTGCCCACGTCTATTGTATCAGATAGAGGCCCACAATTTACATCCAAATTCTGGAAGGCGTTCTGTCGTAATCTAGGCATTGATAGAGCCCTCTCTTCTGGGTACCACCCACAGTCCAACGGACAGTCAGAAAGAGTCAACCAAATCCTTGAGCAATACCTCCGCTGTTATGTGTCGTACTTACAGGACGATTGGGTTTCACTCCTTCCGTTGGCTGAATTCGCATACAACAATCACTACCACCGCTCTATAAAGACTTCTCCTTTTTACGCCAACTATGGATATCATCCTCTATCCTTTCCTCAACTATTGCAAGACCAGTCAGTTCCAGCAGCAGCGCAACGCCTCAGAAATCTTCGCTCATCCCATGCCCTCCTGAAAACCACGTTACACCGCTCCCAGTGTGCCTACAAAACTCAAGCGGACAAGCATCGTCAGGCGGCTCCAGGGTATCAAGTCGGGGACAAGGTCTGGCTGTCCTCTGCCCATCTCCGCTTGCACTGTCCGTCCAGGAAATTAGGACCACGTTTTCTGGGCCCTTTTGAGATCCTCAAGATTGTAAATCCTGTTGCTGTTCGTCTTCAGTTGCCCTCCAGTTGGCGCATCCATCCGACCTTTCACGTTTCCCAGCTTAAACCGTGGAGACCTAGTACTAGTCCGTCTCCTCCTGTATCTCACCCTCCTCCTGTTTTGGTGAATGGGGCTGGGGAATATGAGGTGGAGTCAATCTTGGACTCACGGCGTCGTTGGGGGCGGCTAGAGTATCTCGTACATTGGCTGGGTTACGGTCCAGAGGAACGTTCCTGGGAGCCTCTTGCTAATATCCATGCTCCGCGGTTGTTACGCGCCTTTCACCGTCTGCATCCGGACCGTCCTGGTCCGCGTCGTGTCCGGAGGCCACTCGTCGGTGGGGGGCTCTGTCGGCGCCGGGCATCGCTTCCGGTTCGCGATGCCGGATTGTCGGGCGGCCGTCACCCCGCACGGCGTGGTGTTGCTAGGTTACCACGCCGTGGGCGTCGGGTCCGGCCGCCGTGACGTCACCTCCCCATCCTTCATATACTGAGCGGCCGCTTTAGCTGGCGCTCAGTATACCTTGAGCTCCTGTATGGTTGTGTTCCCCTCCAGGCTTCTCCTCCTGCAACCTGAGCCATCCTGTTCTCTTCAGGGTCGCTTCCTCTCCCCTGCCTCCTCAGTCTGGTGCTCTGCACCTCCTGCCTGGACTCCTCCTGCCTGGACTTACCTCCTGCCTGGACTTACCTCCTGCCTGGACTTTCCTCCTGCCTGGACTTACCTCCTGCCTGGACTTACCTCCTGCTTCCTCAGTCTGGTGCTCTGCACCTCCTGCCTGGACTCCTCCTGCCTGGACTTACCTCCTGCCTGGACTTACCTCCTGCCTCCTCAGTCTGGTGCTCTGCTCCTCCTGCCTGGACTTACCTCCTGCCTGGACTTACCTCCGCCTCGTCTAACTGGTGTTCCTGTTCCCTCTGCCTGGTCCTGGGCGCTTCCTTTGGATATTCACAGGTACACGGTTATATGCATATATTTCTATATATATATATATATATATATATCTGTTGTCCTTTACCTGCTAATGGTATCCTTCACTCTTGTTCAGTGGGGGTGTCTTCTGTTTCTCAATATTGTTGCTGCTTGCCTGTTCTCTGCGCAGCTACCTCTGCATAGAGTCTCGTTCCTCGCAGCATACATCCCCACATCCCTAGGGGCCCTCACGATATGATGTAGATGAATGTTCAATGTTGTACCAAATGTTTGGCCTAAGGGGAATGTTTTGTTATGCAAAATCAACACACAACATTGCCATATAACACAGTTGTGTAATATGGCAACAGGGATGTTTTTACAGTTGATTTTGTACAACGATGTGTGTGTGAACCATTGTTGTAACATCCCACAAACATCTTACCTAGGCAGGAGTTGTATTCACTGAATTGTTTGGCAATGCATTGGAGACAACTCTGCCACCCAATCTATGACCAAATTCAAAGCAGATCAGACAGGATTCAAAAGCACAATGTTCCTTTATTCAGGGGAAATTTAACATGTTGGGCATTTTATTTTTTTTTCGTAGGGGGGGGCTTAGACTGTGTGGCAGAAGTGGATAACCTGGATGATCTCCTGGTCACCCTTTGCCCCCTAGGTGTGGCTTCGGGGGTCACATTAGAGGGGGTGGTGGGGGCAGTGGATCCCTCTGTGGAGCGCAGGTTTTCCCTCTCCAACCGTAAGTCCTCCCTGCGGTTCAGCTCTCTCAACTCCACCAGTAGCTGTGCAAGCAGGTCCATCACCCCCGTGTGTAGCTGATGGAGTTGAGTGTTGATCCTCATGACCTCCGACTCCAGGGCATGGATCCTTGCCTCTATCCTGTTAGTGTTTCTATGGGATTCCCTACGGCTCCTGGTGATGTTGTCATTGGTGCAGAGGCTTGACCTGAGTAGTCTCCTTTGCAGAGCCATACACTCTGCTTCCATCCCCGTGGGCCGTTCACTGCTGGTGATGCTTGTGCCTGGTGAATCAGCTGCTGCTGTGTCCTCCTCTGCTGGTGCTGTGTCCTCCTCTGCTGGTGTTGTGTCCTCCTCTGCTGGTGCTGTATGTGCTGCAGATGGGTATGTGCCCACCACATCAATTGACCCACTGCTACCCACCGATGTCTGTGCTGGTGGAGGTGGTGGGGTAAACACGTCCCTTCGCATAGGATGTTGGGGCTCCCCAAGCAGGCCCAGGTGTTGGTAGTCGAGTGGCCAAGGGTCAAACCTTGGCCACTGGTATGTGCTTGGCCCCCACCTGGGATCATACCTGGGGCCATGCTGGGGAGCCATCCAGGAGGGTAGGTCAATCTGTGGGTATGGCCCGTATTGGGTGGTGGCCACATCACCGGGCAGCCATTGCCTCCCTGGTGGTGGTGGTGCTGCTGCTGCTGCTGGAGGATAATAGCTCCTGGAGGTGGTGGGGGGCATCCAGTCACTGTAATAAGGTGGTGCAGGCAGAGTTGGTGCAGGCAGAGTTGGTGCATCCAGCTGGCCAAGAGGTGTGGATGTCGTTGGGTACGGTGCCCACTGGCTGGTCCCCTCCTCCATATACTCCTCACTGGGTGGTGAGGTGGCCTCCTCCATGGGCTCCTGATGTGCTGGAGACACATAACCTGTGTGGAGGATTGAGATTGTGTGATCAGTAAACTTAGCCATGATGGTGTCAAATTGATATTAATACTTGAAATGTGTAAAGGAACATATATGTTGTATGGTGTATCCCCCTGTGTGAAACAACGGTACTCCTACTGGTGATGGGTGTTGTATTCTACATGTATTGCAGCTCAGAGTTGAATTCCTTTGGTGCCACATCCCAGTGGCCTGAAATTGTACATTTGCGCTGTTGCCACATCATCCTTTGTGGATATCTGCTCCCTGGACCAAAGCTAGCCAGAGGATGGTCTGGCAACATTGGCATAGTACATTTTCAGGCCACAGTGATATTGTCCCTGGAATATTCAACTTTGAGCTGTTATACTCTTGTGATGAAACACCTTTCAGTAGTGGGAATACCCTTGCATTACCCGGTGGATCAATCCTATGACATGTATTTTTCCTTTCACATTTTAGGTATTACTATCTCTTTAACGGGATAGCAATGGTTAATTTCACCTTGATGTAACATTGCAGGCATCATAAAGAGATGTTTAGAAAGATGTTGCTGTATGTGACAGCTGGAGATGTCAGTCATTTGACCACACGGAGGCTCTTCAGCAGACTCCACATTGACCCATTTGGAGATAACTACATCTTTGCCATTGTCTACTAAGTGTTCCTGGTTTGTAAGCACGCTCTGTGGACCATGTCAATGATGGATCCATCTCCAATTGGTTCAATTTTGGGTCTGCTGAAGAGCCTCCGTGTGGTCATATGACTGACATCTCCAGCTGTCACATACAGTAACATCTTTCTAAACATCTCTTTATGATGCCTGCAAGGTTACATCAAAGTGAAATTAACCATTGCCATGCCAAGGTACACAGTGAGGAATATGGTCTGATATGTGTGTATATGTACCTTTCATATGGGTACAAACATATCCTTGATAGATATGAACCCAGAGATCTCTTCAGAACATGTGATTGTCTAACTGCCTATATATGTACAGCCATCACAAATGAAGTTTCATAGATACAACTGATACCCATCCAAGGAGGTGTAATATACTAGGTATATGTACTCTGATGATGATATCAATATGAGTTATTTTGTTGAGGGTGCACATATATGGGCAGTAGGACAATCACACGTACTGAACCGAACTCTGGGTTTACATCTTGTTGGGACCTATTTGTACCCATTTGAAAGGGATATATCCACATACATATCTGGTCATTTATCTTTCTGTACATATCTTTTTGTAATAGATCTGCAGTGTGATTCAAGTAGTATTCAGCCCTATGTTATCAGTTCATCCCGTACAGTGCTGGATTTTGTCAGATTAGACATGTCCCTCTCTGGTTGTCATGATGGTATCCTATGCATTGCATTGTGATGCATGGGATACCACCGTGGCAATCAGGGATTGATGTACATTACAGGATTCTGTCCATGAGCTCTGTTCAAGTTGAATCCTGAGGGGCAACAATCAAGCCAGTATTGAAGGATATCATTGATTGAGGCCTTTTTTTTCCTGGATCAGCCCATCCATCCTTCTGTGTGAGGCAACCAGACCCGATCATAGATATCCATAATTCCTGGCCTGTTATTGACCAAACCTCAATGGTTAATATTTGGTTCCCATATGTATCCTGCAAATAGTGTCTGGTGTACCATCCATCCATGGCATCAGCACTCCTGAGGATCTATATGTGAATCAAATGTGAGCTATGTAAATTGAAGTTAGCGTAAATGATTGCATACACAACACCAAGGCCAACTTTTTCACCTTTAGTTATGTGTGATTGTTTTTGGCCTGTGTGTTGCACATACAAGCATTTATTCTCAGTGGCACTGTGATTTGTGACCTGATCCATCCTGTTGGTGATTCAGTAAGCGGTTAAGTGGACCTGATGAACTGATTATGATGCTGACTTCTCCGCTGACCTCATTTCCCCATCTGCAGTGTTTTCTATGGAGTCCACACAATGGGGCCTGTGCAGCTTGAATCCTGTTATTGGATGTTCTCCATAGACTAACATTGTGATTGGTGAAGTGAGGGTATGTAAGTGTCAAACTCTCTACATCAGCTCTTTTTCACCGCTTAGTGAATGTCCCCTATGTGTCATGTAATTGTTAACCTATCGACATGTGTTTGTTGTCTGGTTAACCCTTTGAGTACCAGAGGGGTTGCCAAAGCATTGTTGATCGATGCATTGATGATCCCTCTAGCACTCATGGGGTTATGTGCTGGATTCCCTGTGTGAACATGGGTAACACTGTGTGACAACAATTGTGATGTTTGACCTACAACACTTTACTGAGCATGGTTTGTGTGTATTGTGTGTGATCAGCACAGCAACATGAGGGTTAACCAGGGAGTTGGACAGGTTTTGGCCTTGTTGAACCTTGATATTTGTCCTTGTCTTGATTCCTGTTTAAACCCTCAGGGTGCTGTATTGGTGCAATTGTGTGGTTGAATGAAGGGCAGATGTTGGGATGTGAGTGCTTGTTTGTGATGGGTGTGTGGTTTGAGGTGGTGTGTGGTTTTGGGGTGATGCACTTACCGGTGGTGTGGAGGCTCCTCTCATCCCCAGTGTCTGATCCTCCAGGGACCCCCTCAATTAGGGTAGACGACAGTGTCTGCCGCAGCCTCTCCTCCCATGCGCTGAAGGTGATGGGGACAGGTGGCCCACCTCCGGTGGCTCGGGCGTGCAGGGCGGCATCCCCCATCTTCCTCTTCACCTGCCTTTTGCAGTCGCCCCATCTCTTCTTGATTGAGTCCACATCCTGTCTGCAGGTGGCCACCGCATTAACTCTGCTGCAGATTTGACTCCAGGCAGCTCTCCTCCTCGCAGACAGGCCAGGGAGTCTCTCCCCCGGGAAGAGGACACTCTCCCTCTCCAGCACAGCCTCCACGAGGGCCGTGTTTTCTTCCTCGGTATATCGGGGATCCCTGACCCTGTCCCCCTCAGCTCCGGCATGCGAGGAGTCAGACCCGGAGTGTCCTGCCTGCTCTGCCCCTGCCTGTGTGTGGTGGTCCCCAGGCACTACCCCTCGTCCCACTGCAGGATCTGTCCCTCTTCTTCTTAGTGTGCCTGGTCCCCCTCCGCCCTGCGTATCTCCCTCTCCCACCCCTGCTCTGCTGAGGGATCCCCTCCTGACCTTCCTCCTCCTCCTCCACTAGTCTCCCCATCCCTCTCTCCTGTCCTCCTCTCCTAGCCATCATTCACCCACTCACACCCAGGCACTCTCACACGTCTCACAGACACACTCGATCCCACTCACTCTCTGTCACACACTTTCACTCCCGGATTCACACTGTGAAAATAAAGTTTAAAATGTGTAAGGTGTGATGAAAAAAAAAGACTATGTGTATGTATGTGTATGTGTTTGTGTTTGTATGGATGTATGTGCTATGTGCAAAAGTGTGCTATGTGTCTATTTAAATGTACTTCTCTCCAAGATCCCTCTACCTTACTCCTGTGTATGCTTCTCTCTCTCTCTCTCTCTCTCTCTCTAAACGCTATCCTCCACTCCTGGGTCCTGTGCTCTAGCTTGCTGAAACTCGAAACACAGACAGGGTGTAACCGTTATTTTGAGGTATATATAGGTGTATTTGAACATTTTTGATACTTTGGGGCCTTGGGATTGGCTGTAGGTTTGAATTTTGTTTGTGCATCTATCAGGGTTGCTAGACAACGGCAGCCGTAATGTAACATTTTGACTTAAGTTGTGTTTTAACGGGTGTTTGGGACGCACGGTGATGCGAAATCAGGTGCGACGCTGGTTTTTGTGTAACGTGTTTTTGTAGTGCCTACGCCCGATAGCTATTCTTGTACGCTTACCTTTGAATCTGCCGTAAACCATGTGTTCTTTGCGGCCGATGTGCCTTTTTTACTTAGCGGATGGTTTAACGGCTGCCTTTAAATCTAGCCCTAGGTGTGCAGTGGTTCTTTCTCCTTCAGTGAGTTCACATTTTCCATGCTAGTCTGGATATCGTGCATACTTTTAGTAGTGCAGTTACTGTTGATGTGAACGAAAGCCTGATTGAAGGGGGTTGAAAAAACTGGTCTGTCAGTAATACTTATATGGCCCCATAACGACCGGCCACGTGGCCGGCAGTTAAGGCCCGAGGGGCATTTTTTTTATGTTTTGTGAGAATCATTCCTGAAGCACCTGAACGGGGGCTCCTGAGTTCCATGACGTGCCAGGGCCGTTATGGGTCCTAAATGCAAGTTTTCCCCTGACTGTCCTGGCATATCATGGGTCCTTATGGGGATGGTTGTTGCACGTGGACACATTTCTCTAGGATTTTAGATAATGTGGGGACTGGGAGTAAAGATATTGGTCTGTAATTTGATACTACATTTTTATCTCCACTTTTGTTGATAGGTACAACTGTAGTGTAGCTACTTTCCAGGCTTTGGGCATATACCCGGATGACAGGAAGGCATTAATTTGGGATGAAATAGGATGGGTAGTGACCAAGGCACTGTGCTTTAATAACATTGCTAGTAGTTGGTCAGGGCCAGATTGCGATTTCATTTTTGGGTTGAGGACATGATCATATATTTCATGTTCATTTTCTTGCATAAAATTGAATTAATTATCATCACTGGACCAGGTAGCAGTTGAAAGAGACTGTTCCGTTCATGTTTCTACTTCAGAATGACCTTTGTTTTGTGTAATCAGGGCGGTGGCACATTCAACAAAGTATCTGTTGAATGCATTAGCTATGGGGCACTGTATTGTGTCTTTGCTTATTTTTATAGTTGATGGGTGAGAATGGTTAAGGGGGTTGTAGATGTTTTTAATAACCTTCCAAAGGTTGGCCGGTTTTGATATTTTACTGTTCAAGTTCAAGTAAAATATTGTGCTTCTGCTAGTTTTGTTTGTTTTTGTGCAAATATTCCTCAATTGTCTTTATGTAGTGTGATCATAGGTGGAGCCAGTTTGTGTCTCAGCCGAGACCCAGGGTAGATAGGCACCCCTTATCCTAATATTTCTTAGAGGGTCATGGGTATTACAAACCTGTAATAATTTTGAGTTAAAGTTAATTGGGGAGTCTAGTATTAGGTGTATCTATTCCACGGACAATTTCTTTAATCATTTAGGGAAGACTGGAGATTACATTTCTAAATGATCTAAATATGACTTTGGAACATGATTTGACTGCTTTTAATTTGGAAACACAGTAAACTATGGAGTGATCGCTAAACACATTTGTTAACATGCTTTGATTTTAGATTCTGCTTGGGCAGGATGAATGGATCCAGTCAAGCAGACTATGATTGTATATTTTAAGATTTATTTATGCAAGTAGGGGTGCATATTAACTCTGATGATAAGTTCAATGTCCTAAACAATGAACACAATTTTTCATTCCTGGAGTCTGGCCAAGTCTCTAAGAACCAAGAGCTCACCTTTCTTATTTTGAGTGGCAATCTCATTGAGGTGGTGGGTTATGTCCGAAAGGGACTGTGCTGACATATTTGGTGGTCGGTAGATGGCAACAATTATAATTTATTTTGAGAATGGAAGAAAAATTTTGCCAGCAATGTATTCATAAGAATCAAAGTTATGAGTCATTTAAAACTGTAACGTTTATAAGGCCCTTGTATATATATAATTACACCTCCTCTTTGCTTTCCTCTGTCTTTCCTAAAGCATAAGTATCCTATGGCAACAGCAGTATCAGGTCTTTTAGGGCTTAACCAGGATTCAGTGAGAATAAGGATTTTTGGCTTGTACGCATAACATCAAGATTTTAGTTTGTCCATTTTGGGCAGTATTGAGTACGCTGCAGTGAACGAAAAAGAGACCTTTTTTGAAGGTGAAACTGTCATTTATTGCTGTTTGAGGTCCAGGGTTGGTTTCTTTGTCATTTGCCAAGGAAAATAATAAAAGGCGTAAAAAATAAGTGAAAGGATACGTTTGTTGCTGTAATCACTGGGACTGGGTGATCTTGTTTTTAATACTCTCCACCAACACTCAGAGGGTAGTACACATGTATGCAGAAGTGTATGGTGGATTAACCCTTTGAGTGCCAGAGGGGTATGCAACGCATTGCTTTGCAATGCCTTGCGTACCCCTCTGGCACTCAAAGGGTTAATATTTCACTTCAACGGTCTTCTACCCATGCTTGGTTTCCAAGCACACGTAGAAGACTGTTGAAGTGAAACATTTTTTTCTTCATTAACGAGACCTTGGCTCTGCTGCAGAGCTGCCGGATGGCCCCAGGGTCATATTCCCGGGCAGTCAGCAAGATGATTATATCGGGGAAAGGGTCGGGAGGGGGGGATTTTGAAATAGATTTTCTCTCAAACCATAAAGGTTTGAGAGATGTGATTTGGGGCATTAACAATCTTTTTTTAAGTTGTATAAAATGGGGATTAGTAAAATGAAAGTATTACTATCCCTTTAAACCTAAGACTTGTGCACAGTACCGTATGAGGGGAGTGGAGATGGCAAGCAGTGCGGAGCCAGTATCAGGGTTGGTGTACACAATGCAGTGCAAATTAGGATATACTGCAAAGGGTTAAATTACAGCATTAAGACCGCATCAGGGTTAGATTGCAGAATGCAGTTCTGATTAGTACATACCACAAAGGGTTAAATTACAAGAAGAAGACAGCATCAGGGTTGGAATGCAGAATACAGTGCTGATTAGTGATTAAAGTGATCCCTTGGAATTGGATGATGATTATATGCTTCTTTCCAATATGATTTCATAAAGGCACTTTTGATCTGAACAGTCGCTTAGAAAGCCACCACTTGGCTGACCTATAGTCAGCAAGCTGGGGTTATGTGTGAGGATATGTAGATGCCTGCATTCTGCCAACTTCTCACAGGGCTTTTACAATATGCACAATGTCAAAGAGGATATAGGGACTCAAATTTCAGAATCGGCCTGAGTATTATATAGCTAGCTCGGACACAGTGAAGCATATGGTGGTAATTAGCATACTGCCCCCACTCGGTCACGCAAACGTGAGTGTTTTTGCTCCTGATGAATAGCCAGTAGGTTATGAAACATGTTAAGCTTTTCTTGTAGGACCATTTTTAAATTTTATCTAATAGGTACATGTGTTTTTATATAGTTAGGGACCAGGAACCAGACAGACACAAAAATGTAAAATATAAAACACCCTATGGGCCATGTATCAGGTAAGTCCTCTCTCTACACCTATTTTGTTTTTTTGTCTTGTTGTATGTCTGTTTTTAATTGCATTACACTGGGATCCACAAGAAATAAAAACATCAAAATAATATTTAAAGGGTCCCCACTGACGCGTTTATTATAACATCTTTCTTCAGAGAATATCTGTTTTTAATTTAGATATGGTTTTTATGGGTGTATTAGAGTAGGACTTACCGTAAAGTGAGATACCTTGACGTGGTGGTAAGCTTACACACGGATTGGCCAATTTGTGGGATGAAATTCTCACTTATTTTCACTTAGATTTACTAAGAGTTATTACATATGCTAAATACAGGGCACTTATGTTCACTGTATATAGAGGAGCGCAGGACTGTCTTTTTTTAATGTGTTTTCACTTTTGGGTTTAGGCCTAATGTTAGGGGGACTGGAGAACCCTCTCATTCCTTGCTGCTATCAGGAGCCAGAAGAGACGTCAGAGGAAGCCAGGTCATGCACAGGTAATCAGGAACTCAGTAGAACACTCTTGCAGTCAGAAACAGACACAAGGGCAATCAGGAATACCTTGGGAGGGTTGGCTGATAACAGTCAAGTGAGTAATCACAGAGAGGTCAGCTGATTCAGCCTGACTCAGAACAGGGAAGGCAGCAGCAATGGATAGCAGAGCTCTAGATTAGCTCAGACAGCAGAATCAATACCAGAATTAGAGCAGCTCAGCCAAACCTTGACAGTACCCCCCCTCAACGACCCCCCGCAGGACAGGACCAGGTTTATGGAGAAAGTGTGCATGGAAAGCACAAAATTGGTCATAGGCATGTATGTCCGCAGCTAGAACCCATGAGTGCTCTTCTGGACCGTGCCCCTTCCAATGGACCAAATGCTGACGCCTCCCACGGAACCTACGAGAGTCAGCTATGGAGCAAACCTCAAACTCCTCATGGCCGTCAACGGGCACTGAATGGGGTTAAGGAGCGACTTTAGTAAAATTATTGCAAACCAGAGGTTTCAGCAGGGAGACATGGAACACATTGTGTATCCGCATATTGGGAGGGAGGTCTAGGGCATAGGCCTCAGGGTTCGCCCGTTGCAGGATACGGAAAGGCTCCGCAAAAGAGTGAGACAGTTTCTGAGAGGGTACTCAGAGGTGGAGATTTCTGTAGGACAACCAGACCCTCTCCCCGACCTGGTAGGAGGGTGTGGGTAGGCACTTACGGTTAGCCTGGAGCTCCTGGGATTGTTGCAAGCGTCACAGTGACTCTTGGACCTGCACCCATGTGGAACGGATCTGCTGGAGATGATCCTCCAATGCCGGAATCCCCTTGGGAGCGAACAAATATGGAATCATGGAGGGTTGATACCCGTAATTCACCATGAAGGGGGGAGAGCCGGGTAGAAGCTGAGACTGCACTGTTATGAGTAAACTCTGCCCAAGGTAGCAGCTCCGACCAGTTATTCTGATGGTCCAATATGTAGCACCGCAGGAATTTCTCCAAGGCCTATCCTTTTCCGCAGCCCCATTCGATTGCACGTGGTATGCCAAGGAGAAGGAGCGTTGGATACCAAGTTGCGCACTGAAGGCCCTCCAGAATCTCAATACAAACTGGCTACAATGGTCAGAAATTACGACTTTGGGAACCCCGTGTAGCCAATAGACCTCCTTTATAAAGACCGTAGCCAACTCTTTAACGGATGGGAGTTTTTTTAATGGTATGCAGTGCTTCATCTTTGAGAATCGGCCAACAACCATGAGGATGACTGTGTTACCATTGGACAGAGGAAGGTCGACAATTAAGTCCATGGCAAGATGTGAACATGACTTCTCCCCATTGGGTATGGGTTGAAGAAGGCCCGCTGGAAGGGGACAGGGTGATTTGGCCTGTGCACAGACCGGACAGGCAGCGACAAACGCAGCAATATCTTTAAGTTCTGGCTACCAGAAGAGACGGGAAACCGACCAGAGAAGCTGGTTGTTACCGAGATACCTGGCTGACTTCGTATTATGGTATGTTAAAAGTGCCTTGGTACAGATGTTAACAGGTACGAAACAGCACCCAGAGGGAGTCTCAGCAGGTGCATCTACTTGGGCGGCCCGTATTCTCATCCCGAGGGGAGATGTTATGCTGGTACGTATGTTGGCCAGTACTCTACTACTTAGCGCTCGAGAACTGCCTGGATAGGGTGTCAGCCCGGACATTTTTGGTGCCCAGCGGGTATGAGACCACGTAATTAAAATGGGACAAAAATAAGGCCCATCGGGCCTGTCTTGGAGTCAAGCACTTAGCTTCTGACAGGTACATGAGGTTTTTATGATCTGTGAGGATTACGATTGGCACTGAAGTTCCCTTGATCAAATGCCTCCATTCTTTTAGAGTGAGTATTATTGCAAACAACTCACAGTCGCCAATTTCACAGTTGCACTCCGCAGAACTTAGCTTTTGGAGAAATACCCAAACGGGTGCAACTGGCTCTCAGGAGTAGGACTTTGAGACAGGAGGGCACCTACTTCTGTCTCACACGCAACGACCTCAAGTATGAATGGAACCTCAGGTTTTGGGTGTGCCAAAATGGGTGCTACGGCAAAAGCAACTTTTAATGCCTCAAATGCTTTGATGGCTTTCGGAGACCAGTGAGTGGAGTTGGTCTTTTTTGGTCATGTTAGTAAGGAGTTTTAAAATAGGGGAAAAATTGCTGATAAATTTCCTGTAGTAGTTGGCAAACTGTCACGGTTTTTGAAGACTCTCAGACTTAAGGTTTGGTAAAATGACTTAACTTTATTAAAAGTTAAAGGCAGTCCCCGTAGGGTAAACACACATAACAATACAACAGTAATAGAATATACAATAGGTTCTACCAACAGTAATAGAACATACAATAGGTTCTACCGGCCTTGCCTAAATACCGGGCAAGGCAACCCAAGTGACAAGTTTAATGACAGGCTCTACCGGCCTTGCCTATACCGGGTAAGGCAACCGTGAGATGACGTATACCGGTTCTACCGGCCTTACCAATACCGGGCAAGGCAGCCCAATGGCATGCAAAATGTAGGCTCTACCGGCCCTGCCAATACCGGGTAAGGCAACCTTAAAGATGGTGAAATACAAGGTTCTACCGGCCTTACCAATACTGGGCAGGGCAGCCCAAAGGAGTACTGTAGTAGGCTCTACCGGCCCTGCCAATACCGGGTGAGGCAACCTACAGGATGGTGTTGTCAAGGTTCTACCGGCCTCACCAATACCAGGCAGGGCAGCCTGAGCAAGTAGACCAGCTGTCAGGTGACTAAGACAGCAGAGAGCATAAGTATAGAGGTCTAATCAGCAGAAGTCTATTGTCAAGGATAATCAGACAACTGCAGTGAAGTGGACAGCGACTGACCACAGTACTGGATGTACAGGAGCAAACCAACATCCGCACGTTGGGACTAATGGTAAATAGCTCCACCAGGTTTAATGGAGCAAACCAGCGTCCGCATGCTGGAACCATCAATGTGTATTGCAACCAGGTAATGGAGCAAACCAGCGTCCGCACGCTGGAACCAACAATGTATCTCGCAACCAGTCTAGTGGAGTAAACCAGCGTCCGCACGCTGGGACCAACAATGTATATAGCAACCAGGTTTAATGGAGTAAACCAGCGTCCGCACGCTGGGACGAACAATGTATATCGCAACCAGGTTTAGTGGAGTAAACCAGCGTCCGCACGCTGGAACCATCAATGTGTATTGCAACCAGGTAGTGGAGCAAACCAGCGTCCGCACGCTGGAACCAACAATGTATCTCGCAACCAGTCTAGTGGAGTAAACCAGCGTCCGCACGCTGGGACCAACAATGTATATAGCAACCAGGTTTAGTGGAGTAAACCAGTGTCCGCACGCTGGGACCAACAATGTATATCGCAACCAGGTTTAGTGGAGTAAACCAGCGTCCGCACGCTGGAACCATCAATGTGTATTGCAACCAGGTAGTGGAGCAAACCAGCGTCCGCACGCTGGAACCAACAATGTATCTCGCAACCAGTCTAGTGGAGTAAACCAGCGTCTGCATGCTGGGACCAACAATGTATATAGCAACCAGGTTTAGTGGAGTAAACCAGCGTCCGTAAGCCGGAACCTTCAATGTGTATTGCAACCAGGTTAGTGGAGTAAACCAGCGTCCGCACGCTGGAAACAACAATGTGTATGCAAATAGCGAGGAGAACAATGTTGCCGAAGCGACAGCTGGAGCACAAGACTCAGAAACTCGTACAAGTTAACCTGCACGGTGCTGGAGCACAGGAACCCCGGAATACAGCCACACAGGAACGCTGGAACTCTGGAACACCGGAACATTAATGTACAGGAGCACTGGAACACTGGAACACCGGAACGTTAATGTACAGGAACACTGGAACACCAGAACGTAGCATACAGGAACACTGGAAACAGGCCCAGAGATCTGACAAGCAGGTCAGGCAGAGTGGAGTCAGAAACACCACGAAAGGGCAACCTGGAAGTGCTCACCCTGGGTTTAAAAAGGCTCTATGAGGAGGGCTAAAGACAGACAGCCAATCACGTATACTCAGCAAGTGACAGACAGAGAGCAGCACGAATCACGGGCACCGTGATACAAACCCGAGAAAGAGTTGAAGAGAACGGAGAGCTAAGGGTCGCGGCCACTCGAGAACAGCCAAGAGTTTCTCAGGGTCCATAGTGAAACCAACCTCTGAAATTATGTACCCCCAGAAGGTGACCTGTTTGCGGTGGAACTCACACTTTTCTAATTTGCAAAATGGATTATTCTCTTTTAATTTTTGTAGAACTCTGACTACATCTGTGTGGTGGCTTTCCATGGAGGCGGAATGGATCAGAATATCGTCTAAATATACCACCAAGAATTGTTGGAGCATGTCCCGAAGGATGTAATTTAAGAATTCCTGGAAAACTGCGGGAGCACTGCAGAGACCAAAGGGCATTACGAGGTATTTGTAATGCCCGCTCCTGGTGTTAAACGCGGTTCTCCATTTGTGGCCCTCCTTCATCCATACCAAATTGTATGCCCCTCGCAGGTCGAGCTTAGTGAACACCTTGGACTCTTTTAATCGATCGAATAGCTCGGAAGTGGAATTGGGTAGGCGTTTTTGACCGTGACACAGTTGAGCCTCCTGTAATCGATACAGGGTCTCAGTTATCCACTCTTTTTCTTCTCGAAGAAGAATCTGGCTCCGTCAGGAGAGGAAGACTTGCGTATGAACCCCTGGTACAGCACATCCGCAACATACTCCTCCATGGGCTTATTCTCAGCGACAGAAAGAGGCTAGACTCTACCTCGAGGTGGTATGGCACCCGGTTGAAATTCAGTGGTACAATCGTATGGGCTATGAGGCGGGAGCTCCCCAGCCCAGCCCTTAGCAAATATATCATGGAACTCTTGGTACTCTTCAGGCAGCGAAGAGACCAGGGATGTGGCTGACACCTTCACCACTTTTGCTAGGCATGTCTTGGAACAGTTGGGTGACCATGCCATGACTTCAGCCCTTACCCAATCGAACATGGGATTGTGTTTGTGCAACCATGGATATCCCAGGACCTCAGGATAGTGAGGAGAGTGGATCACCTGGAACTGTAAGGTTTCATGATGGAGAGCCCCTACAAAGGAACGGTTTTGTGGGTGACGTGTGGCAGCTGTAGGGGTCTGCCATCAATCGCCTCAATGGCAAGTGGACTAGTACAGAGCTGCAATGGGATGGAGTGCTTCTGGGTGAAGGTACTGTCAATAAAGAGGCCTGCTGCACCGGAGTCAATGAGTGCCTCTGTAATAAAGGAAGTCTTGCCCCAAGAGAGCCCAAAGGAGACTAGGGTTTATCCTTAAGGATAGCTTGGGAAGTCCCTATAGAGCCTTAGGTGCGGGATGATTCCCAGATGTTTGGGGCAAGTTTGCAGTAGGTGCCCTGCCTTACCGCAGTAAAGGCACTGGCCCTCCCTCCTCCTAAAGGCCCTCTCCTCATCAGAAAGGCAAGTGAACCCAGGATGCATGGGTTCCACATCGCCTGAGGTCTTGAGACTAGGAGGAGAGGGAGGCATGGGTAGGGATGAAGAGCTTGGAGCTAAATGGATGGGATGCCTCCCCAGGTGCTACCTGAAGGAAGTTGTCTCACAGATTCGGGAGTCAATCAGGATGCAATGAGACCAGTTCCTTTAAATCTCTGGGGAGGTCCCAGGCTGCAATCTCATCTTTAACCGTATCCGAAAGCCCATTAGAGAAAGCAGCCACAAGAGTCTCATTATTCCAACCAACCTCGGCTGCCAGGGTGTGAAACTCTATGGCATAATCCGAAACAGTCCTTGTACCCTGCTGGATGGACATTAGTTGCTTGGCAGCCGAAGTGGACTAAGCAGGTACATCAAATACCCTTTTAAAGGATGCCACAAACTCAGGGTAATTGTATACAATAGGGCTCTGGTACCATCTCCAGATAGATACCGACCTGGTTTGGGAAACCTTTGCACTGATTAGGGTCACCCCCATAAAGCTGGGTAAGCGGGACGGACCCAGATATGCCTCTAGCAACATTGGAATCACCATTGGCAGCCTGAGCGGGAGTGTATCGGGAGCCTAAGTCCTTAGGCTGACTTAGACTGTCATTCTGGGTATCTCCCTCCTATATGCGGCTACAAATGGGTAGCCTGTCTGGTGAAACAGGATAACTGGCTGGAATACTGGAACATAGGGCTCCTGAATGGGAGTCAAAGTAGACTCTTTAATCCATTCAGGAATGAAGACTCTGTACTCCTTCTTAGTTCCAAAGGACTGACTATCTTTATTTAACAACACAGGGGTTTTTATACAGCATTTTGGGACTTTCCCAACATGGCAACAAATGGCAACGTAATACAATTCAGTAGATTCAATAGGAAACAGCAAATGGTAGCGACATGACATAATGGACTGTTGGGGAAGGGCTTGCAATATCATGGGACCCCTGGGGTTACTGTACACACATGAACAAAGGGACAATACAAAGGATGTGACAGGCAGTATGACTGACACAATCAACAGCACAATGGAACCAAGAGTTACATACAGTCAGAGCCCCAGACTAATCCCATCACACAGACAACAGTGGATACACAACAGAAATGAGATTAGTAGGTGGACCAGACAGTGATACCATACACCTTTGAAGTAGCATGGCACAAACACAGATAATTAACCCCTAACTGCCCAGGCTATGATTTTAGTCTCTTTTGCAGAGCTGCCTGCTGATAAAATGCTCAAAGTTCCCCATAGTCTGAAATAACGGGCTGAAAGTCTGCATGCCCAGCAATGGTTTCCAGTAACGAACTGTGGTCCGTTACACTTCTCCCCCTTTTCAGTACCAAGCCAGTGGCAGCCTGGTTGAATGCTGGCTTGGGGCGTCTGTGAACTCCTTGATGGGCTGCTAGTAGCCCCTTGTCCTGGGACAGGAAAAGAATGGTAGCCCCTTGTCCTGGGCCAGGAGTAAATATTATCCCCTTGTCCTGGGCCAGGAAAAAAATTGTTAGCCCCTTGTATCTGGGCCAGGGAGGGGGTTAGCCCCTTGTCCAGGCTCAGGAGTAAGTAAGGAGCCCCTTGTCCTGGGCCAAGAAATAACTGGTGAGGCCCTTGTCCTGGGCCAGGAAATAACTGGTGAGGCCCTTGTCCTGGGCCAGGAAAACATTGTAACCTCTGGTCCTGGGATAACAGCATGTTGTGGGGACTCTGCTGGTCTGCGACCCAGGCAGAGCTTGGGACAGACTCCCTTGGGTCTGGGGCCATTGGTTCTGGATCCAGGGCCAGTCTGTGAGGTGGAGTTCCATGGGGAAAAGGGGTTTCCACTGGCGCAACCGGACGGGGTGAAAACTGATACTGGCAGCCCCTCTTCATACTCCAAGGGTCCAGTTTGGGATCACACTGTGGGGAGATGGAGGCATCTCCCCCTTTTCTCAGGGCAGGTACCCCAACATTGAAGAATGGACTGGTTCTCCCACTTTCCTGTGCTGGGGCAAGGTGCCAGGGTCCATTAGAGATGGTAGGGGTCTGTCTCTCCACAGCTGGGCCATCAGAGCCCCTAGGGAGGACAGTGGTCCCACTCCCTAAGGCAAGATCAATAGGGACACTGGTAAGAATGGTGATCCTGCTTTTCAGAGTAGGGTCACCACTTGCCCTGGTGAGGAACGGATCCTCACTTGCCACATCAGGGGTCACATAGCCACTGGAGAGGACCGTAGTCCCACTCCCCATGGGGGGAGCATCAGTGCCCCTGGAGAGAACACATTTTCTACTCTCCAGGGCAGTAGCAACAGGGAAAGGGGCAACAATCTCGGGGCTGCTGGTGAGGACCTGCGTCCCACTCACTGCAGCAGGGGTAAGACAGCACTGTATAGCTTCAGTCTTCTGAGATTCTCATATTCAGGGGCAACAGCATAATAGCTGCTGGTGAGGACCTTTGTCCCACTCACCGCAGCAGGGGTCTCACAGGGACTAGTGGGGAACGTATCCCCACCCACCAACTTAGGGGAAACAACATAGGGGCTACTGGTGAGGACCTTTGTCCCACTCACCGCAGCAGGGGTTTCAGGGAAAGGGGCAGCAGATCCACTGTAGAATTTTTTGAGAATCTGTTTGCAGCAGTACTCATCTTTTCTTTGCATCAAGGCTGCATACCTCTGCTCAACAGTCTATTCACCATAGGCCAGTCGCAAAAACTCTTTCTTTAGGTCTGGGAGATTGCAGCAACCAGTCAGCTGTACTCCTGGCAGCCAAATGTAACGTCCTGGCCCAGGCCTTCAGGGCCAGCCCAAGGTCATCACATCCCAGTAAAGGTGGAGGGCTGGTGAAGGGTGGAATGTGGATAAACTCCTTGTTAGCTTTGTTGCTCAGTGTCCAGTATCCATCCTGCACTTCCTTCTGAGCTTGGATGCAACTAACCAGCTGGTCTCCCCATTCCGCCAGACTGGGCCCCACCATCAGGGGCTTCCACAGAGTCCATAATCTCCTAAACCGCTGTAGCTCCAATGCTGGTGAGCTCAGGGTCTCGGGGTACTCCACTGTGTCCGCCATGTCTCGCCTGGCAAATCCAAATTTGGTGAGGGAGATGATCCAACCTCTTGCCACCAGTGTAATGGGAGCCTAAGTCCTTGGGCTGACTTACACCGTCGTTCTGGGTCTCTCCCTCCTAGATGCGGCTACAAATGGGTAGCCTGTCCGGTGAAACAGGATAACTGGCTGGAACACAGGAACATAGGGCTCCTGAATGAGAGTTAAAGTAGACTCTTTAAACCATTCAGGAATGAAGACTCTGTACTCCTTCTTAGTTCCAAAGGACTTACTCTCTTTATTTAACAACACACAGGTTTTTATACAGCATTATGGGAATTTCCCAACATGGCAGCTAATGGCAACGTAATACAATTCAATAGGAAACAGCAAATGGTAGAGACATGACACAATGGACTGTTGGGGAAGGGCTTGCAATACCATGGGACCCCCTGGGGCTACTGTACACACATGAACAAAGGGATAATACAAAGGCTGTGACAGGCAATATGACTGACACAATAAACAGCACAATGGAACAAGGTGTTACCTGCAGTCAGAACCCCAGACTAATTCCATCACACAGACAATAGTGGATACACAGAGAGGAGATTAGTAGTTGGACCAGACAGTGATACCATACACCTTTGAAGTAGCATGGCACAAACACAGATAATTAACCCCTAACTGCCCAGTCTATGATTTTAGTCTCTTTTGCAGAGCTTCCTGCTGTTAAAATGTTCAAAGTTTCCCATAGTCAGAAATAATGGGCTGAAAGTCTGCATGCCAAGCAATGGGTTCCAGTAATGGACTGTGGTCCGTTACAGGGAGTGGCAGCAGCTATAGGGGCAGCCTGCACCAGGGGTTGCTGACGTTGTGGAGCCAGATGCTCAGTACGGAGCAACAAAGTCTGCACGGCTAACGCAAACCAGTCCATGCGCTGGTCTACCTGGTCTAGCCTGGTGGATTGCCTGCGCCTTCTGAGTTCATGGCCCTTGTGTACTATTAGGGACCAGGAACCAGACAGACACAAAAATGTCAAATGCAAAACACCATTATTAAAATAACAATAGCAAATCAAGCAAAATCGTCATCCAAAAGCGTAAACCTAAAGACAAGCCGAGATCAGGAACCAAGACAGGTACTCAGCCAAGTCGGGGTCAGAAATACGGAGATCAGCTATGCCAGGAACAATCCAGGAGTCAGAAGGGACTTCAGAGGAAGCCAGGTCATGCACAGGTGATCAGGAACTCAGTAGAACACTCTTGCAGCCAGATGCAGACACAAGCGCAATCAGGAAGTGTGCCAAGCTGCATTTAATACCCTGGGAGAGTTGGCTGATAACAGTCAGAGAGGTCAGCTGATTAAGCATGACCCAGAACAGGGAAGGCAGCAGCAATGGATAGCAGAGCTCTAGATTAGCTCAGACAGCAGAATCAATAGCTGAATTAGAGCAGCTCAGTCAAACCTTGACACCTACTCTGGCTCCACTTCCCCACCCCTCCCACTGTCTGTCGGAGTGCCTCAAGGATCAGTCCTGCTCCCCTTGCTCTTTTCAATTTACACTGCGTCCCTTGGAAAACTAATAAACTCCTTTGGGTTTCACCATCATCTCTATGCTGATGACACATAAATCTGTCTTTCCTCCCCAGACCTCTCCACTTCCCTCCTGTCCCAGGTATCTGACTGCCTGTCTGCTGTGTCTTCCTGGATGTCCTCCCATCAACTCAAACTCAACTTTGGCAAAACCGAACAAATTATTTTCCCTCCCTCTACAACCAGCCTTACCCCAGACATTACCCTCACTGTTATCAACACTACCATCACAAGAACCCCTACAGCATACTGCCTGGGGGCCACATTGGACTCCGCACTATCCTTCATTCCTCACATCCAGTCAGTCTCCAACTCATCCCTCCTCCGCCTCTGCAACATCGCTAGAATCAGACCCTTTCTCACTCAAGACATTACTAAAATTCTAATCCAAACACTCATCATGTCCCATCTTGACTACTGTAACTCACTACGAATTGGCCTTCCTCTCACCCAACTAACCCCACTACAGTCCGTAATGAACTCTGCTGCAAGACTAATCTACTTCACTCATTGCTTCTCTAACACCACTCCCCTTTGCCAATCCCTACACTGGCTCCCAATAGCATACAAAATTAAATTCAAAATTCTGGTGCTTATAGGGGGTGCAGTGTTAGTGAGAGTTCTGTATTTCATCTCTCATTTCCAAATACACTCCCACTTGCCATCTTCGCTTTGCACACGACCTTTTGCTCTCCACAGCTCTTATTACATCCTCCCACTCCCGCCTACAGGACTTCTCCCGTGCCGCACCTGAGCTCTGAAATTCCCTCCCCCGCCCCATCAGACTCTCCCCCAGGCTTCAGATCTTCATACACTCCCTGAAAACTCACCTCTTCAGGGAAGCCTATCAACTACCTCCATAAACATTACCACCAAGAACCACCCCTTCCCTGGACTACTGCACTCAACAGCACTTCTCACTCCCACCCTCTGACCGTAAGTTCATGTGGCAGGAGGCACTTACAACCAATAGTTCTTACTCCTTATATGTCCAACCTTCCTTCCTCTAGACTGTAAGCTTTCACGAGCAGGGCCCTCTGATCCTTCTGTTCTCCACATTTGATTTGTACTATTTAATATCTCTGTATGTCAGCGCTGCTGACTTAGTTGGAGCTATATAAATTAATAATAATAAATTGTACTCAATGGCTTAATGTACTAGGTGGTGGGTCGCTCTCCTCTGTGCCTTGTCTTCCCCTCTGCCACTCAAAGGGGTTATTTAACCTATTCCTTGCTTACATAGTGGGGTCTTTAGACAACAACAGGTGCTGCCAGGAAGGAGGAGGAGGTGCTGGAACTTACTGAATAACACATTATGGACTGTGCTAGTTGAAGAGCCCATCTACATGGGCAACAGTGCCACCCAGCAATGGCCGCGGTGCAGTCATGCATAGTAGAGACCGCCTGCGCCATGGCTAATACGGAGCGGGGTGCTCTGAATTCAGACTGTAGTCAAGGACTACGGTCTGAATTCGGAGCCCTGCTCCGTTATCAGCTGCAGCGCGGGCAGTCTGTAGTGTGCATGACTGCAGAGTGCACAGCCATCTCTACTGCGCATAACAGCTTCTGACAAATAATATAGCAAATTATTATATAGGATGTGGCATATTAACAACATCGAGGGGAGGCAGTACACCACACTGATTGCAAAAGTATGCCATACATTAACCCCTTGAGTGCCAGAGGGGTACACAACTCATTGCTCATCTGATGGGTTGCTCTCCTCTGTGCGTTGTGTACCACTCTGACACCATAGCAAGGAATAAGTTAATTTACCCCTTTGAGTGCCAATGTCTGCTTGCTCTGTGTATATATACTTAAAGGGATAGTAATGTCAGAAAAAAGTATTAGTTATGTGGTGGATACAATTAAGAGGGTACTTGCACTTATTCATATCTCTCAGACCGTTATGGTTTGAGAGATATAGGAAAATGAAGTTCTTCGGTCCCTCCCCTTTCTGCTTGATGAGCTGTAAAGCTGTGAGAAGCAGATTCTGGTCACTTGACCAGACGTGGCTTTTCAGCAGTGCCGATATAATGATATCTAAAGATAAATACTTAATCTGGAATGATCTACAAAGTGTGCCTGCTTTGAAAGAACACTTTGTAGACCATTCCAATTAAGTATTTATTTCTAAATAGCGTGATTTCAGCTCTGCTGAAGAGCCTCTGTCTGGTCAAATGACTGGAATCTGCAGCTGTCAGCTAGATGGCAGACTTGAGTAAAACAGCCAGGAAAAGGTAACTTTAGCAAGTTATATCTCTCAGACCATAAAGGTTTGAGAGATAAGACTTACATTAATGTTAATCTTTTTTTAATATCTACAATATTAAATCAACTTAAAATTAACCATTACTATCCCTTTAACATACCATCCCAATATGTACATTAAAACTGTACTTTAACTGATAATAACATAAGAACTTGTATAGTGGGGTGTTTAGAAGAAACAATACTGACAGGAAACGGCGAGGATGTTACTGAATAACACATTGTGTCCTGCATGTGGCACATTAACATTAAAGGGAGGCATGGTACACATTGAGCAATGGCATTGCAAGTGTGCCAAGAACATGCATATTTCCCTTCAAGTATGTCACATTATAGATTTTAGCCCACTACAACTTCACCTGACCACTAATATGCAATCTGAAGGACTATAATCACCCCTGACAGGGTATCAGTATCCAGAGACACTGATATGCTTTTCTACCTTTAACCCTCTCATTGCCAGAAGACTACTTGCACACCCCTCTGCAACTCAAAGGGGCAACACACTCACAAGCACACATACCTCCCAAGTGTCCCTTTTTAGGAGGGACAGTCCCTCTTTTAGACCCAAAAACCTCTGTCCCTCTTTCCCACCCTGATGTCCCTCTTTTTAGGAGATCTGTGGTGTGTATATAAGTTTATCCCATTGCTCTACAGCAATAAAATTCACATTGTTTGTTTAAACGTCCATATATGTGTTTATAAATTAGTCTGTGTAAATAAAATGCTTTGGTCTTGATAAAGTCATTTATTAGGTCACACAAGGAGGTGTTAATAGGTCATGCAATAGGATAAAATTTCTTGGTAATGCCCTGCCCATCATCCATTACCCCAGCAACACCCCCTAAAACACAAGTGTCTCTCTTTGGCAATTTGAAATGTTGGGAGGTATGCACAAATATGTGGCATGCTTTTTGATAGTTGTTTTGTAAAATAGTACATCAATGTATTATTGAATTTAATAAAGGTTTGCCCACTATTGGAAAGATCATTGTCATACAAAAACCTGCTACCTTAACAAATATTGCTATAGCTACCCTACTCTGTCCCCGTGATTAATTTTAACCATGCAGCTAGAGACGGGAACTGTCAGTTTAGTGCTGGGACAGAAATTGAAACCACTGCTGGGCTATGAGAAAATGGCCACCAGGCAAAGAGACACAATTGAATCCCCTCTTTCTAAACCTGTGTCCGTACAGAAAGACAGACATCCACCTTTGCATGGTAATAAAAAAAACTGCAGTAAAATTAGTGGTATTGAACGGGTAGAGCAACCGATTTAGATTATAACACTGAGTTTAATTAACCCTTTCAGTACCAGTGGATTAACAAATGGAAGCAGCCCATGTATATAAAATTATTTTGTCTACGTCAAAATGGCTACAGCATCTCTTGTTGGAGACAGGAAGTAGGTCTCAAGTCTAGAGAACTCAGCGGCCTTTGTCAGTGCTACCCATTTCTTAACATCAAAAGGATAGACGACAGCGATCCTGGAGACGCATCTTTGGTTTGGTGAACGTTTAATAGGGTGATGCAGGTGAGGTTAACCAGAAGCCAACAAGTGAATGCTTCCATGCGTTTGTGGAGTAGATTCGGCTCGAATTCTTTGCGAGCAGAGTAAAAGGAAACTAACTTTGAACCTTTAAGTGCCTGAAGACTGTGCAACGCATTGCACACCTTATCTGGCACTCCAAGCGTTACTAGGGCAACGGAAACAGTTATGTACTGCACAATCACTCGCTGGAGGACGTGCCTTATCACATAAGTGATGGCTAGTTAGATGTGTTCGTGCTATTTGTATGTTGTATTGAGACTTCCTTGGAGGTGTAAAAACTCACGGTTCAATTGTACAATGAGACACATTAGCTATTTGATTTTTAAAATGTTGGTTTGAGGCGTGCACGTGCGTACTCTATTATATGTTGGAAGTTTGCATATATTTTAACTATACCTCCCATCATTTCAAATGGCCAAATAGGGACACTGGTATTTTAGGTAGATTTGGGGGCGTGGCTCATGGGTGGGGCATTACCAAGAACTTTTAGATTATTTCATGAGTCTGACCTATTGGCACCTCTTTGTGTAACTGAATAAATTATTTACAGTAAGACCAAAGTAGTTTTATAAATTTAGTCTGTGCAAATACACACATATTGGCGTTAAAACAAACATGAGTTTTTTGTTGTTGTTGAGAAGCAATATGATTCAGTTATATACATGTCACACAGTCTGATCTGAAAAGTGGGACACCATGGTGGGACAGAGGCATTTAAAGCAGAACTACCACCGCAAAACAACTTTAGCTTAAAGGGATAGTAATGTTTCATAATAAAAGCAGCTCTAAGTAATCATCATAGTATTTGGACTTTGGAGAGTGTTATTTCAATTCTGTCAGAGCTGTAGTTCAAGAGTAATTCAATGACAAAGTATCCCCCTCCCGCCCCTTTTACTGATGTAACACTGTTCAGCCAGATCAGAATGGAGGTGCCCAGGTAGACTGCAAAAAGGGACAATCTTCAATTAAGATAAGGGAAAAACCTGAAAAACTTGTCAAGGGGGGCAGGGATTTCTTTGTTCTCATAGGAAGAAGATTGTCCCCTTTTGTTATCTGTCTGGTCTATGGACTGTATTCCACATCTGAGAAGAGATGGCTTACACTAGGTAAAATGGGCGGGAGGAGGAAACTTTGCTTGTGAATATCTCTCAAACCATAAAGGTTTGAGAGATGAGACTTATATCGTTCTTCATGTTTTTTTTAATGTCTACAAAATAAAATAAAGATAAAACGAAGTATTACTATCCCTTTAAATAACTCCCCATCTGGTGACTAGCTGCTTAGTAGCACTAGTCGCCCGAATTATTACCTTATTCAGTAGATGTATCCTTTCTTCAACGGCTGACAGGCAGGACGGATCCTGGACATCCTGTTCTAGTGACGTCCATGCGCCTGCTCTGTCAGTCCCAGACGGCTCTAGGAGGCATTGTTAGGAGCCGTTCGGCCCTGGAAGGGACTGACAGAGCTTGTGCGCAGATGTCACTATGAAAAGATGTCCATTATCCTTTCTGCCTGTCAGCCATGGAAGAAAGGATAAATATATTAAGGTAATAATTCTGGCGACTAGCACTACTAAGCAGCTAGTCTCCAGATGGCGAGTTATTTAAGCTTAAGTTGTTTTGCGGTGATAGTTCCACTTTAAGTCTTAAATGGGACTGTCCCTCCAAAAGAGGGACACTTGGGAGGAATGAAAACATGCATATGCTCATTTGAATTGAACGGCCTTGACGTGCAGTTTCTGTTGTACAGAGTGGGTAAATGCTGATGTGCATTATTTTGTATTCTAGTGTTACTTATGAGGATGTGGACTATTTTATTTATATGGCTAAGACCATCATACTTGTAAAAGGAAAGTGAAGGATTTATGTGATGAAACCAACTGCATTATAGGTTAGAACGAATTCTTTGAATGTGCGAGAGGTCTCAATGCATTGCAGAGCAATGTGTTGTAGACCTAGAGCATTCACAGGGGTTAATATGCCCAATTAATTCAGTGTTAATTTAATAACTTTAATTTTTCTCTATGGTACAGTTGTTTGGCTCCAAACTCCGTCCACTTTCCTTATGAACATAGGGCTCCTGATGATACAGTAATAGGAAATGATATTATGAGGTCATTCATGTTATTTACTTGATAAACTTCTGCAGTCCTTGAAATTGTCTCTTATTTTACCATTTAGGGCCTTGCAGCAGCAGAGAAATTCTGGTGCAAACCAATAGCACCTTCCCATTGGTTTTAAATGGGGAATTTATAAACTCATGAATGCTAGAGATACCCAATATGTATAGATGTTCAAATTAGTGTCCTTCGTCTGGGTCCCAAATTACTCCATAACCTCAACACAACCCCCTAAAAAGCATGCATATCCTTAATATAGATGTCCATCTGCATCAAATGAGGGATCGCTTGCCTTTCTACCCCTAGCCTGATGTGCAGAAATGTTTCCTGCAGGTGGTGCCAAAGGGGGAAAAAAGCATTATTTCTCATTTTCACCCCCTTCAATGGTACTGAAATAATTGAAACTATGGAATTTACTATTCTTTTCAAAAGCTACTTTTTTCTGAGTAAAATGTAACCCCATTGGTATTAGCTGAACTACTGTAGGGGGTACCAGAAGTACAAAACTACATCATCTGCCATTTCTCATTTTTCTTACTTTTTTTTTTTCACCTTCTTCAAATGCCACTTGCCTGTACTTCATTGGTTTTGACAAGTACAGAGAAAGGGTAGCCAAACCATACTAATTTTCAAAGAAGATACCCAGCTGCATAAAATGAAGCTTCACTTGCATTTCTACCCCTAGCCTGATTTGAAAAAATGTTTACAGAATGTAGTGTCAAATGAACAGAAAAAAATAAGCATTTTTTAAAAAATATAATTGTATCCCTTAAAATGTACTTAACCCCTTAAGGACCCTTGATGGTCCTGGCATGTCATGGGTTGGCGTGCCATAAGGACCCATGACGTGCCAGAACCATCATGGAATTCAGGGCTCCCTGCTCCATTAGCTTGTCCTTAATGGGTTAAGTCTCTGAAAACTATGGAGTGACCTGCTGTATTCATTTTCTACTGTTCAGCCAAAATAACTTTAGTACACTGGGCTAGCATACCACAGGGGCTACCAGAAGCAGAAAACTACACCTACGTTAATGGCGACATAAATTGAGGTGGTTCAGTCAGCTAAGTGACGCTGGACTTAAAGTGATAGTAATGTTTCACAAAAATAGCAGCTCCGATTAATCTTCAAAGTATTTGAGCCGTGGAGAGTGTTATTTCAATACTGTCAGAGATGTAGTTTAAGAGTAATTGAATGATAAAGTATCCCCCTCCCGCCCCTTTTACCTAGTGTAAGCCTCCTCCCCTCAGATGTGGAATTTGGTCTCTTGGCCTCCCAGGTCGCAGCACGGGACAGTTTTCTTACTGGGAGCATAAGGAAAACCCTGCCCCCTTGACAAATAAGGGCAGGTTTTTCCTTATGCTCATTGAAGATTGTCCCTTGCTGCGATCCATTTGGACAGTCTTACTGCTCTGAGGTGAGCAGTATTACATCAGTAAAAGGGGTGGGAGCGGGATACTTTATCTTTAAATTACTCTTGAACTGCAACTCAGACAGTTTTAAAATAACACTCTCCGCGGCCCAACTACTATGAAGATTAAACCGAGCTGCTTTTTTTGGGGTGAAACTTAACTATCCCTTTAAAACAGCAATATACTACATTCTCATTAGTGATCCTCATCATCTCTGTCTCAGGTATGTTAACCCCTCACATAATGAATCAAATCTTCTCTGTTCTGGGTTTTAATCATCCACTTTCTTGTTATGTTAACCCTTCACATCCTGAGTCAACTCCTCTGTTTCATCTGCTTTTTAATTATCCACTTTCTTGGTATGTTACATTGTTGTTTACTTTTTACTTTGCATTCTCTCCTTTGACTGTGGTCTGCATCGGTAATTCCTATTGCGTATTAGTGTGAAATAGATGGTTAATCAGCTTTCATCAAGCATTTGGTTAGCATCTGATTTGTTTATTAGTCAACCTCAAACTGCCTCATATGAGTCAGATTACTATATAAAGCCCACAGTTTAAGGTGACATGCATTGAAGGGGCTCAGCCTTCTCAGTGAATCATTCCAAGTGAAGTTAGACTTAAAACATGACTTGCACAGGAGTTATGTAGGAGAGAGGGAATCAGGTCCACTGGTGAAACACCTCACATCAGTTCTGCAAGGAAGGGTCAAAAGAATTAGAATGTTGCAGTCCTGTTAAAGTGCCAGCTTCACAATTCAACACCAGCTTCTTGCAGGTGGTCAAAACTAAAGTAGCCTCTAATCCAAAAACAAATGCTGCCATCATGAGAAGGCACCACTGGCCAATTCCTATTTTGTTGTAACCCCTCCTACTGCACTAACAATGATGAAATACTTTGTTCATTATCCCTACATTTGCATTCTTCATTAAAATGTCTGGCTTCTCTCTGTTACCGTTTCCCCTTCACTTTTCGCATCCACACTTACTCTATCAGACAAACTCCTCACTTTTCTCTGCTCCTCTATCCCCCACCTCTCCCATATAAAAGAGAAACCCTGTGCACACACAACATTCTCATCTCCTCTCTCTCAGCTGGAGATTTCTCACCAAACCCTTTCCTCTTTTCCTATTGCAAACACTCTACCTCCAGTCAATATAGAAACAATTCAAACCTGATCACCATTCCCTGTCTTCAACTAGAATTTATTCCTTTTCCCTGTACTCTGAAATGTTCACTCTCTTATTAACAAATGTAACACTGTGCATGGTCTCTTTCTCCCGCTCCCTACATCTACCATCTGTAACTAAAACTTGGATGTCTCATTCTGACTCTGCTTTATTGGCAGCAATATCATATGGCAGTGTCATAATCCACTCCAAACTGGATGTAGGGAGGGTGTGGGACTGCTACTCTTTAAAGGGGAACTACCACCCTGCCCCAGCCGGCTCCAAAAGGGACTGACAGCGCAGGCGCACGAACATCACTATAACAAGATGTCCGTGCTTCCTGCTACTGTCAGCCTCGAATAAGTAGAAAATCTTTTAAACCAGGTAATATTTCTTGAGAATAGCGCTACTAAGCAGCTAGTCGCCAGATGAAGACTTAATTAAGATGAAGTTTTTGTGGGGTGGTAGTTCCTCTTTAAACACTGCTGATATCAAACAACTTTCTGCTCCCTCCTCAGTCTGCTTCTGGTCTTGCGAGTCGCATGCTTCTGTCTACAGGTTTGTGGTTACTGTTACTCCCACCTCTCTCCACATGTACACTTTCAATTTTCATTTCTCACTTTGAATCAATGCTTTCCTTTTTCCTGTTATCAGGCACACACTCCTGTCTTCTTGGGGACTTCAACTGCAATGTGGATGATCCCTGTGTCTCCTGGGAAGCCTGCTTTTGTCTCTCTTTAGAGGCTGTGTACTTTATGATTTTAATATCTCCTTTCTTCCACTATCCACTCAACATCTTGTAACATTCAGTACTGCTTATACTTCCATAATCCCTGCTTCTCAATTAACCTCGAGTCACTATCTCATTGCTCTCCAATCCTCCTTGGTTACTGGACTTTCATCCATTCCCACTAGTGCTCACACTTGTCACCACAAGGAGGGTAGGGACCCATGTGGTGTCGGCTCTGGTTCAGAAGCTTGGGAGCGCAGCTCGTGAGCGAAGCTAAGGATTGGCGACGGTGTGCCAGGTACCCCCTTGCTACAGCCTAGGCTGTGTAAAGGTGCTGGTCATGAAACCAGATTGTTCCACCCCAGTTGAGCTGGGGTGCAACCAGGATGGAGTATGATGGGAACCGTTGAACACCAGGCCGACAGGACAGGCTGGTGTAGAATGGAAACAGGATCCGAGGAAGAGGTATGGATACCGTACAAGACGTGGTCAGACTAGCCGAGGTTCAGAGCCAAGAACGTAAGAGAGTGCAAGGTCAGTGGCATAGCCAAAAGTTCAGGAGCCAGGTACAGGAGACAAACTGTGATCTGAGGATAGCAGTGGTCAGTAGTCAGGTGTAGGAGACAAGACATGGTCTGAGGATAGCCAGTGGTCAGTAGCCAGGTGCAGGAGACAAGCCATGGTCTGAGGTTAGCCATTGGTCAGTAGCCAGGTGCAGGAAACAAGCTGTGGTCTGAGGTTAGCCAGTGGCCAGTAGCCAGGTGCAGGAGACACCATGGTATGAGGTTAGCCGGTGGTCAATAGCCAGGTGCAGGAGACAAGCCGTGGTCTGAGAATAACCAGTGGTCAGTAGCCAGGTGCAGGAGACAAACCATGGTCTGAGGATAGCCAGTGGTCAGTAGCCTGGTGCAGGAGACAAGCCGTGGTCTGAGAATAGCCAGTGGTCCGCAACGATAATCAATCTTATAACTGAGGCAGGCAAAGGAATTGTCAAACAGGCCAATGTGAGTAGTTAGACAAAACAAAGCAATACAGCAGAAGCCACACAAAGGACTGAATGATGAGAGGCTCGTGGAAAGGGCACACATAGCCTGGATCTGCCTGTTTCAATATGGGCGAGCCCGATAGATGAGTCCCCGGCAGATAAGAAGCAGAGCCAGATGCATGCGCAGATGCTGAGTAGGAAACGGCTGTGTCCTGTGTATGTGTGACCAGACACAAGTGTACTGGTACCCGAAACTGCAACCCGCCGCGAGTGAGGGAGGAGCCTGCCGCAGTGGAGCGATCTGCCGAGACCAACAGTGACACAATTCCCCCCCGTCCTTCAACGAGAGGCCTCCGGACGACCAGTCTTAGCCAGGAAGGAACAGTGAAAACCTGCCGCAGAGCCTGGGCATGAAGGTCACAAACCAAGACCCAGGAGCATTCCTCCAGGCCATAGCCCTTCCAGTCATGGAGGTCCACTGGATGGATACCAGAACCAGCAACCTGGAAGGAGTGTGAGGAGGCCGAAGGACTGGGTTTAGCGGACCGCCTTGGAAGTCAACTAAACCGTGCCTTTTCCTGGTCTGGTGGGAGACTGTCAAAGCATGTGACCAGCTTGCCCCCAATACAAGCATAGACCAAGGGTACGGCGTCTTCTCTTCCCCTTGTCGGTCAGCCACATGACTCCCCCAAACTCCATAGGTGTTTCAGCCACAGTATTTTCCTCCATTGGGGAAGTGGATGGTGTCAGACATCACCTACAGCGGTCTTTCTCCTGTTATCTCTCTCCTGCAAGCTCCTGTCTATATCGAGACACAAGAAAAAGAAATCTTCCAGTCCGTCAGGGATGTCATGACAGTTCAGGACATCTTTAAGGCGCTCACTAAGACCTCGCCGGAAAGCAGCCTTCAGGGGTCCCTGGTTCCAGTCTCTCTCATACGAGAGGGTGCAGAACTCCACCGTATACTGGTTTACGGATCTGGACCCCTGTCGTAGAGCCAAAAGAGCAGTCTGAGCTGAGGCACTCCTTCCGGGTCAAAGACAGCCTTGAAGGCGGAGATGAAAGCATTGGAATCGTTCAGCAATGAAGAGTGCTGCTCTGCTAGGGGAGATACCCAGGCCAATGCCTCACCTTTGAGAAGGGAAACAATGAAGGAGACCCGTGCGGCATGCATGCAGAACGTCTGCAGCAGGGTCCGGAAGTGCAACTGGCACTGATTGAGGAACCCCCGGAACTCCGCTGGTCAACCCGAAAATTTATCTGGCAGTGGTATGCGAGTGGGAACATACCCAGGAGGAGGAGATTGTGAAACACCAGAGACTGGGGCAGCACCTGCAGCTGTGGTCTGAGCAGCCAAGGCAGGCATCATCTCCAACACCGCACAGGCTCTGCAGGTGCGCAGTGTGTGAGGACAGGACCTGTTGTTGATCCAGTCTCGCCGCAAGACAAGACTCCTCAGCCAGATCCATAGAAATGGCCCATTCCAACTGTTGCCACAAGGAGGGTAGGGACCCGTGTGGTGCCGGCTCTGGTTCAGAAGCTTGGGAGTGCAGCTCTGGAGTGAAGCCAGGGATCGGTGACGGTGTGCCAGGTACCCCCTTGCTACAGCCTAGGCTGTGTAAAGGTGCTGGTTGTTAAACCAGATTGTTCCACCCCAGTTGAGCCGGGGTGCAACCAGGATGGGAGTATTGCTGGGAACCGTTGGACACCAGGCTGACAGGACAGGCTGGTGGAGAGCGGAAACAGGATCCGAGGAAGAGGTATGGATACCGTACAAGACGTGGTCAGACTAGCCAAGGTTCAGAGCCGAGAATGTAAGAGAGTCCAAGGTCAGTGGGGTAGCCAAAGGTACAGGAGACATGCTGTGGTCTGAGGATAGCCAGTGGTCAGTAGCCAGGTGCAGGAGACAAGCCGTGGTCTATGGGCAGCCAGGTGAATTAGACAAGCCGTGGTCTGAGGATAGTGTAACGGTTTGTACGACACTCAGACACAGTAGCTTAGAATAAACACAGTTTTATTAAAAGACACAATGCCAATACCCACTAAGGGTTATAGTGAATCACAGGGAAATATCAGTCATGTACATATGCCCACACAGGCCAGTATACAGTGGTATAGAGATAGATATTGTCAAAGATCAGGCATAACCAGGCAACTTCAGCACAGCATGGGTTAAAGTTCATAGATCGTAAACAGTCTCTGATGTGGTGTGTTTGACAATGCCCAGTATGATGGTAATGGTAGCAAGAGACTGTGGTGAGAGATGTGGAAGCACCTAGTCTGTAAAGCAGGACTGAGCCTATACCCTGTGCTGAGCAGAAACGGAGGCGACAATACTCTGCTAGAGCAAGAATAACTTGAGCCACGAGCACCCGACCATTGCAGTAACAGAAACACTGTACACTGCAAGAGCTGATAGACTAGAGCCAATAGCACCCGACCGGTGCAGTAACGGAGACACTGTACACTGCAAGAGCTGAGGGACTTGAGCCAATAGCACCCGACCGGTGCGGTAACGGAGACACTGTACACTGCAAGAGCCGATGGACTAGAGCCAATAGCACCCGACCGGTGCGGTAACGGAGACACTGTGCACTGCAAGAGCTGATGGACAAGAGCCAATCGCACCCGACTGGTGCAGTAACGGAGGCAGCAGTGCTCTGCAAGGGTTAACGGCAGGCTCAGTGTTAATGGAGGCAACATTGCTCTACAAAGATTAACAGAAGGCTCAGTTTAACGGAGGCAACAGCGCTCTGCAAATGTTAATGGAAGGCTTAGTGTAATGGAGGCAACAGTGCTCTGCAAGTGTTCATGGAAGGCTCAGTGGGATGGAGGCCACAACACTGTCTGCTAGACCAGCACTTGCGGAAGTAAGAATGTCGCCAAAGCGACACTGAGAACAGTATCAGGATCGCTGGCCTGAACTCAGCGCAGTAGCGTCAGACAAGCCGTGTCAGGTCACGGAGCAGGAACGTCAGCCAGGCCGGGTCGAATCACGGAGCAGGAACCAGAAGGAGTAGTCAAATGGGCCAAGTCGTTACACAGGAACACAGCAACACAGTAGCACTGGTACAGGAACACCACAAAAGGGCACTTGACAGGTGCCAGAGGCCTGGTATAAGAAGGCCATACTGGATGGGCCAAACTAAGCTCAGCCAATGGGAGCGCACCACACAAAGAGTGACAGACCATAGCACAGGCACCGTGATAGATAGCCAGTAGCCAGGTGCAGGAGACAAGCTGTGGTCTGAGGATTGCCAGTGATCAGAAACGAGAATCAATCTTGTAACTGAGGCAGGCAAAGTAATCGTCAAACAGGCCAAGGTCAATAGTTAGACAAAACCAAGCAATACAGCGGAAGCCACACAAAGGACTGAACACTGAGAGGCTCGTGGAATGGTCATGCGTGGCCAGACACAAACGAGCTGGCATCCGGAACTACAACCCGCCGCAAGTGAGGGAGGAGGCGGCCGCAACAGAGCAATCCGTCAAGACCAACGGTGACAATACTAACAGCCTTGTTAAAACCTACAGCTCAGTCTTGTCACCTTCTATGAGCATGTATGCATGTCTTTCTCTCTCTCTCTCTCTCTCTCAATGTTGCAGGACTTTACACTTTAAATGTTTAGGCAATACAGGGTTACAAGTGCTTTGCAAAGTGAAACGCTAGAAATGAGGTCCCTACCCAGAAGTTTACAATCCACTGCTCCTGTAAATCTAATGCATGGTTTAATAAAAATACGAGCTTTCACTGCTCCTGTACCAGTTCTGCTCAGGTTCACTTGTAGATTTTCTCCATTGCAAAATTCCTTCTTTCATGCTTTAACTTTGCTCTGTCTCAAAGAAACAATACATTTCTCTGCTAATTAACACTTATAAATCCAACCCCTGCCAGCTCATCTTTGATTCCCTTCTCCGTCCTCCATCTGCCTCCCTCCCTAATTATATACAGCCACCAAACTTTGCTAATTTCTTCAAAGCCAAAGTAGATTCCATCCAGGAAGAAGAAAAAAAACACTGTAAATAGCCTTCTATCCTCTTTCTTTTCCCTTCTGCCATGGTTGACTCACTAGTCATGGAGGAGGAATTGACTAACATGCTATTCTTCTCCTATCGCCTCATCAAGTCCTGCTCACCCACACTGATCCCTGTACTACTAAATATTTTTAACTCCTCTGCTACTTTTCTTGATGACACCTATCCTAAATACCAATTCTCCTGACAGCACCACACCCTCTAGATATTGACTGGTTTCTTTCCTGCCTTTTGTCTCTAAGCCTACTCCCTCCTTATTGATTTCTTTAACACAAACAATCTGCTTGACACATTACAATCTGTCTTTAGCTTTACTAGTTCCACAGATATTGCACTCTTAAGAGTGGTCAGTGATCTACACATTGCAAAATTGCAAGTTAACTATTCAATATTTATCCTGCTTGATGTCTTGGCTGCTTTTGACACGGTCAATCATGCTCTCCTCCTCCAAATTCTACACTTCTTTGCCATCCGTAACTTAGCCCTGAGCTGGCTGTCCTCATATTTAGCTGACTGATTCAACAGTGTCTCCATTGTCCATTTGTCCTCTCCCATCCACCTATCTGTTGGTCTTCCTCAAGATTATGTTCTAGGACTGCTTTTGCTCTCTCTATACACAGTAACAGTTGGTGAACTTATCTTTCATACTCAAGTGACACCCAGTTTTAGCTGCACCTCAACTGAATCCTGATATTCAATCTAAAGTCCCAGATTCCTTCTTGTCTATCTCAGACTGGATGGCTCATAGGCACCTCAAACTCATGTCAAAAACTGAGTACTCCTCATCCCACCTACACCTGTCCCTCCTGTCATTACATATGTTCTGATCATTAACTATACTAGCCAGTCCGTCCTGATTCAGTTTTCACAAATTTGGAAGATCAGCTTATCCCTCATTGGGACAGACGGCTATTGAACTACTATCGATATACACAAAATTAGTATACGCCTTCCATTGCTGACTCAGCTTTTACAATGACATTGGGTATCTATTATATATAATGATATTTTATTGTTTGGACATTTTGTTGTGTTCATTTTTTATTGCATGTATGATTCTATATCGGATTCTATTTTGGATACATTTTATATACATATAGAGGAGATCTCCTTAGTATCCTCACTTTCTCTGTGTTATATTTTATAATAAAGTGTATTATTACGCTTCTGTTACTGACTGACTTGCGATTTCCTCATTGTTTTTTGTATTTTTTATATTTTATTCTGTGCACTGATAGAAATTGAGGAGAGCAGCAAATAGTCAATCTCTATAGCACTGAAGGACCTCAGACATTCAGGAGTGCCATATATTCCAGTATTGTTAGTGGTTGTTTTTACTTGTCACCTGTATTGTACAAACCCTTAAAGAGATAGTAATGTTAGCAATAAACTAGATTGTCGAGTCTTCTTTATTATAAATGTAACACAATGCGCTATTTTTAGCTTCTTACATTTCTGTAGTTAATAGGATCCTCCTCCCTTCTGGCCACATCACACTGAATCTGCAGTCTGGTCTATACGGATGCAGCGGGGGACAAACTTCCGTATGCAAAGGAAAGTCCTGCCCTCCTTTGTCAAGGGAGGCAGGGATTTCCTTATACTTACTGAAATTTGTCCCTCGCTGCATCTGTCTGGTTCCGGGACCAGACTGCAGCTTTGGTGGGAGGCGACCAGAAGGGGCATCTTTCTACATTTAATATCTTATGAACTACAGAAAAGTAAGCTGTAAAAATAGGGCATTGCGTTACATTTATTATAAAGAAGACTCTGTGATCTAGTTTATTTCAAACATTACTATCCCTTTAGACTGTGAAGTGCTGCATAGATTTGTGTATCTATATAAATACATTTATTAATTCATTCACCTACATGATTGCTTTTTTGAAATTGTCTGCCTACACTGAAGTGGTTATAACTATTAAATATATGAAGGAAAAGGTATGCAAGACATTGCATTTTGAAAAATCGACATTCATCCACATCAAATGAGTGGTTCTAGGCCTTTCCTTCCATAGGCTGGTATGCAAAAATATTTACATGAGATGGAGCTATACCACTTTAAAAGATACTACTGTAAAATGTCAGGTATAATACATACATTTTTATCCTTTTTCACCTTATGTGAATGGGGGGGGGGAGTGCATATTATAAATGAGAGAAAAACCACACGTTTAAAATGTCCCTCTACCCTCCTCCATGATCAGGACCCCCTTCAGGAGGCAGCTGGTAGACCTGTGCAGTATGCTTACATTTGCTTCCTCCTCCTCCAGGATCTCTTGTCATTGAAGATAGATTTGTGCCTTCTCAGAACCTGAAGCTCCTGACAGGGTACCACCATAGTTTTAATGTGAAGACTAAATTCTTTCTTCTTTGTCGTTTGTTTTAAATCCAGAATTCCTGTGATCCCATGTGGCGTCATCTAATTTTAGAGGCAGTCTCTTTACTGGTAGATATACAGGATTTGGTAGCTGTTTCTTCTCACGAGAGGTTCATGGAGCTCTATTCCAACCTCCTCGTATTTCTCAAAAAAGGAGGGGGCAGTTACATTCTGGACTTGAAGCTCCTCAACCTTTGTTCTTGCACCTCAGTTCTAGGTGGAGTCCTTATGCTCTGTCATTGCTACCATGTATCCAGAGGAGTTTTTGACCTTTCTGAACATAAAGGGTATTTACATGCATATTCCTGTCCATGCAGATCATCAGTGTTTCCTCTGTGTCCTTATCCACGGCAAAGAATGTGTGTGAGCTCCGCCTCCCAGCTGGTAGGTCCAATCGAAAAACTTTAAAAGCCAGGCTCTAACATCCGGTTGTCAGTTATATTGGTCCTACCAAGCTGGAGGACGGAGGCTCAGTCTTCTGCAGCACAAGTTAAATGTTTACCTCAGTTTTTGTTTTTCTCCAATGTACACTGTCAGTAGATACAGTGTACGTGTTTGGGCCTCTCTATACCTCCAAATAGCGGGGTTGCATGGAGCAATTGTCTGGCCACAGGTAAAGCAGTGCTTCAGACCTGGAGTCCTGGGCACGCTAAACGCTAGCAAAATGGAGAACCGGAACTGCATCATCTTTTCTGAATTCTCCACTGGAAGTGCAGCATAGGCGATTCAGACATCCAGACACTGCTGGGACATAAAAGATGGATGGGCCTGCACAATCTAAACTGAGTAGATATTATTATTATTATTATGATACTATTGTTGGTGAGATTCAGAGAGCCTGCTATAGCACAAGATGTCTTCTATTGCTAAATCTGGTCAGACAGAGAAGCCCAAAAATTACTATAGAGCCCTCTACATCCAAGGAAGAGAAATCAACTCAGAATCTTTGTGCTGCCTGTGATGCTAAACTCTCACCATCAGTCACTACCAAGCTCTCAATTCAAGGATTTCCTGACATGGATGAGATCATCCATACAGGAAACCTTTTCACAAATGCAGGAGTCTGCTAGAAAGAGACAAAGAATGTCTGACCATGAAGAGGGTTCCTCTAACCCTATGGAAGAAGATGAAGGCATCCTAATGGAATTTGAATCCGGCCCTTCCTCAGCTGAGGAAGGGGAACTAACTGGTAATTCAGGGAGTTTCAGTTTAGGTAAATTGGATAGTCTTTTAAAGTCTATGAATCATGGATACAGCCTTTTTAGGTCATAAGAAGGCAACCTTAGTCTTTCCTGTGCATTCCTCTATTCAAGATTTGGTTAAAACTGAATGGAGCCATGCTGATAAGAAAACCACAATATGTAGGAGAATTGTTAAAACATATCCCTGTTCCGTGGAAGAGACAGCATCCTGGGTGACACCTCCAAAGGTGGATGACGCTGTGGCACATGTGTCTCGTAGAACTGCTATATTATTAGAAGATGGAACCTCTTTGAAGGATCCTATGGATAAAAGAGATGAAAGTGCCTTGCGCAAGCAGTTTATCACTATTGGTCACAATTTAACAGCCAATACAGCTATGGCCTGCATATTCATGGTATTAAGGATATGGCTAGGAGAATTAGAAGAAAAGATTGAGTCCTCTGTGTCTAGATTCAGATTACTAAGAGAGGTGGTATATATCAAGGAAGTAATTAATTGTTCTTGTGATGTGTCCTTGGACGCTATTAAGTTATCAGCCAGGGTCTCTGCCCTCTCAGTTACAGCAAGACGGGCCCTCTGGATTAAGGCCTGGTATGCTAAAGCATCAAAGAATAAACTAGTCTTCTTACTTTTACTTAGTTTTCTTCTTTCTGGAAATCAATTAGAAGAAATTATTAAAAAGTCACCAGCAGGAAAAAGCATCTTTTTACCTCCACCAATATCTTCTAACTTCATGAGGCAGTCCTTTTGGGACGCTAGAAGGTACAGGACAGGGATAGGCTATGAACAAGGCAGAAAGAATCAGGCTCCCAATACTGGATCAGGAAACAGGAGGGTTTTCCAGAAACCCTTCCCTAAGAATACTCAATGAGATCAGGCTGCCCTCATCTCCAACTCCAGTAGGGGGCAGACTGGAGTCATATGCGGAGGTCTGGAAACAGACTGTCCCAGACTAATGGGTACAACAAATTCTGGAGATGGGGTATTGCATAGAATTCAAATCTGTCCCACAGAACACAGGATTTAAGACCTCCAAGATTTCCAACAGAATGATGAGAAACAAAGTATTGGCTGCTATTCAAGATCTACAGACCAACAGAGTGATAGAGAAGGTTTCCAGAGAGCAAAGGAGTTATGGAATCTACGCAGTCATTTTTCCAGTAAAGAAATCCTCAGGGGATTTGAGACTGATACTGGACTTAAAATGGCTCAATTCGTTTGTCATGGTAGGGAATTTCAGGATGGAAACGGTGGCCTCAGCAATCAAGTCAGTACATCCAGGGGCATTCTTAACGAAGATAGATCTGCAGTACGCATACCACCACATTCTAGTCAGACTTTCCCACAGGAAGTTTCTGAGGTTCTGCATTTGCGGCCACCATTATCAATTCAGGGCTTTTCCATTTGGCTTGGCCTCAGCACCGAGAGTGTTCACCAAAGTCCTAGCAGTAGCCCTAGCCTTTCTAAAAAAAAAAAGTAATTCCTTACCTCAACGATATCTTAATATTGGAGGAGTCACTTTGCCAATCTCTGGTATCCACGAAGTTCTGCGTACAGATGTTATCGGATCTGGGTTGGAGGATCAACAAAGAAAAGAGTCATCTAGTGCCAACACAGTCTGGTTTTCCTGGGTATACAATTCAAAATGGTGAGAGGCACAGTGTTTCTATCAAGAGACAGAAGAAACAGACTCACAAGCAGGATATCAAGATCCCAAAGAACATACTGCCATGGAGTTCTCAAAACTCCTAGGCAATCTATCTTCAGCAGTACAAATTGTCCCTTGGGCAAGAGCACATCTACGAGCATCACAGGAGAATCTGCTAAAATATTGGAGGGGAAACCCCAAGCACATTCCAGTCTGGCCATCCACCAAAAGAGTTCTCAGTTTTTGGCTAAAGAGGTTAAGTCTCTTAAGAGGAAGAATGCTGATAGAACCCAGTTGGGAAATGCTGACGACATATACCAGCAATCTCAGCTGGGGAGGAATCTGGCATCAGAGAGTGATACAAGGCACATGGAACAGACAAGAACAGAAGTTACACATCAACATTCTCGAGCTGAAAGCTGTGTGGTACAGCGTAAAGCAACTTCAAATAGAACTCAAAGGGAAAGCAGTTCTGGTTAGATTGGACAACATCTCCACAGTAAGGTACCTCCTAAACCAAGGGGGAACGAGGAGTCCAGCCTTGAACAGTCTGACTCAGACTGGGCCAAAAACAATCTGCTGGCCCCATCTGCAGCTCACATTTCAGGCATAACAAATATCCAAGTGGATTATCTCAGCAGAACCACTCTGGATCCAGGAAACAGGTCCCTCAAAACAGAAGTATTCAGGAACATAGTTCATCTACTCGGAGAACCAACGATAGACCTAATGGCAACAAGAGACAACACAAAGTTTCACAGGTTTATCTCCAGATGGAAAGACAACAAGGCCTGGAGCCAGGATGCTCTAAAGATAAGATGGGGGTTCCAGTTGGCATATGTTTTTCCACCCTTTTCTCTACTATTGGAAGTGGTTTGGAAGATAAAACAAGACAAATCAAACCTGATACCGATAGCACCAGGGTGGCCAAGAAAGACCTGGTATGCAGACCTAGTGAGAATGTCTGTCCATTCACCCATGAAGCTGCTGGACATCCCAGATCTACTTTCCCAGGGTTCTATACTGCACCCCAATCCCAGCTTCTTGAAGTTAATTGCAGGAAGCTGAACGGTCCTCTTTAGAGATTAAGGGTGTCTCTCTAAGGAAGTTGCTGAGACAATAATTAAAAGAAGAAAAGCAGTATCTTCAAAGATAAATTACTGTATATGGAACATATTCTACAAATAGTGCAAAGAACGTAATCTTTCTAGAGAAAAAATAATGGTAAGAACTCTTTTGGACTTCGTACAGGATGGGTTCAAAACGGGTCTAAAGCCAGCTTCCTTAAAGGTGCAGCTTTCTGCCCTATCAGAAGTAGTAGCCACTCCTTTTTCAGATCATTACATAATCAAAAGGTATATCCAAACAATCGCCAAAATTAAACCAACAGAGCAAGAGATTATACCTGCTTGGTATCTTAATCTGGTCTTGCAACAGCTTTCAGTCCACAAAAGCTTCAAACCATTACAATACATCCCTATCAAGAATCTCACTCTAAAAGTAACATTCATGATGGCAATTACATCAGTGAGGAGAGTGAGTGAACTCCAGGCTCTCATGTGCACCTTTCCTTACATAAGCTTTCATCAAAATAAGTTATTGTTGAGGACAAGACCTACCTTTAGGACTAAGGTGATATCTGAATTTCATCTCAGTCTAGAAATAGTTTTACCTTCTTTTTGTCCTAATCCGTCCAATGATAAGGAAAATGCCCTACACAATCTAGATTTATGTCGATGCCGGTCTATTTATTTGGACAGAACAAAGGATTTTAGAAAGACTGACTCCCTGTTCGTGCATTTCTTTGGAAAGTACAAAGGGTCAGTGGCATCTATGACTTTTCTGGCAAGGTGGTTAAGGGATTGTATCTATTCATCTTACAAGTCTGCAGGAAAAGATCCACCATTACAAATCGAAGCCCATTCCACCAGGGCAAACACTACTTCTTGGGCTCACAAGACAATAGCTTCACCAGAAGAGAGATGCAAGGCAGCAACATGGCCATCCCTGTCCACCTTCATAAAACATTACAAGTTGGATGTGCAAGCTGCAGCAGACACGAAGTTTGGAAGAAAAGTACTTCAGGCCATTATTCCTGATTAAGGGTAGGCTCTTTCCTTGTTTCCTTCCCTTTTATGGTACTGCTGGGCTATGTCCCATTCTTTGCTGTGGATAAGGACAAAGAGGAAATGGTGAAATTTACTCACCAATATTTGTATTTTCTCTGTGTCCTTTCCACTGCACTCTCTCCCTCTAATATATATAAAATTATTTCAAGGAGTGATAATGAAAAGAATTATTTTGCAAACCTTATTCTTTTACAGCTCGGACAACCGGATGTTAGAGCCTGGCTTTTAAAATCTACAATTGGCTTACCAGCTGGGAGGCAGAGCTCACACCCATTCTTTGCCGTAGAAAGGACATAGAGGAAATACAAATATTGGTGAGTAAATGTCACCATTTCCTGCTGTTTTACCTTTTTGTCAAATCATTTCAGTTAATCAGCCTTCACTTTGGGTTGGCCGCTGCTCCACTGGACTTTATAAAGGTCGTGACAGCACTAGCAGCTCGCGATCTTTTCTCTAGGGATATTCGTGACTCCCTTTCTGAGTGACCTTTTTCTATTGCTCTTTTAGAAGAGACTCTGCTCCAGAACAGCATGCTTTTCAATTTCAAGAAATCTCTGGCTTCATCCCATCTTTCTCGGTATGAGATCTGACCCTCTTCGGGGGTAGGTCTTCCTGTCAAAAGACAGGATTCTGTTGTTTCACCAGGTGTTTCTTGCCCTACTCCACAACTGTGTGGTAGTATATGAAGTTGCTGAGTTGTCCACTGTCTGCTCTGGAGGCAGTCCCATTTGCTCAATTCCATTTGCGGAAACTGCAACTGGAGATTCTCATGAATTGGTCCAGGCATCCGTGTCATCTCTCCCATGTCCTTTACCTGTCCATCAAAAAGTGGATCTTTGTTGGTGGCTGCAGAGGTCCCATCTTCTGCTTGGTCTGCCACTGGTCATTCTTAATTGGATATTAGTCATGACAGATGCTGGCTTGACAGGCTGGGGTGCCATCTGGGTCCTTAGACAGCTCAAGGTCTTTTAGACTGGAGAGGAGTCTGCTGTCCATCAGTGTTCTTGAGCTTATGGTGTTTTGCCAAGCTTTTGCAGCATTTGTTTCAGTACCTCCAGACATTCCCTGTGTGGATCCAGTAGGACAATGTGATGGTGGTAAAATATGGCTATATGGTTTGAGGCTCGTGCTGGCTCTCTCCACTGGTCATATCCCAGCCAGCTCCTGGATTCTGGAAATTGGGAGCTGAACTAGTTTTTGGTTCCATAGTAAATCTGCAGTCCTTAGATGGTGGGCCTAATGGCCTCTTGTTGAACTGCAAGGTTCTTCAGTTCTGTGCCAGATAACAAGATTCTATAGTTCTTGCTGTGGATGTTATGGTCATTCATGGTGTTTTCCCATGGTTACTGTGATTTGTTTCCTCCATTTCCTTTGAATCCCAGAGTGCTTATTCTGATTGCCTCACTCTGGTCCAGTTGGGCCAAGTTTTCTTTTCTTTTTTTTAGATCTTCTCTCACCACCTGTGTCAGAGCCATTTTGGCTCCCTCTGTTTCCAGACATCTTGACTTGGGTTTGACTGCTTGGCCCTTCAAGCCAGCATTCTTAGGAAGAAGGGTTTTCTGTCTCTCTGTCATTGTCTTTGTGTAAAAGGTTTGTACTCAGGTTTCATCCAAGGAGTACAACAGGGAATGGCCTTTGTTTAACACAGTTACATAGTAAATTAGGTTGAAAAAAAGGCACAAATTCAACCTTTGACACAGTACAACAAAGTTAAATGAGAATTATATAAACCTTCCTGTCTCCTAAAAGGGTATTAATCTGTTTACCAGAACTTCCTGTTTTACTTACTAATACACATTATAACACAGTATGTCCCCTACTTTACCATTATCTAGGTTGCTACTTATTTCTTCTTAGAAGCTCAAAAGATTTCTTTGGCAAGCTCTGTTCTTCACAAAACAATGTTGATTCTTGCTTTTTTAATGTTATCTTCTGCAGTGTAATCTTCAGTATAATCCCTTATTATCCCAGTTTCCCACTACAAAAGTCAAACTCACAGGTCTATAATTCCCAGTTTCTGTTTTACTTCCCTTCTTAAATAAAGGCACCACATTTGCTTTACACTAATCCAGTGGCATTGAGCCTGTGCTGAGAGAATCTTTAAAGAGTAAAAAGAGGGGTCTTGCTAACACTGCACTGAGTTCCTGAAAAATCCTTGGATGTATATCATCAGGATCCAGTGCATTGTCAGTCTTAAATTTGTTCAGTCTTCCCATGACCTTTTTTTGTGTTAACCCAATATCTGATAAAGGTATGGTTTTATTTATTACTTTGATGAGGCTGTTCTGCCATTCCTTGTTCCCTTGTATATACAGATGCAAAGAAAGTGTATATAACATTAGCATTTTCCTTATCCTCTCTAATCAACTCACCCATCTAATTTTTGAAAGGTCCAATGCCCTCCCACCTAAGTTTCTTTCTATTTATGTATTTGAAAATAATCTTTGGATTAGTCTTGCTCTGCCTTTTAATTTCAGTTTCGCTATCTATTTTTGCTAGCCTAATTGCCATTTTTTTGTAATTTTTGTTGCACTCCCCATATTTCAAGATATAAATTTCTGTTCCTTCAGACTTAAATAGTTTAAATGCCTTTTATTTATAGCCATTTCTTCCTTAACAATTAAAGTGGAACTATCCCCTTCATAATATTACCCCCCAATATTTTACTAATGTAGTGATAGGTAAAGCCATACTGTTATTATTCTGAAAAAGCCTGCGTTATTAAGTAAAGCATCTTCTTCTGTAGGCATCCAGTGCACAACAACGCAGATATCTTAGAGGTAAGGTACCCCTGAGTCTGCGCTTTGTGTCCCATGCACTGTCTGGATTGGTGGTTACTTACTTCCGTTACCTTAAAGGAGCAGTAAACTTAAAAAAAGTACTTACATTATATAAGTAGATTAAGTGATGGTGTATTCAGTGCTGTCTTTTTTTTCTGAGGGATTTTTGGTTAAGGAGTAATTCCCATTTTAAGTTTGTGTTTTTTTAATCATGAGCTCCCCCTAGTGGCATCATTTAGGTTAGGGAATTCACGTCGTGGACTTGGAAAGGTCAGTAGGAGGATCAAACTTCCTGAGGCATTTAGAAATCAGCTGTTGGTGGCTGGTGCTGAGGGGGAGTGTCTGCTAGAGGAGGAATAGGCTACATGAACAGCATCAGCTGAAGATTTACCTCAGCAGAGACAGGTTGTTTTTTCCTGAAGCCTGTTGTAGTTTGAAAGATTAAGAGACTGTAATTTGAAGGTTTGTTTGCAAGATAGACAGACTTTACTGTTATGTATTGGTTAATGCTGGGAGTTGAATTTTTTTTAAACTATACTTGTAAATGTAAAAAAAAACCTAATTTTGTATAGATGGGGAATGTACAGTATGCTGCTCTATTAACCCTGTGAGTGCCAGAGGAGTACTTACTCCTTACTTACTCCTTACTTGCTTACTCCTCTGGCACTCACAGGGTTAATAGTGCAGCATACTGTACATTCCCCATCTATACAAAATTAGTTTTGTTTTTTTTTACATTTACAAGTATAGTTTAAAAAAAATTCAACTCCCAGCATTAACCAATACATAACAGTAAAGTCTGTCTATCTTGCAAACAAACCTTCAAATTACAGTCTCTTAATCTTTCAAACTACAACAGGCTTCAGGAAAAAAACAACCTGTCTCTGCTGAGGTAAATCTTCAGCTGATGCTCCTTCATGTAGCCTATTCCTCCTCTAGCAGACACTCCCCCTCCGCACCAGCCACCAACAGCTGATTTCTAAATGTCTCAGGAAGTTTGATCCTCCTACTGACCTTTCCAAGTCCACGACGTGAATTCCCTAACCTAAATGATGCCACTAGGGGGAGCTCATGATTAAAAAAACACAAACTTAAAATGGGAATTACTCCTTAACCAAAAATCCCTCAGAAAAAAAAAAAATACAGCACTGAATACACCATCACTTAATCTACTTATATAATGTAAGTACTTTTTTAAGTTTACTGCTCCTTTAAGGTAACGGAAGTTGCTGAAGGTACAGGAACACAGAGCTTCTCTTGTAAGCTCTGTGTCCTGCATGCCTACAGAAGAAGTTTGTTTTCTTTAATAACGCAGACTTTTTCCATCATAATAACAGTATGACTTTACCTATCGCTACATTAGTAAAGGATTAGGGGACAATATTATGAAGGTGATAGTTCTGATTTAACCTACAATTAATCTACTACTTTTGCATTTGTTACCCAGTGGTACACACCATTGAATATATTTCTACAACTTACATGTAAGTTATGAGCATTTTCTCTCAGTATATTTTTCCTTTAAATAATATACCCTAGTCTGTGTTGCATTGATGCTGTTAACATTTTGAAGTTGGCCTTTTTAAAATTACATTTTGGTTGAACCTATACAGGTTTGCTTCACCAAACTGATCTCAAATGAAATCATGTTGTGATCAGCTTCCCAAATGCTCACTACTTTAATATTGGGCACCTTATCTGTTATTTGTGAACACTTGGTTCAATACATTATTTCTTGTTGGCACTTCCACAACTTGTGACTTGTAGCTGTGTCTAAGCATGCTCACAATCCTGCTCCCTTAGCACTCTGACAGGTTTCATGTCTCCAGTTTATATATGGTAGATAAAATCTCTCATAATTATATTATGCCAAAGTTAGTTGCTCAGTTTTCTCATTTGCTATCACAGTTGGGCCTCAAAATTCTTATCAATATTTGGTGGTTTTTAGCATATACTCGCCAACGCTTCAATTTCTGCCCACAAGTACTCCACATTTATGTCAGTTTCTCCGCAAATATCTCCTCTTAAACGTGAATTTAGTTTTGGTTTCAAATATAACCACACACTTCCCCCTTCTTATATGAATCTTGCCCCTCGTAAACAAGGAATAACCCTCAATATTTACAGCCCAATCGTGTGTCAATCGTCTTATCATGTTTCAATTATACCATATATGTCCAAATGTTCATTAGCTGCCAGCAATTCCAGTTTTCCCATTTTACCTTCCATACTTCTTGCATTCTCCAAAATACATAACAACAAAATTAATAGCATTTTACTCACTACTTGCCCTTTTTCTACATTTAATAGGAGTCCTTTCCTATTAGCTACGTTTATCCCCACCCCCATGATCCTTTACTTGTATTCAGTTCCTATGTGCACTACCCCATTTTTACTATCTGTACTATTCCCCTCACTCCCCCTTTTCTTGTTTAAAAGCTCCTCCAACCCTCTAAGCATTCTGTTCCCTAGCACGGCACCTCCTTTACCATTTAGGTACGATCCATCACTAACATATAGATTGTATCCAAGTGAAAAGTCAGCCCAGTATTCTAAAATACCCAAACTCTCCTACACAAATATTTAAGCCATGCATTAAGCGTCTGATCTGTCCTTGCCTACCTCCATGGCACTGGTAGTATTTCAGAAAACACTACCCTGGTGGTCCTTGCCTTGAGCTTTCAACCTAAATCACTGAAATCATTTTTTAGGGACTTCCATCTTCCCCCAACTTAACATGTAGATCATTTCCATCTCCTCTCAATAATCCGCCCTACCAGCAATATGCAGAAGCTGAGCACCCATGAGACAGCACAATTAGATATTCATGTTTCAGGTGACTGATTACCTTATCCACCTAATAGTTCCCTATGACCACCACCTGCCTTGGTTTCTGCCTACTCTGCATCCAACCTGAGCTAAAAGGACTGTTCCCCATGCTGCTAGAGGAATCAGCCTTCTCCAGTAATGCCAGTTCTGAGCTATCCTCCTCAACTTCTTCACACAATCTTGCAAATCTGTTGGGCTGAGTCAATTCAACTTCCTCTTCCCACTACCACATCCTCCTTACTGTTACCCAGCTTCCTACCTGCCGCTTCTCATCAACAACTCCACCCTCATCACCACTAACCCCACATAATACCTGCTCCGATGAGCTCCAAGCTCCTTTCCAGGTTTTCAATGTCATGCAATGTTGCAGTATGTCTTTCCAGTATCTTTGAGTCTATAAAGATAATATACAACACTTGCCGCAGTGGTATGTCCCTTAGAGAGACTGCTTAAAGTGTTCAAACATGTAACAAGATGTGCGCTGCATGAGATTGTATAACTTGGTAGCATTCATACTTACAGTTTTACAATGCAATTAATATTATAGTGACCTCTAATTCAAACTCTTAGGATAAGTATACAAGATTTAGATAGGTGGGTGTAATAAATCGGTTTTATTTTTTAAACTGCTTAAAACACAATCTGAAATTAAATTCTTGTCTGCAATGTAAAACAAAAGAAAAACCCTGCAGTACTAGCACACTATCCAGGCTAATACTGGATGTTCATATACCCCTAGTAATCACAAGATTATTTCCCTAAAAAATAAATTTTATTAATCATTTAAAAAGTGTAAATTCTTGAGTGATGTAGGGATGTAAAGTATGAAGTACACCCAAACTATGTGATCAAGTAGTCTTCAAAACTCTCTTTTCTGAGGCCAATAAACTAACATACTCAACAATAGTGATATCAGTGAGATAAAGATGGTACCGTTAAAGTGGAACTATCCCCCTATATCAAGTCCCCCCACAATCCATTATGCATATTGCGAGTAGCTTCTTAACAGTGATATTATCAGGCAGTAAGTACCACATTCTGTAGTAATCCTTTTTCTGAGACCGGCAGGCAGGCCTGCACATAGACATCTTGTCTTAGAGAAGTCTGTGTGCCTGCGCTGTCCATTGTGGTATCATCTAGGAGGCATTGCACAGTACCTTAAGGTACCAGAAGGGACTAATGGCACAGGCTCCCAGATGGCTCTAAAGGAAAAAGCCTGGCTGTCGGCCTGAGAAAAAGGAGGATTACTTCAGATTGTGTTATATGTGCAGGATAATATCACTGTTAAGAAGCTAGTTGTATTATGCCTAATTATTGTGAGGGGACTTGATATAGGGTGATCGGTCTGCTTTAAATAGTGTATAGACTTCCTAAGGATAATATAGGACACCATTACCAGATCCAAATATTTCAAATCAAGAGGATTTTTATCCCAAAAATATAAAGTTGGCTCTATTATAAATGTGAGTCACATGTGCATAGAACAGGGTAATCCGTATATAGTCCCATGTCAGTGTAAGCACAAAAATCAGACTTCACATAGAGTTCAGGGCTATAGATATCATGCCCTATGTGTCCAAAAAATGGGGAAAAAAAACAAAAAACAGAAATCTGTTTATTTCTGACTCCTGATTCTTTCAAACTTAACTTGACTGCAAGCTCATTTTCCTTACCCTATAATCCACACACATTTTCAGCATTTTTGCTATCCATTTGTTTAGACTTGATTTCTGCTAGTAACTTTATGAAGTTACTTACAGAAAACTATATAACGTGTGTTTTTTTTTTTTTTTGTTTTTTTTCCAAAATATATAGAGAGATCAAGTATACCCTGCAGTGTTGGGAATCCCCTTCCCTACATGCAGGGCATGTTTCTGGATGCCTGTTCCCAATTTCTAGAATGCTAACCTGGCAACTAGGATTTGTCAAGCCCTGCCATAGGGGGACCAGAAGGCCAAAACTACAAACTCTTTTTTTTTTTTTTTTTTTTTTTTCCTTTCTTTCAAACATGATGTGCCTATACTAAAATGGTTGTAACAGCTGCATAAATGGAAAAAAATTTAGACAAAGCATACTGTTTTAAATTAAAGCGGAACTTTCACCTCTATCTGATTATGGCTTCATCCCTTCCTTTGTATTCCCTGTGTGTATTCTTGTGTTTTGTTTTGCGAAAAAAAAAAAAATGGTATAAATCCGGCAATAGAGATATCCATTCTTTACCTGATGTAACGTTCTGCTAGAGCTGTACCGCCGTGCACCTTATGGTGCAGAAGACACTCCCACAGGGCTTCTCAGTGAATCTTATGTCTAGCCCCTGAATCCTACATCAGGTCCTTCAAAACCACGTGAAAGTTCAGAACCTCATGAACGCTCAGAGATGGATGCTTTGCACACTGGAGTATAGGATCCTGCATGAATACGCTCTGTGGAGGACCTGGCCGCATACACCTCATTTGCATGTGGATCACTCAACGGGAGAAAAAAAAATTAGGGGCAGTCTCTTCCACTGTGACTGACAAGACACAGGGAGAGCCGACGCATGTGCTGTTTAACTTTTTAGGAAAAATGGTGCTGGTTTCCCTGGTCTTGCCGCAAACTTATTAAGTACTTTTTATTAACTTAGAGGGATCGCAGGGGACAAATATATACATAAAAAGGGTCAAGTTAGGTATATATTCCAAATTATATAAAGTTATATGCATGTGAAAGTTCCTCTTTAAAGTAACATACCGCATCAAATGAGGGGTCACATGCCTTCCTACCCATAGTCTGGTGTGCTCAAATATTTTCATAAGGTGGTACTATAGGGAAAAAAATAAAACATTTTTTACATTACCACCCTTTCAAGTATACTGAAATCTGTGAAAACTATGGAATTTCTAACTGTGTTCATTAGCTAGTGCTCTTAAGATAAAAATAGCACCCCATCGGTATGAGTTCACATACTGTAGGGGGTGCCAAAAGCTTGACCCTACACCTTCTTGTTTTCTTTGTTTAAAAATGTCTGCCTGTACTAAAATGGTTATAACTATTAGAGACATGAAGGAAAGGTAAGCCATTCTGGAAAGCAGACATTCACCGATGTCAAATGAGAAGTTATTTGCCTTTATACACCTAGGCAGAAATTTCCATTAGGTGGCACTATAGGAACGAATACATTTTTTTTTTTTTTTTTTACTTTTCCACCAGTTCAAAGATACTAAAATCTTTGAAAACTATATCATTTCCTACTGTATTCAGTATCTGCTACCAGCCTGAGAAAAATGGTACCCCATTTGTCTGGTTTAACATACAATAGTGGGGTGCCAGGAACACTAATCTACACTTGCCTCTTTTCTTTTAGAAATTACTTGCATACACTAAAATGGTCATAACCATTACAGATATACAGGAAAAGTGGCAAGATATACCATTTTTGAAAGTAGACATTCACCTGCATTAAATGTGGGGTTACTTGCCTCTTTTTCCTATAGGCTATATACACAACTGTTTCCAGAAGTGGGCACTATAGCAAACAATTTTGCCATTTTACATTTCTACCTCTTCAAAGGTGTAGATAGCTTTGAAAATACATGACATTTATGATTGTCATAATTAGCTACTACTCCTTCAAGAGTAATGCCATCCTGTTGGTAGGGGGTGCCAAAAGCACAAAACTATGGCGAGCTGTGATGCCAGTGGAATCAGTCAGGGGGGTCAGGCAGTGTATGTGGGTGTGTCTACCAGTGGGCAGCAGGACAAGGCTGGTGTGGGGGGGTCAGATAGTGCACACCAGTATACAGTGGAACCAGGCTGGGAATGAGACTGCTAGTGGGCTGCGGAACCAGGCTGGGGGGGAGGGTTAGGGTACTTGGGGATTGGAGGCAATTTGTGTGCATGCTTTGCAGTGTGTAGACCCCCCCTCCTCCCCTGTGGCACGCAAGGGGTGCTTACTGTTTTTTTTCCTATTCAGACCTTGTTGAGGGGGGTCCTGCTGTCCCATCAACAAGGTCTGAATAAAAATAACCCTGTGCATGCATTGCAATATGCTGAGACCCCCTTGTTGCACAAGCATGTTTTTTTTTGTTTGTTTTTTTGTTTCAATTTTATAGACTTCGTTTGGGGGCACCAGGTCCTCTCCTGATTTAACCCCCATGAGGTCTGAATAAAAAATTATGAAAAAAAATAAATCATCCATTGTGTGCCACAGGGGGGGTGTCCATTGCATTGGACTACCTGTGGCACACAGTGTTATTTTTCTTTTTTTAATTTATACCTCATTAGTGGAGGTATCAGGACCTCTTTTGATGCCCCCCCTCCACCCCAAACAAGGTCTGAATATAAAATAACCCTGTGTGCCATTTTTTTTGTTCAAGACACATTGAGGGGGCATCAGAAAAGATGTGCATCAAACAATACATTCTATGTGTATCACAGGTGTATCCAGCTTATTCCTGAGGCACAGGGTTTATACATTTTTTAAATAATTTCTTAATCGCACAACCCCCGCCAGTTATTGATCTCTCAGACAGTTGTGCTGGGAGATCAATACTGGTGACATAGGAGAGCAACATACTCTCCTGCTTCACTCCTACCCCATCCGGTAGGAGGGAATGGGATCGGGCAAAGCCTTCTCACATCACAGGTCATGGCATGATCATGTCACAGGTAATCCCCAATCCCGCCCACTCCTACCCGGAAGTTCCTTAGGAGTGAAAGACCATGCAGCTTGTTTCTGGTGTTAATATTGATCGGCTTGGGAGAGGTCCTGATGATGATTTTTTTTTTTTTTTTTTAATTTAAATTGTGATTCCTGCGTGCCAGTAATACTGGCTTATGTAGTGACCGCATTTTGACCACTTGACACAGCTGTCTAAGCCCATACATTGGATGGTCTTTGGTACTCAAGGAGTTAACCCATTTCATACCTAACCCATACATGTGCACACACAAAAAACGGTGAATAAAAGGGGAAATTTCCTTATTGATATTTCCTTTTCTTCTGCGAAGAAATGAAGAATGTTTTTTTTTTACCCTGCTTCCAGCTGGTAAGGCCAATTGGCATACAAATAGCTCCTCAGTTACTTCTTGAACAAGCTAGGGTAGAACACAAATAAAATTTAAAAGAGTTGGATGTGCAGTGGAGGGACACAGAACAAAAGGAAATATTGATAAGCAAATTTCCCCTTTTCTTCCGTGTCCATTCAACATCAATGGGATATACCAGAGCAATAACAGAAGGGAGAGAGAAGTCAGTGAGTGATGGATGCATTACACAAAAAAGAGTGCAGAAACAGGCAAACCCGAAAGGCGATAGCACGAAGGAAAGGTTTATGAATAGGTCACACTACTCTCTGACTGGAACAACTGCCTGCAAGACCTTCCAAAATTTTGCTTCTGCCGAAGCTCACACATCTATGAGGTAATGCTTGATAAAGGTAGAGATTTGATGACCATGTAACCAGTGTTTCAAGGATTTGGAATGCAAAGTATTTAAAGATACACATAGGTAATCACAGATTTATTTTTAATAAGCATATAATACGCAATAAACAGATGATCTTTATTAGCCATTGATCTCGGCGCATGTGAGAGGGCCCCTGATGGATCTGACGATCGCCCATGCACTTTTCCTACTGGGTCTAATAACATGTTTTAGTAATGTCTAGTGTACATTTACTTTTCAGTTATAACTTTTCAAAATTTGTGTTCCAGACGCACTTTTACTGCATAGACGCCATTGCTCCATTCACTTCTATGGGACTGTACAGTTTGGGACATATCTCTGCAACCGCTCATCGTAGCAACTTCAGAGATGGCTCATTTTGTTTGTCTGCCCTTGCTCTATTATCCAGTTAATGTTTGTTGTGTGTTGGGGGGGCTCAGGGGGCTTTGGGCACTGTTGGGGTACTTTTTCTGGGAAACCTACATTTCCCATGAGCGCATGCTTCACGGGCTCGTTTCTGATTGGCTCCCGCTGCGGCAGCCATTTTGTGCTTTTCCTGAACGAGTATCCTATGCAGGGCTTGGACTGTCCTTCTCTCCTCTGCAGATTAACCCTTCTCCTGCCAGATAAGTGCATTTTAGTGATTTCTGGGGTGAATTTTTAATCTTACACACTTATTTGGGTGATTCCTTATACTATAAACATCCGTTAGAGCTTGTGGCCAGGCCTAAGACTAAGGACACTGGGGTCTCCGTGTCTTCTATTGCTCATTGCTCCTCGTGTCATTCAGGGTTACCTAGAGAATTCTCAGGTCATTTATGCCCAGCATGTTTTGCTGTCCCTGAGTCTCCCCCAGGGACCTCCAGCCATGCATTAGAGCCAAATTGGGTGCAAGAGTTCAAGGCTGCTACTAGAGACCTCCGGTCTACATTGCAACTCTTTCCATCCCAGTTCCACTCCTTGCAGACCCCTACTTCCGTCAGATCTTCCTTGCTGAACCCGCTGGGAGTACCTTACGTATCAGATTCCTCTGAGGAGGAACTGTTGGTGGATTCGGACATGGAGGAATGTTCTGCTGTGGACTCTTCAGTTTTTGGGGACCCTTTTGAGGCTGACCCTGATCCCTCAGCTGAGGGCCTGATCAGGGTCGTCTTAACCACCCTAAACATTCCCCTAGTTCAGGAGGTTTCTTCGGATCCCTCTGATGTATTTCAGGAGCCTAACCCCACTCTTGACCGCCTTGTGTCTGATGAGTGGAAGTCTCCGGACAGGAAACCCATTTCCAAAAAATTTGCCAAGCTTTACTCCTTCTCTGAAGCGGCGCTTGCTCAGTAGGTTCATCCCCATAAAGTGGATGCACCTGTCTCCAGGCTATTTAAGTTCACTGCCTTGTCAGTTGCTGATGCGTCCACTCTGAAAGACTGGACTGACAAGTACCACCGCTGGTACTGCCATGCATCCAGCGTTTGCTGAGGCATGGGTGAACCAGGCCATTGCGATCTGGATTGAACAGCTCACCCTGGCTGTCCGTCAAGGTGCTCCTACTTCGGATATGTTGTGGCTTCTTGCCAACGTTTCTGAGTCCCAGCACTATGTTTCTGCCCACATCTGGAATGAGGAGCGCAAACAAAGGCACATCTAAAAGTAAAATCTTAAAAAGAATTTATTTTGCAAGAAGTACATAAAACTCACCAGATCACTCGTATCTGAACACACAGAGTCTCCCAGTCCAAACAGCCTCAACCTGCCCACCCTGCAAAATCCAGTCTCAGGAACTTCCAATATCTTATTCTTCCAATGTTCTCTGTTCCCAATATTCTCCTCCGTTGGTTTGATAAATACGTTATTCTCTGTTGTTCTTATCTCCTCAGAGACACGCCAATATACAGAGATCCAATCCTCCAAACACCATTCGGTGTATTTAAGTTCCAACACCGGAACTCGGGCGTCTGGCAGGGGGCGTGACCGGGAGACACCTTTGTCACAACGAGGTCTGGCTCTAGCGCTTCACCCTACGTGTATCGCGGCTCACGTGCCGCTTCCTCAGGGGTTACAGTCTGAAACCAAACACCTTCTATTTAACCCTTATTCACTTAGGGTGATTAATTAGTCTATTCTACAAACAAAAATCATTTCAACTAAATCTATATAATTTTTACTATCTATTCTATCCCTACATATATTAAAACAACTTCTTCATTAATATATTCCGATAGCAATGTACACTTAAACAATCGCATTCCTTAAAATCATGAAAATAAAGCATCTTTCTATCTAAAATGCCCATTCTTATATAAAAAATATATCTTTAATCACAATTTCCCATATTTTGCAGCATACATTAATAAATCATATAGAAAGTTATATAAAATCATATAAAATTAATTATATAAAATATATATATCGTAGATGCACAAATGAAATGAGAAGCTCAGAGCCTTAATCTCAGATGTCACAATAATTATTTTTATTCTTATTCTTCTAAAAAGGTTGCCAGGTATATATCAATATTTAGACCTTCTGGTTCCAGCGTCCTCATTTCCTTTATCCATCTCATTTCTAGCCTCCTTAAAGGGATAGTAATACCTAAAATGTAAAAAAAATATGTTGTAGGGTTTATCCCCCTGAGTAAAACAAGAGTACTCCCACTGCTGAAAGATATTTCATTCAAAAGTTATTAATTTTCAAAGTTGAATTTTTTAGGTGCAATATCACAGTGGCCTGAAATTGTACAGTGGCACTGTTGCTACACGATCCTATGGACAGCTCTGGTCTCAGGACCATAAATCTCCATAGGATGGTGTAGCAACAGCGCCACTGTAAAATTTCAGGCCACTGTGATATTGCACCTAAAAAATTCAACTTTGAAAATTAATAACTTTTGAATGAAACATCTTTCAGCAGTGGGAGTACTCTTGTTTTACTCAGGGGGATAAACCCTACAACATATTTTTTTTTACATTTTAGGTATTACTATCCCTTTAATGTCAATTAACTATTTCCTCCTCTTATTACATGCACTTGATCATTTATTTGAATAGTGAGTCCCTTTGGGGTACAGTTATGCTTTTCTTTAAAATGTTGTGATACACTGTGGTTCTCAAACCCTTTGGAAATATTTCTGAGATGTTCACCCAATCTGCTCTTTAGTTTTCTACTGGTCCTCCCTATGTATTGCATCCCACACCCGCAGTTTATCATATAAACCATGAGTGTCGAATTACAATTATATAATCCTTTTACTTTATATTCTTTACCTGTGACTGACGACTTAAATTTTTTCGCAGCTTCACCTTTGGGTTAAAATTCACGTTATACAATTTTTCTGTCCACATTTAAACATACCATTGGTCCTACTTAAAAACTGTTCTTGTTTGTTATTTCTCATCTCTTTTTGTCCCTTTCTCTTTACAATATCACTGGGAGCTATTATCTGCTTAATACTTTTATTTTTCCTAAAGGATAATTTTGGTCTATCCTCCATCACTGGACCTAAGAGTGGATCACTTTTTATTATATACCAATACTTATTTATAATATTTGAAATATTCCCTGCACATTCATTGTACATTGTAGTAAAATACAGCTGACACTCATCTTTTTCATTTTTATTCTTCTTCTTATCTCTATATTCTAATACATCAGTTCTCTTTAAGGTTTTAACTTTATTATATGCCTCATTCAGACCAGCTTGATCATTTTTCTTGAAACTTCTTTAATAACCTGGGCCTCTATCTCAAAATCTGTATCTGCTGTACAGTTTCTTCTTACCCTCTGGAGTTGACCATAGGGTATATTGGATATCCACTTCTTATGATGTCCGCTCTCAGCGTGTAGCTATCCATTACTATCAACTTTTTTCCTGTGATTCTTCACTTCAATTTTCCCTTCCTTATGATAGAGAACCACATCTAAAAACTCTATTTGATCTTTATTTTTGTTATGAGTAAACTGCAACCCCAAATCATTATTATTTATATAGTGTACAAATTGCTCAAGGTGTTCCTCCTCACCCTCCCAGATGATCAAAATATTATCAATGTATCTTTTGTACATGAGAAGATTTTCTTTAAATGGATTATTATTCCACATCCTTTGATCTTCCCATCCTCCCATGTATAAATTTGCATAGGAGGGGGCGAAGCTACACCCCATTGCCTTACCCTGCAATTGTAAAAAAACTTATCCTCAAAGAGGAAATAGTTATGCGAATGCACAAATTTGATACCTTCTAACAAAAATTCTCTCTGTGTATCTATTAAAACCTTGTCTTTCCTAAGATTATAGTTAATCATATTGATTCCTTTATCATGTGGAATATTTGTATATAATGAGGTCACATCACATGTTACCCACATATAATTATCTTTCCATTCCCTATTTTCCAGTAATTTAATCACCTGTATCATATCTTTCACAAAGGATGTTTGAAAGTTCACTAACGGTTGTAAAAATACATCTATATATTCGGAGAGATTAGATGTCAAAGACTCTATTCCTGAAATTATGGGCCTACCGGGGGGGTTCTCTATCCTTTTATGTAATTTAGGGAGGTGATAGAATATCGGTATTTTGGGGTATTCACGGAATAAAAATTTATATTCCTCTATAGTTATTATATATTTATTTTTATAAGAATTTAACAGTACTTTCAATTCCATAATAAACATTTCAGTGGGGTTCGATTTTAGTTTTTTATATGTATTGCTATCACTTAAAAGCCTTTCTGCCTCCCTTCTATAATCTTCTATAATCTTGCCTTATTCCCACAGGATCTGCCATAACTTGGCACCACCCCATAGGGGTTTTCCTTTGATTGTCCATTGGTCTTGCTGCCATGTATCCATCCAGGTGTTCAAGCCCTTATACATGGCCTAGCTGTCTGTGTACAAAATCAATGGTCCATTATTCTCTTAATTTACCATAGCCACAGCTTTCAACTCTACCAGTTGGCTAGACCCTCCTTCTCCTGTCTCATGTAGGATGGTGTCTGTTTAGGGTTGGTATGCAGCAGCCACCCAGACCCTGCTTTTAGCTGTGACAGTCTCATAGCCATCAGTGAAACAGGCATATCGCTTCTGTTCATCAGTCAGCTTCTCCCAGACTTCTGCCTCTTTATAGGGCCCAATTGAGTTGGGCACACTCTAAACATGCAATAAAAGCTAAGTTTTATATTATAAGTTGTAAAACATCCGACATTTAAGTCTAACAATTGACTTTCATCAGGGTCTTACAGAAGCTATTGTTGTTCAGCGTTAAGTAATGAACTCCCTTTGAGTTTAGCGCCAGTTGATCGTCACCCACGTTGTCATAGCAGTCCGGTAGTGTCCATCTGGCTGTCAAACTCAAACCACCGCTCCTCCTTTGCAAACACATCAAACCAATGTGCTGCCACAGTGTAGCTCGGTGTCTTCAGTCATAAATGTTACTCACCCAACACAATATTACAATTTAAGAATACAGTTTCACAGTATATATTAAATAAAAAACTTTCAAACAAGTACTTTATGAGATATAGCTAATCAAAATGAACTGTTCATTTAATCCTGTTGGGGCAAGAGTTTTTAGTGTATAAATCCAGTACATTTCTCTCCTTGCTATTTTTTTCATCCTATCACCACCTCTTGGGCTTTTTTTTAACCCATTCTATCGGGCAACATCTTAAATCCTTAAGTTGATGTTTTTGAAATGCAAAATGTCTGGCTACCAGGGCTCTTAATTTTTCATTCTCATTAAGGGTACCATTCAGATTTCTAATAATAGATTATCTGTGTTCCATAATACGGGTTTTAAAAGATCTACTCGTTTTTCCTACATAATATTTATTGCAAGGACACCATAAGATATAGACAACAAAGGCAGTGGAGCATATAGGTTTTTCTTTGATGTTGATTCCTTAATTAATGGGCAACAACATAATAGTAGATCCTTCCACTATGTGTGAGCAAGTTACACACCCCTCACACCAGGTGACCCCTCCTTTTATTGTTAATTCATGTTTAGAATATTTCTTTATGGGGTCCGATTGTACTAACTGATCTTTAATACTTCTGCACCTTTTATATACAAATATAGGTTTCTTCTCAAACATATGTCCTACTTCCGGATCAGAACTTAAAAGTTCCCAATGGTCCAATACTGTTTGTTTGAATTTTTTTGTAGTATCCGAGAATGTCGTTGTATTGATCATTCTTTCTTCCAGAGCTTTGTTCTCCCTGGATTTGACTACTAATAGATCTTTCCTATCCATATTATTTACCAATTGAACAGCTTGAATAATGTCTCGTTGTCTATATCCCCTATCTATGAACTTCTTTCCCATTGTGTGTAAAGCCTGTGGTTCCCGTTCTGCTTCGGATTAGTTCCTGGTATTCTTCGCGCAAGAACATCCAACTAATTGACTTCCTCCTCACTATAGTTCATTGTAACTGTTACAGGGGTGTCCAATTGATTCAAATATGTGTAGAACTCCTGTAAACTTATAATGTCCCCCATCCAAATAAAGATTAATCTTGTGTAAAACAAAATATGTTGCCAGAAGTTGGATTGAATGATATGGGATCTCTCACAGTCCCACATATATGCCTTAGCATACGTTGGTGCCATGGGAGACCCCACAGCTTTGGGGCATATAAAAGAAAGAAGATAAGATGAGTGGTCCAAGATTATGAAGCTGCTTCTATATATAAATAGACTTTGGGACAAACGGACAATTACGATAACCGACCAACAGAGAGAAGACGGCGCCCCTGGAGATCAAGAAGACCTTTAAGAGATATATTTAGTTCTGGATCGGATACAGTGGACAATACACCCACAGAGGCCTCCATCTCTACACAACCAGGAACAAGTGTGACCTCACATTTTTTAGGGGTGACTACCCTCAGCAAAAGCAACGGAAGGAGGGTCACAAGGAGGGGCAAAAGAAAAACACGGAGATGGCAAACCACCACTGGGTCAGAGGAAATAGTGTTTAATTTGTCTAGTCATACATTAAAGAGGAATTTTTCAATTCTGAACAAAGGCCTCAGTTTTGTCCCCACACAAAAGTTGAATACATTTAACACAGAAATTGAGTTATACCGTTTTCAGAGGAGTTACGATTGAAAGATTTTTTTCAAGGATTCTACCAATGTGTCCAAGTATGTGGATAATCCATTCCAGCTGAAAAGTTCATTTGATCAACAATGCTTCCATCAAAACATTTAGTCAGATGGTACAAGAACGAATGAATACACTCGACCAGACAAAGCCCCGCTATGTCAATATGACTGCAGGAGAAAGAAGAGCCCTGAAGGACTTGAGAAATAACAATAATGTTATCATTCATCCTGCTGATAAAGGGGGAGGAGTGGTCGTACAGGATTATGACCGATATAGCAGAAGGGTAAGGAGACAACTGAATGACCTGAGCTGTTATAGAAGAATGGAATGTAATCCGACAAATGTTTATTTAATGGAATTAAATGCATATATAGACATATATATATAGAGAGAGGTGTTGAGGAAGGGATATTTGATGTAAAAATTGGAGAATTTATGAAACAAAGAAATCCTGTAACTCCTGTTCTGTATTGCCTCCCCAAAATGCATAAAATGTTAATAGACCCTCTGGGAAGGCCCATTGTGTCTGCGAGGAGATCCTTGACTTATGCAGCAGCACAGTATGTGGATTTTATTTTGCAACCACTCATTCAGAGACTGCCTACTTTTATTAAGGATACAACGGATTTCCTCAATAAATTATCCCAGATTAATCATGACACAGCTGGATTAATAATGGTAACTATGGACATAACAAGTCTTTATACCTGTATACCACACGAGGGAGACAAAGATGCACTTTAGAAACTGCTTGCAGAGAGTGGGACTACAAAAAACAAAAAAGAAATCGCAAATCCTTAAGGAGACTTATCAGTCTTTATCTGTTATTTTATAGATTGTCCCCAATTGCTAAAGAGACCAGTTCAACTTATATTATGTGGACCATAAAATGTATAAACTTTATTAGTTTCTCACTTAAAAGAAAATAACCCTTTTAAAAACAAATTCCATGAGTGAATCCTTAACATGGAATATAATAGAGCCTTTGAGGGAACGTGTACTAACTGTTTATGTATCTACTGAGATAGTCACCTAATCTAATAAACAGTCATAGCTTATAAAAGTTGGTCAGGCTTTCCCTTACCTTCTGTTCGACTCCCAATATTGCTGAATTAAACAGTCTCCTGCAATCCGCTCCTTTTATCTCTAAGGACTATCTCTATATTAACGTCCCCAGCGTCCTATCTCTGTATCTGTCTAGAATCGTTGATCTAGCGGAAGCTGGTCAATTTTCTATCTGTTAATTTAGTTGCTATCGTAATATTATACTATGTTACACAGGAGCTACTAGAGATCACTCTATCCAATATCACTAATATCCTAAAGTACACAGCTACCACACTTGATGCTTCCCTATTGCTAGCGATCGTTACTTTATTACCATCGTCTGTCTATAATATCAGTTTCCTACTGCACCACTAACGCTCGTAACTGACTAATCGCTGTTTTGACTGTCTCTATATGGCTATGACTTTCTATCCTACTATCCCTTTCTTAGTTTGCTTGACCTCTATTCCCTTTTTCTCAATTATTACTCTTCTTTATTTTCAATTTAAACAATAGTACACTTAGTAACTGTCTGCATAACATGCTAAGGAGGAAGTAAATTACATAGTTGGATTGATAGAATTCATCCTGAATAGGAACTATTTCAAGTTTGAATCAGACATCTATTTGCAAATAGCTTGCAAATAGCTGGCACAGCTATGGGGTCTCCCATGACACCCACATATGCTAACGCATATATGTGGGACTATGAGAGATCCCGTATCATTCAATCCAACTTCTGGCAACATAAATTATTTTACACAAGATTCATCGACAATCTATTCTTTATTTGGATGGGGAACATTAGAAGTTTACAGGAGTTCTACACATATTTGAATCAATTGGACACCCCTATAATAGTTACAATGAATTGTAGTAGAGAGGAAATCAATTATTTGGATGTTATTGTGCGAAGAATACAGGGCGGTTTTCAAACATCACTGTATGTTAAGAGTACAGATAGAAATACCTTACTGGACACACATAGCCAGCATCCTTCCTCTCTCAAAAAAGATTTGTTGGTTTCCCAATTAATGAGGGTTAAAATGATCGAATCTGAAGCAGAACAGGAACCACAGGCTTTACAAACAATGGGAAAGAAGTTCATAGATAGGAGATATAGACAACGAGACATTGACCAAGCTGTTCAACTGGTAAATAATATGGATAGGAAAGATCTATTAGTAGGCAAATCCAGGGAGAACAAAGATCCGGAAGAAAGAATGATCATTACAACTACATTCTCGGATACTACAAAGAAATTCAAACAAACAGTATTGGACCATTGGGAACTTTTAAGTTCTGATCCGGAAGTAGGACAAATGTTTGTGAAGAAACCTATATTTGGATATAAAAGGGGCAAAAATATTAAAGATCAGTTAGTACAATCGGACCCCATAAAGAAATATTCTAAACTTGAATTATCAATAAAAGGATGGGTCACACGGCGTGAGGGGTGTGTGACTTGCTCACACATGGTGGAAGGATCTACTGTTATGGTGTTGCCTGTTAATTATAGGATCAACATCAAAGAAAAACCTACATGCTTCACTTCCTTTGTGGTCTATATCAATGGTTCTCAACCCGTGCCCTCAGTGGCTATTAACAGGCCAGGATTTGAGAATTTCCTTTTAAGGGCACGGGTGAGTTAATCAATATGACTGAGCCTCTGTTCAACACACTTGTGTTCTAGCAGGGAAATTCCTAAGTCCTGGCCTGTTAGTGGCCACTGAGGGCTCGGGTTGAGAACCTCAGGTCTATATCTTATGGTGTCCTTGCAATAAATATTATGTAGCAAAGATGAGTAGATCTTAAAACCCTTATTAGGGAACACAGATCATCTATTATTAGAAATTTGAATGGTACCCTTAATGAGAATGAAAAATTACAAGCCCTGGTAGCCAGACATTTTGCATCTCAAAAACATCAACTTAAGGATTTAAGATGTTGCCTGATAGAATGGGTTAAAAAAAGCCCAAGAGGTGGTGATAGGATGAAAAAATTAGCCAGGAGAGAAATGTGCAGGATTTATATACTAAAAACTCTTGCCCCAATGGGGTTTAAATGAACAGTTCAGTTTGATTAGCTATATCTGATAAATTAAATAAAAGCTTTCAAACAATTACTTTATATTGAGAAACTGTATTCTTAAACTGTAATATTATGTTGGGTGAGTAACATTTATGACTGAAGACAGTGAGCTACACTGTGGCAGCACATTGATTTGATGTGTTTGCGATGGAGGAGCGGCGCTGTGAGTTTGACAGCCGGATGGACGCTTCCGGGTTGCTATGACAGCCTGGGTGAAGATCATCCAAACTCAAAAGGAGTTCATTATTTAACGCTGAACAATAACTTCTGTATGTCCCTGATGAAAGTCGATTGTTAGACTGAAACGTCAGATGTTTTATAACATGCAATAAAAGCTAAGTTTTATATTATTTGTTTAGAGTGTGCCCAACTCGATTGTTTTCTACATGTATTCAATATATAAGTTGGAGGCACCTCATAGTGAAAAATCACTAAGCATCACAGTGTTTGTGGCTACACAGATTGGAAGTGCATGTTCTTTATAGAGCCCACCACACACGTGGAGAGGAGGTAACTTTGTCTCCACTGATTCAAAATTCACAGCACCTGCCAAGTGTTTATTGATAGCAGTGTCTAGTCCAGTGAGGTTGCTTCTTTCTGCTAGATACCATTTCCATTTCTGTAGGGTCTGCTTTTGAGCAGCTGCTGTGTGAGCCGCAAAGCCATCTTGATGCACCCAGTTACTTATAGGCAGATCTGTTCCCACTGTGACTGGTCGTAATCCTGTGGTACCGTAAGGCTGTGTAAGCTGTCTCCTTGGCCAAAGCCAGTGTTTCTTCCTGCTCTTTGCCCCAATGGTATCTTTACCACATCATCCCAAAATATTTCACTTGTTGAGCTGGCCCTTGTATCTTCTTTTCTTCTTTGCCCACCCTCTCTTTCTTCCAGGACAACACAATGACCAAGTCTTTTGCCACTTGCTCCTCTATTTCCCCCAACAGCATGATATCAGCAATGTAATGGTATAATTGACATTGTAGTGGCCCCATGGCCTTTAAGTCTCTGGCTATCAGTCCATGACAAATATTGTGTGAACTGTAGTCCACGGTCATACGCCAACTCCCGTTCGGCTTTGTCACAGGCCATACTGGACTGTTATAGGGGCTGGCAGCAGGTCTCAACACACCAGCTTGGAGGAAGCCTTGGATGTTCTCTGGCACTTCTGTATGTCCTCCAGGAATGCGGTACTGCTTGAGACTGACTGGTTGTGCTGGCAGTGGGATGTACACTGGGGACCATTTAGCATGCCCCCAGACTGTTGGCTGAGGTGCTGAACAGCACAAAGTATGGACTGCAGAGCTGAAAGTATAACACCCTGCTTCAATGTATATAGTCTGTCCCTTCAGAATATCCATTCCTAAAATATTGTCTTGTAATTCAGAGATCAAGATCTCTGCTGGAAATATGGGACCTTTCCCTATCTGTATCCATCTTGCAACCGGTACACAGGTGTAAAGGAAGCTGAGAAGGGACCGTGTCACCTTCCGCCGTTGTTCCCGGGTCTCTCCTTCTTGACGCAGATAAGCGCCGTCGGATGCACCAGTTGAAGTATGGACAGTCACTGGAAACAGCCGCAGGATCACAAAGATGAGAAGATGGAGTCCACGTCGCTGCCTGACAGCATATGAAGTTGGGACGCAGGAAGCTGGCAGCAGGCGGTCGACGATTCAGGATACTTGGCGCAGATGGGTATCAGAGTGGATACTTTAGACCGTAAGCAATACAAGACTCCAGGACTCCTTGTTCACGCCAAAACATAACTAATTTTATTGACACAAACTACAGATATTTATACAGAAATCTTTACATTGAACTTATGGGTGAAACCAGATACAAAAGGGCTTAATCCAATCATGTTACATGAGACAAAAGGCCAACAACAGATGATCTTAACAGATACAATAACTTAGACAGGATTACATTTCAGATACAAAAGGGTTTGATTGAACAAAGACTTGAGAGGCGTGAATGGATTAACACACAGCAGGGGTTCTCAGGACAGTTCTCAATACATCTTACAATACACAATACAATGGCTTGATTAACATACAGCAGGAGGTCTCAGGACAGTTCCCACTCCAAGGACTTGAGTGACTAGAATATACATTCCCTTAACAATGGCCAGGGGTTGAATAATTAAGCAAAAGGCTTGGGAGTCTGCAATACATATTGAAATAATTAACCCCTCACTGCCTATTCCCTTGGAAGCAAGCCATAATAATGTCCATGTCCTCATTCACATACAGCGTACAAAGTATTTTTAGCACATAACCAGGGAAAAATGTCCACAGTTTTTGGATAAATAGTTCTAGGGCCAGACAAGGGTTCAAGTAACGGGTAGGATCCGTTACATTTCTCCCCCTTTTTGTACCAAGCCAGCAGGGACAGTAGTAAACGCTGGCTTGGAGCTGTAGGAGAGCATTGAGGTTGTGAGCCACTTGTCTGGACAGTTCATTAGTCCGGAGGCCTTGGTCCTAGGCCAGTCTTAAAGGAGGAGCCCCTTGTCCACGCCTGAAATAGAAAACAGGTCCCTTGTCCTGGACCAGGGGTACAGTCTCGGTTCTTAATCCTGGGCCAGGGAAATTGGTGCCTGGTTGTCCTGGCAATCGTCAAATTGGGTGGCCTCTCCTAGGCCATGCTCCATGCAGAGCTGGGGTTCAATGTTCCTGGGTCTGGGGCCAGTGGCTCAGGGTCCAAAGTCAGTCTATACGGGGGATCTCCCTGGGGCAACTGTGTCTCTGGATCCTTAGTGGCCTGGGCATCAAAGTGTGGGGAGAGGGGCACATCTCCCCCTTTTAGTTGGGCAAGTGCCCCAGGGGGACAGGAGAGGATGTTCTTCCCACTCTCCTGGGCTGGGGCAACGTTCTGAACACTGTCCGCATAACTGGGCACTTGTTTGGGCAGGGGTATTCAAAGTTCCAGAGGACCGGGTGGAGGACACATTCCCACCCCCCAGGCAGAACTCAGGGAATCCAGGGGCCCCAACAACATCCCTTGTGAGGACGGTGGTCCCACTCACCAGATCAGTGCCCAAAGGGGAATTGATGGGGAGCACCTTCTTGGGGCTGCTGGTGAGCTTGCTCCCACTCACCAGTGTCAGGGCAAAACAAGTGGTGGTGTGCTCACTCCTACACACCACAGCAGGGGGTTCACAGGACCCGGTGAATTTGCTCCCATCCACCAAGCCAGGGGTCACAGAGAGGTAGGTATCCAAGGCATCAGTGCTGCAAAGGGGCAATCTGCTGATCTCCTTGGCGTCCAGGGCCCCCTCCTCAGGGCCACTTCTTTTCTTTAGCAGGGTGGCACTCCCAATCCTCCTAGCAATTTTACTGAGGTACCTGGAGAACAGCATCTTTCCTTTCTCCAGGGCACCAACCACAGGGAACGGACTAGGGCTGCTGGTGGGGACCTGCTTCTCTTCCACCACAGCAGGGGTTTCCCAGACCCTGGTGAGCTGGCTCCCACTCAGCAGGTCAGGGTTTACAGGGGGGCTGATGGGGCACGCTTCTCCACCCATCAGTTTGTGCAACATATCTTCAGGAGGGCCAGCAGCACTGCTCTCTCCCAGCCCTCTGGGGTCCTCCTCTTGTAGGCCATTACTCACAGGCCCTTCTTCTGCCTTGAGGGAGACCGCAGTCCCATCGCTCAAGGCAGCATCACCTATGATCCTGGGGAGCACGCATGGCTCCGCTCCCAGGGCATCTTCCAATCCCACAGGGGGCAACATCTTGGTGCTGCTGGTGGGGACTTGCATCTCTTCCACCACTGCAGGGGTTTCCCAGGCCCTGGTGAGCTCACTCCTACTCACCAGGCCAGGGTTCACAGGGGGGCTGGTGGGGAACGCATTCCCACCCACCAGTTCACAATCCATATCCACAGGAGGGCCAGCAGCACTGCTCTCTTCTAGTCCGCTGGGGTCCTCCTCTTGTAGGCCACTAACCACAGGGCCCTTCTCTGCCTTGAGGGAGACCGCAGTCCCATCCCTCAAGGCGGCATCATTTGCGGCCCTGGAGAGCACACCTTGCTCCTTCTCCAGGGCATCTTCCAGTACAACAGGGGGCATCACTTTGGGGCTGCTGGTGAGCTCTTCCACACTCACCACAGCAGGGAGTTCACAGGGGCTGATGGGCTCTCTCCTACCCATCAGTGGGGATATAACATTGCTGCTGGTGGGGACCTGCGTCTCATCCACCGCAGCTGGGAAAGCAGGGGAAGGGGCCACATGCTTATCAGGGGAGACGTTTGTCCCATCCCCTGATGCAGAGGCATCTTCTTGGCTGAGGAGGAACGCATTCCCACTCCTCAGCTCAGGCAAAACATCATCCAGGGGCAAAGGGGCATCAGGGAGGACCGTTGTCCCCTTCCCTGATGTAGGGGCACCACAAGGGGCACTGGTGAGGAACGCATTCCCACTCACCAGTGTGGAGTGAACAGGGGCAGCTCCATCTAAGTCCTCAGCTCCACTGAAGTCCTCCTCAGAGCAGTAACCCCCCCAGTCTTTTTCCTCTCTTTGTATCTCCTGGGCTTCCTCTATCCAGCCCATGTACATTAGCTCCAAGTTCCATTCCTCCTCGACTAAACGATCTAGGTTCCCCTCCAGGCCTGAGAAAAGTAGCTTCCAAACATGGCCTTTTTTTTCTCCCAAATCTCCCTCTGGCCGAAAGTAGCATCCTCCTGAAAGGCCATCCACACCAGTTGTTGGAGTTTCAGGCGCAAGTTGAACGGGAAAAAGTTGACCATAACTCCTGTATACTCCTTGTGAAGGCACTTGATCATTTCCCAGTATCCGTCCTGGACTCGGAGCTCCTCTGTGATGCAGGTGGTGACCTCCCGGTAAAACTCCTCAGCTAAATCACCTAGGAAGGTCTCCCATTGACATCCGATGTAGTGGTACCACATGTCGTACACTCCTATGGCCTCCAGTAGCCACGCTTTCGCCGCCATTTCTTAGCTGGTACACCCGATAAAAGAAGGAGAAATCAAACCGCTATGCCACCAGTGTAACGGAAGCTGAGAAGGGACCGCGTCGCCTTCTGCCGTCGTTCCCGGGTCTCTCCTCCTTCTTGATGCAGATAAGCTCCGTCGGATGCACCAGTTGAAGTATGGACAGTCACTGGAAACAGCCGCAGGATCACAAAGGTGAGAAGATGGAGTCCACGACGCCTGACAGCATATGAAGTTGGGACGCAGGAAGCTGGCAGCAGGCGGTCGCCGATTCAGTATACTTGGCGCAGATGGGTATCAGAGTGGATACTTTAGACCATAAGCAATACAAGACTCCAGGACTCCTTGTTCACTCCAAAACATAACTCATTTTATTGACACAAACTACAGATATTTATACAGAAATCTTTACATTGAACTTATGGGTGAAACCAGATACAAAAGGGCTTAATCCAATCATGTTACATGAGACAAAAGGCCAACAACAGATGATCTTAACAGATACAATAACTTAGACAGGATTACATTTCAGATAAAAAAGGGTTTGATTGAACACAGACTTGAGGGGCATGAATGGATTAACACACAGCAGGGGGTCTCAGGACAGTTCTCAATACATCTTACAATACACAATACAATGGCTTGATTAACACACAGCAGGAGGTCTCAGGACAGTTCCCACTCCAAGGACTTGAGTGGCTAGAATATACATTCCCTTAGCAATGGCCAGGGGTTGAATAATTAAGCAAAAGGTTTGGGAGTCTGCAATACATATTGAAATAATTAACCCCTCACTGCCTATTTCCTTGGAAGCAAGCCATAATAATGTCCATGTCCTCATTCACATACAGCGTACAAAGTATTTTTAGCGCATAACCAGGGAAAAATGTCCACAGTTTTTGGATAAATAGTTCTAGGGCCAGACAAGGGTTCAAGTAACGGGTAGGATCCGTTACAACAGGTTTCTCCCGTCCTCCCAAACCCTCAACCATAACACAACCCTTACTGTACTTTGTGTTGCGCACATTGCTGTGAAATAGTCACTTCTGCCCCGGTATCCAGCAAGGCTGTTGCATATTGTGGTCTTCTAGGATGTCACCAATGCAATGCCACTGTTACATATGTGCGGCGGTCCCCTCGTTTCAGTACTGCTATTTGTATGACAGTATAATCTGGGGACTGGGACCAGCCGTTGTTTCATTAAGGGCTCAGGAACTGTCCATGTCTGGTGCTTATGTAATGCATTATATGCTTCAGCATATGATGATGTCAAGGGGCGGAACAACAGGCAAGTCAAACAAAGGTTCAGTGGGTGTCACCTCCACGTCCCCACCCCCTTCCACGTCACTAGTTGCCACCCTCTTTGGTCTGGCAACTTCCATTTTTATTTAAGTTCTTGCCAGAACTTCAGCAGTGTGTTGGTAGGTGCTCCGACTATCTCATCCTTCTGCACACAACTGGCTAGCAAGTCCAGAAACAACTGTCGCCTAGTGATTTGTAATCTGCCTCCCCCTCCCTGGTTCTTATCACAGATCGATTCTTTGCCGCTTGGTGCTGCATGTCCTGGCCCAACACCCCCAGCTGCCTCATGAGGCTACTGGCTGCATAGACATTCGAATGGGTACCGGGCAGCCCACACAAACCAGCAAACGATGGGGCTTTATATCGAGGTGGAGCACTTTGTAACCACTTATTACACATTTAAGTGGCAAACATGTCCATGTCCGGCTCCTTCCAATCCCGCAATACAGCAATTAAATTGTTCTGGGTCGGCACATGGACACAACCACTTACACGTGCCATTTCTCTTAACTGTTGTATGCCCTCTCCTAAAGTCTGCTGAGAGGTTATGTCAATCAACTCAAGTGGGTTCTCGTGCACCTGGGCGATGGAGTCATGGATCAAATGTAACAAAGTGAAGGATTCATCAGTATCCCTAACCCACTGAATATGCAACCACTACCCAAGCCTACGGCTCCTTATTGGTAAGTGTGACACAATCACCACCCATGTCCCAGGCATGAAGAACTCAAGCCAATAACTTCTCATTGGTTTCCTGAACTTAACCCCTAACTCAGACAACTCGCTGGCAGAATATGATCGGGTCTCCTCAGTATACTGTTCTTCAGCCACAGTGGATGAGGTACCAGCAGTAGCAGCTCCACCAGCTGCAACAATACCCCGGATGGGCAACGTGACCCACTCTCCTCCTCCTCATTAGAGTCAAACCCACCCCAGGTTTTTGAATATCCTCCCATTGTTCTGATTCAACAAGAGTGCGTACATGCACTGTATTAGAGTGAGGAAAATCTGTTTGTCTCTACGCTGTCTGTTTCTTTACAGCATTAACAACGTACAAGGCAAAGTTATCCCCTACCTGCTTCAACCTATTTTGATGGGCTCTCAGGGTACATTGCAATATGGCACACTTCACTGCTTGCAGTTCAAGTTTAGTGCCCTCTTACTGTCTTGTAGTGACTGGAGCGTCTGTTGCATAGTCCACCCTATGTGCGCAGCAGCTTTCTGCTCCCACCCTTTGTATAGGGAGAGATCAAGGTGGACAGCAGCTGCACGAGGGTCGGCTAGCCGCTGCCCAGCAAGATATTTGACATTCCTGTGCATTCGGTGCCCATGGTCCTGAGCCAACCACACATCTGGGGAGCATCTCTTCCTCAGTCTTTTTCGCTTTTCCGCAAGCTATCAATCATGATTACGCTCTGGTATTTACAATGGAATCCTGCTGACTACACCAAGTGTTTCAAGGATTCTTTTGGATTCCAAAGTAAATAAACAGAGATTCACATAGGTAATCACAGATTCATTATCAATAAGCGCATAACACGCAATAAGCAGCTGATACTTATCAGCCAATGATCTCAGCTCGTATGGGAGAGTCCCTGATGGTTCTGACCACCGCCTGTACAATCACAGGACATGGACACTTCCCATTCCAGTTGGCTCTTAAAAAAGCCCCCACAACACCCCACAGCCTGATCAGGATGCTGAAACCTAATCGATTACACGGTTAGCGTCAACAAACTACGTCACATCTACATGCCTGGCTTGTGCGGCTGCGAGGGTTAATGTAGTCTGCAAAAATCAGCACTTATTATTGCTGCATGGCCTTGAAGCTTGTAACATAATGAAGACCAAGCACAGAAAGCTCATAATCAACACATTATGCACAGAAGGTTTGTAAGAAACACATTAACCCCTGATTAAGATACACAAAACCCTTTTTTAATCCCTGATTAACCCCTTCTTGCTTGGGATGGGACCATATTTTATACATCCTTGTAAAATTTGCAGATCTCTTTAGGTGATGCTGCAGATTTACATGCCCAGGATGTGGACACCGCTCCTATAGAACGCTCCTAAATTCACAGACTGGTTTGGAGATGAACCTTCTGATAGGCCAGCCTAACATAGTCCTTTATCCATCTTGCTAGCTAAGTTTTTGAGGCTGCCATGCCTCTTGACCTACCAAAAATATTTACAGAAAACAATTTGGTCTTTCTAAAAATAATACAATGTGCATTTTATCAGTTCTAAATTATTTATTCCCCCTTTGGGTCTGGACAAAAGAAGGGAAGAGCAATATATTGATTGAGGTGAAACTAAGACCTCCTTGCTTCAAATAGAAGGCTTCGTTCTCAGAGTGACTTTACCCTGGAGAATTGCCATGTATGGTGACTGACGCGATAAGGTTTGGAGCTCACTAAATCTTCTTGCTGACTTAATAGTAGCCAAAAAGACCACCTTAAAATACTTTTTCTCTTTGATTGTTTTTGATTTGACAGTTGCTCTTGGACTTTGTTTAAATTCCAGGAAGGAACAAGGTTTCAAAACCTAGGCCTTGCCTTCTTAATAGCCTTAATGAATTTCTTAACCAAGTTGCCTTCTGTAAGTTGCACAACCAGAATAGAGCCAGAATAGCGCGATAAGGCAGATAATTGCACCTTGATAGAAGCAGGTTTCAGTCCTAAATCAAACCCCTCCTTCAGAAAGTCCAGGACTGATGTGATTTGATCTGGAAACTTTATTCCTAAGACACCATTTCTTATATGTGGACCAGATACACCAATAAATCTTCACTCTTTAAGGCTTCCTCCCTTTAATACTATTCAGATCCACTTTAGCAGAGAGTCCTCTTGAAGTTAACAATTGCCACTCAGCATCCAGGTCATCAACTTCAAGAATGCTGGATCTGGTTGAAGGACTGGCTTCTGACTGAGCAAGTTCTGGACCTGAGGAAGCGGACACAGTGGTTCCAGAGAGAGTTGGATGAGCTGGGAAAATCACACTCTTCTTGGCCAGTTTAGGGTTATCAAGATCACCTCCTCTTCGCTCACCGAACCTTGCTCAGCATTCCTGTTAGCATAGGGATTGGAGGAAACACATAGGCTAGTTCAGTGGTTCTCAACCTTTTTTTGGTACCCTTAAGATTCAGTCTGGAATTTTCCAGGCAACCCTAACATTTTGGTGTAATTTGTCAAAGGTTTAATGAAGGGTGCAAATATATAAATATACCGTTATTCCCAATCAGAATAACAAAACAGAAACTATTGTGCACAACAATTATCATAAATAAGCCTTTGAAACTGAGCATTGATAACTTTGTCAACCTCTTTTAGAAGATTGTGGCACCCTATGTAGACTTTTGAGGCACACCAAAGTACCACAGCACCCTGGTTGAGAACCACTGGGCTAGTTGAAAGCTCCAGGTGACTGTAATGGCATCTATTCCTGCAGATTAGTTGTCCTTTCACCTTGAGAAGCACTTGTTGCATTTTCTGTTTTTTCTTGATAGCATTAGATCTACCTCCGGCCTCCCCCATCTGGTTATCAATTGTCGAAAGATGTCTTGATTCAGATACCACTCTTCTTGATTTAGCCTGTTGCGGCTTAAGACTTATGCTTGTAGATTTGTTACCCTTGAAATGTGAGCAGTTGAAATCCTCTTCAGATGTATATCTGCCCAGGACACCACCCTCTATACCTCTCTTTCTTGTGCCCCCTTGGTTCCTGATATTCACAACAGATGTCATGCTGCCCAACCTGATCAGAACAGGCTTTTTCCCTTGGATGGATATTGAAACTATGCAATTTCTTATTGTCCTAATTTCTAAATGTATGTGTAACGTTGTTTACCTGTAGGACAAGACACCCTTTGTTATCTGTCTGCCCCAGGTTCCTCTGGAACCTGTCGGGCTGGCAATAGTGACAGTCTTCCGAAGGGGTTCCTCCAGCTGTCAACCCCATTTAAGGTTCTTCCTTTTTGTCCAGCAGACAAGATCCTTGCTGACCGTTTTTCAAAAGATAACAAAAACAAAAGAAAAGTCTAATTAAAATGTGTGAATTACTTGCCGTATTTAATTAGTAATATCTCAATGTGTTTAACACATTATTCCAGAAAGAGACCAGTTCACTACATTCATTTATTCTCTGCTAAAGATATGTAACCATCAAAAATGAATTTTTATTGATATCATTGTAAAAACATTCCCAGTATATCCCATCCTAATTAGGATTGTAATAAAAAACAAATATTAAAAGGTGAAATCCACTACCATGGATCTAATATTCTCCCAAATGAAGGGTTAATGGAGATTATCCACAGAAGTGTGGGGGGAATGAAGCGTGAACTCTCAGTATCATGCTGTGATGTTACATTGTAGTCCCTGTATCACATAAAACTATCAGATAATCAATAATATTCTATATTGATATTATAGCCCGTCATGTGGTCAAACAATATTTAATTAGCCAGTGAACAAGCAATACTAAATCCAAACTCAATCCGGGACATCCATAGATGTAAACGTGATTATTAACCCAGGCCTTGTCACAGAGTAGTCTTGCCGTTCTATGCAGGTGATTACTTGTGGCCCCTGGGCTTTATAAGCCCCAAAATGAGCAGTGCGATCTACTGTAACTTGTAGCTATAGAGTCATCCACTATACTGTGTCAATAAAAATCGCTACAAATATAACTATTAAATGGATCCTTCTCTATTCTATGTCAATAGCTCTGTTTTCCTCTGATACTGCATAGTTTGTCCAATCAATAGGAATATATTAAGGTAGCTAAATACATCTTGGGATACAACGGTTCCCACCCAATAAAGGATCCCTCTGCAACATCTGATTGTCTGTGGATGGCAAGCTGTAGAAGCCTCTGAACCTCCACCACGGGCGATGCTCACAGAAGTGATAGGCGTGCTACTACCACATATCATTTAAGTCCTAAATTGGACTGTCTGTCCTTGGCAATCAGCCTAAGTATGCTATAATAATTAATGAATGTTGCTATTCTTACTATTGTTACAACCATGGTAAAAAATGGACAAAGGCGGACAGTCTCTAACGCTATAAATTGCCATATTTATAGTATAAATAATGTGTGGGTTTATTGATGTCACCCTTACGTCCTCGTGCCCGAGTTCCTCTTTCCATCCCGCTTATAAAATCTGGCAATAGCAGGGATTTGATGACCTCCATTTTCTTGTAGAGCTTTATCACGCTTATTGTAGTACTAGGTTTCCTTTAACCATAGGCAAAAGAAAAGGGAAGGAGAGAAAGGGGTGCCTCATAGAGTAATATCGTTCTATATCAATTTGACCCCCAATCAGTCCCTACATGAGGGTACTCGCATAGATCAGTAGTCTACCATGCACATATATGTGAGCTAGACAAGAATAGCAGGTGAAAGATATTCCTAACCCACTTTCACTTGGGTCCGCTCCTTCAGAATCACCAGCTGCTCATGATGACCACCAGGTACCACACACAATGATCACCTTGATGGACCTAAACATGAGAGAGAAAAAAGGCAGTGCAAGTAGACAAATTTGATACTCATAAACATTGATTCAGGAATATTCAATATTCCTACTCATATAGCTGGTCTCTCTGGTGCCTCCAATATACCGGCATCGCATGCAGGGAGAATATACTTGTCCCTGCTCAAGCAGCAAACTCTCAGGTCTTGGCTAGTAGTCGCCAGTATCTACAGGGTTAATCGTAATACTAAACCAGGTAGCAAACTCTCAGGTCTTGGCTAGTAGTTGCCAGTATCCACAGGGTTAATCATAGAAATAAACTACAGATGGTGGTTAGAAGAAACAACTTTCTAAGTGTGCTGAATATATCAAAAATATTGATTTAAAATTTTTTTGCATTTATGTGTTTAACACTTAAATCAAATGTATATATAAAAACATCCAATCCACAAATACATTTATGTTCACAAAAATGTAACGCGTTTAGTAGCATTACCCGCTACTTTATCAAATAACTATGAGCTTAGTGGATAAATCACAGCAAACAGACAAACAGCACACTTTCATTTTTTAAGAACTTTATACCCTCCCCTCAGTTTGAATCTCTGTGGAATCCCTATTAACTGGCCAATCTGCAACAATGTGTCAATATGTCATTCCAGTCAAGGTTCATTTGACATATCTGCCATGAAGGTATATATTTCCAACTTTATTCTTTCTCAGGAGACATTTCTATTTATTTTGTGATGTATTCAATATCAATAGACATTCTCTTGTTTTCCCATCAAAGATTTATGATATCTTATTGTAATAAGATATCTTATTACAGGCTGCTATTACCAGACATGTCAGTGTTCATACTTAGAAGTCTTTGATAAATGGGTTTAAGGTGAAGCCCTCATTCAATCCTTCAGGGCTCAGTGTACCTAGACCATATATTCACTCAGCCTCTTCAGCTAAAAACTTTGTCTATGTCACCCCTTCTGATAGAGGGTTTCAAATGGTAGATGGCTTGAAATTTTATTACCGTAGTGTCACCTTTATGATTGTTGAGAACATGTCTAGACATAGGCTTGTCTCTTCTATTTCTGATGTCTTTGTTTGAAGATCCTCTTTTTTTTTCCCCACATATTTCTTTAAACAAACATGTTAATACATATGACTGCTTTAGTACTGCAATTCATAAGATCTTTCTTTTGGAAATTTTTATTTCCCTTTTGGTTAGAGAATGTCTTACTCTTACAAATGTATGAGCAGGCTAAACAATTGCCACATGGGTATGTTCCCAATGCTTTACTCTTTAACCATGCCTCTTGTGGGTCTAGAGAAATGGCTATGTACAATTAGATCCCTCAAAATTTCCCTTTTCTGTATGTGATCAAAGGGTGAGATACTAGTATCTCTGCCAAGCCAGGGTCAGCCCTTAATATTGCCCAATGTTTGGAGACAATATTACATATAGTTTTATGTTGGGGATGGAATTCGCCAACTAATCTGATGTTTCTCTCAATTTCCTGTTTACCTTTAGGATTAAGTACATTCATTCTCTCTGTTTCAAGGGCCCTTTTGTAGGCATATTTCAACGTCTTATTCCTGTACCCCTGCCTTCCGGTTTTGATTTGTTCCTGGTTGAGTGAAGAGGCTTAGAACATTGCTGCTTAGTTTTTAGCTTATTTTTTATTTTATTTTTAGATATGGGACTGGTACAATTACCCCATTGAGAAGGTTACCATTCCTGGCTTCCCCTGGAGGATTGACCAGAGTACAGGTGCTGTTGTGGCCCCTAGGCCTGTGGAGAGAATCTTGCAACCCAAGTTTCTGTGGGCCCTACTACCCCTCCAGGGCCCTCCAACCTTGAACAAGAACCAGTCTGGGTGAAAGACTTAAAGACCTCTATGGCACAATTTCCCCTATCTCTCCATGGGGGTTCTCCATTCGTGAAAACTCCCTACCACGTTCAGGCTTTGACCCCTAAGGCCCCAGGTATACCTGCGCTCATGGATTCCTCTGAGGAGGACTCCTTTGAGGATGGCGAGGAAGAGGGAGAATCTGAAGACGGAGACTCTGCCTTTGCTTTTGGAGGCCCCTTTGAAGCAGATCCTACTCCCTCTGCAGAGGGACTCATTAAGGTTGTCTTCCAGACCCTTCAGGTAAATGACACCCCTAATGGGATTCATGTGACTCCTTACATGGACGACCATCTGCTGAAGCCTCCGTTGTGGGAACTCCTGGTCCAGCATGTCAAGGACTGTGCTCATATCCAGCTCCACCATGGGTGGATTCTGAACATGTCAGTCTTCCCCAGTCCCCTCTCAGGAATTATTTTTCCTAGGGCTCCTGTTGGACACCCGTCTGGAAGGTCTTTCTGACAGAGGACTGTCATGGTACCTAACTTCCAGCGGAGCGTTCTTGACGGCGAACTACCCAGTTTCTTCTTGCTGTGGGTGTTCGTCCGTTGTGGGCGTTCTGCTGGGTCCCTGGCCGTATTGTCATGGTGTTCCTGTGGCGTCCATGTCCGTGTTAGGGGCGTAGTACTGGAGCAGCATGACGCAACCTTTTGAATATTAACTTACCTCGTTTCTGCATTAGTCTCTTTATCTACTTCAGGGAGATTCCCCGCCCTGCTGCTTCCGGTTGGGTTGACTTCTTTAGCCTGGCTCACTAGTTTCCCAGTAGCCCTTGCATTGGTGTAGTCTGAGCTCGCTCAACACCTGCTACCTGGCCATTATTACTTCTACTAGCGTTCCGTGTATGACCCAGTTCTTTGGCTGCGAACCCGTTTGTGTATGACGCGATTTTGCCTGCAAACCCGTTTGTGTATGACCTGATTTTGGCTGCAAACCCGTTTGTGTATGACCCAGGCATTTGGCTGCGAACCCAATTGCGTATGACCCAACTCTGTGAGTTTCCGTTTTTGATCAAGGGTACTGGTTGCGATCCCTCCTCAGTGTGAGACCTGGTATTTGCTGCGCTTCCGTTCTGAGCATTACCAGAGGTTGGTGTGTGCCTTCCCGGTTGAGGACCCGGCCTGACTTGCGTTTCCTCTTGCCTTGTTCTGATTCGCTGTGCACCTATAATTACGACTCTGCCTTTTACTCGGGTCTTGGTCACTGGGTATCCTGTCCTTACCTGTGGGCATATTGATTCCGTTTACCAAGCTGCTCAGGGTCGCTCTCTGCTAGCCGCTTCCCTACTAGGGGACATAATTGAGAGCTTGGTTGTCGTTGCTTTCATTGGCCAATAGACCTACTGAACTGCTGGCGTGCATTCAGTAATAAGAGTGGCATTGCTGCCGAGGCTTGAGCTCACTATTGACGACTGTGGTGCTGGTCTACTTTCCCTATAAGCAAGTCTTCAGGTCTGGGGTCTATCGTTGGTTCAGTGTTGCATCTGGTGTGCTTATTACCTGAGGCTGAGGTACCATCCATACCTTACCTGTGGTCATACTCAGACTAGATCCGTGTTATTGGGTTCTGGCCATTCTCTTGGAAGTTCATCTGTTCCAGTTGTCTGCTGTACTCATGACGTCTTCAGTTCCTGAATTTCCATAGCAGTACTTCGGATGAAGACTATTGTTCATATTGTGTATATTTATTTGTGAGTGTTCTTGTTTTGTTTCACTTGTTATCTTCAATAAACTATCTTCACCTTACTGAACCGACTCAGAGTATTCTAGTGCCTGTTACAAGGACTCATGCATGTTACGGTTCTCAAATAATACAAGGAGTCAGACGTTATAGTTAAAATCACCTTTATTAGAATAATAGATAGTAATGCAAACCGCTAGAATAATGATAATAAGCAGAGGGTGACGGAAAAGGCCAGATACTCTATCAGAAATAGGAGTCTGCCAATGGGTCAACCACAACTGCTGGAGACTGGTTGTCTCAATGGTAGTGAGTGGAGTACCGGATATGACCCGCAGTCTCCCGCTAGGTAGCTACAACGGAGAACACTGACTCACACCTGCAGTCAGTTTGGAAGAGCTCATCTCCAATAAGGGATCACAACAATGGAGACACTGACTCATGTCTGCAGTCAGTAAGACTGGAGTCTGCCAGAGCCCTGTCACAGCTTACCTTGTTTCCAGCGATGCTTGGCGTCATTCCACGTGTCAGAGTGAAGCAGGCCTCTGTTTTATGCCATGCTTCCTGTAGTCTCCTCCTACCTACTTCCTTCCTCTGAGCCTGCTCCTCCTACCTACTTTCTGAGCAGGGGTTTAAAGGGCAGCCTGAGTTGGACTCAGTTGCCCTTGCGTTGTTGTTCAAAGCAGTTCTATTACCTTGGGCTCTATGTAAGACCTGGCTTGTCTTCCATCCAAACTGGTGCTGACCTGTGGCTCTGTCGGACTGTTTTTTTGTCTTATCCTTATAGTGGGCACCCAATCTGGTACAGACCTGTGGCTCTGGCTGACTTCCTGAACTGTGTATTACCTGGCTTGTCTGACTACCCCCTTTGGTGCTGACCTGTGGCTCTGCCTGACTATTCTTTTGATTTTCCCCTGTACCTGGCAGACACCATATCTGGTGCGGGCCTGGGGCTCTGGCAGACTAGCTTTGATACTGACTGCAGGCGCGAGTCAAGTATCTCTTCCTTATACTGACTGCAGGTGTGAGTCAGGGATACGTTCCATTCTGACTGCAGGCGTGAGTCAGAGATACGTTCCATTCTGACTGCAGATGTGAGTCAGATTTTATCGTTACCTCGGATCAAGACTTCAAGTTCCGGTTCCTATTCCTGTTTCAGCTCCTGGTTCCAGCAGGGACTACCAGTGTCTTTGGCCTAGTTTCTAGTAGAGTGGTCCTCCGCGGCAGTTTACTATTTTTAGTAGTAGCACTGGCTGGCTGTGACCCTTTGTTTGTGCCTGCTATTTTCCTCTGTTTGCTACCTTATTGTTGTTTAATAAATTGCATTTTACTATACCGTACTAACTCCTGATCATCTCTGGGGAACCGTGACAGTACGCAAGGGCCATGAATTCAGATGGTGATAGTATTAATGCAGCTCTTCAAAGCATCCTGGACAGGATGGAGGCATTGGATCAATGTATTGACCAATTGTCTTTTGCCTTACAAACCTTTTTGCAACGCAGAACGCAACTTGAGCGCTCTAAACCACAAGTGGTGGCCACTCCCGCTCCCTCCCCGTCACCAGTGGTCCAAACTTCTTCTGATGCAGGCATGAATAGAGGGTTGTCAGGTTCCACTCGGCTCCCACAGCAGTATGGTGGGGACCCAGATTCTTGCCGTGGTTCCCTCAATCAACTTGGCATATATTTTGAGATGGTTCTGCATGCCTTCCCTTTTGAGAGCAGTAAGGTTGGCTTTCTGATTTCTCTCCTCATTGGTAGGGCATTGACCTGGGCTAACCCACTATGGGAGACGGACAAACCCATTGTGTATAAACGGAGTTTGTGGACTCCTTCAGAAAAATTTTTGATAGGCCAGGCCGCGTGGCCTCGGCTTCAAAAAACCTTATTACCATTTGTCAGGGCGCACATACTGTGGCGGACTACTCTATTGAATTTCGCACCCTGGCTGCGGAAGTAGGCTGGAATAATGAGGCCTTGACAGCCGCCGTTTCAGGGAAAGACTATCACGGTGCCCGTGATTCGTGCTGCTCTCTGTCTGTCACTTGCTGAGTATACGTGATTGGCTGTCTGTCTTTAGCCCTCCTCATACAGCCTTTTTAAACCCAGGGTGAGCACTTCCAGGTTGCCCTTTCGTGGTGTTTCTGACTCCACTCTGCCTGACCTGCTTGTCAGATATCTGGGCCTGTTTCCAGTGTTCCTGTATGCTACGTTCCGGTGTTCCAGTGTCCTGTATGTTAATGTTCCGGTGTTCCAGAGTTCCAGCGTTCCTGTATTCCGTGGTTCCTGTGCTCCAGCACCGTGTGGGTTAACTTGTACGAGTTTCTGAGTCTCATGCTCCAGCTGTCGCTTCCAGCGTCCGGACACTGGTTTACTCCACCCAACCTGGTTGCTATATACATTGTTGGTCCCAGCGTGCGGACGCTGGTTTACTCCACTAGACTGGTTGCGAGATACATTGTTGGTTCCAGCGTGCGGACGCTGGTTTGCTCCACTACCTGGTTGCAATACACATTGATGGTTCCAGCGTGCGGACGCTGGTTTACTCCACTAAACCTGGTTGCGATATACATTGTTGGTCCCAGCGTGTGGATGCTGGTTTGCTCCATTAAACCTGGTTGCAATATACATCATTGGTCCCAGCGTGCGGACCCTGGTTTACGCCATTAAACCTGGTTGCGATATACATTGTTGGTCTCAGTGTGCGGACGATGGTTTGCTCCATTAAACCTGGTTGCGATATACATCATTGGTCCCAGCGTGCGGACGCTGGTTTACTCCATTAAACCTGGTTGCGATATACATTGTTGGTCCCAGCGTGCTGACGCTGGTTTACTCCACTAGACTGGTTGCGATTTACACTGTTGGTTCCAGCGTACGGTCGCTGGTTTGCTCCATTAAACCTGGTGGCGCTATTTACCATTAGTCCCAACGTGCGGACGTTGGTTTGCTCCTGTACATCCAGTACTGTGGTCAGTCGCTGCCCACTTCCTTGCAGTTGTCTGATTATCCTTGACAATTATTACAGAAAATCCATAAAAAACTTCTCTACTATTGTCATGACATGACCTCTGAATGGTCCCAAACAGCTATCTTGGCTTTTGAAAAACTGAAGGCAGCTTTTGCTGCAGCCCTGATATTGGAGCATTCCAATCCCTCCCTGCCCTTTGCCCTGGAGGTAGACTCATCCGAGATTGGAGTGGGCGCCCTATTATCACAACGTTCTGCTCCTGGGGAGGCCTTGCGCCCTGTGAACATTTCTCCAGAAAACTGTCCAAAGCAGAGATGGTATATCAAATTGGGGACAGAGAGTCACTGGCAATTGTCCTGGCCCTGAAAAAATGGAGGCACGTATTAGAGGGCACTAAGACTCCTATCTTAATCTTCACTGACCACAAGAACTTCATTTATCTTTCCGAGGCCAAGCGCTTGTCTTCCAGGCAGGCCAGATGGGCGCTGTTCCTTTCCCATTTTTAATTTTCCTGGCTCGAAAAATGTTAAGGCAGATGCGTTGTCTCGCCAGTTTTGCTTGCCTTCCAGGGAGGAGGTTCCACCATCCTTGATCATTCTGGCTGATCGTATCCTTTCTACTATACGAACCTGTATTACTTCTTCTCTGGAAGAAGAGATTTTGGCTGCTCAAGCTTCAGCACCGGCTGACAAACCTGATGGCCGTTGCTTTGTTCTGGCGCAGTTGCACATTAGGCTGTTGGAGACCTATCATGCCTCAAAAATTGCTGGCCACATTGGTCGCAACCAATAATTTGGTCCTTGTCTCGAGTATTCTGTTGTCCTAGTCTCCGGTCTCATTGTGCTGCCTTCACTGCTGCCTGCACAACATGTGCTCAAAATAAGTCACTTATACACCTGATGGTGGGCTTTCTCCAGCCAGTGGCCAACGGGGAACGTCCCTGGTCATATCTATCTATCAATTTTATGGTTTACCTCCCTCGCTCCGTGGACTGTACTGTCATATTGATAATTGTGGACAAATTTTCAAAGAGAGCTCACTTTGTGCCACTTAAAGGCTTACCATCCACACAGAAATTGGCAATGGTTTTTGCTAGGAAGGTTTCCCGACTGCATGGCGTACCCAAAGTAACTATGTCTGATAGAGGAAGCCAATTTGTGTCCTGCTTCTGGAGGTGTTTTTGTGCTCAGATGTGAATTTTCCCATTTTCCTCCACGTACCACCCGCAATCTAACCGTGTGGCAGAAAGGTCTAACCAAGCCTTAGAACAATTCCTCCACTACTGTATCTCTGACCACCACGGTAATTGGGCTACCCTGTTACCTTGGGCGGAGTTTGCCAGGAATTTTGCTGTTAACTCGTCTACTATGGGTTCCAACCCGCAGTTCTTCCTGAGACCTTCCAAGCACAAGCTATTCCAGCTCTTGACGAGCATTTGAGGGTACTCCGTTCCTCTTGGGTTCAGGTACAGCATACCCCTACATGGTTCCGTGCAGCGACAAAAAAGGCAGGCTGACCGTAGGCGGCTGCCGGCACCTACCTTTCAGGTAGTAGACAGAGTGTGGTTGTCTTCCCGTAAATTTTCACCTCCAGGTTCCTTGTAACAAATTGGCTCCTCGATTCATTGGTCCTTTCCGTGTGTTGCGCAAAATTAACCCGGTGGCTTATGCATTGGAGCTCCCTGCCAATATGCACATTCATAATGTCTTCCATGTTTTCCTGTTAAAACTCTTGGTCTGCAACTGGTATACCTCTGCTCCTGTCTGTCCTGCTCCCTTGAGAGTTGCAGATCACCAGGAGTATGAAGTTCAAAATATTCTGGACTCCCGCTTGGTTCGAGGGTATTTACAATACTTTATTCATTGGAAGGGATACGATCCAGAGGAGCGCTCCTGGGTTCCAGCTGACGATATTCACGCTCCTGTTTTAGTGCGCCGATTTCCTGACAAACCCTGGCTGGCTCCGTGGAGGGGGGGGGCCCTTTGAGGGGGGGTACTGTCACAGCTTACCTTTTTTCCAGCGATGCTCGGCGTCATTCCACACATCATCTGTAGACGCGAGGCTTCAGAGTGAGGCAGGTCTCTGTTTTATGCCATGCTTCCTGTAGTCTCCTATCTACTTCCTTCCTCTGAGCCTGCTCCTCGTACCTGCTTCCTGAGGAGGGGTTTAAAGGGCTGCCTGACTCAGACTCAGTCGCCCTTGCGTTGTTGTTCAAAGCAGTTCTATTACCTTGGGCTCTGTGTATGTCCTGGCTTGTCTTCCATCCAATCTGGTGCTGACCTGTGGCTCTGGCTGACTACCTGAACTGTGTATGACCTGGCTTGTCTGACTACCCTCTCTGGTGCTGACCTGTGGCTCTGTCTGACTATTCTTTTGATTTTCCCCTGTACCTGGCAGACACCATATCTGGTGCGGGCCTGGGGCTCTGGCAGACTAGCTTTGATACTGACTGCAGGCGTGAGTCAAATATCGCTTCCTTATATTGACTGCAGGCGTGAGTCAGAGATGCGTTCCATTCTGACTGCAGATGTGAGTCCGATTTTCTCGCTACTCGGATCAAGACTTCGAGTTCCTGTTCCTGTTTCAACTCCTGGTTCCAGAAGAGACTACCAGTGGCTTCGGCCCACTCTCTAGTAGAGTGGTCCTCCGCGGCAATTTACTATTTCTAGTAGTAGCATTGGCTGGCTGTGACCCTTTGCTCGAACCTGCTATTTTCCACTGTTTGCTACCTTATTGTTGTTTAATAAATTGCATTTTACTATATCGTACTGACTCCTGATCATCTCTGGGGAACCATGACAAGTCCCAGGTCTGCACCAGGATGGATGTCTGTGGGAAACGGGCAACACAGCGGAGCGAACAATCAGAGCCACTGGTCTGCACCAGTGTTACAGTACCTAGCATCCAGCGGGTCGCTCCTGGTGCCGCTAGATAAGGAGCCTCCGGGCGAAAGGCGCAGCAAGGTTCCTGGCATCTTGCTGGGCACCTGGTCTGGGCACAGGGTGTGGAGTTGGGTGTTATCCGTCTCCTCGGGCTGGTGGAAGTACTGCGACAATGGCCGCTGAATAGACACGGGATTGTGGTGCATCGCCAAGATGTGTCAAATACAGATTTGTGTCGCTCACATGATGCAGGACGCATGGGTGTGTCAACTATGGGCGCGAAGAGTCAGAATGTCGCAGACCCTGCTTTATGCTCTATCTTCCATTTGTTCCTCCCTGCTACTTCCTGTTCAGGGGTTTAAAGGTCAGACTGAAGTGTAGACCAGTCACCCTTGAGTTGTTGTTCATAGCAGTTCTATTATCTTGGGCTCTGTGTATGATCTGGCTAGTCTTCCATCCAACCTGGTGCTGACCTGTGGCTCTGTCTGACTACTCTTTTGTTTAGCCCTATAGTGGATACCCAACCTGGTGCAGACCTGTGGCTCTGGATGACTACCCGAACTGTGTATGACCTGGCTTGTCTGACTACCCTCTCTGGTGCCAACTTGTGGCTCTGTCTGACTGTTCTTATGTTTGTCCCTTGTACAAAACTCCAGTGACTGAGGCCTAGTCTCCAGCAGAGTGGTCAAGCTTGGCAGCCTACTATTCCTGATAGAAGTGCTCGCTGGCTTGTAACCCTTTGCCTGTTCCTATTGTATATTTGTGTATGCTACTTTTCTTATATTAATAAATTGCATTTAATTATACTGTACTGACTCCTGAACTCTTTAGGGAACCGTGACAACCAGTTAGCATAGTCAGACAAGCCAGGGTGATACACGGAGCGGATAGCCAGCCAGAGCCAAAGGTCTGCACCAAATAGGATGTCCAATAATAGTAGGCAACACTTGGAGGATAGTTGGACAGAGCCCCAGGTCAGCACCAGGTTGAATAGTCAGACAAGTCAAGGTCATACACGGAGCAGATAGTCAGCCAGAACCACAGGTCTTCACCAGATAGGATGTCTATAGCCAAAGGAGTGCACAGGTACAATGGTCAGACAGAGCCACATATCAGCACAGAATGGATAGTCAGACAAGCCGGGTCATACACAGGATACAGGAACAACAGGAACTAGAACTGAACTGAACAACAACGTAAGGGTAACTGGATAAAGATCCAGTTCCCTTTTAAAAGGCAACCCAGCAAGTAGATGAGTGGAGCTATTAGTCCCAGACAGTACAAAACAGGGGCCTGCGACATATTGCAACCTCGCGCCCGAAAGTGATGCATGGCCACGAGATGCGTCAGAACACAGACCCCACTCCGCGTCAATTTACGGAGCATGCCCGGTTAGCACAAAGACATGGATGGCTGCTGAAAAACGCCAACCACTCCTACGCCTAGTCCTCGGAATGATGCATGAGATGATGCCACGGCGACATTTCAGGCCATCCTTTATCTGCGTCAACCCACCAAGCATTGCTGGATATAAGGTAACTGTGACAATTCAAAAGAGTATGAGGCTGGTGTCCCAAGCTCTGGAGTGGTCTTTGGCGCCAGTCAGGAAGTTAATGAAACTTGCAGGCCGACTGGTATCCACCATGGAGGTGGTGCCTTGTTCTGTGGTCACGTGGGGATCCAGGGCAGATGGACCTTGGAAGAGTCCCTTAAGTCCATCGATGTTCTGGTGCTCAGGGTGATCCGGCTCGCTCTGGGGTACTGGCCCCTTCAGCTGAGTGGTTATCCAGTATGTGTCCAATCAGTCAATTCCATGGTTGTGGCTTACATCAACATGCAAAGAGGCACTCAAAGCGCTGCCTCTTTGTCAGAACTGATGGCCAGGCAACAGCACAGACATATATGCTTACAGACATCTCCGTGCCTGCGCAGTCAGTACCAGTCTGTTCTAGGAGGAGTTGCATGGTACCTAGAGGTACCAGAAGGGACTGATGCGCAGACGTACGTATGCCTCTAAAGCGCTGTTGCCTGGCCATCGGTCTCAGCAGAAGTAGGTTTCTGTCTATCGCGGTAATTAAGATGGATATTAGTACTATGGGTAAGCTTATCGCTAAATGGCTAATTATTGGGAGGCTTTATTTGGGGTGATCCCCTTTAATTTGGTTTTGGGTGTTTTGAAGCCTGCTTTTGAGTCCCTTTCTATCATTCCTTTGCGTCTATTGACGTGGAAGTTGGCCTTTCTTTTGGCTGTGGTCTCTGTGTACAGAGTTGCTGAGCTGCAGGCTGCCTTTCCTGGTGTTTCATAAGGACAAGGCTGTTCTTCAAACCTCACAGGAATTCCTGCCTAAGGTGGTTTCTGAGTTCTACATCAATCAAGAGATTCTTTTACATCCAATGTGGAACTCTGGAACCATGCAGTCTTTTGGTCAGAGACTCCAAGATTGGTGAGGAACACTTTGAGAGTCATGGTCCTATTCTGTGTTCCACTATCCTCACTTCCATACTCTGTGTGGTGTTTAGTGACTTTATTCTCTCTTTTTCCCTCACAAGTGTGAGTAGCAGAGATGGTTGCATTAGTCTTTACTTTCCATATTAACACTTTTAGTACCCTTCAATGCAATAATAGCTATATCTCTTATTATTTATGCTTATGCAATCACCAGAGTCATTGTAACCTTTATTTTCCTCCCTCAGATACTTTAAGGGGCTTTTGGAACTTTTTAGCTTGTTTTATGAGTTTAGACTTTAATGGGAAATATTTCTGTGGGACAAGAGTTGGCTTTTCTCCTCTGAACATACTCTGTCACATGATCAGGGTTTTTCTTGTCAATGTGAATTGCCATGCTTTGTGGCTGGAGAGCCATTTGTTGCTTGGTTACAGCATTGAAGGAAAAACTACATTGCACAGAATCCTGTTTCCTGTGCTTACTTCTGATTGGTTGGGTGCCTTTTCTTGCTTCCATTTTCTCAATTGCTTATACCACACACAGACTGACTGCTGCTCTCTCACTCTCTCTCTCTTCAGTTTAACACTTTACATACCACATAAGTACTTTCTCGGTCATGCTGGGGACTTTGCAATAGACTAGTGTTACTTTTAACTAGTTTTATCTACTTTCTCTGGACATGTCTGACCCTAAAGGACATATAGAAAAACCCATCGATTCAGGGGCTTCCCTTACCCCACTAACTTGCTGTTTCTCATGACATGCTGGGCTTCCAAGGGAATATTCTGTGTCCCTATGTCCCTCCCTTACTGTGGCCCCTACTGCTCTCCTGGGGCCATCCAGCACTGATCAAGAGTCAGCTGTGGTTACAATTCTGTCTGTGGCATCCATTTTCTCTCTTCTGTTTAAAGGGTCCTACTCCCTTCTTGGAAACCCATGCCAAAAATCATGCAGGTTGATGAGTTTATTAGAGGACTTAACCAGGTTACTGGGCATCATCTGATGAGGAATTGGATTCAAAGGAAGATGATATGGACTCTTGCTTGTCTTTGAGGATTCCTATAAGACTAATCCTGTCACCTCTCTAGAGGGGCTCATCAGAAATGCCTCTGATGGCCGGTTGTCTGCTTCTCAGGATATTATCCAGAGACACAAGAGAGAATTTCCAGTCTTCCTGCCACCCTTAATCAGATTCCCTAAACTTTATCCTTTTGAGGTGTGGGCTTCTTTCCCAGCAGTTGACCCTCCTATATCTTGCTTTTCCAAAAACACAGCACATCCTTTAGCAGAAACCACTGTCCTTAAGGATCGAGTTAATAAACACCTTGATTCTCTTCTAAAATCACAGCTCTGTGGCCTATCTCTGCTTCAGGTGGGTGAATAGGTCTGTAGTTGTATGGAATGAACAGCTTTGTGACACGTTGCACTCTGAAACTTCTAGGGATGATCATTTAATTATGCTTGCTAACGTTTTGGAACCTAATGTGTATATTACTGAAGCAAGTTTCTCTTGCAAGTCCCCAACCTTTTTGGTTGCTGAGCGCTGCACCTTATGGTTGAAGATTTGGTATACAGACCTATCTACCAAGAAATCAGGCTGTTCATTCCATACAACTACAGACCTATTCACTCACCTGAAGCAGAGGTAGGCCACAGAGCTGTGACTTTAGAAGCGAATCAAGGTATTTATCAACCTGAGGGCCCTAGGTGGATCGGGCAACATCCAAAGTTACCATTGCTTCTTGGATTAAGACTACCATATGCCAGCCGTACATGATCAAGAAGAAACCTGTTCTTTTCAGTGTCATAGCACATTCCACCAGATAGGTGCTTTCTGGGTCTACAAAAGCTAGGCCTCTGCTGAACAGCTGTGGAAGACTGCTAAGTGGTCCACATTACACGCGTTTACCAGAGACTACCATGTCAATGTTTTGGCCTCTGCTGAAGCTAGCTTTGGATGGAAGGTCCTTCAGACAGTATTGCCTGTCTGAACTGTTGTCTTGTCGTTTTTTCTCTACTACCATAGTTTGAGCCTTGTTGGCTCTTTGTTTGCTATGATAGTTCTGTGTCCGTTGACACCTGAGGTTACGTTGATCCAATTTAGTCCTGTAGAATACTTATGGGGTGTGTGACGGTACCAGCGGACACCCAGCCTTGGTGTCCCCATCAATGGTCACTTCTTCCGCTATAAGCCAGGTGGACATCCAACAGCATACCGCAATATACCCCAAAACTAGTGTCAGGGTACCAAGAGCACACTCTGGATACAGCAAGCTTTCCCCTCAAGCATCAGACAACACCAGTGTCTTGGGGTTAAAATAACAACTGACTTTATTGGAACAAGCCACACATATTTATACACAAAACCTACATTGAAATACATGGGCAGGCAGGATACAATAGATGAGTCACAGGGATAATATAATCACAATATACAAGACAAAGGGCCAACAACAGAAGGTCCCAGCAATTACAATAAGACAGACGTGATTGCATACTACACAAAAGGCTAACAACAAATGGTACAACACAATCTAAAAGGGCCAAACATGATTAGGTTAGCACACCACAGGGGGTCTCAGTACAGTTCACAGACCTACAATGACTGGAGTGGCTACAATACACACAGAGCTTGGGTTAGTGTGAACAATGAAACAAAAGGCTTGAGGGACTGCAATATACATTTGCAGCATCCTTGGCCAAACTCAAATACTTAACCCTTACTGCCCATTTCCTTAGAAGCAAGCCAGCAGTCTATGGTTGTTAGCCTTTTGGGTAGAAATACTCTGAAGACATGAGATCCCATATCTCTAACACACCAATATCTCCCATAGTCGCCACAGTTCCGTAACAGAGTGAGTGAGGTTTTTCTCCTTTCCCTTCGTGGAATCTTTGTATGCTTTTCTATACACCCATGGTTTTTGTGTTCCATATATGAAACACAGGAACCGTGGGGTTAAGCTCTGTCCTCCAGGAGGACAAAATGGTCTTTGGGGTGAAGACTCCCTCCTCTTTCTCCAGCTCAACCCCCCCGCCCCCAGATATTATGTCTTCTGTCCAAGATGGTGTGTACAGAGGTGTTTCTCTTAGATTTTTCTAGGCTTTTCCTATATTTCCTTAGATATGGGGCTGTGTAACACCCCAGTAGGCAGGCTCCTCCCATCTTTGGCTTCAGTTGCCCAGTTCATATGTTTATTGACCTTTTCACCTGTGGAGGTTGATTTTATCATATCTCGCTCTCTCTCCTTATTGGATAATCTTCTGAGGAGGCATTACATTCAGAGTAAGTATATGGACTCTTCCTTCTCTTTTGGCTGACCTTGTCCCCACTGTCGAGGGGCTTATCAGAGCGGTGTTGGAGACCCTTCAGGTCTCTGGGGCCTCTGATGGAGGTGGATTTGCTTCTCTGGGTATTTTCCAGAGGTGCAAGACAGTCTCCCTCCACCCCCCCCCCCCGTAATACTCTTGACCATATCCTCTTGGATGAAAGGAAAACTCCTGATACAGATTTGCTAGAGAAGACCTGCTTATTATGCTTGCTAACATCATTGAAGCTAATTCCTACATTATTGAAGTCCTTTTCAATGCGGTTAAGTTCTCAGGCAAATCCTCAGCCTTCTGTGTTGCTGTGTGCCACAGCCTATGGGTCAAGATTTCTTCTGAGAAGTCACTGGTGTCCTTGCCACCCCCCCCCCCCCCGCCACGGAAAAAAATTTCTATGGACACCACTGCACAAAATGGTCCCTTTTGGCAAGGAAGACAGTGTATTTTGTTGGTCCCTTCCAATCAGGGTCTCAGAGAGTGCAAATCTCCCAGTTTTCCCAAATGTGCCCTGCTGCAAAGCCCAGACAGACTTAGAAGCACAAACAATCTTCTGCAAAGTCTGTCTGACAAGCCAAGCTGTGCATGACTAATGGGTCATCTCTACTAGACAAACAAGTTCTGTTACTGTTCCCAGCCCAAGAGTGCTTTTCAGGTTTTTATTCCAACCTTTTGTGATCCCCAAAAAGGACAGGGGCTGGCGCCCTATTCCGGTCCTGAAATGCCTCAGCTGATACTTGGTTGGTACACATTTCAAGATGGAATCTTTTTATTGTCATTGCAGCAAAGTGGCGAGGGGAATTTTTTAGCCTCCCTGGAATTGCAGTACTAGTTTCTGCATGTCTCAATTCACCCAGATGACCAACACTTTCTTTGTTTTGCTTTCACTTGCAGTCGCTGACATTTTGACCTTGCTTTGGAGTTCAGAATCTTTACGAAAATTGTGGAAGCCCAGGCTTCATACACCTATGGTCAAGGCATTTCTGGTACCTTATTTGGATGATCTGCTGATTAAGGCTCCTTCGGATGGATTCTTTGCTCTCCATATCCGAGAGTGCACTCACATTCTAGTGCATCATGGTTGGATCTTCATCCTAAGGGAGTCTTCTATCCCATCCCAGGTTCTGGTGTTTCTGGCCATGATTTTCCAGTGGTGGGTGTTTCTCACAGAGGAAGATATCCAACTCTTGTCTTGGTATGTGCCACGGGTGTTGGTGTGGTTCTCTGCCGCTATAAGGGACTACATGCGAGTCCTGGGTTTTCAGGTGTCTGTCCTGGAAGCAGTCACCTATGCTCAGTTCCACACAAGGAAACTCCAATGGGACATACTTAGGACATGGTCCTATCAGAGAGAACATTTCTCTCATCTCTGCAAGCAAAGAAGGACCTCCACTGGTGGCTTCACTGCCCACACCTGAATAAGGGGAGACCATTAGTGGAACATCATAATGACAGATGCCAGTTTGAGAGGGTGGTGCGCGACCCTGGGTCACCTGGGGACCTAGAGACGGTGACAGGGGAGGAGAGGCTCCTGTCCATCAACGTTCTGGAACTCTGAGCCGTTCACTTGCTCTCCTGCACTGGTCCTATGTACTCATCTTGGTGGTCCACATTCCAGGAATGGAAAATGTGGTCATAGACTTCTTCAGTTATCAAGATGTGGATCCAGGAAACTGTGTGCTGTAGGAAACTCTGTGCTGCATCCAGTGTTCTGCCACGTAGTTAAAGTCTGTGATGTTCCAGCAATAGACCAGATGGCACCCCAGGAGAACTGAAAGGTTCCTGTCTTCTGTGAGACACCAGAGATCTCCTGGCCTTTGCAATGGATTTGACATCTGTCCCATGGAACTTCCACTTGTATTATGTGTTTCCACCATTTTCTCTCATCCTCAGGGTGAGCCAGAAGCTCAGGATGGAGAAAGCTCTAATCATCCTAATTGCTTCTTTCTGGTCTTGGCAGGATGGGTTTTCAGACCTTATTAACCTGTCCATTCAGGAACCAGTCTGCCTACCACAGAGACCAGACCGCTTTCTTTAGGGTCCCATATGGTACGTGGAGATACGTGCTTCGATGGCATGGCCCTTGAGGCCACCATTCTGAGAAGAAAGGGATTCTCCAATTAAGTCATATCCTCCATGATCCAAGCTAGAGAAGCCTGTCTCCTCTAAAGCATACCATATGGTCTGGTCTATCTTCCAGAGTGTGTCTGCTCAGATGTTTGATCTTCCCACAGTTCTGGCATTTGGGATGGTGTGGACAAAGCACTTGGTCTGAGCTCCATTAAGGTACAGATTTCAGCCCTCTCTTTTTCAGAGTCTCTCTATACTAGCAGACATTAAAACCTTCAAATGGTGGCTCATGCCTTCCCTTCATTCCAGACCCCATGCCGTCATGGGATCTCACCTTGGTCTTAAGGTCCTCCTGAGGCCTCCTTTTTTAGCCTCTGACCTTGATTCCTTTTGCATCCTGTGACTCTCAAAATGGTCTTCCTTTAGGCCACTGCCTCTGTTAGGAGGGTGGCAGAGTTGCAAGCTCTGCTTTGCAAACCTGGAACGGTGGAACGCCGTACCTCCCAGAAGTTCTTAACCAATGTTGTCTCAGATTTTCACTTCAATCAGGTGATCATTTTGCCTTCCTTCTGTCTTGACCCTTCATCCAAATCGGAGGAATATCTCCATTTGTTGGATGTGGTGTGTTTCCTTAAAGGGATAGTAATGTTTCATAATAAAAGCGGCTCTAATTAATCATCATAGTATTTGGACTTTGGAGAGTGTTATTTCATCTGTCAGAGTTGTAGTTCATGAGTAATTCAATGACAAAGTATCCCCTTCCCGCCCCTTTTATTGATGTAACACTGCTCAGCCAGGACAGAATGGAGGTGCCCAGGTAGACTGCAGAGAGGGACAATCTTCAATTAAGATAAGGGAAAAAACTGAAAAACTTGTCAAGGGGGGCAGGGCTTTCATTGTTCTCATAGGAAGAAGATTGTCCCCTTCTGTTATCTGTCTGGTCTATGGACAGTATTCCACATAAGAGAAGAGATGGCTTACACTAGGTAAAAGGGGCGGGAGGGGAAACTTTGCTTGTGAATATCTCTCAAACCATAAAGGTTTGAGAGACAAGACATATTGTTCTTCATGTTTTTTTAATGCCTACAAAATAAAATAAAATTAAAACGAAGTATTACTATCCCTTTAAGTAAATATGCATTGCATTCAGCCTTTCTGCGAGGCTGAATCCCTTTTTTTGTTATCCCAGTGGGATAAGGAGTAGGTCAGGCAGCATTCAAGCTCACCGTTGCCTCTTGGATCAAGGCTATACACCAAGAGTATGTGATAAGAAAGATACCTATTCACTTCAAGATCACAGCACACTCTACTAGGTCTATGGGTTCTTCCTGGGCCTACATAATCCAGGCCTCAGCTGAACAGCTATTCCAGTCTGTGACACGGTCCTCCTTGCACATGTTTACGAAACACTAACATGTCAATATGCTTTGGCCAGAAGGTCCTCCAGGCAGTTTTGCCTGTCTGAGGACTCTGTTTTTCTTTTTCACCCACTGGCCAGTTGTTGATCAGTGGTTTGAGTCCCATTGGCTTGTGTTTGGTTTTACTCTGGTAGTTTAGTGTCCGTTGACATATTAGGTTATACAGATTGAGTTTAGTCCTATGTGAAATGGTGGTATCATGGGGAAGAGGGAGTTTTTCCTCTTTCCATCCCTGGAATCTTTGTGATGCTTTTCTGTGGTCCATATTGGACTTAAGAGAAAATAGGATTTTAGTGAACTTACTGTTAAATGCTTTTCTCCTTAGTCTATGTGGAATACAGGACTGTCACCAAGGAGAAAACCCTGCATGTGTTCCCTTCCCAAGGCATAGGCATCCTCTGCCCAAAAGATGCCATTGTTCCTGTGTTTCATATGGATTAAACAGAAAAGGATTTAATGGCAAGTTCGCCCAAATCCTGTTTTTTTTATATATGATTTTTTTCCGCTTAGAAATAAGTTATCGAATAACCTTGATCGCCCCTACAAAGAAGCCCTCATGTTAATTCCTTAGGAGCTAGAGACAGTCACAGACCTCATTTTCAGCCAGGTTAGCCAACCTGATAAAAGGTACTTTTTATTAGTGACCCTGTACTTCTTATCACTTGATCCACCAAGAATAAGGGGATCTGGTATCTTTCTTTTAGAAGCTCACCGCTGGCTAAAGAATTCTACAGTTCATGTCAAAGAAATTTATTAGAAACCTGTCTAACATCCCAAAGGGATAAAATAGTTTGATTTTATGGAGTTAAGTAGTTGCATTTTATAGTTTCCACTGGGATTTCAATAGAAACAAATGGGTTCCTCTACATCAAAAGATTTGAGAACCATTGTCCTAGGCAAAGAGATGTTATAAATCATTTGATACAACCCTGATGTGGAGGTTGCATTGTTTATTTTTTTTCTTTGTCATGAGATTGCTGGTGATGCTACTGTACAGTCAGGCATGATGTTTTTGTTAACCTTGTAACCTATTGCCCATCTTTACAGGAGATATGACAGTAGGCTGCTGTTTCATTAACAGAGTAACACTACCTCAATTAACTCCTCGTTGGTTTCCCCCACTGCTGTTACATTAAATATTGTGGTCCTTCCTGATGTTTGGGGTTGCACTGGATGCAGTACCTCCCAGTGTCATTCATCTTTGCTTCTCTAATCCTGTAATTGTGTTTATGTCTATGTGCATATGCTGTAATCTAGATAGGGATCCATCAGCTTCACCCAGTTCACTATTTTTGGCAGTATCCTGTAGTCTTTATTATTTTGTATGTTGATATCCAGCATGCTTAAGTCTGCAGAAAAATATTTGCTTTTGTTTATGGATCATATCCAGCATGTGTGTGCAAACCCAGAGTGACCATCTCTCAGTTGATCATAAACTTGTGGGAGTGTTGGGACAAAAGCATCTGTACACTCATCCACAAAGTCTACCGCACAATGTTGAACACTCCCGTCGTAGTTAAAAACATGAAAATGTTATTGCAAAATATAAAACAGGTACTTATCCATATCCATGGCTCAGAATCTTTGATCTCCTCAGTTATCTGGAGAGGCTTAGAGACATCAACACGTTTCACGTATTACCGCTTAATCATGATGGCTGCATCTAAGATGCAAGCTTTCACTTTTTAAATTCCATTCACCCAATAGAATCTGAGCTTCAAGGAGCCACGTAGCACGAGTGCCAATTAGCAGAACTATCCCATATGTATAAGATGCAAACAATTAACACTCGGTGTAAATCTCCAGACAGAAACTGCTCAGAGACCTACCTGCAAGATGCATTATGTCCATTGGCACACCAAACAAGTGAACTGCCCAAAACCCCACGATTCAAAAGATAAAATGAGCAAGGTAATATACTAAAGACAAAAGTCAATTATGACTGTAAACGCAGCCAAATAGGCATAGCACCATAGAATAACAAACTATATGTGAGACCCGTGTCCAAGGATGTACAGCAGTGTCAATAAACACTATAAACATATCCCATCAACACGGGTTCCACTGTCAGATACAAACAATGTGGTTAGCATTAAAACCATATAATAGAAAATAAAAAAACCCACAAAACCTCTTTAAATGATATCACATATTAAGTAATTCTTATTACAAGAACGATTAGATATGGACGGTAAAAATTGTCCATAATGTATCACTACATCAAGCCGCAGACAAGGGTGGGGAGTAAGAAAGATAACCCCCTCAGTGGAACCAAACGTAAAAAAAAAAAAAAAAAAATAATAAAAAAAAAATATATATATATATATATATATATATAATATTCTATATTATATTACTGTGTTCACATATCAAGAAAGTTCATGATGACAAAAAAGTTCATGATGACAAAAAGATCACACCTAGCAAAAGGTCCCCCAAACACAGGAAAATCCAAATTAATACAAAGAGATAGATCATAGACATTTCCAACAACAAGAAAACAACGTCCCCCGACATAGACCTTACACATAACAGGAGTCGTCATATTCTCGATTTAAACCTGCTGGAAATCTAGATCTCAACCAAAAAATCCAGAAGACCTTATACTGCTGAGACTCTAATACATTGGAGTTAAAAGTAAATGAAATGGAGGCCTCCACAACAGCAGTAATTGTTAAAGATGTTCGATCCCTATGATCCGTTGAGGATGTGTCTGATAGACAAACAAATGCCGATCGTCTGTTTTCAGACCTAGTGATAGATGGGAATCAAGTAATGGAATGTAACTTAAAGGGATAGTAACACTTCGATTTAACTTTATTTTATTTTGTAGGCATTAAAAAAACATGAAGAATGATATAAGTCTTATCTCTCAAACCTTTATGGTTTATGAGATATTCACAAGCAAAGTTTCCCCTCCCACCCCTTTTTCCTAGTGTAAGCCATCTCTTCTCAGATGTGAGTCTGGTTGTATGACAGTACAGATAACAGAAGGGGACAATTTTCTTTGTATGAAAACAATGAAAGCCCTTCCCCCCTTGAAAAGTTTTTCAGCTTTTTCCATTATCTTAATTGAAGATTGTCCCTCTCTGCAGTCTACCTGGGCATCTCCCTTCTTATCTGGTTGAACAGGGGGGGGATACTTTGTTTGTGAATATCTCTTAAACCATAAAGGTTTCAGAGATAAGACTTATATCATTCTTCATGTTTTTTTAATGCCTACAAAATAAAATAAAGTTAAAATGAAGTATTACTATCCCTTTAAAAGATTTTTTTTGGATCTTGAGGAGTTTATGGCTAAAGAAATTAAGACCTGGTGGGAGGTTACCACTTTAAAGCAATACTTGCAAGGATCCCACGTGGTCTACGTATCAAAAAGTTGCCAACGTTTTTAAAAGATGACAAGCTGTTTATGACTAAATAGAATAAAGTTTTAAATGATTGTTCCAATTCGCTTATGATGATAATAATTGAGTATAAGCAAGATGTTTTATTGAAGTTACAAAATGACATCAAAATGGTGTTTGTACATAAAAATACAACTGAGTTTTGTAAATTGGACAAGAAACTGTCTGAATAGCTTGAACAACTTGAGAACACAGTAAAGGATTTTAAAAAGAAGTTTCTTTGAGATAAGCATGGTTATGAATCAGACTGTGTTTACACATGGAGAAGAAGTACCTCTAAATATATTGGGGATGAAATAAAGAAATCCATTTTGAAGAAAGTACGGAGAAATAAACGGGTAAGCTTCTCTAGTATTGATACAGATGCTAACACCAGTTTTGAGTCGGCCGCTAATTCCACTAATGTATCTTTGTTGGCAAATGCCTCAGTGTCGCCATCAACATCAATATCCATTCCCTCTTCGACTCCAATGCTATTTTTGTGTCCCTTTACTCCCCTAAAAAAAGACAACAGTGTTCCAGGAATCATTACAATTGGAGGTTTTGAACAGATCCCAGTTGAACATACAGAAAACGATGTGCCACAAGCGTCACAAAAGAAACATAAAAAAATCAGAAGAGGGAGAGGTTTATGGAGAAGAATCTCTGGGAGGGAGAACAATGAGACAGAGCAGGAAGAAATGAAAAATGGTGACTCTTTGGTTGTTAACATTTTGGATTATCAATTTACAGAAGATGAGTTTAGGGTTTTGCAGAAGGGAATGAACTTTGCACCTACTTGTATATTTAATCTCTTTGACACCATGATAGATGTAAATAGAATGATTAGGAAGCTGACCTCAAAGAAATTTTTTTTGTGAATCTGATGAGGAAAATTTGGGAATGGACAGCTCCACATCTATGAAGGACGATCATGATGTCCAAGATGACAAGGATGGTTCCAATTTGTCATACAGACACATGTGCTGTATTGCGGATTTGGAAAATATCCAACGTGAAGGTAATGGTACATTGAATGTTGAATCCGTCATTAAACTTGATACTGGTCTCTCTAAGACATCGGACTTCTATCCTATTAATTGTAGGGGGTGGACCTGGATGTCTTTCAGAGATCAGTAGAGAAAGATCTAATCATATTATATGATAAAGTTAAAACTGAAAGTATTTGTACTAATAATCTTACTAGGTCAGAGCGATTGGCATTGAAACATCTCAGAGAACGTAAAAGTATCACTATTAGTCATGCAGATAAGGGGGAGGTTGTATTGAATACTGGTGATAACTATAAGGAAGCGATGTGTCAGTTGAATGATACCTTTAAATATTCCAGGCTTGTAGGAGATCCTTCTAAGATCTATAGGAAGGATGTTGGTTAATCGTGGTCTGCTCTTGAGTATACTGTCAGAGTTTGAGGCAGGTTGTCTGGTGGTGGATGATCTGGTTATCCCGATCTTCCACCACTTACCGAAGACGCGTAAGTCTCTGGTAGTTCCCAAGGACAGACCCATTGTGTCCAGTATAGGATCTCTTAATGAAAACCTGGGAGAATGGGTGGATTTTTATTTACAGCCCATTGTGCAGAGATTGTTTAGTTATCTGAAAGATACGAAACATCTTTTGCAGAGTTTAGATGTCTTTCAGTGGGACCCGCAGTTTTCTTGGTTGAGTTGTGATGTTAGTTCTCTATACTCCTGTATTCCACATCAACTGGGCATTAAGGCTATCAGTTACCGTTTGGATTGTTATAGCAATTATGCTGTTGTTTTAAAATCATATATCATTGAAGTCAGGGCTCAAAATTTCCAGATATTTCTCCTGGCGCAGGTTTATTCAGGGTGACCTCCTTGTGTGAATGGGGTATCGGAGACACAAGTGGAGGTGGTAGACAAGCTGATAACACCTTTCTCTAGGGATCTGATTCTCAGGCATTGCCTTAGTTACATGGCATTGGCATCGTAGCTTCATTAGGAAGTACTGGGGATGCATTTATGTGCACTGGAGGTGACAGGACACTGGCACAATGCTTAGCTACAGAAGGCATGTTACTGAGAGACATTTGACTGAGAGAGTCATGTGCTGGGTGTTTGAGTCCCAATTTAACCACTTGGATGCTGGAGACATCTCACAGTGACAGTGCATCGGAGATCTCTCTGGCACCCAATTGGAAGTTTTGCAAACTGCTGTTATATTTGATGTTTAGTTTAATGTATACCATCTGAGATCACATGTAACCTGCTGCCTGGTGGGTAGTCTTATATTTGTAAGCTCTGTGGTATCAATAATGTAGCTATATTTCAGTTGACAGCTTTGTAGTATCACTATTTCAGTTGAGATTTCTATGTATCACTAGTGTAGCTCCAATTCAGTTGTACGTTCTGTGGTATCACCACTGTAGCTCAATTTCACTTGAGATGGGTGGGGTTAAAGGCGGGGATATGGGTGGGGTTAAAGGCAGGGATATGGGTGGGGCTAGGTGTGGAAACTGGTGGCAAGTAACTTTTCAGGCCTGGCTACTAGCTCAGGACTTGAAATTTTGAGCCCTGATTGAAGTTATTGAGTATTTATTGACACACAATTATTTCCTTTTTGATGGGGCTTTCTGTCTCCAAAGATGTGGTACCTCAATGGGGGCAAAATTTGCCCCCTCTTTTGCTAACCTTTATATGGGTTGGTGGGAAGAGGTTCACATCTTTGGGGATAGAAACCCCTATCAAGGGGATATTGTAGAATATAGAAGGTATATTGATGATTTGCTGCTAGTATGGCACTCTGGGGAAGAAAAAGCTGTTGAATGTGTGACATTTATTTATAATAATAGTCTTAATTTACATTTTACATCAGAGTACCAGAGTATGAGTATTTCTTTTTTAGATCTTACTCTCTCCATTGAATCAGGTGGGGTTGTTACAGATGTTTTTCAGAAATCCACTTCGGTGAATGCACTTTTAAGATCAGAGAGTTGTCACCCTCCCCATGTGATTAGGGGAATTCCTTATGGGCAGTTTATCCACCTAAGACGGAACTGTTCCAGGGAGAGTTCCTTTGAAGCTCAGGCTGATGAATTGTATAGGAGGTTTTTGGCAAAAGGCTATTCTAAGTGTGTGTTAGACCGTGCATTGAATAGAGCTAGAAACCAGAAGAGAGGGGAACTTCTGGGATCCTCCACATCAATCAGCAAGGTTGGGACAAAAGTTAAGTCAGGAGAAGCGGTCATTTTCACTACTCAGTATAGTAGTGATTTTTACCGCGTTAAAAAGATCATACAGAAACATATGCCCATGCTGGCTGCTGATGAGAGACTACAGAAAGTGCTCGAAAGGGGTATTAAATTTGAACCTAGGAAGGCCGGCACTATTGGTAATCAACTGTCCCCAAGTTTATATACAAGTAATTATTTACAGGATAAATAAGTTTGGCTTGCAACTGTAGGTATGAATAAATGTGGAGGAGTTAGGTGTAAATTATGTTCTAAAATTGTAGTTTAGAGAAATTCAAGCGTCACTGGTAGAGTTTATGAGATTAGACAATATATAAATTGTAATACTAAAAATGTCATCTATTTACTCACCTGTGTCGCTTGTAACAAACAGTATGTAGGAAAAACTAGTCGACCACTGACAAGAACGTATTAATGAACATCTTAGTGATATACGATGCAGGGTTTTTAAATCTACAATGGCAAATCATTTTGATGTTCATCATAGTAGGAGCAGTGATTCATTACAAATACAAGGTATTGCGACAGTTCATTTAGGAGTGAGGGGTGGGGAGATATAGAGGGTCTCTTATCTAAGAGGGAGGTCTCCTGGATTTTTTGGTTGAGATCTAGATTTCCAGCAGGTTTAAATCGAGAATATGACATCTCTTGCTATGTGTAAGGTCTATTTTGGGGGACGTTGTTTTCTTGTTGTTGGAAATGTCGATGATCCATTTCTTTGTATTAATTTGGATTTTTCTGTATTTGGGGGACCTTTTGCTAGGTGTGATCTTTTTGTCATCATGAACTTTTTTGTCATCATGAACTTTCTTGAAATGTGAACATAGGGATTAATGTGTGTGTATGTATATATATTATATTTGTTACTCGCCACCCTTGTCTGCGGCTTGCTGTAGTGATACATTATGGACAATTTTTACTGTCCATATCTAATCGTTCTTGTAATAAGAATTACTTAATATGTGATGTCATTTGAAAATGTTTTTTTTTATTTTTTTTATTTTATATATATGGTTTTAATGCTAACCACATTGTTTGTATCTGACAGTGGAACCCGTGTTGATGGGATTTGTTTATAGTGTTTATTGGACACATCCTTGGACACGGGTCTCACATATGGCTTGTTATTCTATGGTGCTATGCCTATTTGGCTGCCTTTACAATTATAATTGACTTTTGTCTTTAGTATATTACCTTGCTCATTTTATCTTTTGAATCATGGGATTTTGGGCAGTTCACTTGTTTGGGGTGCCGACTGGACATAACGCATCTTGCAGGTAGGTCTCCGAGCAGTTTCTGTCTGGAGATTTACACTGAGTGTTAATTGTTGGCATCTTATACATATGGGATAGTTGTGCTAATCGGCACTCGTACTATGTGGCTCCTTGAAGCTCAGATTCTGTTGGGTGAATGGAATTTAAAAAGTGAATGCTAGCATCTTAGATGTTGCCATCATGATTAAGCGGTAATATGCGAAACGCGTTGATGTCTCTAAGCTCCTACGGATAACTGAGGCAATCAAAGATTCTGAGCCATGGATATGGATAAGTACCTGTTTTATATTTTGCAATAAAATTTTCATGTTTTTAACTATAACGGGAGTGTTCAACGTTGTACTGTAGACTTTGTGGATGAGTGTTCAATTGTAAGGACCTGGGAAGGTCAGTTATCTATTCAGCACATGTTTTCAACTATCTGTTTGAAAGGACACTGTGGTTGAACTACAAGAGGTCCAGGTAGCTCCAGAACCGCTTAAATGTCTCTTCAGTAGTTTACACAAGCATCTGTACTCATACACAGGTACTGCCTTCCAGCATCACTGTGGTGGAGGACCTGGATACGTTATCGGTATTGGCACTGAAATGGTAGGCTATGGGCAAACAGCAACAGAATCTCCTTCATCATGTACATGGCTTACTGAGCGCAAAGTCCAAAAGAGGTGGTAAGAGGTTATATAAATATAGCACCTGGACTTGATGGCATACACTCAAGTTTCCTTAAGTAACTTAGTTCAGTAACAGCAAGACCTTTACACATTCTCTTTCATCCAATTTGGAACACTGGAACCATAAAGTTCCCTCCTTCGGAGAGCAGGGTATATAAAAAAAGAGTAAAGGCTGCTGATATGGAGACTTCCCTCTTCTCTCCACTTTATCTCTGCCTACTTCCAGTTTCAAGTGATTTGTATCAAGAAAGTGTATTCTGGCATTGTTATCCTGGAATCCACTGAAATTTGTAGATTGCACTATATTCCTAAGTTTTATTATTTTTCCTGCATGTCAGATGCCTTCCTTCTGAGCTTTTCTACTGAATTGCTTACTCTTAATTCCTTTTTCGCTTTTATTTTATATATCTCTCTGTATGGCAGCCATCTCCAAAGGGATTATATCTCTGTCCTTGTTCATCTCTGAGGGGTCAGACTGGGCTCATGGAATCAGATGACCTACTCTTCATAGTGGTCACCATAGGGCCCCTGTCTAAACCTTGGGTGGGCCTCAGTTTCGAGCAGTTGGAGAACCTCCAGAATCACCTATTTCCTGGATTTTTCTAAGGTGGTCCTTCAGTAGCCCTCTTTCTTTGTGCTTCCACATGCTTTGCAGAGGCTGGTCTCTGCCTCATGACTGCCATTTTAACTTTTCTCTTGCTTTTCTGCTATTTGGACTACTTTGGCCCTTATTTGGGAGGGTCTTCTGGACATTTCAGAACCCATGGGCATATTTAAAACACAGGATTCTGATGTCCCTTTGTCCCTCTTGCACAGTGGCCCATACTTTACCTCTCATTTGTTGAACAAGAACCAGTTTTGGTTAATTTTTTTTTCCTTTTCAGTCTCCTCTATCCCCTTATATATTCAGAGGGTCCTAAACTCTAGATCTGGATACCCTGCGCCCCACCTCGTCAGGCAGCTAAGCCCTGTCCTTGTTGGGGTTTTCTCTGTGGAGGAAGGAGAGACTGAATTGGATTCCTCCCCATCCTCCGATGTCTACAAGGGGTCCTCTTGGGTTCTCTGATCAGGATAGGATTTTCCTTTCACTTGTGCTTTATCTTGGCTTTGTTATACATTAAAACTGAATGTAGCACACAGACATAAAGTGGAAGGAGGGAACCTCCAACTCAAAGACCTTGTTTTTAACAGGTGTCCTGTCCTCCAGGAGGAGGACACGTTATCCATTGGTTCTTGTGTTCCGCATGGACCAGGCGAAAAGGATTTAACTGTAAGCTCACTGAAATCCTATTGTCAAACAGATACTGTTTGGCGCTATCCATTGATGGTGTTGGAATGCAAGGAGTATTGAGTGTGGCTTGGGTGTGCAGGGAGCCCCAGATGAGTTTGCTGACCACAAGATCAGATATCTAACCCTGCTTGAGCCTGAAGCCAGATCAAGGTTGCCCCACCTGATAGCTTTATTACCAAAAGGAGCCCCATGGGGAAGATCTGATGGAGCAGTGGAGGTGGTGAGTTCTCTGTATGTAGGTAACCTGTCTAGAAAAAAGTACCCTGTCCCAACAGGAGAACTGTAGCTTCAGCAATATGAAAAAAGGGAGGGAGAACAAGAGGTGCGACCCTTGTGCAAGATCAAAAGGGCAAATTGCACCCACTACCACCACAAACACCCTTTGGATGAGTACTCCCAATAAACGATGCTGGGACACTACATATGTAGGTCACAGCACACAGAGCTCCTGGGATGTTAGACCGTTAATACCTTGCAGATAGGAATAATAGGTCTCTAGGCAGCTCCTCTGACTTGCTTTCCCCAGTGGTATATAACCAGCAAAAAACAAAAGGGAAAAGGTGCCCAATAGTGAAATACAGCAACACATGTTATAAAATGTTAGCTAAAATTAGGGTACGCACAAGTATAGTGATCAGGATTGTAATGCTCCCAAAAGCCTGCTCAGACAGATTATGGAGAAATTGTATCATCTTCATACGGGTTATCTCCAGTGTCCAGGGAAAAAACTGATATGGGTCTTCTTTCAAAAGGATAATATCCAGAATAAAAAGTCTAATTGAGATCAATGTGTAACACACCATACAGGTACAGAGCACATCTCTTCACTCTTATGCATGTTCTCCATGGCCTCTCAGTGTGTATACCCCAGGATCAATCCTGAGGCCACTTCTCTTTTTTTCCTGTATAATCTCTCACTTGATGACCTTATTTCATCTTTTGGCTTTAAAGGTATAGTAATGGATTAAATTAAATTGAGGTTCGATTCATCAGAATAGTTTTGTTATCATCTAGAGCGGTATGCCAATCCTATCGGGACTGTATTTCAACAGTTAAGTTAGAAAGGATCAACAGAGGAGAGGGATTTGGGAGTAATTATTTATAATGATTTAAAGGTAGACAGGCAATGTAACAAAGCGTTGGGGAATGCAAGCAGAGTGCTGGGTTGTATAGCTAGAGGCATTAGTAGCAGAAAAAAAGGAAGTGGTCATACCACTCTTCAGATCTCTGGTTAGACCTCACCTAGAGTATTGTGCACAGTATTGGAGACCCATCTCCAGAAATATATAGATGCTCTAGAGAAAATTGATGAAAATTGGTGACTGATTTTCAGAAAAAGAAATATCAGGATAGACTAAAGGATCTGAACATGTATAGCTTGGAGGAGAGAAGAGAGAGAGAGAGGGGGGATATGACAGAAACATTCAAATACATTCAACAAAGTGCAGGAGGGTGAAGTACATTTCAAAGAGAAGAAATCCGAACTGGATCACTGTGAACTTGATCTGATATTAGAAGAAAAGAAAAAACATGATCAATAGAAACTGGATCTGATAGATGCAGTGTAAAAAAAAGATAGTGATATGCCAAAAAGATGATATACAAAATTTTCAGTGCTGCAGGGATAGTTTTACATTATTTGACTGTTCTATTTTGATGATTGACTGACCAGTAAACTCCTTGGAAACATATCTAGGAAGCTTACTTCCAGAAGCATAATCATAGCATAAAAAATAGAAGATGAAGGGAAAAAAAGGATAGGCAAATTGAGTTTACATATTCTGCTTTTGCAGAATATGTGGAGTTAAAATAAAGGATTACTATCCTTTTAAAATAAGCAAACCTGCATCACTTAATGCATATAATCCAGATGGAAAATAGCACTAAACAGGAACAATGTGAAGAAACTGTCACCCCATATTTTATATGCAAATTTAGCATTTTGCCATGAACAGAGTACCTGCATTTGTGTTTGTCCCTTAGGCTGCTGCTCGACGTGAGAAGAGGCGTCTCCTGGATGCACAACGGGGAAAGTGCCGTGTGCGCTTGGGCTGTCACCTTGATGAGTGGTGTGCTTTAAAAGAACATCTGGGATTCTCTTTGCACTCTCAGCTTGCCAAATTCTTGTTGGACAGGTTAGAAGTATAACTACTATATGTGGGAGAAGTACTGATGCATGATGTTGATACAGATTTGCTGACGCTTAGCTGTTAGTCTGCCGGTTTTCAGAAATGACTACTGGAGGTATAATACACTTATGAGCAGGGCTGGATGTACATCTGAGGCTCCTCTAGGCAGAAGCTCCCAAAGCTCCCTTTTTGCCATACATGGTCACACCACCACTCCGCATAAGACTGCCTCTAGCCACTCCAATGTTGCATGGCACATACCATATTTTTACCCTATAACAAATAAGCACAAAACTCTTAACCCACTGGCTGCAAGAAAGGTCTTCGAGAGAGACCTCTCTAGCATCCAAAGTGTTAAAGGGTTAGTAATGTCTTTATTAATTGGCACAAAATATTGTAACTATTACAAAAATAAACTAACTTATCCAAGACCCATCTCTCAAACCTTTATGGTTTGAGAGATATATGCTGCTAAAATTCCCCCCCTCGCTCCCCTTTCACTGATGTCAGCTGTAAGCTGACAGCAGGAGATGCTGGTCCTGGGACCGGCAGGTGGCTCTTCAGCAGAGCCAAAATACCACAATCTAAAACATACTTAACTGGAATGGTCTTCAAAATGTGTTTGCAAACCAGGCACACTTTGTAGACTGTTTCAAATAAGTATTTATTTTTAGATTGTGGTAGTTCGGCTCTGCTGAAGAGCCACCTCAAGTCGGCCGACACAAATCGCCTTCTGTCAGCTTTACAGCTGACATCAGTGAGGGGGGAACTTTATCACTGTATATCTCTCAAACCATAAAGGTTTGAGAGATGGACCTTGGATCATTAAGTTTACTTTTGTAATAGCTACAATATTATGTTTTATTTAATAAAGACATTACTAACCCTTTAAATTATGGTAAGTAAAAGGGGTCTGTAAAATGATAAATAAACAGACCAACATAAACCAAGAGAACTACAAGCTTTCTGGTCAAATTCACAGCTCAGAGTGTGCATGTGACCAACACCATAAATGGAGCAGTAAACCTTTTTTATGAAAACCTATATTTCACTGTCGTCCAATACAGGTCACTGGTACTCTGGGAGGCGATCCGCCCCTTTAATAGGCAGGAAGAATTATTCAAATGTGTGCAGGGGGCGGAGCCTCCCCTCCTACTTAAGCTGCCTTCAGGCCAGAGCCACTAGATTGATTTGTTCCTGTGTGCTGTGCACACCAGGTGGAGAACATCTATACATTCAACTTAGTATTTTATTATTTTTATTCAAATATGGAATACCACCATTAGGAGGGTGACCATGGCTGTGAATTGCCCTCTTTAAAGTGGCTAGTGCAGCTTCCAGGGATTTTCTGTGGACCTTATGCCCTGAAGAGGGAACAGCTTGAGTCAAGCAGCTTCCCTGCTGGGGAATTTACCTCTGGTCTATTCCTACTTCATCATGGTCACCTGAAGACAGAAGTCCTGCAGAAAGGTGAGCCACCCCTTGAGTGCTGAAGGTCCACTTGTCCCCACAGTGTCCCTTTGATGGGCTTGTATTTGGGAGTTTGCATTGCACTCCAGCACTCATAGGGTGTTTTTATTTGCATTTCTCATGTTTATGCAATTTCTGTGGTATTCTCTGGGTTTTGGAGCTTTGGGTATAGTTTTACTTATGTTTCTTATGTATTTGGTAACTGTTTGGCACTTTTTAAACTTCAGTGGGACTTTATTAAAATTTAGTGTTCCGCGCCTTTAAGCGCGCCTTTTCCTGCTTAGACGCCATTGCTCCTTTACTCTCTATGGGATTTCACAGTGTGGAACATATCTCTGGAACCGCTTGTCACAGCAACTTCAGAGATGGCTGATTTTATTTCTATGCTCCTGCTCTATCATCCGGTGTCTGTTTTCAGGGTGTGGGGAGTTCAGGGGGGCTTCGGGCACTGTTTGGGGTACTTCTGAGAGAAAACTACATTTCCCATGAGCGCCCGGTTTGCGCTCGTTTCTGATTGGCTGACCTGACGGCCGCCATTTTGTGGTGTTATTTCTCAGCGAGTATACTACGCAGGGACCGAGCCTTCTCTCCTCTCAGCAGATTAACCCTTCGCTGGCAAGATAAGTCCAGTGTTAGGCATTTCTGGGGTGAAACTTTAATCTTTCACACTTTTACTGGGTGATATTTGTTAAGTGGTGTATATTGACGCTGTGAGCATGTCTACTCCACTGGACCCAGGGGCTAGACCTAAGACTAAGGAGGCTGGGGTGTCTGTTCCCCCCATTGCGCTTTGCTCCTCTTGTCACTCTGGGCTGCCTAGAGATTGTTCTGGTAATTTATGCCCTAAATGCTCTGATTGTCATGATAGCAACCCTGGGCTTCCCAGCCATGCTATTGAGCCAACTTGGGTGAAAGAGTTTAAAGCTGCCACTAGGGATCTCAGATCCACTCTCCAACTCTTTCCCTCTCAGGTACAGGGGGCTCTCCAGGTTTGGCAGACCCCCTCTACAATCAGGACTTCCCTGCCTAAGCCACAGGGGGCTCCTGATGTGTCTGATTCTTCTGAAGAAGAACTATTACAGGATTCTGATGCTGAGGAAGGCACTGTTATTGAGTCTAACAGGTCCATTGGGGACCCTTATGAATGTGACCCTGAGGTTTCTGCTGAGGGTTTGATTAGAGCTGTGTTAACTACGCTCAACCTTCCTCTGACTCAGGAATCTACTCATGATCCAACTGACGTTTTCCAAAAACCATCTAAGGCGGTTGTATGTTTTCCAACTAACCCTACCCTTGCCCGTCTAGTCTCTGAGGCATGGAGGAATCCTGACAAATCCTCCTCAGTGTCCAAAAAGTTTGCTAAACTTTACCCTTTTCCTGAGACTGAACTGGCAAAATGGGTTCATCCTCCCAAAGTGGATGCTCCTGTTTCCAGGCTATCCAAATCTACTGCTTTAGCTGTCTCTGATGCCTCTGCCCTGCAGGATTGGACGGACAAAAATCTAGAACTTTCTCTTAAATCTATTTTTGCCTCCATTGGCACTGCCATGCGTCCAGCCTTTGCAGTGGCGTGGGTTAATAGAGCTATTGCAGCCTGGACTGAACGACTGACTGAGGCAGTCCGCCAGGATGCCCCGGTATCTGAGCAGTTGCAGCTCCTTGCTAATATTACTGAAGCACAAAATTATATTGCTGATGCTGCCTTTGATGCTGTGCGCATGATGGCGAGGGCCTCCACTTCATCTGTGGTGGCTAGACATGCCCTTTGGCTGAAAATTTGGTCTGCTGATACAGCCTCTAAGAAAGCCTTGCTTTCCTTGCCCTTTCAGGGGAACTTGCTATTTGGTTCTGAACTCAAAGAAATGATCAGCGTGGCTACTGGCGGTAAAAGTACTCTTCTACCCTCAGTCTTCAAGAAAAAGTTTCCAGCCAAACGTAATCGGTCCTTTCGTTCCTTTCAGACTGAGACACGCTCCACGTCCCAGACGGGGTCGTCCTCTACGCGTCCCTCCTCCAAGCCCAAGCAGTCCTGGAAGCCCAAAGTTGCCCCCAAGGCCAAGACCTCCAAGACTGCTTCGGCATGACTCACCGAACCCGGGTCCGCATCCGGCAGTAGGTGGACGTCTCCGCATCTTTCGCCGGACTTGGGAGGAGTCAGTGACGGACCCATGGGTTATTCAGGTAGTGTCAGAGGGATACAGGATCCCTTTCTCTTCCCTTCCTCCTTTTCGGTTCCATTTTACTCGTCCTTCTCAGGAACCTACAAAAAGGCGTCTGTTCGACGACGCTATTCAGGATCTTTTGGACAAAGAGGTCCTGGAATTGGTTCCTCCAGAGGACACAGGTTCAGGATTTTATTCCAACCTGTTCGTGGTGGCCAAAAAGGCCGGAGGTGCTCGTCCCATTTTGGATCTCAAAGATCTCAATTCCTATGTTGTGAGTTCCCACTTCCGTCAGGAATCCCTGCGCTCTGTGATTGCCGCAATGTCTCCAGGGGAGTTTCTTGCCTCCCTGGACCTTCAGGATGCATATCTTCACATCCCTATTCATCCAGAGAGCAGGTGATATCTCAGGATTGCCTGCCACAGGGGACACTTTCAGTTTTCAGCTCTTCCCTTTGGACTGACTTCGGCCCCTCAGGTCTTTCAGAGGGTGTTGGGTTCTTTGATAGCTGTACTTCATCAAGAAGGTGTCAGAGTGACCCCCTACATGGACGATCTCCTCCTGAAAGCCTCCTCAGCGGAGCTTCTCCACCAGCAACTGCAGCTGTGTATAAACACTCTGAACCGTCACGGCTGGATCCTGAATCTGGACAAGTCAGACTTGGTCCCATCTCAGAGGCTCCTTTTCCTGGGTCTCCTGTTCGACACTCGGCAATGCATGGTGTTTCTGCCAGAGGAAGTGGCTCATCAGATAGCCATCCGAGTAGCCGGGATCCTGGAGCTGGACAGAGTTCCAGTACCGAAGTTGACGTCTCTGGTGGGGAAGTTCATTTCCACGATCGAAGCGGTACCATTTGCCATTGCCCACTCCAGGGAACTTCAGAGGTTTGTGATCCAGACGTGCAAGAATCATCCAGATCATCAGCATCTATCAGTCTCTCTACCTCCTCATGTCGAATAGAGTCTGCACTGGTGGTTGGATCTCTCTCATCTCCTGAAAGGGAGATCCTTTCGAATTCCCTATTGGACCACGCTCACAACGGATGCCAGCCTCCTGGGATGGGGTGCTGTGTTGGGTCGTTTCAGTGCTCAGGGGAAATGGGGACTGGAGGAATCTCTTCTCTCCATCAATGTTCTGGAACTGCGTGCCATCCGGCTTGCCCTGAGGCACTGGGAATTTCAGCTGGAAGGTTGCCCAGTCAGAGTGGAGTCCGACAACGCCACCGCAGTGGCCTACATCAACAGGCAAGGCGGCACAAGAAGTTGCACTGCCTGGTTGGAGGTCAAGGATATTTTATCTTGGGCAGAAGATCACGTGCCTGTCATTTCAGCAGTTCACATTCCAGGCGTAGACAACGTCTTGGCAGACTTACTCGGTCATCACACAGTCGACAGCGGAGAATGGGCTCTTCGTCCAGAGGTGTTTCACCTAATCACCCAGAGGTGGGGGGTACCTGCAGTGGACCTGATGGCTACCAGACACAACAGGAAGGTGCCGGCGTTTTGCTCCCGGTGGAGGGACTCTCTTGCTCTAGCAGTGGATTCCTTGTCAATCCCTTGGGATTTTCCTCTGGCCTACATCTTCCCTCCTCTTCCTCTATTGATCAGAGTCATCCAGAAGTTGAAGCTGGAGCGCTTTCCTGTCATCCTGATCGCTCCAAACTGGCCTCGCCAGTCCTGGTATCCGGAGTTGATGGCCATGTCCGTGGCGGAACCGTTTCCACTTCCTGTTTGTCCGGATCTACTCCTTCAGGGTTATCTGTGGAAGGAGGATGTTCAGAATCTCCATTTGATGGCATGGCGGTTGAATCCTCGATTCTAGAGAAGAAAGGATTTTCTCCTTCAGTGGTGTCGACGATGCTTAGTGCTCGTAAGCCTGTGTCCTCCAAGATCTATCATCGTGTCTGGGCCACCTTTGTTGCTTGGTGTACTGATCGGAAGATGTCCCTAGATTTTCATCTTCCCACTGTCCTGGCCTTTTTACAGGATGGTGTTGAGAAAGGGCTCAGTCTGAGTTCCCTCAAAGTCCAGACTTCTGCCTTGTCTGTGTTTTTCCAGGAAAGGATTGCTATCCTTCCTGATGTCAAAGTTTTCTTCCAAGGCGTGACTCATGTTAGGCCTGCCTTCAAGAGTCCTACTCCCCAGTGGGACCTCAATTTGGTGCTGGGAGTTCTCCAGCGTCCTCCGTTCGAATCCTTGGCTTCCATTCCCTTACGTCTCTTGACTTGGAAAATGGCCTTTCTTTTGGCTATTGTTTCAGTTCGCCGGGTAGCAGAGTTACAAGCTCTGTCTTGTAAACCTCCTTACCTGGTGTTCCACAAGGATAAGGCTGTGCTTCGCACTACCAAGGAATTCTTACCCAAGGTTGTGTCCGAGTTTCACATCAATCAGGAGATTGTGGTTCCCTCTTTCTGCCCTAATCCTTCATCTGACAAGGAACGAGATCTCCATTTGTTGGATGTGGTGCGTTGTCTCAAGTTTTATGTTCATCGCACCGAGTCTATCAGGAAGTCTGACGCTCTATTCGTCATTCCTGAGGGGCCTAGGGCAGGGAGACCGGCTTCCAAAGTTACTATTGCCTCTTGGATTAAGGCTACCATTCGTGAAACCTATAAGTTGCGGAATAAGCATGTTCCCTTCCGGGTGACTGCCCATTCTACCAGATCTATTGGGGCCTCTTGGGCCTACAAGAATCAGGCATCTGCTGATCAACTGTGCAGAGCGGCCACTTGGTCCTCTGTGCACACATTTTCAAAGTACTATCGAGTTGATGTACTGGCCTCAGCTGATGCCAGTTTTGGGAGGAAGGTCCTGGAGGCAGTTTTGCCTGTTTAGGACTTCTACTCTGTGGTTCTTAGTGCTTCTTTACTGTTGAGCCCGGTTGGCTCTGGTTCAGTGTGCTGTGTTAGTTCAGGGGTTGTTTCCCCCTGGTTGGTGTCCGTTGACACATTTTGGGCTATGTGATTAACTGGTTCATAGCAGTTCTAGTGACTTGGGCCTTGCACCTGGTCCTTGCCTTATTTCCTGCCTCTGGGTCATCTCAATGTTTGTACATCCCAGAGTACCAGTGACCTGTATTGGACGACAGTGAAAATAGGATTTTAGTCTTACCTGTTAAATCCTTTTCACTTAGTCCATACAGGTCACTGGTCTCCCACCCTGTCAAGGGACCATGCTTGGCTCTCCTGTGGCATTCAGTGGGAGACCTTCGGGGCATGCTCACAGGAGTCTTCCTTCTTGCTTACCTACGGTCAGTTTTAGTGTCTCAAATCAATCTAGTGGCTCTGGCCTGAAGGCAGCTTAAGTAGGAGGGGAGGCTCCGCCCCCTGCACACATTTGAATAATTGTTCCTGCCTATTAAAGGGGCGGATCGCCTCCCAGAGTACCAGTGACCTGTATGGACTAAGTGAAAAGGATTTAACAGGTAAGACTAAAATCCAATTGTTTCTGGGCTTACCTGCTGATTAAAACAATGGTACTTACACCACTGTCAGACGTTCTACTGAAATGTTATAACAGTTCAAACTATCAGCAAGTGAGCGACCACATGATTACTTCCTGAAAGTTCTGACATTCTATGGCGAACTGTTTGTCAATTACTTGCCTCTCTCAGAAAATGCAAAAAATAACTAATTAGAATCTGACCACTAAAGGGCACTGGTAATTTTAAAGTGTAATAACACTGGGATTGCATCTCTCAGCAGTGGGAATACCCTTGTTATACCCAACAGGGTATAATATATACATGCAGTACTGTGCAAAAGTCTTAGGCATGAATGAGAAAATGCTGTAAAGTAAGAATTCTTTAAAAATTGACATGTTACTAATTTATTTTTATCAGTTAACAAAATGATAGTGAGTGTACAGAAGAAAAATCAAAACAATATTTGGTGTTATCACCCTTTACCTTCAAAACAGCATCAATTTTTCTACGATGGTAGTTAATGACTTTGACTATGTTTGGGGTCATTGTGATGACTCAGAATAAATTTTGGCTCAATCAGATGTCTCCCTGATGGTATTGTATGATGGATATATATCTGTCTGTATTTTCAGCCTTGAGAATACCATTCATTCTGACCAAATCCCCAACTCCTTTTGCAGAAATGCAAGGAACCTCCACCATGCTTCACTGTTGCCTGCAGACACTCATTCTTGTACCACTGTCCGGCTCTTTGCAAACAAACTGCCTTCTACTACAGCCAAATATTTAAAATTTTGACTCATCAGTCCAGAGTACCTGCTGCCATTTTTATGCACTTCAATTCCTGTGTTTTCATGCATAGTTGAATCGCTTGGCCTTGTTTCCACGTCAGAGGTATGTCTTTTTGGCCACAAGTATTCCTTGAAGACCACTTCTGACCAGACTTCTCTGAACAGTAGATGGGGTGTACCAGGATCCCACTGTTTTCTGCCAATTCTGAGCTGATGGCACTGCTGAGCATCTTCCGATTGTGAAGGAAAGTAAGCATGATGTGTCTCATCTGCTACACTTAGTTTCCTCGGCTGACCACTGTGTCTACGGTCCTGAATGTTGCGTGTTTCTTTGTGTTTCTTCAAAAGCACTTGTACAGCACTTCTGGAAACCCCTGTCTGCCTTGAAATTTCTGCCTGGAAGAGACCTTGCTGAAGAAGAATAATTACCTTGTATCTTATTGCTGGTGTATGACTTTTGACATTATACATTATACTGTCTTCATAAACCTCACCTTGTTAGCCGAGTTTGGCTGTTCCTCACCCAGGTTTACTCCTCCTACACAGCTGTTTCTGATTGTGTTTCAACCCACATATTAAATTGATGTTCGTAGCACCTGACTATATGCCTACAAAATCTCTGACTTTGTGCAAGTGTACCTAGAAGAACTGATGCCGTTTTGAAGGCAGAGGGTGGTCACACCAAATATTGATTTGATATAGATTTTCCTTCTGTTCACTCACTATGCATTTTGTTAATTGATAACAATAAACTATTCACATGTCTATTTTTGAAGCATTCTTACTTTACACCATTTTTTCACACCTGCCTAAGACTTTTGCACAATGCTGTGTGTAATATATATATAAATTACTGCTCTTCTAACACTTTGGGTGCTAGAAGGGGTACACAAGTCATCACTCAGCAATGCCCTGCTTACCCCCCGCCACTCAAAGGGTTAAGGTGCTTCTCAGGACTGGCTTTGTAGGCAGTTGCATGGGGAATCCCTGCTTAAGAGAGATTTTGTACACTTGGTTCCCATTTTGATGTAGAGGTAGATCTATATTACATGGAGAGATGCATGTTTCTTTTCAATTACATAATGCCTTTTGTTCAGTTTCTAACATACATATGTCTTTTTTTAGTTATAGATCGACAGCAAGCCCAACCAGTGGAGGTAAGAGTTCTCTCTCTTTCACACTTAAAATATCACTGCTGCTTATACTTTATTATAAAAACAACACATAAATATATAATCGCAAATATCACTTCTTGAATTCACTTATGAAATAGCCAAACCCACAGTTATGGAAAACAGTTGTGTCTCAGAGGCGTCACCTTTTATCCCATTATGTTTAAAGATATTTAGATTATTTTACTCATTCTTACACACACATTGTCCCTAAACACATTCCTATATTTTAGTTTAATGCTGTCAACTTTTATAATAAATATTTCCCTTTTGCTGTATCAGGAGTTGCACATGTGTAGTCCTTTTGAGGTCTTAGGATCCATATATTTTTCTGTTGAAAATAAGTTGAGTTTCACTAACCTGCCACATCCACATTTATGCACTTCCTCCTTTTATCTTTCTTTAACTAAATTTCTCTTTTTCACTTTCCACAGCAATCTCTCTCATCTCTGTGTCTCTCGCTTCTCTTCACCGCTTGGTAATATCAAGTCACCAACATGGCAGAAACTGTGCCTTGCCCCCCTCCCTCTTGTCACATGTACCATTTGCAGAAAAAAGGGAAACTTCAGTGCTCCGGTGGGGTTGCAGAGCAGATCATCACTTTAATTGGAATCCACAAGAAGATAATGCAGAAGAAAGACCACATGAGAGCATTAGTAGACGTGAGAGCTTGCTTGATAGCCCAGAGAAAGAAAAACACAGAAAAAAACCTGGAAACTTTAATACACTGGAGAGATGTAAAGAAAGTGATGAAAGACCATCAGAAGCTATTACCAATCAGGAAATACTGTCAAAAATTGCAGACAGGCAGCCAAATGTGGTTTCTAGTGAGAGGCTATGGCCAGTGGTTGTAGAGGGACCTGAAATACACACCACAGAGTCTGAGAATTTTAAACAGTTGTGTGAGGGCTTTAACATAATGGATAAAAATGACTGTGTACCATCTGAGAACATTGAAGAGAAAACACAACAAAAGTGCTCTGTGAATGAAGACCAGTTAGAGAGTACAATATCTCAAGGGAGAGAACCTCTGACCCCTTGTGTTGATAAGACTCTAAATCAAAGTGGTAGGAGCGATGAGATATTGTTCAGTGCTGCAGGCATTAGAGATCCATTGTCTGAATGCTGTCCCCATGATTCAAGACAGTATGAAATCCAACAGACGCATCCTGAGTTTTTTGCATGTGTTAATAGAGTACAGGTGACCACTTCCACAAACTCTGCAATGGAAAATCTTCAAGATCTTCACACAGGTCTGTGAAACATTGCATTTAATGCTCATTTTGTCCTTCCTTCTTTTCTCTTTCCTATTCTATTATTTCAGAGGAACACTGGCCCATATTTATAAAATCAAACTGGAGTAATTCAGCTGCACCATAGGAGACAAATAAATATTTATTTTTAAATTAAATTGGGCTTTTAACCCTTTGAAGGTCTTCAATGCATTTCCTCACACATTCAATGGTTAAAAAGCTCTGTTCAAGTTCATGAGAATTTAGGAATTATTTTTTGCACCCCTATGGTGCAGATTAGTTACTCCAGAATAACTCCGGTTTGCGGTTATAAATATGAGCCACTATCACCTAAAAGTGAGTTTGCATCATACCCTGTAAAATGTCATGTATTCCTAGCCAGCTTTTTTTTTGTAAAATAGGTTTTTAGTGTTCCTACAGGTTCCCTGCGGTTGAGTCCCTCCTTCTGGAGGGTAGTGCACATCATAAGAGACAGGGTCTTTGGGGTGGAAACCCACTCCTCCTTCTCAAGCTCAACCCCCTTCCTACTCCCACAATTCATGTGACAAAAAGCACAAAAAAGGAAAATAAGAGGGTAAGAAGAAAAGAAAATCTCCCAGGACTAAGACACTAAGAGGACTCCTCTTACCAGGAAACCAATACAGGAAAGGTTTTTTCTCCAGGTTGGAGACATGTTTCATATGGATTAAAGAGAAAAGGATTAACAGGTAAGAATTCTAAAATCCTAATGTCTTATCCCCAGTATGGAACACAGGTACTATTGGGATATATTCCCAGGCAGAGAAAGGAGAAAAACATATTCCACTCATCCCAACGATACCAGAGTTCCCTAGGACTATTCAGGATCTGAATAACCCAAAAATTATCAACGGACACTGAACTAGCACAGCACACCAAACAAGATCCAACAGTACTCAAAAAACTACTGAAGGAGAACTGGCAGTAGAAAAAAAGAATAGACAGATCCTTAAACAAGCAAGAATACCTGAAGGACCTTCCAGCCAAAGCTGGCCTCAGACAAGGTCAAGACATTGATATGGTAGTGTTTGGTGAATGTATGCAAGGATGACCAAACTGCAGTCTTGCACAGCTATTCAGCCAAGGCCTGATTCTTGTATGCACAGGAAGCACCCACAGATCTGGTTGAATGCGCTGTAATCTTGAAGGGAACCTGTTTATTCCTGATCTCTTAGGCTTGGTGTATGGTGGCCTTGATCCAAGAGGCAATGGTTACCTTGGAAGCAGCCTGACTCACTGTGACCCTCAGGGATGACAGCCTCACAAAAAGGCTTAGTACGGTGCATGTAAAACTTAGAAGCATGGTCAGGATAAAAAAAAGCACAACAGTCTGCTGATTGATGAGGAACTGAGACAACCTAAGGAAGAAACTCTTGAGCAGTATGAAGTACCACCTTATCCTGGTGAAAAAACAGAAATGGAGGTTTGCAAAACAGATCTTGCAGCTCAGCTACCCTCCAAACAGAGACAAAAATCCATCTTCAGTGTCAGCTGACTCAGAGAGATGGAACACCCAAGGCTAGATTGAGGTCCTGTGGAGGCGTGGAATCCCTAAAAGAAGGAAAGGAAAGAGCCACCCTCTGTAGAAAAACCTTCACATCTGGGATGATAGCAGTTCTTTTCTGAGAAAGAACAGAGAGTGCTGAAATCTGAACCTTGAGGCAATGCAATCTGAGACCCTTGTTGACTTCATCCTGGAGAAAAGACAGCCCCAAAGGGAAGTTGAAGTCCATGTCCACACACCACCACTGGAAAATGTACCAGACCCTATGGCATGGCTGAGAAAGCCAGAACATGAGCTTCTGCCCAGCGAAGGAGATCCTTTACCTCTCTCCACTCTATCTCTCTGTGAGTTTGCCATTGGCGATTGATGAACGCCACCATTGTGGTGTTGTGCAGCTGCACTTTCACTAAAATCCCTTTGAGAACCTGGGACCAATGAAGGAGAGCCATTAACTCCAGAATGTTGATGGACAGCAGACTCTCCTCCCTTGTCCACCTTCCCTGGGCACTCAAGTGCCTCAGAACTGCACCCCAGGACCTCAGGCTGGCATCTGTTGTGACCAGAATCTACTCCGGGACCACAAAGGGCCGACTGCCCGTCTAATGCCTGAGACACATCCTGGAACATAATCTGAAAGTGTTAGTAATGCCACAGAATAAATATTTATCATCTTGTAGTGCTTAAGAAGTTGAACTAAATGTAAAAAAACCCTATCTCCCAAACCTCTATGGTTTGAGAGATATTCCTATTCAACTTTCACCCCCTCCCTCCCCTTTCCCTGACGTCAGCTGTAAAGCTGTCAGCAGGAGATCCATGTCGGCCGACATGGAGGCTCTGCAGCAGAGCCGCAATTGCCTTATTTAAAAAGAACGACTTAATTGAAAAGGTCTACAAAGTGGGCCTGGTTTGCAAGCACATTTTGTGGACCATTCCAATTAAGTAATTAGTTTTAAATAACGTGATTGTGGCTCTGCTGAAGAGCCTCATTGTGTCGGCCGACACGGATCTCCTGCTGTCAGAGAAACATCAAACTTTCACAGTGAATATCTCTCAAACCATAACGTTTTGAGAGAGAGTGTTTTTTGCATTTAGTGCAACTTATTAAGCACTACAAGATGATAAATATTTATTCTGGGCCTTTACTAACACTTGAATCTTCTCCTCCATGAGAGACACTCTTCCCTGAATGGTGTCAAACTTCATGCCCAAGAACACCTGGGTCTAGGATGGAATTGGAGAAGATTTCTTGAGATTGAGAATCCAGCAGTGATGCACCAAGATGCAGGTGCACTTTTTAATGGGGTGAGCCAAGAGAACCTTGATGAGGAAATCGTTCAAATGTGGAGTCCGAGAAAAGCACTGATTAAGACTCTACGCGGCCAAGGCTGCCATTATCTTTGAAGATTCTGGGTGCCGAAGCCAGGCCAAATGGCAGAGCCATGAACTGGTAGTAATTGGAGCCAAAAGCAAAACACAGGTATTGTTGACTCTCCAGGTTGATAGTGACATACAGAGGCCAGGCATTCCCCTAGGCACATCGCTGAGATGACAAAACGCAAATATTCCATCTTGAAGCAGGTAGAGACCACATACTGATTGAGACGTTTGAGGTTCGGAATAGAGTGGCAGCTGCTATCCTTCTTTGGCACCATAAAAAGGTTTGAATAGAAATCTGAGACGCACACTTACATTGGGACCGTCACCAATACCTTCTTTTCCAGTAGATTGGCTATGGCCTCGTGCAAAAACTTTGTTCTGTTTGGGTTCCTCGGAAAGAAGTGATATGGAGGAATGGATTTCTAAATCTATTCGCTACTTTCGGATACCACCAGCAAAACCCACTGGTCCATTACGGTTGATGCCCAGGCTTCTTGGAAAAGGCGTACACTGACTCCTACAGTCAATGATGGACCACGATTCATCTTGTCATGCGGATGTTGGCTTGTCAGACTTAGACTGATCAATTGGGCTGTCAGGACTCTCTGTGCTTTGCGGTGGGGTTTCGTCTGGTGATTTGAGGTGTTTGCACCCTCTTCACCCCTGTTAATCTGGAGGAGGAGAGCAAGGAGAGTCAGCCTTTGCTTAGGATAAGCACAAGAGGGGTAAAATGGCCACAAGGAAAGTGACAGCCAATCAGAAGAGAGCCTGAGAAACTAGCATCCTGAACTGTAGTCTTTTCTATTGCTAGTTGCTTAGCAACACCTACTACTCTGGACACTCATGCTCCCTGGGCACTCATAAAGTGGACCGAGACAAGAAGATAGAGCCCTCTCTGACCATTGTAGCTGAAACGGGTGCAGAGATATGTCCCAGATACTTTTTTCCCATAGAAGTCAATGGCGCAAAGATGGCTGAGGGTGGAATCCGATTCTTAAAGAAGCTGTCGCACAAAATTCTATCTAAATAAAACAATACAGAAAGAGACCCAAAACCCCCAGAGGAAACTTTGGGGAGTTAGAAAAATAATAAAATCCAAGTAGTGGGGGGCAGAAATAAGCCCCCAAAACAACCAACATACTTAAATAGGCATTACACCAGTGGAAGTGATAACCACAGTAAATAATATCAAAGAACAGCAGCCATCTCTACTACCAAAGCTCTGTATAAAGAGAAAATTACCAATACTGATTGTAGAGAGTCAGTTCTGTGTGGACCAAGTCACTCAAAGGGTCACTTACAAATCTTCTGTCTTCACGAGATAACATTTCAAGAGACTCAGCCATGAGGGGCAGACTTGTGAAAAAAAGTTACCCTCCACAGGGGAAGGCAGAGTCCACAAAGCACCTGTGTACTGGGCAATCCAGCTCTGGGCACTATATAGCTGCATATCTAAAGAAAAAAATAACCTAAAGAAAATGAACAGGATGGGCACTGCACCTCCAACTGCTTTGCAAGATACATGAATTTTGGGAGTAGGCAGGGGGTTGAACTGGAGGATGAGGAGGGAGTCTCCACTCCAAAGCCACTGTCTTTTGTGATGTGCCCTGGCCTGCAGGAGGAGGTGCTCAACTCCATGTGTTCCTTAAGAGAAAAATATTTATTTGCCATATGAAGAGGAGACATTTGATAAATATACTTTTCATATGGGTTTGTGATAGTGAACAGCTATTCATGACAACTTGAACCCTCTCTGTCTAGGTAATTTCATAAGTGCCATGTACATTATAATCAAGGTAAATAAATAGGAGATAAGTGTGTGAAAAGGGAACTGTTCTAAAGTCAAAACTAAAAATCTGAATATTTGCTCTAACTAACTCAAAACTCGAGTAGCAAAATGAGTAGCCTAGTCTCCTTACATGCTCATTTATGGCAGACTTTTATACTAAAGAATATTATTCACAAATGCTATCTAGGAGTACATGATATTTAAGTGGATTTAAACTATTTTCACTTTTAAGTGATAGTGGGATTAAAGTACATATTCACCTGTGCAATTCCACTGGTATTAGCCTCCAGTGGCTGCACTTCAGGGTATGCAGTACAGGTTGCAAGTTCTGCAGTACTTTTCAGTGGACAATCTCTGCCAGTTATAGGACTTTGGCAGTAAGCTGCTTAGCCTTGCCCCATATCTTGTGCAGGAAAACAGCATAAAATCACTCCGTTTCCTCTATGCCTTGTTTAATGAATCATTTAAACAAGGTGTAGATGAAATGAACACCACAAAATACCCACAGACTGCCCCACTCCTCCTGTTGGTGCATCTGTTGTTAAAGAGAAGAATTTTGGTATATGTAGCTTAGTAAATTGTAATTAAATGTGTAGGCTATTAAAATTGAATACAGTGATTGGTTTAGCATGGAATCATTTTGTACATTTACCTCATTCATACAGAAGCCTTATTTCTACATCTTCCTCCCTGCTCCCCACCCTCTCCCTTTTATTTATAGTTAAAGGGTTAGTAATGTCCAAGAAAAACTATTGTGCCTTTTGTAGTGCTGCAAAGTTGTTCAATACAAAAATATGTATCTCTCAAACCACTATGGTTTGAGAGATACAGACATTTAAAGTTTGACGTGTCATGCTTTCAGCTGTAAAGCTGTCAGCAGGAGATCCGTGTAGGCAGACACGGAGGCTCTGCAGCAGAGCTGCAGTCGCGTTATATACAATGAATGACTTCGTTGTAATGGTCTAAAAAGTGTGCTTGGTTAAATGCCTGTATCTCTCAAACCATAGTGGTTTGAGAGATACTTTTTTTGCATTGAATACAACTTTTGCAGCACTACAAAAGGCACAGTAGTTTTTCTTGGACATTACTGACCCTTTAACTGTATTCATGATCTTCATAGAGATCACACTCACTTTTGTAATACATTACACTAAAACAGTTTGAAATAATCCAGAATTTTTTGCTGTAGTGAGCTCTTTAAATAAATCAAACTATGTAGAAAAACATCAAAGCCCTGTTTTTACTTGCTAACCTAGTCTTAAAGGGATAGTAATACTTAAAATGTAAAAAAAAATATGTTGTAGAGTTTATCCCCCTGAGTAAAACAAGGGCACTCCCACTGCTGAAAGGTGTTTCATTCAAAAGTTATTAATTTTCAAAGTTGAATTTTTTAGGTGCAATATCACAGTGGCCTGAAATTGTACAGTGGCGCTGTTGCTACACCATCCTATGGAGATTTATGGTCCCTTGACCAGAGCTGTCCATAGGATGGTGTAGCAATAGCGCCACTGTACAATTTCAGGCCACTGTGATATTGCACCTAAAAATTTCAACTTTGAAAATTAATAACTTTTGAATGAAACACCTTTCAGCAGTGGGAGTACTCTTGTTTTACTCAGGGGGATAAACCTTACAACATATTTTTTTTTACATTTTAAGTATTACTATCCCTTTAAAGAAGATTTTACATGAGATTTACACAGTAATTACACCAGTACATAAACCAGTAGAGCATTTGACATGAGACAATCACAATATTTGCAGCAGTACAAGAGATCATCAAAGAGAAGCACCAGTACAAGTAACCAGTCATGTGTAGTACCATTACTTGCAGGACAGCAGGAAGAATGGGGAAGGAAAGACACACACTTATTACCCACACAGCTCATTTTGGTGTCACTCAGTGAGCAATGCATGCAAGAGATTCATGATTGTAAATTACAATAGAGAGCTATGTCATGGTGAGTGAGATCTGAGATGTGATATCCACATCTCCTTGTTAAGGAGGATGAGGGTAATTGGACAGTTTCATCCCCAACCAGTTCCTGTAGTATACAGTCATAGAGCATTGCTAAAGTTGCACTTGGCCAAATACCTCTCGGAAGACAGAGCACATGAATTACATCCTGGGATCTGATTTCCCACAGGCACAGAGCAACTGTTGTAGTCTGTGTGGCATCCTTGATCAGGATCTATAATGGCAAACAATGACTTTCCAGTTTTACTAGTATACAACTAGACAGTGTTGGGGCCTTTTTTGCTACTGCTTGATTCAACAGAGCTATTGCTGTATGGGGAGAGCAGCGCTCTGATGCAATGAGTTGTGTTGTTCCAAGAAAGGATTTGCTTATCATGTTTCTAACATTATGGAAGCTAATTCCTACATTACCAAAACAATTTTGGATGTGGCTTGGTTTTCAGGCAAATCCTCATCCTTCTCTGTTGCTGAATGTCACACCCTGTGGCTCAATATTTGGTCTGTGGCCCAGTCTACTTAGAAGTCACTGGGCAAGGCTTGACCTGAAGCAGATCATTCGTGACACCACTGGAGGAAAGAGTATGCCCCAAATCTGGTGTGCAGCAGGAGAAAAATGCTTCAGATCTCCCAAGCGCACCTCAAGGCCTAGACAGACTTGGCAGCACAAGAAATCTGCAAAGTCTGACAAGCTGACCTCCTCATGACTTGCAGAGTCCAGGTCCATCATTGCCTGTAGGGGGCAGTTTCTGCTTTTTTCGAGATGCAAGGGCATCCTTCATACAAGACTAATTGATTTGCAGGTGGTATCGGAAGGGTACCACTTAGATTTCAAGCCCATTCCTCCTTATCACTTCTTTATGTCAAAAGTTCAGCGGGATCCAGAGCGAACGCGTCTACTAGACAAACATGCTCCGGTATCACCCTGGCTTTGGCTCTCAGAATCTTCACAATCATGGCAGCCCTGGCATACATCCATGCTCAAGACATTTCACCGACACCTTATTTGGGTTATCTGCAGATCAAGTCTCCTTCGGAAGAAATCTTGGCTTTCCTTAGGGGTGTGCCTGCATTCTAGTGCATGATGGTTGGATCCTCAAACTAAAGAAGTCCTCTCTCATCCTATCCTGGTTTTTCTGGGAATTAAACTTGACACTCTCCAGTGTATGTTGTTTCTCACGGAGAAGATCCAAATTCTGTCTCGGGATGTGTCACGGGTGCTGGAGTGGCCCCAGCTATGATAAGTGACTACATTAGTGGAAGTGGTCCCCTGTGCTCAGTTCCACACGAGGGAACTCCAACTGAATATACTCAGGACATGGCCCATCAGCGGGAACATGTTTTTCAGGAAATGGCCCCCTTTCCGCAAGAGGAGGAGGACCTCCACTGGTGTCTTCATTGCCCACACCTCACTCAAGCGAAACCCTTCATGATTCCAGAGTGGAACTCGTGGAGGATGTCAGTCTGAGAGGATGGGGTGCAGTGGATAGGGGAGGAGTGTCTCCTGTCCATCCACATTCTTTAACACTGTTCTGTTCACTTGGCTCACCTACATCACTCTCAGGTATTCACAGGGATGCTGGTTAGGGTTCAGTCAGACAAATTAATGACCGTGGCTTACATAAAGTGTCGGGTGGAACCCATAGAGAGATGGCTTGGAAGAAAGTGAAGGATCTCATTCTGTGGGTGGAGGCCCATGTTCCAGCCATCAAGACATGCATCCAGGAAACTTTTTGCTACATCTACAAGATATTTTAATGGGGTATCTCAGCAACAGACCCAGTGGCATCCCAGGGAAATGGACGATTCCCATGTTCTATGCACAGGCCAGTGATCACCTTTGACCTTCCCATGGTTATGGCCCTCCTGCAGGATGGTGTGAACAAAGGGCTTAGTCTGAGCTAAATTAAGCTACAGGTCTCAGCCCCCTCTGTTTTATTTCAGAGACTTATTGCTATTCTGCCAGATGTTAAGCCCTTAGTCGAAGGGGTAGCACATGCATTCCTTTCATTCCTGGGATCCCATGACACAGTGGGATCTTAAATATTTAAAAAAAAAAACAGAAGCGCAAAAAAGTCCAAAAGAAGCATCTGTGTATATAGTATGAACAGTCAATGTGCTTGTACTCGCAGGAAAACTAAATAAATATAGCCCCCAAAATGTCATGCAGCCAATGTTGGCAAGCTCATACTGGAGCCTAATGGCATCTGTTGATAGAAGTATACAAGAAGAAGGGTCCCAGACAGTCCTAATGATGATCTAGTGCTGTGTACAGGAACAGAAGGAACACAAACCTCCTCCACATGCCAGTCACTCAAGGATAAGATGTAAATCACCAGATATAACTGATGAATAAGGCCTTGAACAAACAATATATGGAGGACCCAGAGATATAAACCACTTTCTGTTCATTAAACGGAACAATGAATTTCTCTACGAGTTTTGGAAGTCTTGCTTACTTAGCCAGGGGATAAAATATACAATACAAATGTCTAATTTATAAAAGTAGATATTGCAATTTTTTCATACCTAATAGAAGGGTCCCTATGTGGAAACTTTCTGTAAAATGGTCTTGAAAGAATATCAGGAAAAAGTTAAGAATAGGAAATTAAGCAAGGGAAAGAATAATCTTATGATTAAGGAAAGACAAGCCTTATTTACATTGTCCAGAGTTGCTTCAATTACCATCAGAGAGGTGGACAAGGGAGGTTCAATCATTATCCAAGATACATCCACTTACCTGCAGGAAGCCTAAAGGCTACTTGCAGATATAGTGTCATATCAAAGTTTAACCTATAATCCCACTAATGTATACAAAGATTTATTGAAGGAATTGTTGGAGGAAGGTCTTGCCCAGGGGATACTTAGGAAACAGGAATTTGGTTTCCTACATCTACAGTACCCAGAGGTGGCTTTCTTCTCCCATATTCCTAAAATCCATAAGGACCAGAGTAATCCTCCGGGAAGGCCCATAATAGCTGGCATAAATTCTTTCACCTCTAATTTGTCAGCTTATATAAATTTCTTTCTTCAAAAGTATGTCGTTAAGCTATCCTATTACCCTGTGGAAGAAGGGATTCAGATGGGCAACTCCTAGTGTTTCATCATTGTATATGTGTATTGATCACATATTAGTATTACAGGCAGTCTGTTATTTTCTTGAACTAGATCCTCATGTGTTCTAATCAAACAGAATTTTTATTAGAGTGTGTATCTTTCACATTGTGTCAAAACTTCTTTACCTTTCAAGATGTATTTTATCCACACACTAAGGAGTACGTCCATGGGCAACAGATTTCCCCCTCATATGCCAACCTTTTTTATGGGCCTCTGGGATTATATGTATGTATGGCCAGTAGATATGTAGGGCGGGTGCAGTCTGGTGTACTATGGCTGGTATATTGAATGACATCCTGATCATATGGGGAGTATCGGAAGAAGATCTGGAGAGTCTTATCCAACATTAAAACTCCAATAATATAGGGCTACATCTTACGTCTACAGCTGCCATCACCCTAAGTGGATTAAGAATATAACCTTTGGCCAATATCATCACCTCTGAAAAAATTGTAACTCTGTGGAGGACTTCGAACAGGTGGGGAAAATCCTGAGAGATCAATTTTTAGAAAGGGGATATCAGACATGCATAGTGGAGGTAGCATATAACAGAGCATATACGTTAGGTAGAACTAAATTGCTCTCACCTAATAATAATAAAAAGAAACATGAGAGATCTGTGAAGAGGAAGAGGCCACCAGCATTAATCGCACAATATAAGAGAATTTTAGTCTTACCTGTTAAATCTTTTTCTCTTAGTCCATACAGGTTACTGGTAACTCTAAGAGGCGATCTGCCCCTTTAAGTAGGCAGGAATATTTCTCTAAATGTATGCAGGGGGTGGAGCCTCCCTTCCCTCCTAGGTTGCAGCTAGCCAAGCAACTCTAGAATGATTTGAGACACTAAATATTGACTAGATAGTAGAAGAGGAGAAGATTCTGTGAGCATGACCCCGAAGGACTCCCACATACTGCCACAGGAGAGCCAAGCATGGTCCCTTGACAGGGTGGGAGACCAGTAACCTGTAAGGACTAAGAGAAAAGGATTTAACAGGTAAGACTAAAATTCTCTTTTCTCTGTCGTCCAATACAGGTTGCTGGTAACTCTGGGATGTCCAACCATTGAGTTCCCCAGAGGCGGGAAGAAGGCAAGGACCAGGCACAAGGCCCCCAGAGTCACCAGAATCTCTATGAACCAACTGGTCAGAGAAGCCCAACAAAACTAAAATGTCAACTGACAATGAACGAGGGAAAAAACACCCCAGGAACTGATACACAGAACACTGAACTAGAGCCAACAGGGCTCAACAGCAAAGGAAGCACCAAGAACCTGAGAAGATCCTAGACAGGCAAGACTGCCTCCAGGACCTTCTTTCCAAAGCTGGCATCAGCTGAGGCCAGCACATCCACACGGTAGTGCTTCGAAAAGGTGTTCACAGAGGACCAAGTGGCCGCCCTGCACAGCTGATCAGCAGAAGCCTGATTCTTATAGGCCCAAGAAGCCCCAATAGACCTGGTGGAATGAGCCGTGACCCGAAAGGGAACATGCTTATTCCTCAACTCGTAGACCCTACAAATAGTGGACTTGATCCATGACGCAATAGTCAGTTTGGACGCCGGTCTTCCTGCCCTAGGACGCTCAGGAATGACGAACAGAGCGTCTGATTTCCTGACAGATTCAGTGCGATGGACATAAAACTTGAGACAACGCACCACATCCAACAAGTGGAGATCTCTCTCCTTGTCAGAAGAGTGGTTAGGGCAGAAAGAGGGCACCACAATCTCCTGATTGATGTGAAACTCAGAGACCACCTTAGGTAAAAACTCCTTGGAGGTGCGAAGCACCGCCTTATCCTTGTGAAACACCAGATATGGTGGTTTACAGGAAAGAGCTTGCAACTCCGCAACCCAGCAAACAGACATGATCGCTAGGAGAAAAGCCATTTTCCATGTCAAGAGACATAGAGGAATAGTAGCCAAAGACTCAAAGGGAGGATGTTGAAGAACGCCCAAAACCAAATTAAGATCCCACTGAGGAGCGGGACTCCGGAAGGCAGGACGAACATGAGCAACGCCCTGGAAGAAAACCTTGACATCAGGGAGGATAGCAGTGCGCTTTTGAAAGAAGACAGAAAGCACAGAAGTCTGAACCTTAAGAGAACTCAAACTTTATCCAACCCGTCCTGCAGAAAAGCCAGGACAGTAGGTAGATCAAAATCAAGGGACAGACCCCTGTCAGCACACCAAGACACAAAGGTCGACCAGACACTGTGATAGATCTTGGAAGAAACAGGCTTTTGGGCACTAAGCATAGTAGTCACCACAGCAGAAGAAAAATCTTTCTTCCTTAAAATCGAGGATTCAACCTCCAGGCCGTCAAATTGAGCCGATGACCATCTTCCTTCCACAGGTAACCCTGCAGAAGAAGATCCGGGCGGGATGGGAGCGAAAAGGGCTCTGCCACAGACAGAGCCAGAAGCTCTGGATACCAAGATTGACGAGGCCAATCCGGAGCAATCAGGGTGACCGGACAACGTTCCATCTTTAGTATCTGCAACACCCTTATTAACATTGGAAGGGGAGGAAAGATGTAGGCCAGAGGGAATGTCCAAGGAATAGACATCGCATCGACAGCTAGAGCCAGAGTCTCTCCACCGAGAGCAGAACACCGGAACCCTCCTGTTGTGTCTCTTCGCGCTTCAGATCCACATGGGGCATCCCCCATCTCTGAACAAGGAGTTGAAACACCTCGGGGTGTAACTCCCACTCTTCTCTGTCCACTGTGTGACGACTGAGGAAGTCTGCCATGATGTTGTCTACGCCTGGAATGTGCACTGCGGAAATGACAGGAACATGAACCTCTGCCCAGGACAGAATGGCCTTGATCTCTAACCAAGCAGCGAGACTTCTTGTTCCACCTTGTCTGTTGATGTAGGCCACTGCAGTGGCGTTGTCGGACTCCACTCGTACTGGACAGTCCTCCAGTTGAGACACCCAATGACGGAGAGCATCAAATAACGCTCAAAGTTCCAAGATGTTGATTGGGAGAAGGGACTCCGCCATGGACCACTTCCCCTGAGCGCTGAAGTGACCCAGGACAGCTCCCCAGCCCGAGAGGCTGGCATCCGTCGTGACCGTGGTCCATTTGGGAATCAGAAAGGATCTCCCTTTCAGCAGATTGGAAAGGTCCAGCCACCTCTCCAAGCTCAGTTCTACATGAGGGAGAAGGGACACTGATAACCTCTGATGATCTGGTCGATCCCTGCACACCTGTATCACAAACCTCTGAAGTTCCTTGGTGTGCGCTGTGGCGAATGGAACCGCTTCTATCGTGGATATTAACTTCCCCACCAGAGAAGACAACCTCTGAACTGGGACCAGATCCTGGGACAGAATAGTTGACGCCCTTTGGACAATTTGATGGGCTACCGTGTCCTGTAGAAACACCATGCTCCTCTGAGTATCAAATAGATGACCCAGGAAGATCAGTTGCTGGGTGTCACGGTTTTTTGATGAACACTCAGACCTGACTGGTAAGGTTAAAATAACTTTGAGATAAAGTACATACAGTAGTTAGGCCCACAAGTACACATAAACAGAACAAATACAGTACTGACAAGCCAGTCCCTGGAGCGATAAGGACAGCTGGAGGCAACGGCTGGCTGGAGAGAGTTCTGATCTAGAACCCCAAATGGCTTGAAGCTTCAGGAGACTATAGGCAACCCACCCCTAGCGGACTAGGGGCTCACTGAGGCTGCGCAGCCCAAGTACTGGCGGCAGGACCCTAGATCACTAGGAGTCCACAGGATGGTAACTGGCACGAGACCCAGACGCTTGAGAGACACTGAACACAGCAGCAACAAGGCAACACTGACCCTAGGGACTAGGGTTACATGAAGACCTAGGCAACCGCTTCTGGTAGTAAAACCCTAGAATGCTAGGGGTGGATCGAGACAGCACAACATGAAGGCAACTGGTGTCCCAGCACACGTGCAGGGTGTAATATCATGCAACAGCTGGCTCTTGAGCCTAGAGGCTACTGCAGGGAGTAATGGAGCACTGACCCTGCCTAGAGGATCTAGGCACTGAAAGGGTCCTGAGGTAACGCCCAGAGTAAAGTCTGCAACTCCCACAGTGAGTGAGCCCAGCTGGGAAAGCAGAGGAAGACACAGATGGATCACAGAGTAACACAGTCAGCGATATACAGCACTGAAACGGTACTTCGCATGTGCACACCGCCTGAGGTGGTTAACCAGATAAGTGGCTATAGCACGAATGCTCAGCCTACAGTCGGCAGGGTAACGGAAGTGCCACGGGTGCTACTACAGACAAGTGCAACAGGTCAGGCAGCAGAGTGTAACGCTAGCCCGATAGAGGCAACCAAGTGGGTTCTAGCCAGGCACAGTTAGCAACGGAGCGGGTTCTCAGACAAATACTGTTAGTAGCGTAGCGGGTATTCGGCCAGACCAGTCAGCAACGGAGCAGGTTCTCAGCCAGATCAGTCAGCAACGGAATCAGCAACACAGGATGCGCGGGAAAGTCGTCAGGCAGGCCAGGTCATACACAATCAGAGCAAAACAGGAACTAACGTCAGGAATGGGTACACCACGAAAGGGCGCCTCAGTATAGACATGACAGAGTATATAAAGGCTAGCCCTGGGTAGAATCAGGAATACAAGGCCAATAAGAGAGAGGCAGTGAAATTAGGAGTCATAATGTCGCCGTCTGCGGCCATGAGCACGGGCACCGTGATACTGGGATGGGACAAGATCTGACTTGTCCAAGTTGACAAGTAACCTGTATTGTATGACAGAGAAAATGCTTTTTCTGAAATGACTCTTAATATTATTTCTAAATGTTGTAATATCTTGTTGGAAGATCCATTGCTGGAAGGCACCATTAGTAACTTAAGCAAGGTGATCTATAAAAATGCAAAAACGATACATGGCTTTGTGGTGCCTAGTCATCCTAGAAAACAAAATATTAAGAATTCAGGCATCTTTGGTTGCATGCCACCAGTAGGTAATTTTAAAAGTTTGCACCACAGATGTATGAATTGTAATTATATTTGTAATAAGCAGAATATAATCAGGAGCCAGAAGGAATTTAAGACCAAACATTTGATCATTTGCGAGTCTGCTTTTGTAATATGTGTGGTTCAGTGTGAATGTGGGATCCAGTATATTGGATGGACAACTAGAAGCCTCCGCAAGAGAGTTGGAGAACAGACGTTTCATACAAAAGATGTCTTCAGACCACTCCGTACCGAGGCATTTTAATGTATTTAAAGAGGGTGGGTCTGAATCATTGTAAGATCTGTGGGATAGAACATATTCCAGCTCTTAAAGCGGAACTACCACCGATAAAATCCTTGATCTCTAATAATTCCCCATCTGGCGACTAGCTGCTCAGTAGCGCTAGTCAGCAGAATTATTACCTTCTTAAATAGAATTCTCCATTCTTTCAGGGCTGACAGGCAGGACAGAGATCAGACTTCTTTCCATAGTGACGTCTGCACGCCTTTTTAAAGTATCGGCGAGTACTTTAAATTACATACATACACCATCTCTTGATTCTCCCCTTTTGCCTCTTTCTCCCACTCTTGATTCCCACCTTTTGCTTCATTCTCCCCATCTTGAGCCCCCTCCTTTTGCCTTGGCTTTTTCTCTACCTTTTGATCCCCCTTTCTCCCGCTCCTTGACTCTTGATCCCACCCTTTTGCCTCTTTCTCTCTCTCCCTCCTGATCCCCCCTCTTTTTGCCTCTTCTTGGCCCCCTTCCTTTTGTCTCCTGATCCTTCCTCCTTTTGCCTCTTTTTTTTTTTTTCTCCCTTAGTCCCTTTTGCCTCTTTTTCTCCCTCTTGACCCCCTCTCTGCCTCTTTCTTCACCCACTCTTGATGCCCCATCTTGCCTCTATTGATCTGCCTTACCCTCCTCTGCCGGGTGCTCGCTGTTCTCTGACGAGCCCCGGCAGAGGTCCGCTTCGGAGTGTTGCCATGGTAACCTGCGGCAATGCTTCGACACTGCAGGAGGGAGAGAGGCGACAGGGGAGCATTGTGAGCAGCTCCCCGGGCTTCCTCTCTGCAGCACCAACCCTGACACAGGGTATCGGTGCTGGCATCGGCCGCATTTGCGCGAGTACGAGTACTTGTGCAAATGCCGGTATTGGCACCGATACCGATAACAGTATCGGTATCGGTTCAACCCTAGTAATAATTCTGGTGACTAGCACTACTGTGCAGCTAGTCGCCAGATGGGGAATTATTAGAGATCAAGTATTTTAGCGGTGGTAGTTCTGCTTTAAGCCAAATTGATATGGCAGATTATGTAAAAGAGAGACATATTGGATCTATCAGCTAAAGACATTGGCACATTGTGGTCTCAATGAACAGCTTGAGGTCAGTAACTTTCTTTGACCTCATGCCCATCAAGAGATCCTCTGGATAGAAATGTAATAGATGGCTTATGAGATTTCCTCTTCCTTTGTTTTAGTTTTTTGTATTTTCTCCCCTTTTTTCACATACGTATATTTATTCTTATCATTATTTCAGTATTGGTGTATTTAAACATACATATAGCTTTTTCCTTTGGTAGGCATATGCATATACTCTATTTCAAATCAGAGTTCTTTTCGGGACAGCAGCCCATGACACTGTAAGAGACGCAGATAACGACTCTGCTTTGGATTCAGTATATTTGGATTGATAGGAATAATGGTATGTTCCACCTTTATAAATTATACATTAGTATTGTATGTTTTATCCCCTGTCAAAGTAAGCAGGACTTGCGAAACGCATAGGGAAATTCATTGTTCCGTTTAATAAACTTCAAAGTTATTTATATCTCTGGGTCCTCCATCTATTGTCTATTCAAGGTCTTACTCATCGGTTATATCTGGTGAATGATTTACATCTTATCCTTGAGGGACTGGCATTTGCTACAGTATTACACTTAGAGGAGGTTTGTGTTCCTTCTGTTCCTTTATACAGCATTGGAACATCATTAGGACTGTCTGGGACCCCTATACTTGAATACTATACTATCTACAGATGCTGTTAGGATCCAGTATAAGCTTGCCGAGATTGACTGCATGACCTTTTGGGGGCTATATTATTTTTGTTTTCCTGTTAGTACAAGCACATTGCCTGACTGTTCATACTATATACACAGATGCTGCTTTTAGATTTTTTTTGCTCTTCTGTTTTTTTAGATATTTATTGTTGGACTGGCTCCCTAAGGTGTGTACTGAACACATCAAGAAGAAGCTGCATAATGGAAGAAGACTTAAGGCTGAGCTATTTTATTATCAGATTTGTTTGACTTACTTTGCTTTTATTGCTGTGGCTTTTGTTCTTGCACATTGTTTTTTGTGTTTCCACAGTGGGATCTTGGCCTTAAGTGTCATCCAGAGGGCTCCTTTTGAGCCTCTGTTTTTGATTCCATTGCGTCCCTTGATGCTCAAAATTGCTTTTCTTTTGCCCATTATCTCTATTAGGAGGGTGGCTGAGTTGCAAGCTCTGTCTTGCAAAACTCCTTTTCTCTATCTTCCAATATGGATCACAGGTACCGTGGGAGGTTGAGATCTGCCTTTGGAGTGTAGAACGCATTCTAAAAAAAGACGGGGTCTTGTGGGTGGAGACTCCCAGCTCCTTCTGCAGCTGAACCCTAGCCCCGCCTCCAGTTATGATGTGAAATCATGGCCAGAGCACTTCTCTTACTTTTAGATTTATTTATTGCTAGCAAAAGGGATATGGTGTGTCCCATAAGACAGGTAAACAGAGGGAGAGACAGACACATTGTATGTTTGTCTGTGAGCCTGTTACCTCTTTGAGGTGCAGAGGGGTGTGCAAAGTAGTCTTCTGGCAATGAGAGGGTTAAGGGTAGAAGCATATCCTTTTCACTAGATACAATACAATGTCAGGGGTGATTTTATTCCTTCAGGTTGCATATTGTTGGTCAGGTGAAGATGTAGTGGGCTAAAATCTGTAATATTGTGACATACTTGAAGGGAAATATGCATGTTTTTTGGCACGCTTGCAGTTCCTTTGCTCAGGGTGTACAAATGCCTTCCCTTGATGATGATAATGTGACACATGCAGTGCATTATGTATTAACCCTCTGAGTGCCAGAGGGGTATGCAACGCATGGCAAAGCAATGAATTGCATACCCCTCTGACACTCAAAGCGTTAATCATTAATATCCAGCACCTCCCCACCATTTCATGGCAGCACACCCACTATGGAAGTTCTTATGTTATTATCAGTTGAAATACAGTTTTTAATGTACATATTGGGATGGGGTGTTAATAAATATGTATACACAGAGCAAGTAGACATTGACACTATAGCAAGGAATAGGTTAATTTACACAACGCACAGAGGAGAGCAACCCACCAGCTAATATATTAGGCCATTTGGTGTCAGAGGGGAATGCAACGGAATGCAATGCAATGCACTGCGTATCCCTCTGGCACTCAATCATGTCCTACAAGCGATCACAGCATAACCTTGCATATCAACTGTTTTGCGTACAATATGCAAGAGTATGTTGTGACCGGTTGTAAGCCAATCCCCCCGGTGCTGCAGTGTGTTCTGTGTCAAGGATATGGATGTGTATGCTGTCACGGCTTTTACTAGGCACTCCCCACCCATGCTGCTGCTGTATCCTGTGTGTTACATTTTCGACAAAATAAAAGAATTGCAAAATTATGCCATTTATTAACCCCTTGAGTGCCAGAGGTATACGCAACACATTGCTGTGTAATGCATTGCATTCTGTTCTTGACACCCAATTTCTTAATGTAATAGTTGATGTCAGCGTCCTCCGTATTGGCCTACAAGTCCTATGACTCAGGATATGCACGTTTACATGCACCTGGGCATAGGACAGGTCCATGCGAGGCCAGAGTGAGTGTGTGTTTGTCGGGCACATTTTTTTCATTATTTAGGTGAATGTTGAGGAGTAGGTAAACCCTAGCCACTCCTGTCAAAATCCCCCCCCCATCTCCTGGATTGGCAGTATGGAGGAGATATGAATGTCTCCTGCTTATTGCTGTCCCTGGTTGTGTTTGTCTGTGGAGACATAAATTATGTAATGTTGCTTTATGTCTCTCTCTCTCGATATATATAATATATAATGTGACAGAGCCTTCCATCACTGAGGGCCAGCCTCCTCCACACAAAATATGGACCTGGCCCTGGAACAGGGTATGGCCTCCCTCCATACTCTGGGGTATTGGAGGGGCCTGGGGCCCAGCCCCCTCCCTACAGTCTGCCCAGCTATATGAGGGCTGTCACAGGAACTGGGTGATGTATTTGTTGAGAAAGTTATGCTCTGATCTGATGTTTGTCGTTTAATTGTGTAATGACTAGTGTAAAAACCCGTGTACACGGGCCAAGGTCCGGGTGATGTCTCACTGCTCTGGTCCTGCTCTGCATACTGCCGCTACCTCACTGCTCCGGTCCTGCTCTGCATACTGCCGCTACCTCACTGCTCCGGTCCTGCTTTGTGTACTGCCGCCACCTCACTGCTCTGGTCCTGCTCTGTGTACTGCTGCTACCTCACTGCTCTGGTTTTGCTCTGCATACTGACGCCGCGTCACTGCTCACTGTCGAAAGCGGGCACTCTCTACTGCGCATGACGGATTCTGACAAACATCGCTAGCGTTTTATTATGTAGGATGTAATCATGTTTGTTGTTTACAGTCATATTGTCCCATTGTATAGTTAATTCACTTGTGTCTGGCCCCACTGTATCCTGTCTCCACCTACTCATTGTTCCATCACACAGTATGTTTATACTCCCGTTGTATTCCATGTTTATACACTACTGTGTCTTCCCCCACCCATTGACCCTTTGTAAAGATGTGTACTCCCATTGTACTATTGTCCTACCGTTACATAGAAAACTGTTTTGAAATAAAGTTCAGTTCTTATCCTAAACCTGCTTGCTGTATCCAGAGTGCGTTCACCCTACACTGAGTCCTGCCTAAGTGACTAGGTGAATGGAGCTATGATCCTGGTTTCTGGCTGGTGGAGTTCCAGAGTGTTGTCCTGGGTTAGGGAAGCACAGTTTTGGTGGAGCTACTCAGTCTGTGTACGGGTATCTGTCACATATACATATATTTTTTTTTCTCTTAGATATGGGGCTGTAAAATTCCCTCATTAGGCAGATTACCATTGCTGGGCTTCCGCTGGAGTGGATTAACCAGTGTGCAGGTGCTGTGTGGACCCTTGCAGAACTGTGGAGACAGTGCAACCCAAGTTTTCCCTCCCAGCATAGTACTCTGGTGCTCTGATACCTTCACAATGGTAACCTGAAGATTGGTGAGTAACCCTTTGAGTTCCTTGGTCCATTTGTCCTTACTTGCACCTCTTCGTTTTCTCTGAGCCCTTGGGCTCTTGTACTCATGCTGGGTATTTTATTTAACTGTATGTTAAATCCCCTGAGTTAATGAGCAAGGATGGCTTTGGGACTAGTTAACCCCGTCCCTGCTGTTTTATCCTGGTTGGAGATGTTTTCTGGGCTTTTTCCCTTTAAGGGCCAGTCTCTTAGGTGCCCTGCACATGTTCCCTGGGGTGATTGGGTATTTTAGGGTACCTCATAATTTGTCAGTTTTTTAAATGTGCGGCTCCTTTAAGAACGCTTTCTGCACCACCATCTTTGCTCCATTGACTTCTACGGGCGAACTTCTTTGCTTGCACACATTTACCAAATGCTACCATATCAGTGTACACAATCTAAGTGTAGACTGCAAGATATTTGTTCTTTTCCTTTGAGCACTCAACTTTGACAGAGGCAGTACAGCCTCAAGGTGTGATCGCCTTCACTGGATAACCCCCAGTGTCAGTATCAATCACTTTCTTCTTAGTTTTCTCCTTTGTTTTCTCAGCCTCTCTTAAAGGCCAAGAATATGCATATAAGCCCTCTATCTAGGGCCCAATATTACCAAGAACTATTGTAGGGATACTGCTGAAGCTGACTGTTGTAAGATACAGGAGCTCACTCAGATATTTATTAGAAATATATAAAACATCTGCACAGATATACAGTATACAAGTCAATAAATACAAAATAAAAAAACAATGTATAAACTCCAGTATATGGGATCACCCTAAGCGTTTCGTAGCTTCACGTTGCTTCTTACATATAATTCCCCTGAAGAAGCAGTGTGAAGCTGAGAAAAGAAAGGAGAAAACGGAGGAGATGACTATTGATACATGCGCTGGGGGTTATTCAGTGAAGGTAATTACTCCTTGAGGCTGGACTTCCTCTATCAAAGGTGAGTGGAACATCCATCTTCTTTTCTGGTGATCCTCACGGTGAAGGAGGTGCAAGTAAATAGCCCACACGTTGAAGGTGTTCAAAGAAAAAAATTCTTACAGATTGTGTGCACTTCTCTTTTTTGTGTTTTTTATACATGTTGTGTGAGGACTTTTTTGCCGGACGTCATCAAGAGAAGTGCTGCACTGCTTAGTAGTGGACAAATTAAGAACTTGCATTTACTTATCAGGTTATAGCTGACTTTCTGTGTTGTACTAGCGCTGAGAATTTTGTGTGCACAGTGTCAATGTTCCTGCCCTTGGCTGATGCCAGCTTTGGCTGGAATGTCCTTCAGGCAGTTTTGCCTTTCTGAGGACTCTCTCTTTCATTTACTGCCAAGTTGTTTTTCAGCAGTTTGAGTCCCATTGGCTGTTGTTTGGTTACTGTGCTAGTTCGGTGTTTGTTGACACCTAAGGTTACACAGATCCAGTTTAGTCCTATGGCTGGTATTATAGGGGCACAGTAAGTCTTTCTATTTTCCCTCTCCAGAATCTTTGGGATGCTTTGATACATCCTCTTGGTTCAAGTGTTCCATATTGGACGTAAGGGAAAATAGGATTTTAGCAAACTTACCATTAAATCATTTTCTCTTTAGTCCGTATGGAACGTGAAACAAACCTATTTGAGTTTCCTCCTCAGGCAGCGGAGTCCTCTTAGGGTCTTAGTCTTGCAGGAGACTAGTAGAGTAAAAATTATTTCTTTATTGGCTAACTCAGTGGCTTTAGATGCACACTTTCAAGACAACTAGGTATCTTCTTCAGGCATAATAAGGTTCTATGGCTAACACCGTACTACTCATTATGGGCCTTAGTCTTAAGAGCTTCCTTTTCTTACCTGCTTAGGTTATTTATTCTGTGTCACTTGTCACACATGAATCTGGAGTGGGCAGGGGGTTGAGCTTGAGGAAAAGGAAGGAGTCTCTTCCTCAAAGACCCTGTCTTTGTGAAGCGCCTTGCCCTTCTGGAGGATGGAACTCAACCTCTTTGTTCGTGTTCCTTATGTACTAAAGAGAAAAGTATATATAATGGTAATTTCACTAAAATCCTATTTTACACATTCACATAGCTTTTTGTTCTAACTCTTATGCAACATGAGCCGACTTTCTCTCTTGCTCTGTGTCTCATTTTTTCCTTCTTTAGATTTTATTTCTCCATCTTCTTTATGGTTCCCCCTCTTTCTACATAACATGAAAAATCTGAACCCTGTACAAGTGCAAAGGTGTAACGGTTTGTTTGACACACAGACACAACGGTTTAGGATAAAAACACAGTTTTACTGAGATCACAATAGAATAAGAACCCTCACAGGTCCTGTAGTATACAGGCAGTAGAATACAGACACACAACAGGTTAATAATATAAATGCCCACACAGGTCCAGTACAAATCAAGGACAAGCAGTCTATACTGACACAGGTCAGGCAAAAAGGAGTAGGTTTCCCAGGACTCAGGTACTGCAAGAGTTAAAGTTCATCAAGGAGTGTAAACAGTCCCGCGTGGGAAAGCACTGTGATAGCACTTCCCAGACAGAGAGCTTCTGGATGCCAAATGCCAGCAGAACAAACGTGAACTGCCAGAGTACAACAGGAATAGCGTAGAGAACACTGCCGGAGCAGTTAATGGAGGACAAGCCAATGGCGCACTACCGGAGCAATAACGGAGGCAGACACTTGCAACCGATATGAGCAGTAACGGAGGACTAGGCCAAAGGCACACTGCCGGAGCAGTAACGGAGGCAGACACTATCAACCTGCAGGAGCAGTAACGGAGGACAAGCCAATGGCGCACTACCGGAGCAATAACAGAGGCAGACACTTTGCAACCGGTATGAGCAGTAACGGAGGACTAGACCAACGGCAACTGCCGGAGCAGTAACGGAGGCAGACACTAGCATCCTGCAGGAGCAGTAACGGAGGACAACCCAATGGCACACTACCGGAGCAATAACGGAGGAAGACACTTGCAATCGGTATGAGCAGTGACGGAGGACTAGGCCAAAGGCAACTGCCGGAGCAGTAACGGAGGCAGACACTAGCAACCTGCAGGAGCTGTAATGGAAAGCGACTCTCGCGCTCAGTAGAGCAAGTGGAACCGGATCGCCTGGAGAGAGAGAATGTCACCAAGGCGACAATAAGATGAAGAAGCAGGAACGTCAATCTAGCCGGGTCGGTACACAGGAACAGGAACGTCAGTCGAGCCAGGTCGGTACACAGGAGCAGGAACGTCAGTCGAGCCAGGTCGGTACACAGGAGCAGGAACGTCAGCCAGGCTGGGTCGGTACACAGGAGCAGGAACGTCAGCCGGACCGGGTCGGTACACAGGAGCAGGCACTGAAGAGTAGTCAAGCAATCCGGGTCGGTACACAGGAGCAGGAGAACTGATGGGGGGTAGTCAGGCAGGCCAAGTCGGTACACTGGGAAACACTGAGCAGAAAACTAGCACTGGTACAGGAACACCATGAAAGGGCACTGTGTGGGTGCTAGAGCCCAGTATATAAAGGCCATACTGGTCGGGATCAATACAGGAAAGCCAATGGGAGCACACACAGGATAAACTGACAGGAAAACAACAACAAGGGAGCACGGGCACTGTGATAAAAGGGCTCTGCAGCATGTTGCTCCCAAACTAACTAGAGCAGTGTTACTCAACCTTTTTTTGCTTGAGGCACCCCTAACATGCAGTCAGGAATTTTCAGGGAACACCTAGCATTTTGTCATTTGTAAATAGTAATGAAAAGTACAACGCTATCGTTCTTTTTTTTAGGTCTTAAAACAAAAATAAGAAAACAAACATATTGTGCTTAAAAATTTCCATAAATATCTATTTGAAACTCATATGTCACATTTTTTTCGATGTTTTTTATAGAAAATAATGAGCAACCAAATTAGATTACCATGGCACACCCAAATGCCACGGTACCTGGTTAAGAACCGCTGTCCTACAAAGAGAAGCTATGAGTGTATTGCCATTCTTGCTAAAAAGGCTCCAAAGAGGAAAAAAAGTCTAAAAGCTTTTGGAAATAGAATGAACCTGGTGCCTTCTGGTCTGATACATTTAGTTTCACATTAGATATTTAGATCTGGAAAAGGAAAATGTTTGCAAATCCCCCCTTCCCCCAATCCCTCTTCCTTATCGCACCAACATTTTGGGAAATTATAAATCTCTATCCTTCCCCCTCCTTGTGTAACATTCTCAGTTGGTGCCCTGGCTATCTTGTGCAATTAAGTTATGGTGACATATTGAAATAGTATTTCATTATACATGAGCTCATAACAAGTGTTTTCATAAGCCTTTGTCTCAAGGTAATATTATCCCTTTTTATCTACAGAAGTTCAAATAATAATTGGTATGTGGAATAAAGGTGGGCTCACTGGGTTCCTATCTGGAAACAAGTTCGTGGTCAGGTTTTACAAACAGTTAAAAGGGCCTGTGAAAGAGCAGTTTTGTCACACTGATCAAAATATTAACAATATTCTTTGATTTGCGTTATTGATTATCATCAGCAAGCTACTCATATTAAACGTGTTGAAAAGCTCTGGCCATTGTATAAAAGCAGTCAACATGAACAGAGTAAGGAGACTAAATGGAATGGGTTACTAATGCTTTTATGAAACTATTAGTTGAAGAGCCCGTGTACACGGGCCACAGTGCCACCAAGCAATGGCTGCGGTGCAGTCATGCACAGTAGAGACTGCCCGCTCACGAGACTGCCTGCACGCGCAGCCGTCTCTACTGCGCATGACGGCTTCTGACAACAATTTAGCAAATTATTATATAGGATATGTCCTTACCTATGTACCAATAAACTGACCATGGTCCAGCCTTTGCTATCCAGTGCACTTCATCTTTTTAGGTTGCTCTCTCCAAGTGTCTGTTTATTCTTTTGATTTATTTCCCCTTTTATTATTTCTTCCTCCCCATGCTGCTTTTCACTTTTTCTTCTGATTATCTTTTTCTGTTTGTTCACTGTGGAATACAGGACTCATGGAGTTAAGTATCCTCCTTCAGGAGGGCAGGGCAGTTGCTTTTAAAAGGATTTCTGGAGGTGGAGACTCCCTCCCTACTCCTTTTAATTTCCACCAAATGTTGCCTGTGTCAAAAGGGTGACGTTGAAAATGTCGCCTGTGAGCCATACTCCAGGCATAGGGCCACAGTATTCTGAGTACAATTTAGCCCAATAAAAGGAAGAGGGAGAGAGCATTATCAAAGGATTTCCTCTGTCCTGGAGCTTATACAGATACTGTAATTAATTTAAGCAGCTGTCATCAATGCCTATTATGTTGGATGTCCTAGTTGGACAGTTTCTCCATATTAAGAGGACCCCTTTTGGAACACTGTGTGTACTATGACTGTGCAGACAACACAGTATTACTGCTGCAAACACTTCACATTAAACACCAAAGATGACAGCTTCCTGCAGGCACTGGGTTACACTGATAAACTGTCCAACTAGGACACACACCCACGCAATGTGCATTGATGATGGCTGCTGAAAGTACAGTATTGGGTAAGTTCATGGAAAGGTCATATGATGTTACATACTTGGAGAAGGATGTCTCCCTCTTCCTTTTGCTGTGGCTGAATGAGTTCTCGGAATGCACTGATCCGGTGCCTGGGGCGAAGCTCTCGTGTATATGCTAACAACGGAAAATTTGTTGAAGTCGCCCTTTTGACATGGCAACATTCTAATATTGCCGTTTTGAGGTTTGCCATGTAGGAGACTCCATTGCAGTAGATACCAGAGGGAGTGCATCAAAGCAAAAATTCTCTTAGTTAGCCTTCTTTTTTCATTTTCTTAATTTATATGGTGGTGTGTAGTCCCCCGTTATGTGGGCTCCTATCTCTGGCCTTCATGGTAGATACGAACCAGAGTCCAGACTGTTACAGGACCTGAAACTGAAAGAGGATGTCTCTCTCAGCCACTGGGTGGGTTCCAGTGGGCCAAAAGGGGTTTATTCTTCTAGCCCCTTTACTACTGTTAAGGGATACCCCCCCACACCCACACACACACACGCTGCTGCTGGCTCTGCCTGAGCAATGACTGAAAATGGATGCTGGAGAACCGCCATGTTATTTTATGTTTGGAGGGAACTAAACTACATTTCCCATGAGGCCTGTTTATTTTCCTGGGCCTCAGTGAGTAAAAGTAAAGAGAAAGGCACTCACCAATCGAAGACAATCTTCAATGCTTTATTCAATAATATATGAAATGCTTTACAGGCAAGAACGCTATCAGGCCGTTAGAACGTTTCGGGGGAATCCCCCTTCCTCAGCTTGGCCACTATACATGTGCACACCGAGATCCACCACCATTAAGTACCCTCCCCTTGTCCCTTAGAATATCCGTGGCCAGAGACTTACTTCCGTATATCCGGGACGGCGTCACCGTGACGTCATCTGAAAGCGTCCCCGCGCCCGGATTATTACAACTTTGTAAACAATGATCATGTGACTCCATATAGAACTACTCTCAGCACATACAATTAAATTTCTACGGTACAAGCAAAGTAACCGCTGAACGTTTGTAACATAATACGTAGCCCATGATCCACAGTCTAAAAGAAAAAAGAGAGATCAAAAAATTAAAAGTTAAAAACATATAATACCTTCCCTACAACATCTGCAACATGTATAAAGCATGAATAATTACGGCTGTGTGAAAACCTGGTGTATACACCACATCATATAAATACATAGTTATAAAAACCATCTGAATTCTATCCATTCATTTAAACCATGAGGGGTTACTGTGTCCAACTTGTACGTCCATCTAGCCTCCCTTTGCAATAGCACCCTGTCTCTGTCTCCCCCTCTCTTCAAAGGCAATACCTGTTCCAATACCTGGTATCTCATCTAGGATATATTATGGCCCATTTGATTAAAGTGCCTTGCCACCGACGTGTCTTTGCTAGTTCTAATGTCTGACTTGTGTTGCCCTATCCTTTCTTTCAACATTCTAGTGGTCTTTCCCACATATCCCAGTCCACATGGGCACTTAATAAGGTACACCACAAATGAACTGAGACATGTGAAAAAGCCCGTACTCTTGAAAATTTTACCTGAGCGTGGATGCCTAATTTCATCTCCCTTGATGATCCCATTACAATGTAGACACATATGGCAGGGATAGGTACTAGAAACTTTAGTAGATAAAACAGCCTGCTTCTTTTCAGTCACTCTTTCAGCTCGAACTAATCTATCCCTGATATTCCTAGATCTTCTATAGGCCATACAGGGTTTTTCTCTAAACAGATGACCCACTGAGGGGTCACTCTGTAGAATTTTCCAATTCCTTAGGATCACACTCTGAATTTTTTTAGAATGAATATTAAAGGTCTGTACAAATTTTATCCTATTATCTGCCTTTCTCGATTGTTTTTTCAATAGATCTTCTCTGGGTATATTCCTAACTCGTTCCTTGGCCCTTGATAATGTCCTATTGTCATAACCTCTAGATCTAAATTTCTCAGAAACCTCTGTAATAGCTGCTTCCACCCTGTCTGTACTACTAGTGATCCTTTTAGCCCTTATCATTTGGCTATAGGGTAGACCCATCTTCAGATGTCTGGAGTGGAAGCTATGTGCATGCAACAGCATATTCTTATCCGTAGGTTTACTATACAATTGAGTGTTGTAGCCAGCCTTTCCCTTTTCCACTCTTACATCAAGAAAATCGATCACATCCTCATCAACCGTATGTGTGAATTTGATGTTTTCATGACACAGGATCAGAGAAGCCACGAATTCCTCAAAGCGCTCTCTGCCTCCCTTCCATATCACAAAACAGTCATCAATATATCTCCACCAAGTGGAGACATATGTAAAGAAAGGATTATGATTAAACACAAATTGGTGCTCAAATTGAGCCATGAAAAGGTTGGCATAAGATGGCGCCATGTTGGCTCCCATGGCAGTTCCCTGTCTCTGTTCATAAAACACAAACTTATATCGAAAATAGTTTTTCGTCAGTATAATTCTCAATAATGTCAAGCAAAAAGTTACCATTCCATCTGGCAGACCTGCCAATTCCAATACTTGCCTCACACATCTAATACCCTCTTCATGAGGAATCGCCGTGTATAAGGATTGGACATCCAAAGTACACAGCAAAACATCATCACCAGGTGGCACGAGTGCGCTAAGTTTATTCAGGAAATCGGTAGTGTCCGCCAGATATGCCGGTATAGATGCAACATGTGGTTGCAACAATTTATCCACAAATGTTGCTAGAGGCTGAAAAATAGAATCCGTTCCGGCCACAATAGGTCTTCCAGGAGGGTCTATTAGGCTTTTATGAACTTTTGGTAGTATGTAAAATACAGGTGTCACAGGATTCTTATTGTATAGATAGTCATACAATTTTTTATCAATTATATTTTCATCCATCGCTCTGCTCAGTACCGTTTGTATGATCTTACTGATGTTAAAGACTGGGTCACAAGGGAGGACCCTGTAGTGGTCCCTGTTACTTAATTGTCGCAATACTTCAGCATGATATTTGCATTCATCCATGACCACTATAGAGCCCCCCTTGTCCGCGGGCTTGATCACTATGCTCTTATTTTCTTCTAGTTCTTTCAACGCATTTACCTCCCTCCTATTTAGATTATAATTCCTAGGTGGCCCATCCCATCTGATGCTTTCCACCTCCCTGGTAACTACCTGGGAGAAGGTCACCAGAGCCGGATGGGTCACTGGAGGATTAAAATGACTCTTAGGTTTACAATCAGATATTTTATACATACTTGGAAGTTGGTATATGTCGGGTCCCAGGAATTCAGGGTCAGCGATTTGGCTGTCCCTGTAGCTTTTCCTGGGGTGCCTTCCCTGAAAACAAAATACGAAAGTTAATTAAACGAAAAAAATTATTCAAGTCCACAATCGTGGAAAAACAGTCCCCTTTATGAGTGGGCACAAAACCCAACCCCTTCCTTAATACCCTTAGTTGTATGTCTGTAAGAGTTAATGAGGATAGGTTGTATACCCCTTCTTCTGCAGACGTGTGCAAGGATATGGTTGTGTCCCTGTCTTTAGTTCTTTTGGATCCTTGGCCTCTCCTGGTTTTCCTCCTGTGGGTGCTTTCAATCGTCTGAAAAAAGGAGTCTCCACCCTCTGTGCTCCAGATTCCAAATCAGATGAGCTAGTAGATACAGGATCAATCTCAGATATTGTCTCCACAATAGGTTTAGAAATAGTACGTGCCTTCCGCATATTCCTCCATGTGTATACTCGTTCGTACTGGTAATCTAGAGTGTCCCTTTTAAATTTTTTTAATTTTAAGGTCTCCAATTCTGCTTTGTATTTCTCAATTAGTATGTTCAATTCCACCAGTGCTTTTGTATGTTGCTCTTCATCAAGCTGTTCACTCAATGTATGTTTAATATTAATCACAGACTCATTCAGTGTGTTGATCTCCTTATTTAGACTTTCTACAGTCAGGATCATCAAGTCTATCGAACACTTGTTCAGTATCTGATACCATTTAGTAGTGTGTTCCTTATCCGTCTTGCACAATGTAGGTTGTAAAGTAACTCTTAAACCCCGGGGAATCCGTCGTACTCTAATGTACTCCAAAAGAGTTGTTCTGTGTAGGCAATAATTGGTGACCTTCTTGGAAACCTTTTCCAGCCGTTTTAAATTTGTTTTATCATCATTTGGTTGCAGGAAAGAAGTACAATCCTTTGGAGTACTTTGAAGTAGTTCCTCCAGGTGTTGCTGAGTATAGCCAAAGCATTCTGCCTGTTTATTCGTTAATGTAGCTATATCCACAAACGACATTACAGGTGCTGGCCTTTTAAGTAGAAGCACAAAAGGACACAATGTAGTTGTAGCCGCACTCCGTGTTACTGGAAAATATTATCCACGTCTTATTTATATGGGTGCTCTTTACTCCGCTCCTTAGCTTCCAACCGGAGCATCGACACACAAGTAAAAGTAAAGAGAAAGGCACTCACCAATCGAAGACAATCTTCAATGCTTTATTCAATAATATATGAAATGCTTTACAGGCAAGAATGCTATCAGGCCGTTAGAACGTTTCGGGGGAATCCCCCTTCCTCAGCTTGGCCACTATACATGTGCACACCGAGATCCACCACCATTAAGTACCCTCCCCTTGTCCCTTAGAATATCCGTGGTGCGAGGCTTACTTCCGTATATCCGGGACGGCGTCACCGTGACGTCATCTGAAAGCGTCCCCGCGCCCGGATTATTACAACTTTGTAAACAATGATCATGTGACTCCATATAGAACTACTCTCAGCACATACAATTAAATTTCTACGGTACAAGCAAAGTAACCGCTGAACGTTTGTAACATAATACGTAGCCCATGATCCACAGTCTAAAAGAAAAAAGAGAGATCAAAAAATTAAAAGTTAAAAACATATAATACCTTCCCTACAACATCTGCAACATGTATAAAGCATGAATAATTACGGCTGTGTGAAAACCTGTACAGTGTATACACCACATCATATAAATACATAGTTATAAAAACCATCTGAATTCTATCCGTTCATTTAAACCATGAGGGGTTACTGTGTCCAACTTGTACGTCCTCCCTTTGCAATAGCACCCTGTCTCTGTCTCCCCCTCTCTTCAAAGGCAATACCTGTTCCAATACCTGGTATCTCATCTGGGATATATTATGGCCCATTTGATTAAAGTGCTCCGGTTGGAAGCTAAGGAGCGGAGTAAAGAGCACCCATATAAATAAGACGTGGATAATATTTTCCAGTAACACGGAGTGCGGCTACAACTACATTGTGTCCTCAGTGAGTAGGAAGGAGATCTTTCTATGCTTACCCTCTTCCTGTTTTCTTACAGTATGCAACACGCAAGGTTGTTTTCTCCATCCTTTCATTCTGCTTTTAACCCTTTCATGCAGATGAGTATTTTTCTATTTTCTCTGTCGTCCAATATAGCTTACTGGTAACTTTGGCTAGGCGATCCGCCCCTTTAAGTAGGCAGGAACAATTCTAGAAGTGAATGCAGGAGTGGAGCCTACCTTCCCTCCTTGGCTGCAGCTAGCCAATCAGCTCCAGTTAGATTTGTTCCTTGGATGAAGATACAGGCAAGAGAATAGTTCTGCTATAATTTTAGTTAATTTTTTATTTTTCTGTTAGATATGGAATACCACCATTAGGCAGATTACCATCACTGACAATGCCCATAGATGTGGCTAGCTCAGTATCCAGGTGCTTTGGTGGACCTTAAGCCCTGGGGGGGGAATCTTGGTTACAAGTTCTTTCCTCAGGAGTTGCCCACTGAAGCTTCTTCTTGATAATCTGAAGACAGAAGATCTGCAAGAAAGGTGAGCAACCCTCACGGCAGCCATTTTGTGCTTTCCCTGAACGAGTATCCTATGCAGGGCTTGGACTCTCCTTCGCTTCTCTGCAGATTAACCCTTCACCTGCCAGATAAGTAACCTTTAGCGATTTCTGGGTTGAACTTTTAATCATACACACTGTATTTGAGTGATACCTTATACTTTAAACGTTTTGACACTGTGAGAATGTCTAATCCGTTGGAGCTTGGGGCTAGGCCTAAGACTAAGGACGCTGAGGTCTCTGTGTCCCCCATTGCGTATTTTTCCTCATGTCAATCAGGGTTACCTAGAGAATTCTCAGGCCATTTATGCCCAGCATCTTCTGCTGTCCCTGAGTTTCCCCCAGGGACCTCCAGCCATGCATTAAAACCAGTTTGGGTGCAAGAGTTTAAGGCTGATACTAGAGACCTCCGGTCTACATTACAACTCATTCCATCCCAGTTACAGGGGATCTTCCTCTCCTGGCAGACCCCTACTTCTGTCAGATCTTCCCTGCCGAAACTGCAAGGAGTACCTGACGTATCAGATTCCTCTGAGGAGGAACTGTTGGTGGACTCTGATGATGAGGAATGTTCTGCAGTGGTCTTCTCTCAGTTCTTTGGGGATCCCTTTGAGGCTGATCCTGATCCCTCGGCTGAGGGCCTGATCAGGGCTGTTTTAAACACCCTAAACATTCCCTTGGTTTAAGAGGTTTCTTCGGACCCCTCTGATGTGTTTCAGGAGCCTAAGAGGCCCCATACTTGTTTTCCACCTAACCCCACTCTTGACCACCCTGTGTCTGATGAGTGGAAGTCTCCGGACAGAAATTTGCCGAGCTTTACCCCTTTTCTGATGCGGTGCTAGCTCAGTGGGTTCATCCCCCCAAGGTGGATGCCCCTGTTTCTAGGCTTTCTAAGTCCACTGCCTTGCCAGTTGCTGATGCTTCCTCGCTTAAAGACTGGACTGACAAGAAACTTGAGGCCTCCCTCAAGTCCATTTTTGTCACCTCTGGTACTTCCCTGTGCCCAGCATTTGCTGTGGCCTGGGTGAATAGGGCCATTGAGGTTTGGACTGAACAGCTCACGCTTGCTGTTCGTCAGGGAGCTCCTACTCCTGATATGTTGCGGCTACTTGCCAACATTTCTGAAGCCCAGCACTATGTATCTGCTGCTTTGTTTGCCATCTGTTTGGTGGCAAGGATTTCCACCATGTCTGTGGTTGCCAGACGAGCTCTTTGGCTCAAGATCTGGTCTGCTGACACTGCTTCTAAGAAAGCATTGCTATCCTTGCCCTTTCAGGGAGCTTCTCTGTTTGGGCCAGAACTTAAGGAGCTGATTAGTGAGGCCACAGGGGTCAAGAGTACCCTCCTGCCTATGGTTTCCAGGAAGAAGACGCCTATCAAGCAGAATCGGCTTTTTCGTTCCTTCCAGACTAAGACACACCAGGCAAACCAGGCGGTTCCCTCAGTTCCTCGTTCCTCCTCCAAGCCCAAACAACAATGGAAGCCTAAGGCCTCCACCAAGACCAAGGCTTCAAAATCTTCTTCGGAATGACTCGATGAACCCAGGTCCCCACCTGTTCAATGGTGCCATCCATGCCCTTCTGGACAAGGAGGTTCTGGAACCGGTTCCTGTTCAGAACAAGGGTTTGGGTTTTTAGAGTAAATATTTAAGTGGTGCACCAAGTTTATACATCAAGGACACAACTGGGTGTATCATAAAATCATCAATCCTTTATTGTACATAAGAAAATACATGAACAGCACCTTGTATCACGTGGCAAACGTAGAGAGAGTTAAGTGGGCACCTCTCTGCAGGAGTCTCAAGACAACTGCGATCAATGCGTTTCGTGTGTAAACAGGCTTACTCATGATCATCAAAAGACAGTAACGCTATTACCCATATATTTTCATGTATTTGAACCCAATCACAGCGAGATAGAAGCAGCTGTCAATCATCAATCCCTAAACCAGCCATATGGTGGCCTCAAAGTATCATTTTTCACATGGTTAACCCTTTAGATATCAAAAAATCCATAGCCACAAGGAACCATTGATATCCATATTACTATTTAACCTAAATAGGTCCAAAAGAGTATCAACCCGTGTACGAGAAACAGCACATGGCATGTGGTGCTAAATTGAATTAATAACTTTTTCATCAGATGTTACAACAACTGCTGCATGCTCACCGTTCTTAGCAAACTACACAGTCAAAACGGGTTCTTGTGTCAACATTTAAAATGTATACTTATCTTAATTAATATAAAAACATTTGTATCAGTTATCCTGACACAAAGCAGATAAAGGAAAGCATCTGGTTAGTCAAACTTTACATAACATGTTTACTTCATTTTAAGGGAAAGATCCAAATTTTGATATCATCAACATACATATATATGTTTGCAATTACCCCAAAAAAACTCAAAGCAAAAGCATAACATATCGTAGTTAAATGGTTCCCTACAGACATAACCGAAATTCAGAATACCTCAATGTAACAAGGATCCGTGCAACAGCATGGGGAGAATCCCTAATGAACCAATTGATTCTTAAGGGAACCTTTTATCAACTGGAAAGTCTGGCTCTCAGTGGGAAGACCTAAATACAAAAATACATATCTATCATCTCTTCAAATTGTATAAATTTATATACTATATATCTAACCCTCCAGAGGAGACGAGCCCATTCCTGATGCACTCCAAATATTGGACAGAGGTATACCCATATTAGTTTTAATATAAACATTGGTATAAAACAGGGCTGGAGGGTCCAAACAGATTATAGAATTGTGATTCACATTAAATAAAACATTCTATTTATCCAACATATAGAACGCATTGACGGTAACTTATTGGTGGAGGAAAATGCCCTGCACCCTATGCATATACCAAATTCAAATTATACCAATTCTTCCAAGTAAATAAACTTCACACAGGGTAATAGAGGTCAAAACACTCCACCAAAAGATACACCTCATACATAACATGCAACATCATATCGCTTGTTAAGACCCAATGGTTGCCGAGTTCTTAGAGAGAAGATCCAAATAACTTCTCTCTTTAGCAGCTTGGCATCTAAATTACCACCTCTGACTCCTTGGTAGACTCGTTCTATCCCCTGAACTTGAAAGTACAAATATTACTCCCAAAATGTACCGCCACTGTTGATCCATAATTGCCTGTACGTATATCGCTCAGATGTTCAGATATTCTGGTTCTTAAACTTCTAATGGTCTTTCCTATATACTGAATCTTCCATCTGCGACAGGTTATTAAATAGACGACTCCTTTAGTCGTACAATTTATATAGCTTTTCATTTTATATGTCTGTTCGGTAACACTAGACATAAAAGTTTTATTACTTTATTATTAAGTGTTATTACTATCCATTTGCAGCATCCTCAGCGTAAGTTGCCACACTTGTAGCAACATATACTTGAAAGCCAGTTTGATCCTAATTGCTTTTTATCGAACAGGCTTGGAGATACAAAAGTGGATAGAGTTGGAGCTCTTCTTGAAACAATTTGGATTCCTTCAGCTACTACTTTTTGTAGTGCACTTTCTTCATTTAAAATGGGAAGATGTTTGTTAATGATTCCCTTAATTTTATTAAATTCCAAGCTATAGGGGGTTGAAAAGATTATTCTCTCTACATCCCCACCCATCTGTCCTTCTTCCTTTTTGTACTTTCTCTTCTAGACCAAGAGGTCCTCCCTTTTTTTACTTCTAGCAATATTTAAAGCTCTATCTAGGATCCATGTCGGGTAACCGCTCTGTAAAAATCTACTGTAGAGGTCCTCCGCCTGCATCTCAAATATCTCTTCTTTTGTACAGTTACGCTTCAGGAGTATGAACTGCCCAACCAGCACTCCACGTATGGTGTGCCTAGTAGGGTGGCAGCTCCCCGCCCTTAGCAAACTGTTCCCAGCAGTAGGTTTATGATAAACCTGAATCGTGATATTACCCGTGACTACATCTGAAAAGATACATAGGTCTAAAAAATTAATATTGACTTGATTATATTCATGGGTAAAGGAAAGATTAAATTCATTGTTATTCATATATGCCATGAAGGACTCCATCTACCCATAGCTCCCTCTCCAAATCAAGAGAAGATCGTCGATATATCTACTGTACCACACAACCTCCCCCCTATAGGGGTTCCCAGCCCAAAAGATGCAGGACTCCTCCCACCACCCCATAAAGAGGTTAGCGTAGGAGGGGCAAACTTTGCCCCCATTGAAGTCCCGCACCTCTGGAGGTACAGACATTCACTTTTGTCCCCAACGACTTCCGATTTAAGTCCATATACTTGCATATACCTCTGGTTAGAGTGGCTTGATTGTATTTAGTTTGAGTTTTTATTCAAACCTGTTTGTGATTTCCAAGAAGGACTGTGGCTGTTGTCCAATTTTGGACCTGAAGGATCTCAATTCCTTTGTAGTCAAGATGTTACAGTTCAGTACACTCAGACACGGTAGGTGTTAGTAAAACACGATTTTATTGGAACACACAAGGAATTATGTAACCCTCACGGGTCCAGTAAATAGCAGTAAAACTGACACAGGACAGGTTACAGGCAGGTTAACCCACACGGGTCCAGTATGGTATACAAACACAATACTGACAGGTCAGGTAATTATCTTGATACAGTGTATGAGAGTCCAATATGTACAGTGAAGCCACTGGCTGTGTGGCCAGAAATAGCGGAGGCCCAAATGTCGCTGAAGGCAGCAGGAGGCGACAATGACAGGACTGCAACGGTAGACAAGCAAGGAGCACCTGCACAGGTGTACAACGGTGGACCCCAACCGTGGACTACACAAGGCTGGTCAGAGCTCTTGCCAAACCGGAGGCCCTACGTAGCTGTCAACACCAATGCTCTTGCTACTCACAAAGGGTTAATGTGCGTCTAGATAAAATGGATGGCAACTGGAATCGCCCAACGGACCTATGGGATCGGTACGCACAGAGTAACGGGCCCAAGCCACACTGGTGTAGCAAGTTGGTAATGAGGCACCACCCCCGAAGGGGTTAATGAATTCAAAGGTCTGGATAACTGCAACCACGGGATGCGCCCAAGTGAAGACCAAGCGATCACAGCACGGTGTGAAAGAATACTGGCACACTGAGACTCTGAACCACCTGAGGATTGAGCAAGGTACCGGAGTACCGGAGCAAAGAGACACCGTATTGAGAGAACCGTGCAAGTAGCAAGCAGGCTGGGCACGCAGGAAGCAGGAACCACCGCCAAGCCGATTCGATACACAGCACAGGAACGTCAGCCAAGCCGGGTCAGTACACGGAGCAGGAACGTCGCTCTCGCCGGGTCGTTACACGTAGCAGGAAAGTCAGCCAGGCCGGGTCAGAACAGGAAGCAGGAACGTCAGCCAATCCGAATCGGTACACAGAATCAGGAACGGAGACAATGGCATGATCAGGCAGTCTGGGGTCATACACTGGTATCAGAATAGCAAAACTAGCGCTAGGCATCAGGTACACCACGAAAGGGCAACAGCAAAGTGATAGCCCAGGGTATAAGAATTCTGTCACTGGGAGCAGTACAGCGCAGCCAATAGGACAGCAGCAACACAAGATAGACAGAATGTCGCCTGATCACGGGCGCCGTGATACAAGACTCATTATCAGCAGGAGTACCTAAGGACGGTGATTGATGCCATGTGCCCTGGGGAATTCCTTGCTTCTCTGCATCTTCAGGACGTGTATCTGCACATTACCATTCATCCAGAGAGCTGACAGTACCTCAGATTTGCATGCGACCAAGGGCATTTTACGTTTTCTGCTCTTCCCTTTGGTCTGACTACAGCTCCTCAAGTCTTCAATGGTGTCCTGGGAGACTTAGTGTCCGTCCTCCATGGGAAAGGCATCAGAGTCACTCCATACATGGACGACCTGCTTCTGAAAGCCCCTTCTCCGGAACTCCTTCATCATCAGGTTCAGGACTGCGTTCATGCACTTGCCAATCATGGATGGATCCTCAACATGGACAAGTCAGATCTTGTCCCATCCCAGCGACTGGTCTTCCCGGGCCTTCTCTTCGACACTCAGCAGAGCATGTTGTTTCTTACGGACGAGGTGGCTCACCAGATCGCCGTCAGGGTGTCTGCTGTTCTGGCTCATGATCCAGCTCCAGCCAAGAAGTTGTCCTCTCTATGTGGGGAAGTTCATTTCCACCATAGAAGCAGTCCGGTTTGCCATGGCTAACACCAGGGATCTCCAGAGGTTTGTGATCCAGGTGTGCAGGGGTCAACCGGACCCCCTGAAGATGTCAGTGTCTCTCCCTCTTCATGTGGAACGGCGTCTGTTGTGGTGGCTCAACCTCTCCAATCTGCTGAAGTGCAAGCACTTCCTGGTGTCCTTCTGGACCACAGTGATGACGGATGCCAGCCTATCTGGCTGGGGAGCGGTTTGGGGTCACCTGAGTGCTTAGGGACGGTAGGCTCCGGAGGAATCTCTCCTTCCCATCAATGTGTTGGAGCTCCGGCGATATTTCATGCCCTTCACCACTGGATGCGCCATGTGGAGTACTGCTCGGTCCGGGTCCAGTCTGACAACACCACGGCAGTGGCTTACATCAACAAGCAAGGCGGAACAAGAGGTCTCGCAGCTTGGCTAGAGGTCAAGGCTATTTTGTCCTTGGCAGAAGCACATGTTCCTGCCATATCCGCAGTTCACATTCCTGGCGTAGACAACATGCTGGCAGACTCCATCAGTCGACACACAGTGGACAGTAGAGAGTGGGAACTGCATCCAAAGGTGTTCAACCTCATTGTTCAGAGGTGGGGTCTTCCTGCATTGACCTGATGGCGACAAAACACAACCGGAAGATTCCGATGTTCTGCTCTTGCTGGAGGGATCCTCTAGCTCTAGCAGTGGATGCCATGTCCATTCCTTGGTTATTTCCTCTGGCTCACATCTTTCCTTCCATTCCTATATTGCACAGGGTGTTAAGGAAACTGAGACTGGAGTGCTGTCCAGTCATTCTGATTGCTCCGTTCTGGTCTTGTCAGGCTTGGTTTCTGGAGCTTCTGGATCTATCAGTGGCGGAGCCATTCCAGCTCCCTTGCCGTCCAGATCTTCTTCTACAGGATTACCTGTGGAAGAAGGATGTCCATGGTCTACCTTTGACAGCTTGTAAATTGAATCCTCAATACTGAAGAAGAATGGTTTTGCTTCTGATGTGATGGCTGCTATGCTTAGTGCATGCAGACCTGTTTCCTTTAAGGCCTACCATCGAGTCTGGTCGACTTTTCTCTCTTGGTGTGCTGATAGGGACCTATCTCAGGATTTCGTTCTTCCTACAGTCCTGGCCTTCCTGTAGGAAGGTGTGGATAAGGGCCTCAGTTTGAGTTCCCTTAAGGTTCAGACATCTGTGCTCTCTGTTTTCTTTCAGAGGCGCATTGCTATTCTTCCTGTAGTCAGGGTTTTCTTCCAGGGCGTTGCTCATACTCGTCCTGCTTTTAAGAATCCCGATTCTCCTTGGGATCTTCACTTGGTTTTGGGTGTCCTTCAGCTCCCTCCCTCTGAGTCCTTGGCTACTATTCCTATACGCGGAAGATAGTTTTTCTCCTGGCGATCGTGTCCATGGAGTTGTGGAGTTGCATGCTCTGTCTTGTAGACCACCCTTTTTGGTGTTTGACAAAGACAAGGCTGTGCTTCGTGCTTCACAGGAGTTTCTCCCGAAGGTGGTTTCTGAGTTCCACATTAATCAGGAGATTGGTGCCTTCCTTCTGCCCGGACCCTACCTCTGATAAGGATCTCCACTTGTTAGTGAAGTTTTATGTGCATCGCACTGAGTCCATTCGACAGTTTGACGTGCTGTTTGTCATTCCTGAGGGTCCCAGGGCAGGGAGACCTGCATCCAAAGTGACCATTGCGTCTTGGATTAAGTCCACTATTTGTAAGGCTTACGAACTAAGGAAGAAGCCTGTTCCCTTTTGGGTCATGGCTCATTCTACTAGATCTATTGGGGCTTCTTGGGCTTACAAAAATCAGGCCTCAGCTGATCAGTTGTGCAAGGCTGCCACTTGGTTGTCTGTGCACACATTTTCGAAGCACTACCGTGTTGATGTGCTGGCATCGGCTGATGCCAGCTTTGGGAGGAAGATCCTGGAGGCAGTCTTGCCTGTCTAGGATCTTCTTTGTTTCTTCAGTGCTCCCTTACTTTTGAGTCCTGTTGACTCTAGTTCAGTGTGCTATGTAACAGTTCCTGGGGTGTTGTTAGCCCTGTTCAGTGTCCATGACACTTCCTTGTGTTGTTGCGCTATCTCTGATCTGATGGTTCATTTATGCTCTGGTGACTTTGGGGGCCCTACGCCCGGTCCTTGCTTTACTTCCCACCTCTGGGAAACTCCATGGTTGTACATCCCAAAGATACCAGTAACCTATACTGGACGACAGAGAAAAGAGGATTTTAGTCTTACCTGTTAAATCCTTTTCTCTTAGTCCATATAGGTTACTGGTCTCCCACCCTGTCAAGGGACCATGCTAGGCTCATGTTTACAGGAGTCTTCTTTCCCTTCTTACTATCTGGTCAATAGTTAGTGACTAAAATCTTACTGGAGCTGATTGGCTAGCTGCAGCCAAGGAGGGAAGGTAGGCTCCATCCCTGCATTCATTTCTAGAATTGTTCATGCCTACTTAAATGGATGGATCGCCTACCCGAAGTTACCAGTACCTGTATGGACTAAGAGAAAATGATTTAACAGGTAAGACTAAAATCCTCTTATATATCTGTCCTGTATTCTTTGGGCAGAAAGGAGACGTGCTGTCCTGGACCACCAGAGCTCCAGGGGTCTCCCCATTAACCACTTTGCTCCTCATGTCAAATTAGTCTTCTGTAAGGACTCTTCTGGTACTTTATGTCCCTCATGGTCTTTGGCTTCTGGGCCCCTCTTTTCCTGAACAGGAGCCTGCATCGGTTAAATCCATAATATATTCTTTGAGTAATATACCTTCTTCTATTTAGGGAATTCTTGAGTTCTGGTCCCGGGATTGTCCCATACCCCTGTTTGTCATTTTGTGTGGTGGGGGGGGAGTGTCCTACTTTTGAGGAAGGGAAATCTGAGTATGTTTTTGATTCTTATTTTGCCCTTGGGGGATTCTTTTGTGGAAGACTTTGGCTCACTTTCCAATGGTTTTTTTCCAGGAAGTTCAGGAAACCCTGAAGGCCTCGAGCTCTTCATCTCTTGATATAATTAAGGGGTGCAAAGAGGCGGTTGCAATTTTCCCTCCTCACCATTGCTTAGCCCAAGTGGTATGGAAGATGCCTGATAAGAGACTATTCATTCCAGGACTTACTTCTCTTCCTTCTCTTGGGATGCATTTCCCACAGAGGACTGCCACCAGCAGTAGACTTTCAATATTTTTGCCTACTCCGGCTTACAGCATTGTTGCTTGCAGATTCAACAGAGCTTAAGCCCAAGCAGATGAATGCATTAACACTTAATGGCAAATTTTGCTGTTTCTATGTTTTTTTATGTCCCACCTTCAGGGCTTGTTGGGTGATTAGGACCATTGTTGTTTGGAGGGGACCGACTCTTAGTTGCCGTCCATGCAGACTCACCAAAAGGAGGACAATGTTCTAGCCTTTTCTAAGATACTTAAGACTAATGTATATCTTACTGAAGTGGACATTGCTGTTGATTTTACAGGGAAGGCTTCTGCAGACTTTGTCAAATGTCATACTCTGTGGCCATTTGGCGGATCATATGGGTTTGATTTATAATTAAGACTGAAAAGCAGTGTTTCGAGTGCTCACCAGTGATAGCCCCAAAGGGTGTTCACAAATTATGTGTGCATTGGACACTAAAGATGGTGTTTCAGATAGTCAAAAATGTGACCTCACTACAAATAATGAACTGTAAATAATAAACAGTATTGGGAATACACACTTGAGTCACAATGTCACAATATGCTAACAGACAAAAAAATCTTACATTAAAATACCCCTCCCCTTCCCACTAAAGAGGAGGTAGAGAGAGAAAGTCTTTATTAGTAGCTTACTGTGACTCCACTGGGTCTAGTCCAGGAAAGAAGCAGTTACTGGATGAGGAGGATGAGTCTGAAGAGATGGATGAAATGATAGAGGTATGGATGACAAATTATGATACAAATGTCTTTTCTCTGTCGTCCAATACAGGTTACTGGTAACTCTGGGAGGCGTCAGCCCCTTTAAGTAGGCAGGAACATTCTCCAAATGTATGCAGGGGGCGGGGCCTCCCTTCTCTCTCAGGCTGCAGCCCAACTAGCCAATTCCAGAATTGTTTGTTCCTTTGGTGCGACAACACCAGGTGGAGAACATTCATCGTTAGTTTTAGTTTCTTTTTTATTTTTCTGTCAGATATGGAATACCACCATTAGGCGGATTACCATGACTGACAAATGCCCTCCAATGTGGCTAGCTCAGTATCCAGGTGCTTTTTGGTGGACATTAAGCCCTGAGGGGGAAAATCTTGGATATAAGTGCTTCCCCATGGATTACTCTCTGAGGTAATATTTTGATATATGGTAATCTGAAGACAGAAGATCTGCAGGAAAGGTGAGCTACCCTTTGAGTGCTACAGTGCCCCTTTGCTGGGCTTGTATTTGGGAGTTCTCATTGTGCACTCCTGCACTCATTGGGTATATATATGTGTATGTCTGTTGGGTATTTGGTGCAGGTTTATGTGGTAACTTAACACTTTGTCTGCTGGTCTGACACATTTAGTGGGGTTTTCTGACACTTTCCTTACTGGGTTCATGTTTTCTCAGTATGCACACATGTTCCCTGTATGTTTTTCATATTTTTAACTTGTAGTTTAACTTTTAATAAAATTGTGTACTGCGCCTTTAAGGCACGCTTTACCGCATAGACACCATTGCTCCATTTACTTTCTATGGGACAACACTGTTTAGGACGTATCACTGCAACCGCTTCACACAGCAACTTCAGAGAGGGCTCATTTTTATTGTCTACCCTTGCTCTATCATCCGGTTTATAGATCAAGTGTGTTGGGGGGCTTCGGGCACTGTTTTGGGGTACTTTTTGGGAAATACTACATTTCCCATGAGCGCTTGATTCGCGCCTAATTTCTGATTGGCTCCCGTCACGGCAGCCATTTTGGGAACTTTTCTCAATGAGTATCCTACACAGGGCTTGGACTCTCCTTTTCTCCTCTGCAGATTAACCCTTCGCCTGCCAGAAAAGTCTATATTTAGCGTTTCTGGGTTGTGAAATTAATCTTACACACTGTAATTGGGTGATTTACTGTACAGTTGGTTATTTTGACACAGTGAGTATATCTATACCGCTGGAGCTTGGGGCTAGACCTAAGACTAAGGAGGCTGGTGTCTCAGTTTCCCCCATTGCGCATTGCTCTTCCTGTTACACAGGGCTACCTAGAGAGTTCTCTGGTCATTTCTGTCCAGCATGTTCTGAAGTTCCTGGCAGCAACCCAGGGCCTTCCAGCCATGCTATTGAGCCAGCTTGGGTGCAAGAGTTTAAGGCTGCAACTAGGGACCTTAGGTCCAATTTACAGCTCTTTCCATCCCAGATACAGGGGCCACTTCAATTATGGCAGACCCCCACCTCTACTATCAGATCCTCCATGCCTCAACCACAGGGAGCACCTGACGTGTCAGATTCTTCTGAGGAAGAATTGTTGCAAGATTCGAATCTTGAGGTTGGTACTATTTTGGAATCTTCCAGGTCTCCTTGGGACCCATTTGAAGCTGATCCTGAAACCTCTACTGAGGGCCTGATCAGAGCTATATTAACCATACTCCACATCCCCTTGGGTCAGGTGGTCCCTTCTGATCCCTCTGATGTTTTCAGGAGCTTGCTAAGCTCCTTACTTATTTTCCTCCTAACCCCACTCTTGACGTTTGGGTTCTGATGCGTAGTAAAACCCGGACAAGTCTGCTTCTGTGTCCAGGGAATTTGCTAAGCTTTATCCCTTTTCTGAAGCTGAGCTGGCTAAATGGGTTCATCCTCCTAAGGTGGTTGCTCCCATTTCTAGACTATCTAAATCCACTGCTTTTCCTATCCCTGATGATTCTGCACTGCTAGACTGGACTGACAAGTGACTTTTTTGCTTCTATTGGTGCCGCTGGTGCCCAGCGTTTGCTGTTGCGTGGGTTAACCGGGCTATTGCAGTCTGAACTGATCAACTCACTACGGCTGTCCGTCAAGATGCACCTAATTCGGAGAAATTGTGTCATCTTGCCAATATCTCTGAAGAGCCACACCATGTCTCTGCTGCTGCCTTTGGTGCCGTCCGCATGATGACAAGGGCTTCTACTACTTCTGTGGTGGCCAGGCGTGCGCTTTGGCTCAAGATTTGGTCTGCTGACACTGCTTCCAAGAAAGTCTTACTTTCTCTACCTTTTCAGGGTACTTCCTTGTTTGGGCCTACTCTTAAGGAACTAATTAGCGAGGCCACTGGGGGTACAAGTTCACTTCTACCCTTGATCTTTAAGACGAAGTTACCATTTAAACGTAAACTATCCTTTCGTTCCTTTCAGACTGTGACGTGTCGACGAACCAGGCGGTTCCATCAGCTCTGCATCTCTCCTCTAGGCCAAAGCAGCTATGAACAAGACTGCTTCGGCATGATTTTCCGAACCCGGGTCCGCATCCCGCTGTGGGTGGTCGTCTCCGCCTCTTTTGCGGGATTTGGGAGGTATCACGGTCCCCGTGATCTCCCTCTGTCACTCTCTCTTGTAATGCTCCCTCATTGGTTGAGCCTGTTTGGCCCGCCCCTGGTGACCCTTTTTATACCAGACTATGGCACCTGTCAGGTGACCTTTCGTGGTGTTCCAGAGCCAGTGTTGCTGTTTGATGAGTTCCTGATTTCCGGTGTACCAATTTGGCCTGTACTGACGACTCTCCTGTGTTCCTGCTCGTTGCTGATCTGGCTTGTCTGCGAATCTCCTCCGTGATCTGACCCGGCCTGGCTGACGTTCCTGCTCGTTGCTGATCTGGCTTGTCTGAGAATCTCCACCGTGAACTGACCCGGCCCGGCTAACGTTCCTGCTGCTGTTGTCGCTTGGGCAACATTCTGATTCCTGCTGAGTCACATCTGTTTGATCGAGACTGCACCCATTAACCCTTGTGCTGCTGAGTTGCCAGTTACGCTTGCAGTGCTATTCTACCAAGCTGAGTCTCCGGTTACGCTTGCAGAGCTGTACTACCCAAAAGCTGAGTCTGCCGTGGCACTTGCAGGGCGATACTGATATATGCTGAGCCACCGATTACTTGCTGTGCTCTAATTCCAACCGGGTGCTGTGGTTTACTCTTGCAGAGCCATGATGCTCCCGCTACTCCTGCTGAGCCGGCTGCGTTTGGGCCTTGATAGACGGCGGCTCATATTGTCATCTCCATAAGCAGAGTAGTCGGTATCCGGTTACGTACAGGTTAGGTACTATAGGCTCTAGCACCTTTGCACCGGTGGTTCCGTTATACGCCCGGTGGGGCTATCGGCTCAAGCAATCACTGTACGGTTGGTTTCCTTATACGCCCGTTGGGGCTAGCGAGTCACGCTCTTGCAGTGCAAAGTTGTCACGGTTTGTTAAGACTCTCAGACGTAAGGTTTAGGTAAAAACATAACTTTATTGAAAAGTTAAAGGCAATCCAATAGGGTTTTCATACACATACAAATAACACATAGAAGATAATGACAATAGGTATAGGTTCTACCGGCCTTGCCAATAATACCAGGCAAAGCAACCCAGGCGAGTCTGGAACAAAAGGCTCTGCTGGCCCAGTCAAATACCGGGTAAGGCAGCCTGAGGGGATAACAAGGAGTAGACTCTACCGGCCCTGCCAATACCGGGTAAGGCAACCGTAAGATGGCAACATAAACGGTTCTACAGGCCTTACCAATACCGGGCAAGGGCAGCCCAAAGGAAGGTGACAACCACCGTGACCTAATGACTGTCAGATGATAATGACAGTAAGATGGAAAATAGAGGTTACCAGGTCAAGCGGTCTCACTATAAACAGAAACTCTCTTGCCCATAAACTGTAGGAATCAATGCTGTTAGGACTGGACAGCGCACTCGGAACCACCAAGTACCTGACTGCAAGTCAGGGAGTAAACCAGCGCCCTACGTTAGGAACATACAGGCAGGATGAGATTCACAAAGCTAATGGAGCAAACCAGCGTCCACACGCTGGGACCAACAGACTGTAATGTGAGTCGCAAGGCTAATGGAGTAAACCAGCTTCCGCACGCTGGGACCAACAGACTGTAATGTGAGCCGCAAGGCTAATGAAGCAAACCAGCGTCCACACGCTGGGACCAACAGACTGTAGCGAGAGCCGGAAGGCTAGTGAAGCAAACCAGCGTCCGCACGCTGGAACCAACGGGCTGAATGTAAGCCGTCCGGCTTAGTGAAGCAAACAGGCTGAAATGTCGCCGGAGCAAAGGAAGAATGATGTTGCCTCAGATGCAGTAACTGGAAGCAGGAAACAACAGGAACCAGGCAGAGAGGATTAACTGGATCACGCGTGGCTAAGCAGACTGGCAACCGGAACATCAGCTACTGAAGAGAACAACCGGAACCGGACTGGAACCGACAAGCAGGCAGGAACTCAGGAGCAGGTCGACTCAGGAACTCAGCAAGAGGCCCAATCAGCTACAGTAGAAAGGAGGAAGTGGATGCTGTCAAAGACACCACGAAAGGGCAACCAGAGGGTGCCCATACTGAGTTTAAAAAGGCAATGTGAGGCTGGCTGAAGGCAGACAGCCAATGGGAACCCCCTACAGATGATACACACCGAATTGCAGCAATCACGGGCACCGTGATAGTACCCCCCTTTCAAAGACCCTCTCTCCTAGAATAGGGTCTGGGTTTCTGAGGGTATTTGGCATGAAAAATCCACAGTAACCTGGGTGCATGAAGGTCCTTACTATCCACCCAAGATCGATCTTCAGGACCATATCCTTTCCAATGCACCAAATACTCTACCCTTCCTCTAAGCCTTCGGGAGTCAGTGATACTCTGTACCTCGTATTCCTCCTGACCCTCGACCTCAACAGGCCCTGGCACCACAGGTGTAGTAGTGTAACGGTTGCATGCGAGAGGCTTAAGGAGAGACACATGGAAAACATTATGAATGCGCATGGATGCAGGTATGTCCAAAGCATAGGAAACAGGATTAATTTTGCGATTAATTCTGTAAGGACCAATAAACCGAGGTGCCAACTTATTAGATGGGACTTGGAGCTTAAGATTCTTGGAAGAAAGCCATACTCTGTCCCCAACTTGGAAGCAAACCGCTGGAAGCCTTCTGCGATTAGCATAGCGCTGATGACGCTGAAATGACTGACCCAGTGCCCTCTGGACTTGTGCCCATGTGGAACGGAGTTGCTCGATATGCTCATCCAGAGCTGGAATCCGTTGTGTCTGAAAGGAATCTGGGAGCAGACAGGGTTGGAACCCATAATTGATCAGAAACTGAGAGCTCCCGGATGAAGAGTTGACTGCACAGTTCCTGGCGAACTCTGCCCAAGGCAACAAGTCGGCCCAATTGTCATGATGGTCAGTCACGAAACAGCGCAGAAACTGTTCCAAACCTTGATTGGCATGTTCAGCGGCCCCATTAGTCTGGGGGTGATACGCAGTGGAGAAGGATAGCTGTATGCCCATCTGTTCGCAAAATGCCCTCCAGAACCTGGACACAAACTGGCTCCCCCTGTCGGACACCAGTACCCTGGGTACTCCATGCAACCGAAACACCTCTTTAGCAAACACCATTGCCAATTCTTTAGCTGAGGGAAGGCCACGGAGAGGCACGAAGTGAGCCATTTTAGAAAACCTGTCTACCACCATAAATATGAAGGAATACCCTCTAGACATGGGCAATTCTCCCATAAAATCAATAGAAAGATGAGACCAGGGGCGTTCACCATTAGTTACCGGCTGAAGCAAGCCCACCGGGAGATGTCTAGAGGTTTTAGCACGGGCACAGATGGCACAGGCATTAGTAAAATCGGCACAATCTGATCTCATAGAAGGCCACCAGAATAACTGAGAGAGGGACCATAACAATTGGTCTCTACCAATATGTCCCGCAGCCTTAGAGGAATGGTAAGTTTCAAGTAATCGAGTACGGAATGGTTCAGCAACAAAACATTTGCCCACCAGGGTTTCATGGGGAGCGGAGGCCTGGGAGGCCAGAATTTCTTCCCCTAGTGGTGAAGTGATACTGGTATGTATAGTAGCCAATATTCGATCAGGTTGAATGATAGGTGCTGGTGCTTCTTCTCTGTCAATTTCAGCCTCAAATTGTCTTGACAGAGCGTCAGCCCTAACATTCTTAGATCCCGGCAAATATGATACAATGAAATTGAATCAGGACAGGAATAATGCCCATCTGGCCTGGCGAGAGGACAATCTCTTGGCCTCAGAGAGAGAAATCAGATTTTTATGATCCGTCAGGATTAAAACAGGATTTTTTGTGCCTTCAAGTAAGTGACGCCATTCCTTAAGAGCGAGGATAATGGCCAATAATTCTCTGTCCCCTATCTCATAATGGCTTTGAGCTCCGGTCAACTTTTTAGTAAAGCACACACAGGGTCTGAGTGTTCCACCTTTGATGTGCCGTTGAGAAAGCACTGCCCCAACCCCAATATCTGAGGCGTCCACCTCTAAGGTGAACGGGAGTAATGGGTTGGGGTGGGATAACACAGGAGCATTAGCAAAAGCTACTTTCAGTTTTTCAAAGGCCTCCTCCGCAGCCGCTGGCCAGAGAGATGGATTAGCGCCCTTATGCGTGAGGTCCAACAGGGGTTTAACAATGGAAGATAAGTTCTTAATAAACTTCCTATAATAATTGGCGAAGCCCAGAAATCGCTGGATAGCTTTCAGACTCTTAGGCTTAGGCCATTGTAAGACTGCTGTTAACTTTTCCTTGTCCATGGCAATGCCTTCTTTGCCAGTTATGAACCCCAGGAATGGTACACTGGTTCTGTGAAACTCACATTTCTCCAATTTACAGAATAATTTATTTTTACGTAATCGTAGCAATACTTCAGACACATCCTTGATGTGTTGCGACAAGTCTTTAGAGTGAATAAGTATATCGTCAAGGTAGACTACAACACATGACTGTAACATATCTCTAAGAACGTCATTGATCAGTTCTTGAAATACTGCGGGTGCATTACACAGACCAAATGGCATGACTAGATATTCATAATGCCCAGACCTCGTGTTAAAGGCAGTTTTCCACTCATCACCGGCTCTGATAGATTTCCTTATGATCCCTCTATTAAGGGCATCAGAAATGTATTCTTCCATAGCTTTGTTTTCCTCACAAGACAATGGGTATGTGCGTCCCCTAGGGGGCACCGCTCCAGGAGTTAACTCGATGCAACAATCATATGGTCTGTGCTGAGGTAAGGCGCCAGCCTCTCCCTTACTGAAAACATCGCTAAACTGCTGGTATACGTCAGGTAGTGAAGGGGAGGTGCACAAGACCTTAACTGGATGGGTGACGCACTTATCCATACAGAACTGAGACCAAGCGGAGATTTCGCATTTTTGCCAATCAAATTGTGGATTATGCAACTGTAACCAAGGAAAACCCAATATTATGGCATGGTGAGGAGAGTTAATAAGTTGAAACTACTGCTCTTCTTTATGGAGAGCCCCAATAGTCATGGATAACAGCATAGTTTCAAATGTGACTTGAGCGGGTTCCAAGGGTCTGCCATCAATTGCTTCAATAGCAAGAGGGGTTTCTCTTTCAATGCGTGGTACCCCATGTAATTCAGCAAAGGTATTATCCATAAAATACCCAGCTGCACCAGAATCAACCAGGGCCAAAACCTCCACTGAGCGTTGTGCCCAAGATAGTACCACCTGTATGGTGGGTTTTAGTGTGCCCAACACTGGGGACGATTGGACACCAAGGGCCTGTCCCCCAAGGTACCCTAGGTGTGTTCGTTTCCCGGACGTACCGGACAGGATCTTAGCAAATGCCCATTTTTACCGCAGTACAGACACAACCCTTGCTTCCAGCGATATAGTCTTTCCTCCTTGGTTAGCCTAGTGAAACCTACTTGCATAGGTTCACCTGGTATCCGTACTGGTTCACTAGGTTTAGATGCCAAGGGAGGATGGGTGGGCAAAATATGCTACTAGACCCATTATTTTTAGACCGTATTCTACCATCTCTAGCGGTTAATCTCTCACGTATTCTGGAGTCAATTAGAATAACATACTCAATATAATCATCTAGGTCAGTAGGTAAATCTTTTGCTGCAATTTCATCTTTAATTTGGTCACTCAGGCCTTGGGCAAAGGCTGCCAACAAAGCCTCGTTATTCCACCCTACTTCTGCTGCCAAGGTGCGGAATTCAATGGCATAGTCGCCCACCGTGCGCCTGCCCTGTTGTATCTCCATAAGACGTTTAGCAGCAGAGGTGGTTCTACCAGGAGGCTCAAACACTCTCCGAAAGGATTGCACAAATTCACTGAAATTCTTAGTGCAGGGTTTAGCATTTTCCCACAATGGGTTAGCCCAAGCCAATGCTCTACCAGTCAGCAAGGATATCATGAACCCAACCTTACTATGGTCATTGGGAAACGCGTGTGCCGTCAATTCCATAAATATTTCGAGTTGGTTGATGAACCTTCTGCAGAGATGAGGGTCACCGTCATACCTTAGCGGCAACGGTGCAGAAGCCGTTAACCCTTTACTGCGGCCCCTGAGGGCCTAGTATCACTCTCCGGTGTCTGACTTGGCGAGACCACCGGGCTAGAACCAGACTTGTCAGCAAGTACAGTGCGTTCAAGGATAGTTTGGATTGCAACCACCAATTGATCCAAACGTTGCTCATGCATATCCATCCTCCAGTGGATATTCTGTGTATTACCGTCACTCTTATTGTCTGAGGTCATGGCCCTTTCGTACTGTCACGGTTTGTTAAGACTCTCAGACGTAAGGTTTAGGTAAAAACATCACTTTATTGAAAAGTTAAAGGCAATCCCATAGGGTTTTCATACACATAGAAACAATACGTAGAAGATAATGACAATAGGTATAGGTTCTACCGGCCTTGCCAATAATACCGGGCAAAGCAACCCAGGCGAGTCTGGAACAAAAGGCTGTACCGGCCCAGTCAAATACCGGGCTGGGCAGCCTGATGGAATACCAGGGAGTAGGCTCTACCGGCCTTGCCAATACCGGGTAAGGCAACCGTAAGATGGCAACGTAAACGGTTCTACCGGCCTTACCAATATACCGGGCAAGGCAGCCTGAGGGGATAACAAGGAGTAGGCTCTACCGGCCCTGCCAATACCGGGTAAGGCAACCTAAAGGTGGCAACGTGAAAGGTTCTACCGGCCTTACCAATACCGGGCAAGGGCAGCCCAAAGGAAGGTGACAACGACCGTGACCTAATGACTGTCAGATGATAATGACCGTAAGATGGAAAATAGAGGTTACCAGGTCAAGCGGTCTCACTATAAACAGAAACTCCTTCTAACCCTACTCTTGACCGTTTGGTTTCTGATGATTGGAAAAATCCAGACAAGTCCTCTTCAGTCTCAAAAAAGTTTGCTAAACTTTATCCCTTTTCTGAGGCTTAACTGGCTAAATGGGTCCATCCCCCTAAGGTGGATGCACCCCATATCTAGATTTTCTAAATCGACTGCTTTACCTGTGTCTGATGCTTCTGCGTTGCAGGATTGGACTGATAAAAAGCTAGAGGTTTCCCTCAAGTCTATTTTCACCTCTATTGGCACTGCTATGCGTCCGGCTTTTGCTGTGGCGTGGGTTAACCGGGCCATTGCGGTCTGGACTGAACAACTCACCACGGCGGTCCGTCAGGACGCACCCATTTCAGAGAAATTGCATATCCTTGATAATATTTCTGAAGCTCAGAACTATGTTTCTGATGCTGCCTTTGATGCCGTCTGCATGATGGCACGGGCCTCCACTTCTTCTGTGGTGGCCAAGCGTGCGCTTTGGCTTAAGATTTGGTCTGCTGACACTGCTTCCAAGAAAGTTTTGCTTTCTTTGCCTTTTCAGGGTACATCCTTGTTTGGGTCTGAGCTTAAGGAACTAATTAGCAAGGCCACAAGGGGTAAGAGTACTCTTCTGCCCTTGGTCTTTAAGAAAAAGTTGCCGGCTAAGCGCAACCGGTCCTTTCGCTCCTTTCAAACTGAGACACGTTGGACGAACCAGACGGTTCCGTCTACTCTGTGCTCCTCCTCCAAGCCCAAGCAGTCCTGGAAGCCGAAGGCTGCATCCAAGCCCAAGACTTCCAAGACTGCTTCGTCATGACTCTCCGAACCCGGGTCCGCATCCCGCTGTGGGTGGTCGTCTCCACCTCTTTCGCGGGGTTTGGGAGGATTCGGTGGTGGACTGATGGGTTTTACAGGTGGTGTCAGAGGGATGCAATATCTCTTTCTTTTCCCTTCCTCCCTTTCACTTTCTCTCACTCGCTCTCCTCAGGATGTTGAGAGAAGCCGTCTGTTCGAAGACGCTATTTAGGCTCTTTTGGACAAAGACGTCCTGGAGCCGGTGCCTCCTTTGGACAGTGGTTCAGGATTTTATTCCAACCTTTTTGTGGTGACCAAGAAGGACGGGCGGAGGCCGTTCTATTTTGGATCTCAAGGATCTCAACTCCTTTGTAGTGAAGACTCACTATCTCCATGAGTCTCTGCGCACAGTGATAGCTGACATGTCTCCGGGGGAGTTTCTTGCTTCTCTGGACCTTCAGGATGCGTATCTACACATCCCAATCCATCTAATAAGCAGGCAGTATCTGAGGTTTGCCTTTGCCAGAGGTCATTTTCAGTTTTCAGCTCTTCTGTTTGGTCTGACAACGGCTCCCCAGGTTTTCCAACGGGTTCTGGGGGCCTTGATATCCGTCCTCCATTGGGACGGCATCAGAGTGACTCCATACATGGACGACTTGCTTTTGAAGGCTGTGTCTGCAGACCTTCTTCATCAGCAGGTCCAGACCTGCATTCAAGTCCTTACACGGCATGGTTGGATTGTGAACTTGGACAAGTCAGACTTGGTCCCGTCCCAGTAACTCATCTTCTTGGGTCTTCTGTTCGACACTCAGAGGTGCATGGTGTTTCTACCGGAGGAGGTAGCTCATCAGATTGCTCAGAGGGTTTCCAAGATCCTTGCCCGCAATCGGATCCCGGTTCCAAAGTTGTCTTCTCTGGTGGGGAAGTTCATATCTACGATAGAGGTGGTTCCATTTGCTATGGCACACTCCAGAGAATTCAAAGATTTGTGTTAGACATGCAAGGACCAGACGGATCATCAAAAGCTGTTGGTCTCTCTTCCTCCTCATGTCGAGTTGAGCTTGGAGTGGTGGTTGGTCCTTTCCAATCTCCTGAAGGGGAGATTCTTCCGGATTCCCTACTGGACCAAGGTCACAACGGACGCCAGTCTCTCAGGCTGGGGTGCTGTCCTGGGTCGCATCAGTGCTCAGGGGAAGTGGTCCTTGGAGGAGTCTCTTCTTCCCATCAACGTTCTGGATCTTCGAGCGATATTTCATGCTCTACACCATTGGGAATCTCAGCTGGAGGGCTGTCTGGTCAGAGTGGAATCTGACAATGCCACCGCCGTGGCTTACATCAACAGGCAGGGTGGAACAAGAAGTCTCGCCGCTTGGTTAGAGGTCATGGCCATTCTGTCTTGGGCGGAGGTTCATGTTCCTGTCATTTCCGCGGTGCACATTCCAGGCTTAGACAACGTCATGGCAGACTTCCTCAGTCGTCACACAGTCGACAGCGGGGAGTGGGAACTTCATCCGGAGGTGTTTCAGCTCCTAACTCAGAAGTGGGGGTACCCCTAGTGGACCTGATGGCAACCAGGCACAACAGGAAGGTTCCGACGTTCTGCTCCCGGTGGAGAGACTCGCTAGCCCTGGCTGCCGACGCAATGTCCATTCCCTGGACCTTCTCCCTGGCCTACATCTTTCCTCCACTTCCAATGTTGATAAGGGTGATTCAGAAGTTGAAGGTGGAACGTTGTCCAGTAATCCTGATCGCTCCGAATTGACCTCGTCAGTCCTGGTATCTGGAGCTTCTGGCCCTATCCGTGGCGGATCTCTTTCCGCTCCCCTCTCGTCCAGATCTTCTTCAGCAGGGTTACCTGTGGAAGGAAGATGTTCATCGGCTCAATTTGACGGCCTGGAGGTTGAATCCTCGATTTTGAAGAAGAAAGGGTTTTCTTCTGCTGTTGTGTCTACTATGCTTAGTGCTCGTAAGCCTGTTTCTTCCAAGATCTATCACCATGTCTGGTCGACATTCGTCTCTTGGTGTGCTGACAGGGATCTGTCTCTTGACTTTCATCTTCCCACCATTCTGGCTTTTTTGCAGGACGGCGTGGATAAAGGGCTCAGTCTGAGTTTTCTTAAGGTTCAGACTTCGGTGCTCTCTGTCCTTTTCCAGGAACGCATTGCTGTCCTTCCTGATGTCAAGGTGTTTTTCCAAGGCATTGCTCATGTGCGTCCTGCCGTTTGGAGTCCGACTCCTCAGTGGGACCTCAACTTGGTTTTGGGAGTTCTTCAACGTCCTCCCTTTGAGGCTTTGGCTACTGTTCCTTTACTTCTCTTGACGTGGAAAATGGCTTTCCTTCTGGCGATTGTGTCAGTTCGCCGACTGGCAGAGCTGCAAGCTCTTTCCTGTAAACCACCTTTTCTGGTGTTTCACAAGGATAAAGCGGTGCTTCACACCTTTAAGGAGTTCTTACCGAAGGTTGTCTCCGAATTTCACATCAAGCAGGAGACTGTGGTGCCTTCTTTCTGCCCTAATCCCTCCTCTGACAAGGAGAGGGATCTCCACTTGTTGGATGTGGTGCGTTGTCTCAAGTTTTATGTCCATCTCACTGAATCTTTCCGGAAATCTGATGCCCTGTTCGTCATTCCTGAGGGTCCTAGGGCAGGAAGACCTGCATCCAAAGTGACTATTGCATCATGGATCAAGTCCACTATTCGTAGGGCTTACAAATTAAGGAATAAACACGTTCCCTTTCGGGTCACGGCTCATTCCACCAGGTCCATTGGGGCCTCTTGGGCCTACAAGAAACAAGCATCTGCTGATCAGTTGTGCAGGGCGGCCACTTGGTCTTCTGTGCACACCTTTTCGAAGCACTACCGTGTGGATGTGCTGGCCTTGGCTGATGCCAGCTTCGCTAGGAAGGTCCTGGAGGCAGTTTTGCCTGTCTAGGATCTTCTTCTTCTGAGGTTCTCAGTGCTTCCTTACTGTTGAGCCCGTTGGCTCTAGTTCAGTGTGCTGTGTTGCAGTTCCTGGGGTGTTTTACCCCTGTTTGGTGTCCGTTGACAATTCAGTTTTGATGGGCTATCTCTGACTTGTTGGTCCATAGCTGCGCTGGTGACTTTGGGGGCCTTGCGCCTGGTCCTTGCCTTCTTCCCGCCTCTGGGAAACTCAATGGTTGGACATCCCAGAGTTACCAGTAACCTGTATTGGACGACAGAGCAAAGAGGATTTTAGTCTTACCTGTTAAATCCTTTTCACTGTCGTCCAATACAGGTCACTGGTACAATGGGAGGCGATCCGCCCCTTTAAGTAGGCAGGAACATTCATTCAAATATATGCAGGGGGTGGAGCCTCCCCTCCCTCTTAAGCTGCCCTCAGCCAGAGCCAAGCTAGATTGATTTGTTCCTGTGTGCTGTGCACACCAGGTGGAGAACATCTCTCATTCAACTTTAGTTTTTTATTGTTTTTCTTCAAATATGGAATACCACCATTAGGCGGGTGACCATGGCTGACAATTGCCCTCACCAAAGTGGCTAGTGCAGCTTCCATGGATTTTCTGGTGGACCTTATGCCCTGAAGAGGGAACAACTTGAGTCAAGTAGCTTCCCTGCTGGGGAATTTTCCTCTGGTCAATTCCCTTTTTAACATGGTTACCTGAAGACAGAAGTCCTGCAGAAAGGTGAGCCACCCTTTGAGTGCTGAAGGTCCACTTGTCCCACAGTGTCCCTTCTTTGGGCTTGTATTTGGGAGTTCTCATTATGCACTCCAGCACTCATAGGGTGTTTTTCTTCATATTGCCTGTATTTATGCAATGTCTGTCGTATTCCCTGGGTTTTGGAGCTTTGGGTTATTGTTTTCTCATGTTTTACATGTGTTTGGGGTAGGTTTGGTAAACTTTTTCTCTCAGGAATAATTTATTAATAATTAATGTTCCGCGCCTTTAAGCTCGCTTTTACCCGCATAGACGCCATTGCTCCTTTACTCTCTATGGGTTTACACAGTGTGGGACATATCTCTGGAACCGCTTGTCACAGCGACTTCAGAGAGGGCTCATTTTGTTGGTCTTCCCCTGCTCTATCATCCGGTTGCCAGATTCAGTGTGTTGGGAGTCTGGGGGGCTTCGGGCATTGTTTTGGGGTACTTCTGAGAAAAACTATGTTTCCCATGAGCGCCTGTTTCGCGCTCATTTTCTGATTGGCTACCGTCGCGGCAGCCATTTTGTGGTGTTATTCTCAGTGAGTATACTACGCAGGGACCGAGTCTTCTCTCTCCTCAGCAGATTAACCCTTTGCTTGCCAGATAAGTTCGATTTTAGACATTTCTGGGGTGAAACTTTAATCTTTCACACTTCTATTGGGTGATTATTCTTAGTGGAGTATATCTGACGCTGTGAGCATGTCTACTCCACTGGAGTCAGGGGCTAGACCCAAGACTAAAGAGGCTGGGGTTTCAATTTCCCCCATTGCGTTTTGCTCCTCTTATCACTCTGGGCTGCCTAGAGAATTTTCTGGTCATTTATGCCCAAAATGTGCAGAAAGTCATGACAGCAACCCTGGGCTTTCCAGTCACGCTATTGAGCCAACTTGGGTGAAAGAGTTCAAAGCTGCCACTAGGGATCTCAGATCCACTCTCCAACTCTTTCCCTCTCAGGTTCAGGGGGCTCTTCAGGTTTGGCAGACCCCCTCCACAGTCAGGACCTCCCTGCCTAAGCCACAGGGGGCTCCTGACATGTCTGATTCTTCTGAGGAAGAACTTTTGCAAGATTCTGATGCTGAGGAAGGCACTGTTATTGAATCTACTAGGTCCATTGGTGACCCTTATGAATGTGACCCCGAAGTCTCTGCTGAGGGTTTGATCAGGGCTGTGCTAACCACGCTCAACCTTCCTCTGACTCAGGAATCTACTCATGATCCAACTGACGTTTTTCAAAAACCGTCTACGGCTGTTGTTTGTTTTCCTAATAACCCTACTCTTGCTCGTTTAGTCTCTGATGCGTGGAGGAATCCTGAAAAATCCTCTTCTGTGTCCAAAAAGTTTGCTAAACTTTACCCTTTTCCTGAGGCTGAACTGGCAAAAAGTGGATGCTTTTATTTCTAGGTTATCCAAATCTACTGCCTTAGCTGTATCTGATGCCTCTGCCCTGCAAGATTGGACGGACAAAAAGTTAGAAACTTGGCTTAAATCTATTTTTGCCTCTATTGGCACTGCCATGCGTCCAACCTTTGCAGTGGCGTGGGTTAACCGGGCTATTGCGGCCTGGACTGAACAGCTGACTGAGGCGGTTCGCCAGGATGCACCAGTGTCTGAGCAGTTACAGCTTCTTGCTAATATCTCAGAAGCTCAAAATTATGTTTCTGACGCTGCTTTTGATGCTGTGCGCATGATGGCGAGGGCCTCTACTTCCTCTGTGGTGGCTAGACGTGCTCTTTGGCTGAAAATTTGGTCTGCTGACACTGCTTCCAAGAAAGCCTTGCTTTCTTTACCCTTTCAAGGGACCTCACTGTTTGGATCTGAACTTAAGGAGATGATTAGTGAGGCTACTGGTGGTAAAAGTACTCTTCTACCATCAGTCTTCAAGAAGTTTCCAGCCAAACGCAATCGGTCCTTTCGTACCTTCCAAACTGAGACACGCTCCACGTCCCAGACAGGTCCGTCCTCCATGCGCTCCTCCTCCAAGCCCAAACAGTCCTGGAAGCCCAAAGTTGCCCCTAAGGCCAAGACCTCCAAGACTGCTTCGGCATGACTCACCGAACCCGGGTCCGCATCCGGCTGTAGGTGGACGTCTCCACATCTTTCGCCGGATTTGGGAGGAGTCAGTGACGGACCCATGGGTTATTCAGGTGGTATCAGAGGGATACAGGATCCCTTTCTCTTTCCTTCCTCCTTTTCGGTTCCATTTTACTCGTCCTTCTCAGGAGCCTACAAAAAGACGTCTGTTCGACGACGCTATTCAGGATCTTTTGGACAAAGAGGTCCTGGAACTGGTTCCATCAGAGGACACAGGTTCAGGATTCTATTCCAACCTGTTCGTTGTGGCCAAAAAGGACGGAGGTGCTCGTCCTATTTTGGATCTCAAGGATCTCTATTCCTTTGTTGTGAGTTCCCGCTTTCGCCAGGAATCCCTGCGTTCTATGATAGCCGCAATGTCCCCAGGGGAGTTCCTTGCCTCCCTGGACCTTCAGGATGCATATCTTCACATCCCTATTCATCCAGAGAGCAAACGGTATCTCAGGTTTGCCTGTCACAAAGGCCACTTTCAGTTTTCAGCTCTTCCCTTTGGACTGACTTCAGCCCCTCAGGTCTTTCAGAGAATATTGGGATCTTTGATAGCTGTGCTTCATCGAGATGGCGTCAGGGTGACTCCCTGCATGGATGATCTGCTCCTGAAAGCTTCATCTGCAGAGATTCTCCACCAGCAGATACAGTTGTTCATACAGACACTCAATCACCACGGCTGGATTGTGAATCTGGACAAGTCAGACTTGGTCCCATCTCAACAGCTCCTCTTCTTGGGTCTCCTGTTCGACAGTCAGCAGTGCATGGTGTTTTTACCGGAGGAAGTAGCTCATCAGATTGCTATCAGAGTATCCAAGATCCTGGAGCTCGACAGGGTTCCAGTGCCGAAGTTGACTTCTCTGGTGGGGAAGTTCATTTCCACGATAGAGGCAGTGCCATTTGCTATGGCACACACCAGGGAACTTCAGAGGTTTGTGATCCAGACGTGCAAGAATCATCCAGATCATCAGCATCTGTCAGTCTCTCTGCCTCCTCATGTCGAGTTGAGCCTGGAATGGTGGTTGGACCTGTCTCATCTCCTGAAAGGGAGATCCTTTCGGGTTCCCTACTGGACCACAGTCACGACGGATGCCAGCCTCCGGGGATGGGGGGCAATGTTGGGTCGTTTCAGTGCTCAGGGGAAATGGGGACTGGAGGAATCTCTTCTCTCCATCAGTGTTCTGGAACTTCGTGCCATCTTTCTTGCCCTGAGGCACTGGGAATCTCAGCTGGAAGGTTGTCCAGTCAGGGTGGAGTCCGACAACGCCACAGCAGTGGCCTACATCAACAGACAAGGCGGCACAAAAAGTCTCACCGCTTGGTTAGAGGTCAAGGCCATCTTATCTTAGGCAGAAGCTCATGTGCCCATCATCTCAGCAGTACACATTCCAGGCGTAGACAACGTCATGGCAGACTTTCTCAGTCGTCACACAGTCGACAGCGGAGAATGGGCGCTTCATCCAGAGGTGTTTCACCTTCTAACCCAGATGTGGGGGGTACCTGCAGTGGATCTGATGGCTACCAGACACAACAGGAAGGTGCCAGTGTTTTGCTCTCGGTGGAGGGACCCTCTTGCTCTAGCAGTGGATGCTTTCTCAATCCCTTGGGAGTTCCCTCTGGCGTACATCTTCCCTCCTCTCCCTCTGTTGATCAGAGTCATCCAGAAGCTGAAGATGGAGCGTTGTCCTGTCATCCTAATCACTCCAAATTGGCCTCGTCAGTCCTGGTATCCGGAACTGCTAGCCATGTCAGTGTGGCGGATCCCTTTCCACTTCCTGCCCGTCCAGATCTACTTCTTCAAGGATATCTGTGGAAGGAGGATGTCCAGCATCTCCATTTGATGGCTTGGAGGTTGAATCCTCAATTTTAAAGAAGAAAGGGTTTTCCTCTTCAGTGGTGTCCACGATGCTCAGAGCTCGCAAGCCTGTGTCTTCCAAGATCTATCATCGCATATGGTCCACCTTTGTGGCATGGTGCACTGATAAGGATCTGTCACTTGAATTCCATCTTCCCACGGTCCTGGCCTTTTTGCAGGATGGGGTTGAGAAGGGACTCAGCCTAAGTTCTCTCACGGTTTAGACTTCAGCTTTGTCTGTATTTTTCCAGGAACGGATTGCTATTCTTCCTGATGTTAAGGTTTTCTTCCAAGGCGTGACTCATGTTCGCCCTGCCTTCAAGAGTCCTACTCCCCAGTGGGACCTCAATTTGGTGCTGGGGGTTCTCCAGAGACCCCCGTTTGAATCCTTGGCTTCTATTCCTTTACGTCTCTTGACTTGGAAAATGGCCTTTCTTTTGGCTATTGTCTCGGTTCGCCGGGTAGCAGAGTTGCAAGCTCTGTCTTGTAAACCTCCTTACTTGGTGTTCCACAAGGATAAGGCAGTGCTCTGAGCTTCCAAGGAGTTTTTACCCAAGGTTGTCTCCGAATTTCACATCAATCAGGAGATTGTGGTGCCCTCTTTCTGTCCTAACTCTTCTTCTGACAAGGAAAGAGATCTCCATTTGTTGGATGTTGTACGTTGTCTTAAATTTTATGTTCATCGCTCTGATTCTATCAGGAAGTCTAACGCTCTGTTCGTCATTCCTGAGGGGCCTAGGGCAGGGAGACCGGCATCCAAGGTGACTATTGCATCTTGGCTAAAATCTACCATTCGTGAAGCCTACAAACTGCGGAATAAGCATGTTCCCTTCAGGGTTACTGCTCATTCCACCAGATCAATTGGGGCCTCTTGGGCCTATAAGAATCAGGCGTCTGCTGATCAACTGTGCAGAGCGGCCACTTGGTCCTCTGTGCACACATTCTCAAAGCACTATCGTGTTGATGTACCGGCCTCGGCTGATGCCAGCTTTGGAAGGAAGGTACTGGAGGCAGTCTTGCTTGTTTAGGACCTTCTACTCTGTGGTTCTTAGTGCTTCTTTGCTGTTGAGCCCTGTTGGCTCTGGTTCAGTGTGCTGTGTTAGTTCGGGGGTCTGTTTTCCCCCTGGTTGGTGTCCGTTGAGACTTCTGTTATTGGTCTGTATGATTAATTGGTTCATAGCAGTTCTGGTGACTTTGGGCCTTGCGCTTGGTCCTTGCCTTACTTCCCACCTCTGGGAAAGCTCAATGTTTGTACATCCCATTGTACCAGTGACCTGTATTGGACGACAGTGAAAATAGGATTTTAGTCTTACCTGTTAAATCCTTTTCACTTAGTCCATACAGGTCACTGGTCTCCCACCCTGTCAAGGGACCATGCTTGGCTCTCCTGTGGCATTCAGTGGGAGACCTTCGGGGCATGCTCACAGGAGTCTTCCTTTTCCTTCTTACTCTGGTCAGTTTAGTGTCTCAAATCAATCTAGCTTGTCTCTGGCTGAGGGCAGCTTAAGAGGGTGGGGAGGCTCCACCCCCTGCATACATTTGAATGAATGTTCCTGCCTACTTAAAGGGGCGGATCGCCTCCCATTGTACCAGTGACCTGTATGGGCTAAGTGAAAAGGATTTAACAGGTAAGACTAAAATCCTATTTTCTCTTAGTCCATATAGGTTACTGGTCTCCCACCCTGTCAAGAGACCATGCTTGGCTCTCCTGTGGCAATACGTGGGAGTCCTTCGGGGCATGCTCACAAGAGTCTTCTCTCCTATTTCTGGTCAGTTATTAGTGTCTCAAATCATTCTGGAGTTAGCTGACTGGGATGCAGCTGAGGAGGGAGGGGAGGCTCCACCCCCTGCATACATTTAGTGAAATGTTCCTACCTACTTAAAGGGGCGGATCGCCTCCCAGAGTTACCAGTAACTTGTATGGACTAAGAGAAAAGGATTTAACAGGTAAGACTAAAATCCTCTTTTTAGTCTTACCTGTTAAATCCTTTTCTCTTAGTCCATACAGGTTACTGGTCTCCCACCCTGTCAAGGGACCATGCTTGGCTATCCTGTGGCAGTCTGTGGGAGTCCTTCGGGACATGCTCACAGGAGTCTTCTTCCCTTCTACTATCTAGTCTAGTTAGTTCTCAAACAATTCTGGAATTGGCTAGCTGGGCTGCAGTCTGAGAGGGAAGGGAGGCTCCACCCCCCTGCATACATTTGGAGAATGTTCCTGCCTACTTAAAGGGGCTGACGCCTCCCAGAGTTACCAGTAAGCTGTATGAACTAAGAGAAAAGGATTTAACAGGCAAGACTAAAATCCTCTCATCAATGGATGAAGTAGTGAAATGTAATGTGAGAAAAAGTCTAGATGAATTGATGAACAGATGAATGGAATGTCACCACCATCTTATACTTCCTTTCCTAGCAGCTTTTGTAGAAACACCAGGATCCCCAGATGAGATAAACATTCAGTATAGGTAGGACTTAAGCTCTCAGAAATAGGGAATATGAATGGAAAAAGACAGTGGTAAAAATATCTAAGAGTAGTATCTTACATAAAACAAAGAATTGCAAGAAAATAAGGTAGCATGTAAAAGTCATCGAATATAGCTTACAGGTAACTCTGGGAAGGTGACATCCCTTTTAAGTAGGCAGAAATAATTCTGGGAAAGAATGCATGGTGGAGTCTTCCTCTCCTCCTTAGTTGGTTGCTAGCTATCCCCCTCTGTAACAGATCCCACACCGCTACTGGAGCCCTTATCTGGACATAAAACTTATCAGCCATTGACCCAAGAGACTGGTGACATTTTACACTATGGAACACCCTTTGTGGACTGGTTGCACAACCCCTCCAGGCCTGGTTATACAACCTCTCCAGGCCTGGTTATAAGCTAAGAAACTGTTAAACAAGGGAGACAAAGAACTGTGGACATTACTGTCATGCCTAAAACAACCTCGGTCTAAGCATACGGATTGCCAGCCCAGTGTTGCAAGCTATATAGAACTTTGGAACGTTATGTTGGTGGACAGCTATGCATGCCAAAAGACTAAAAATCATAGCCTGCTTTCAGGGGACTGGGCCATTAGGGGTTAAGTATTTGAGTTTGGCCAAGGATGCTGCATGTATATAGGTTTGTGAACTGTATTGAGACCCCCTGTGGTATGTTAACTTGATCACGTCTGGCCCTTTGTGTTGTGTTGTACCATTTGTTGCTAGCCTTTTGTGTAGTAATGCAATCATGTCTGTGTTATTGTAGTTATTGTGACCTTCTGTGGTTGGTCCTTTGTTTTGTATATTGTAATTTTATATTATCCATGTGAGTCGCCTATTGTATCCTGCCTGCCCATGTATTTCAATGTGGTTCTTGTGTATAAATATGTGTTGTTTGCTTAATAAAGCTGAGTTACTCTGAGTGAACAAGGAGTCCCAGAGTCTTGTATTTCTTATGGTCTTAAGTGTCCACTCTGATACCCATCTGCACCAAGTATCCTGAATCGTCCACCGCCTGCTACCAGCTTCCTTCGACCCGACTTCGTTTGCTGTCAGGCGGCACCGTGGACTCCATCTTCTCCTTCCTGTGGTTCCAGTGACTATTCGACTCGAGCTAACAGCGTGTTCGAATCCGCTTGACATCTTGTTCCTGCGGCAATTTTCGGTTATCCTTTGACCGGGAGTAGAGGCCTCACTCTCTACTGCCCGGAGTTCCAGCCTGCAACTCGTTGACGAGACCGGAGCCTCGTCGAACCCTCCATCTTGCATCCTTCAACGTGGAGTTGACGACATCGGGGATTCGACTACTCTGCAAGTCGACAGCGAGTCTGTTCATTAGCTTGACCGGCGCATCCGACGGCGCCAGTCCGGCGTCGAGAGAGAGAATCCTAGGAACGACGGCGGAAGGCAACGCGGTCCCTTTTTGCTCCCGTTACACCCTCCCATTTAGATTTGTTCCTTGTAGGAGAAAGGCAAGAGAACAGATCTGCTTAGTTTTAGTTTCTTTTGTTATTTCTGGTTAGATATGGGGTGTAGAAATCCCCCATTAGGCGGATTACCATTACTGACTTCCCAGTGATGGATTGCTCAGTTTACAGGCTGTTTCCAGCCCTGGGGGAAATCCTTGCATGCTATGTCTTTTCCCTTGGAGAAGCCCACTGAGGCTTCTCCTTGTCTTAATGGTAATCTGAAGGCTGAAGACCTGCAGAAAAGATGAGCAACCCTTTGATTGCCATGGTACACTTGTCCCACTGTTTCCCCTCTGCATAGAGGTCTCCTTTAGGAGTTCCTACATGCATACTCCTGCACTCTTTTGGGTTTTATCTTCTGTCTACTTAGGGTCTTTGGAGCATTTTGAGTTTTCTGAGGTACTTTAACCCCTTCCCTGCCATGTTAGGTGCTTTGGGGGACAATTTTACACATTTTCCTGGGGGGTTAGTGTTTTCTATTAATTGTCATGTGTTCTTTGTGTTTTACAACTTTTGGGACACTTTTGTAAAAATATGTTTATTTGAATTTGCGTGCTTTACCACATGACCGTAATGCTCCATTGATCTCTATGGGATAGTTTCACTTGGAACATGACTCTGCAACCGCTCCACGTATCAAGTTCAGAGATGGCTCATTCTTCTTCTCTGCCCTTGCCCTACACTCCGGTGCACATACTCAGTGTCTTGGGGGGATGCGGTCACTATCACGAGTCATTCATGTCACAAGTATCCTAATCAGGGCTTGGAACCTTCCGCTCTCCTCCTCAGGTTAACCCTTACTGGCTAGATAAGTGTGTTTTTCGCTCTTTTTGGGGTGAATTCTTGATCTGGGACACAGTATTAGGTTCTTCCTTATATTTTGGACACTTTTTCTCCTGTCAGGATGTCAGACCTATTGGGAACTGGGGCTAAACCTAAGGCTAAGAACGCTGGGGTGTCTTTGACCCCCATTACTCACTGTTCCTCATGTCATTCAGGGCTCCCTAGAGAATACTCAGGTCATTTATGCCGTTCATGTGCTGCAGCCCCTGGGTCTCCTCCAGGGCCCTCCAGCCATGATCAAGAGCCACCCTGGGTGCAAGACTTAGTCTGCCTTGACACAATTTCCTATGCACCTTCATGGGGTCATCCAGGCCTGGAAGCCCCCGGCATTATTCAGGTCTGCAGCCCCTAAACCTCAGGGTATCCCTGATGTATCAGATTTTTCTGATGAGGAGCTATTGGTGGATTCTGATGAGAGTGAATGTTCTTAAGGAGCTTACTCTCGATTATTTTGGGACACCTTTGAGGCTGACCCTGAGCCTTCTGCTGAAGGTTTCATCAAGGCTGTCTTAGACACCTTAAATATTCCTGCTGTCTCTGAGGAACCCCAGTCTATTTCTGACGTCTTTCAAAGACGGAAGAAACAGTCTACTGTCTTTCTACCTAATCCCACTCTTGACCGGGTTGTCCTAGATGAGTGGAAGACCCCTGACAAATGTCTGTCTCTGCCTAAGAGATTTGCTAAGTTTTACCCCTTCTCAGAGGCGGCCTTGGCTCATTGTGCTCTCCCTCCTACGGTTGATGCCCCTATCTCTAGGCTTTCTTGCAAGGCATGGTCTTTCTGACAGAGGATGTAGTTCAACAGATAGCCAACAAGGTTTCCTTGGTTCTGGCTTGCGAGTCCATTCAGGCCAAGAAACTGACTTCTCTGGTGGGGAAGTTGATTTCCACTATAGAGGCAGTACCATTTGCAATGGCTCACGCAAGGGAACTGAGATGTATGTGATTCAGGTTTGCAAGGGGAAACCAGATCTCTTGAAACTGTCGGTTTCTCTTCCCTTGCATGTGGAACTGAGTCTTCATTGGTGGCTGAATCTCTCCAACCTGTGGAAGTGGACACCGTTTGTGATCCTACTCTGGACCATGGTGACGACGGATGCCAGCCTATCTGTTTGGGGAGCGATCCTTGGTCACCTGAATGTCCAGGGTCGTTGGTCAGCGGAGGAGTCTCTCCTGCTAATCAACATTCTGGAACTTCGGGCGATATTCCACACTCTGAGGTACTTATTGTCTCATCTTGAGGGTTGTCCAGTTCATGTCCAGTCCGACAACACCACGGCCGTGGCTTACATCAACAAGCAAAGAGGCACCAGAAGTCTCGCAGCTTGGTTGGAGGTCAAGGCTATTTTAACCTGAGCCAAAGAACATGTTCCTGCCATCTCCGCTATTTATATTCCAGACGTAGACGTCTTTGCCGACTGCTTGAGTTGACACACAGTGGACAGTGGAGAATGGGAGCTTCACCAGGAGTTGTTCGACCTCATAGTTCAGAGCTGGGGACTTCCACGGATCAACTTGATGGCCACCAGACACAACAGGAAGGTTCTGATGTTTTGCTCCTGCTGGTTGGATCTTCTGGTGGTAGCAGTGGACGCTCTGTCGATTCCTTGGCAGTTTCCCCTAGCTTACATTTTCCCTTCTCTTCCCCTGCTGCCCAGGGTGCTGAGGAATCTATGGATGGAGAAAACTCCTGTCATCCTAGTGGCGTCTTACTGGCCTTGGCAACCTTGGTTTCTGGAGCTACTGGACCTGTCTGTGTGTAAACCATTTCGGCTACCATGCAGACCGGACATTCTCTTTCAGGGTTACCTGTGGAAGGAGAACATGGAGCGTCTGAGTTTGATTGCTTGGCAATTGAATCCTCTATTTTGTGGAGGAAAGGTTTTACTCCTGAGGTGGTAGCCACTATGATCCAGGCTTGGAAGCCCATTTCATCAAATGCTTATTACAGGGTTTGGTCTATCTTCCACTCTTGGTAGTGTGGACAGGTATCTGTCCTCACAGGAGTTTGATCTGTGACTATCCTGTTCTTTTTACAGGATGGAGTGAACAAGGGCCTTAGCTTGAGTTCCTTGGAGGTCCAGACTTCAGCTCTCTGTCTTTTTTCAGAGGTGCATTGCTGTTATTCCAGATGTCAAGGTCTTCTTTAAGGGCGTTGCTCATGCTTTCCTTGCCTTTAAGCATCCTGCTCCTCAGTGGGACCTTAATCTGGTTCTGGGAGTCTTGCAGCAGCCTCCATTTGATTCCTTGGCCACCATTCCTCTTCGTGTCCTGACTTGGAAGATGGCTTTCCACTTGGGAATTGTCTCTGTTTGCAGAGTCGCTGAACTGCAGGCTTTGTCCTGCAAATCACCTTTCCTGGTGTTTCACAAGGACAAGGTGGTTCTTCGTACCTCCCAGGAATTTCTTCCTAAGGTGGTTTCTGAGTTCCACATCAATCAGGAGATTGTTGTGCCGCCTTTTTGTCCTGACCCCAAATCTGACAAGGAGAGGTATCTCCACTTGTTGAATGTGGTGTGCTGCCTGGAGTTCTATGTGCACTGCGCTGAGTTTGTCCGTCAGACTGATGCACTTTTTTCATCCCTGAGAGTCCCAGGGCAGGTAAGGTGGCATCCAAGTGCCAATGGCACTGAAACTCACAGTAATAAATGACAATCCCCCGCCCCCTTTTTTAGTTTTCTGCCTGACAGTTTCTTATATTATTGTGTATCTGTTGTCACTGCCAGCTTCCTCCGCGATGGGATCGCTGTATGTATCCAGGCATCTCTCCGGCGTGTGGTTTCTGGCTGGCTCAGATTTCTCATGTTTTGTTTGTTCCAACTCGTTTCGTCTATAGGCCCCTTCCTCAGAGAAATTGAAATGGCTGTATAGAGGGCGCACATCCTTCATTCAGCTAATTTATACTGTTACAAATGTCACTCAATATGGGGTGCACCCTTAAATCGCTGCTTGCACAGTTCTTGGATCAAAGGAATCATTGAGGGATTTGTATTCATTCATAAATATACATAATCTCCAATAAGTAAAACTGATACATCTGTACATTATACATTGTATGTTAATAATACTATTACTTCTGTAAAAGATGATACATATGGTGGTGTATGTCAGTGGAAACATTTTTATAAATTGAGCCAAATTAACACACAGGCAGATATTGCTGTATTGGAGCTCTATCAAAAATGGTGGCATACAGTAATTTTGTAATGAGTGGTGGAATTTGCACAACTATGAAGAGCCCTAGGTGTTTATATTTTTTAACCATAATGTAGCAATATATTTAGCAATTTTTGGGACCCCTTTGAGGCTGACCCTGAGCCTTCTGCTGAAGGTCTCATTAAGGCTCTGAGGAGCCCCAATCTACTTCTGAAGTCTTTCTAAGGTACAAGAAACAATCTACTGTCTTTCCACCTCATCCCACTCTTGACCAGGTTGTCCTAGATGAGTGGAAGACCCCAAACAAACCTATGTCCCTGCCTAAAAGATTTGCTAAATTGTACCCCTTTTCAGAGGTATTCTTGGCTCAGTGGGCTCTCCCTCCTAAGAATGATGCATCTATCTCTAGAATTTCTAACTCCACATGGCCTTGCCTGTGGCGGAAGTTCTGGAACCTGTTCCCAAACCAGAAACAGGTTTGGGCTTCTATTCCAACCTATTTGAGGTCTCCAATTAAGGTCCATTCTGGACCTCAAGGATCTCAATTCCTTTGTAGGTCCAGACTTCAGTTCTCTGTTTTTTTTCAGATGCGCATTGCCGTTATTCCGGATGTTAAGGTCTTCTTTTAAGGTGTCGCTCATGCTTTCCCTGCCTTCAAGCATCCCACTCCTCAGTGGGACCTTAATCTAGTTCTGGGAGTCTTGAAGCACCTCCCTTTGAGTTTTTGGCTACCATTCCTCTTCATCTCTTGACTTGGAAGATGGCTTTTTCTCTTGGCAAATGTCTCGGTTCACAGAGTATTTGAACTGCAGGCCTTGTCCTGCAAAAACCGCCTTTCCTGGCGTTTCACAAGGATAAGGCGGTTCATCATACCTCCCAGGAATTTCTTCCTAAGGTGGTTTCTGAGTTCCACATCAATCAGGAGATTGTTGTGCCTTCTTTTTGTCCTGACCCCAAATCTGACCAGGAGAGGGATCTCCACTTGTTGGATGTGGTGTGCTGCCTGACATTCTCTATGCACTGCACTGAATCTGTCCATCAGACTGATGCACTTTTTATCATCCCTGAGGGTCCCAGGGCAGGTAAGGCTGCTTCCAAGTTGACTATTGTGTCTTGGATCAAGTCTACCATTCGCAAGGCCTATGAACTCAGGAAGAAACCTGCTCCTTTTTGTGTCACAGCTTATTCCACTAGGTCTATTGGGGCCACTTGGGCCTATAAGAATCAGGCTTCTGCTGATCAGCTGTGCAAGGAGGCCACTGGGTCATCTGTGCACACCTTTGCCAAATACTACCTTGTTGACGTTCTGGCTTCGGCTGAGGCCAGCCTTGGTAGGAAAGTCCTGGAGGGAACTCTGCCTGTCTAGGACTTTCTTTCCTATGTCATGGTGATATTTATCTGTTGAGCTCTGTTGGCTCTTGTTCAGTGTGCTGTGTCCACAGTTACCAGTGTGCTGTGTTAAGGTTCAGTGTCACTTAGATAGTTGGGTTATACTATGTCCTGATTAGTCCATGTAGCTCTGGTTTCATGGGGACTGGCGCACTGGTCCTTGCCGCCTTTCCCACCAGTGGAAACTCAATGTTAGTACATCCCAGAGTTACCTGTAAGCTATATTGGACGACACAGAAAAGAGGATTTTAGTCTTACGTGTTAAATCCTTTTCTCTCAGTCCATATAGCTTACAGGTCTCCCACCCTGTCAAGGGAGCATGCTTTGTTCTCCTGTGGCCAGTTGTTGGAGTCCCTTCGGGTTCATACTCACAGGAGTTTTCCTCATTTCCTTCTTGCTATCTGGCTAGATAGGTTAACTTCTCAAATCTAACTGGAGTGGGGGCTAGCTAGTGTCCAGCTAAGGAGGAGAGGAAGGCGCCACCCCTGCATTCTTTCCCAGATTTGTTCCTGCCTACTTAAAGGGGCTGTAGCCTCCCCCGAGTTACCTGTAAGCTATATGGACTAAGAGAAAAGGATTTAACAGGTAAGACTAAAATCATCTTTTCTCTGTCGTCCAATATGACATACAGGTACCATGGGACTGGAACAATTCTGAATGAAGTGTAGGGGTGGAGCCTCCCCCTCCTCCATATCAGGCTACCATAGCTCCTCCCCACCAGATAGATTTGCTCCAAGAACCTGGTGAAAAGGCTGAGAACACTTCTGCTTAGTTTTTAGTTATTATTTTTTTTCTTAGATATAGGGTGTCCAAATTCCCCCATTAGGTGTATTACCGTTAATGGCTTCCCCTGGAGGATTGCCCATTTAACAGGTGCTATCTGTGGACCCATACAACCCATGACTCTCTCTCTCTCTCTCCAGAAGGAGTCTCCCTGAGGCTTCTTCCTAGTCAATTGTACGCTGAAAAAAGAAGACCTGCTAAAAAGGTGAGCAACCCTTTGAGTGCCATGATCCACTTCTCTCACAGTTCCCCTCCACACAGAGGTCTTTCTGGAGGTTTTTGTTTGTTTGTTTTTTTTTAATAACTCCTGCACTCATGTTTGGTTTTCTTAGTATGCTAGGTGCTAACTTCTTTTTAAGATCATTTGCTTTTTTGTTAACAATCTTGGGTTTTGTAGGTATCTTTCCCTGTAAATATTTATCTCCTTTTAGGATATTTCAATGCATGTTAAGAACTCTGCTTAGTTTCTCAGATCCATTAGTGTATTTTGTAATAAAATGGAATTTATTTATTGCTGTTTCCCATTGTTGGAAGTAGGTCCTGTCTTGGCATCTTTTTCACTTTCTGAAATGCTCCCTCTATTATTTCAGTTCTGTATCCTATTTCTCAGAATTTTTCTTAACACTTCTGCTTTTCTGTGTTTCAAAAAATATCTTCTTTACAGTTCCTTTTGATGTGTTTGAACTGTCCCAAGGGACATTGTTAAACCATAGTTTCCAGTGATTGCTGTTTGCCTCCACATTTTTATAATTGGTTCTTGTTTCCATTTTTTCAGTCTTCTCCTATATTGCTGTATAGATTTAGAAAGACTATAGAAGATTTGCTGTATGTCAATGTGAATGATAGCCCAAATCATTTTTATTTATTTCTTCCAAGAAAAAAGTGAGGGATTCTTCACTTCCCTTCCAAATAATAAAGATGCTGTCATTGAAATGTATATATAGGGAAAGTTGTTCTGTATATTTAGGCAATATGTGTTTTTTTTCCCAGTAACCCATGAACAGATTAGTGTAGCTCGGTGCAAAACAAGTTCCCATCTCCATACCACACTTCTTAAATAATGTTCTTCCACGAACATGAAATGTTTATGATAAAGAATGAAACAAATTCCATCCAAGAATTGCCTTTGTTCTGGCATCTCTTTATCACATTCTAAGAAGTGGGAAACTGCTTGCAAACCTAGTTCATGGGCTATGTTTGTGTATAGAGATTGAGATTAGAGGAAAGGTGGTTTAGACTTCATCAGTGGAAGGGTTTTTTTTACAGTAAGGTCTGATAAATTGTGGAATTCCTTGCCCAAGGAGATGGTTATGGCAGATACAATGGATACATTTAAGAGAATATTAGATACATTTCTTTCAAAAGGGAACATACAGGGTTATACTGTATATTAGCAGGCAAATCAGGATGGTCCGATAAATACTAACTTATTTGGTAGCAGGAAAGCTACACAGTTCTCATGTCACTAGGGCATGAGACAAAGGTTGAACTTGATGGACTTGTATCTTTATTCAACCTAATTTACTATGTTACTGGGATGTTTTCTGGAACATATATTCTTGTTTTGATTGAACCTTCAAAAGCGTTTTTAATGAAAGTGAATATTATTTTTGAAATGTTGGCATTGGGTTGTGTGATAATTTCCTGTAGAACTTTTGTTGGCTTCTCTCAGATATTATTCTCCTGTTTGAGCAACTAGGGCCCCTCTTTTATCCACTTCTCTGAATAAGTAGTTTGGGTTGTTCATGAATTCTTTCAGACTAATTTCTTCCTCTTTTTGAGATTTTTCTTTTTTAATTTGAAGGACTCCTGGAATTCCTTTTCAATATCTATTCCATAAAAGACATATACATTGGAAAATTATACATGGCCCTCCTCCCATAGAGTTTCCAAACAAGTTAGGATATCTTCTCTGGGTGAAGATGATCTTAGACTGAATTCATGACTGTCCTCTACTTTTTCTACTGTGGATGATTTAATTTCCTCTTTTACTGAAAAATGTCTTGTTAGGTTGTTTTCTAATATATTTATATATATATCTATATATCTCTCTAAATGGTTGGGTTTGCAGCTGGGTACGAACTGATGTCTTTGTCAAATGGGTAATTGGCTAAATTGTAAATGCCTCTTATTGGATGCTTATTTCCTTCTCCTGATGTCTCCTTTTTGTGTCTCTTTCTTCCACCTCTTTTTCCTCCTCTTCTCCATTCTGACTTTTTCTTCTTGTTTGAGGTTTGTTATGGTTTGCATGGCATCTTCTCCACTTGTTGGATTGGTGTTTGTGGTCCTTTGGATAAAAAATTAGTTGACTGGTTGTCTTTGGTGATGGCACTAGACGTATGATTAATACTAATGCAAGTTTTGCAGTTGACGTTCCTGACTTCTAAATGGAGGTTCCTGGTTCATGGGTGGTTGCTTCAGGTGTTATGTTAGCATGCTTATTATCCTTCTTATTGATAGTAGTAGGGATGGTACCAGACCTATGGTTAATGCTGTTGCATGGTTTTGCAGTTGGTGTCCCTGGCTTTTGAATAGATGTTCATGGGTGGTTTCTTCAGACATTCTTTTAGTGTGCTGATTTTCTTCATTAGTTATAGTTCTCTCCTTATTCTTTTCTTTTTCCTTTTGGTATTGCGGCTCAGCTTAGTTTGTCTTTCTTGAGTACAAGACTTGATCATTGTCTTTGTTCCATCATCATTTCCTATTTTCCCAACTCATTATCTGTGTAAGGAGTTGGTATTGGATGTATTTCTGTCAGAATTTGATACATATTGGATATTTCCATTTGATTTTTAGATGGACTAATTCTATCCGAATTATTCTGTTCCTTTATTGTTGGAATTGGATCCTTTTTGTATTTGTTTGTATTGTTTACATAACATGTGCTCCTGTTTTGGTGGTGTCTTCCATGGTTATATCAATTGTTTTTATCTTCTTGCCATTGATTCTGATAAGGTCTTCATGGAGTATTTGGTTTTTGGGGTTTTCTCCTCCAATTCCGTACTCTGTCCTGTTTGTAATCTCCGTGATCCCTTTGGAGTTTTTGTTTTCAAAGTCCATCACCTTCTTGTTAGTATTTTCATAAAATTCTTTAAATTCCTTTGTATGTTGAAATGTTTCCATTTTCTGTTGTATTTGTATTTTATCTATCGCGTTCTCCAGATCTTTTTCTTTTTGTTGGATAATGCATTTAATTAGATTGATGGAACATTGGTCTAATATATTGGTTCACGTGGAATAGAATAGTGTGTTTTCCTTTCCAAATGCTGGTTCTTTAATAATCCTTAGTCCTTTTGGGATTTTTTTGTAATCTACAAAACACAAGGAATCTGAGCCCGCCATAAACACCACACCTGGCGATCCCATTGCGGAGCAAGCTGGCAGAGTAAACAGATACGCAGTAATATAAGAAACTGTCAAGTAAGCGGAAAGCTAAAAGGGGGGACTGTCGCAGTGATACAGATTAGTGAACAATGTTTAAACATTCATGCAGTCACGTTTAATTTTTACCATCTGGTAATTGCATTTTATAATACAGCATCTATTCATGTACTCACTGCACAAATAGTCACCCGATTTCTGAACTTTTTCTTGTACATTATTTCAACTCTGGACTGATATTAAGTCTGTTCTGTTTATTACTGTGTGTTTCAGTGCCATTACCAGTGGCACTTGGGACTCATTTTACATGTTTTATTACTTCATATTTTAATTCATATTTTTTGCCTATTAAATAAATATACGATTTTTTCTCTGTCGTCCAATACAGGTTACTGGTAAATTTGGGTAGGCGATCCGCCCCTTTAAGTAGGCAGGAACAATTCTAAAAGTGAATGCAGGGGGTGGAGCCTACCTTCCTTACTTGGCTGCAGTTAGCCAATCAGCTCCAGTAAGATTTGTTCCTTGGATGAAGATACAGGCAAGAAAACAGTTCTGCTATAGTTTTAGCAATTTTTTATTTTTCTATTAGAAATGGAATACCACCATTAGGCGGATTACCCTAACTGACAATACCCTTAGATGTGGCTAGCTCAGTATCCAGGTGCTTTTTGTGGACCTTAAGCCCGGGGGGGGGTGGAATCTTAGGTTCAAGTTCTTTCCCCAGGAGTTGCCCACTGAGGCTTCTTCTTAATACATGGTAATCTGAAGACAGCAGATCTGCAGGAAAGATGAGCAACCCTTTAAGTGCTGCAGTTCCACATGTTTCACAGTGTCCCTCCGCATAGGGGGTTTCCTTTAGAGTTCCTGTTGCACACTTCTGCACTTATTGGGTGATCTGTATGTCTGTTGGGTGTTTTGGAGCAAGTTTCTATGGTAATGTAACCCTTTAGCTGCTAGATTAGCATCTTTTGGGGGGTTGTTGGCACTTTCCCTACTGGGTTCAGTGTTTATTGGGTCTAGTGACATGTTTTAGTAATGTCTAGTGCACATTTACTTCTCAGCTACAACTTTTCAAAATTTGTGTTCTGGCGCGCTTTTACCTCATAGACACCATTGCTCCATTCACTTCTATTGCACAGTTTGGGACATATCTCTGCAACCACTCAACGTAGCGACTTCAGAGATGGCTCATTTTGTTTGTCTTCCCTTGCTGTATTATCCGGTTAATGTTTGGTGTGTGTTGGGGGGCTCAAGGGGCTTTGGGCACTGTAGGGGTAATTTTTCTGGGAAAACTATGTTTCCCATGAGCGCTTGCTTTGCACGCTCGTTTCTGATTGGCTCTGTCACGGATTTGAAGACTCTCAGACTTAAGGTTTGGTAAAATAACTAAACTTTATTAAAAGTTAAAGGCAGTCCCCGTAGGGTAAACATACATAACAATACAACAGTAATATAACATATAATAGGTTCTACCGGCCTTGCCTAAATACCGGGCAAGGCAACCCAAGTGACAATTTTAATGACAGGCTCTACCGGTAAGGCAACCGTGAGATGACATATACCGGTTCTACCGGACTTACCAATATCGGGCAAGGCAGCCCCCACGGAATGCTGAATGTAGGCTCTACCGGCCCTGCCAATACCGGGTGAGGCAATCTACAGGATGGTATCGTCAAGGTTCTACCGGCCTCACCAATACCGGGCAGGGCAGCCTGAGCGAGTAGACCAGCTGTCAGGTGACTAAGACAGCATAGAGCATAAGTATAGAGGTCTTACTCAGCAGGAGTCTATTGCCAGGGATACTCAGACAATTGCAAGGAAGTGGACAGCGACTGACCACAGTACTGGATGTTCAGGAGCAAACCAACGTCCGCACGTTGGGACTAATGGTAATAGCGCCACCAGGTTTAATGGATCAAACCAGCGACCGCACGCTGGAACCAACAATGTATATCGCAGCCAGGTTTAGTGGAGTAAACCAGCTTCCGCACGCTGGGACCAACAACGTATATCGCAACCAGGTTTAGTGGAGCAAACCAGCGTCCGCACGCTGGAGCCAATAATGTATCTCGCAACCAGTTTAGTGGAGTAAACCAGCGTCCGCACGCTGAGACCAACAATGTATATTGCAACCAGGTTTAGTGGAGTAAACCAGCGTCCGCACACTGAGACCAACAATGTATATTGCAACCAGGTTTAGTGGAGTAAACCAGCGTCCGCACGCTGAGACCAACAATGTATATTGCAACCAGGTTTAGTGGAGTATACCAGCGTCCGCACGCTGAGACCAACAATGTATATTGCAACCAGGTTTAGTGGAGTAAACCAGCGTCCGCACGCTGGGACCAACAATGTATATCGCAACCAGGTTTAGTGGAGTAAACCAACAAAGTATGATCAGCAGCGAGAAGAACAATGTCGCCAGAGCGATGGCTGGAGCAGGAGATTCAGGAACTCAGTAAGATTAACCCGCGAGGTGCTGGAACACAGGAACTCTGGAACACAGGAACACTAGCACACAGGAACACTGGAACATAGGATCAGCAAGTACAGCAGGAACAGGCCCAGAAGCCTGACAAGCAGGTCAGGCAGAGTGGAGTCAGAAACACCACGAAAGGGCAACCTGGAAGTGCTCAGCCTGGGTTTAAAAAGGCTGTGTGAGGAGGGCTAATCACAGACAGCCAATCATGATACTCAGCAAGTGACTGACACTGAACAGCACCAATCACGGGCACCGTGATAGGCTCCCACCGTGGCGGCCATTTTGTGCTTTTCCTGAATGAATATCCTATGCAGGGCTTGGACTATTCTTCTCTCCTCTGCAGATTAACCTTTCACCTGCCAGATAAGTGCATTTTAGTGATTTTCTGAGGTGAATCTTACACACTGTATTTGGGTGATTCCTTATACTTTAAAAGTTTTGACACTGTAAGAAAATCTAATCCGTTAGAGCTTGGGGCCAGGCCTAAGACTAAGGAAGCTGGGGTCTCTGTGTCCCCTATTGCGCAGTACTCCTCATGATATTCAAGGTTACCTAGAGAATTCTCAGGTCAATTATGCCCAGCATGTTCTGCCATCCCTGAGTCTCCTCCAGGGACCTCCAGCCATGCATTAGAGCCAGTTTGGGTGCAAGAGTTCAAGACTGCTACTACAGACCTCCGGTCTACATTGCAACTCTTTCCATCCCAGTTACAGGGGGTCTTCTCCTCCTGGCAGACCCCTACTTCCGTCAGATCTTCCTTGCAGAAACCGCATGGAGTTCCTGACGTATCGGATTCCTCTGAGGAGGAACTGTTGGTGGATTCGGATGTTGAGGAATGTTCTGTTGTGGGCTCCTCTCAGTTTTTTGGTGATCCCTTTGAGGCTGATACTGATCCCTCGGCTGAGGGCCTGATCAGCGCCTTCTTAACCATCCTAAACATTCCCTTAGTTCAAGAGGTCTCTTCGAATCCCCCTGATGTATTTCAGGAGCCTAAGAGGACCCATACTTGTTTTCCACCTAACCCCACTCTTGACAGCCTTGTGTCTGATGAGTGGAAGTCTCCAGACAGGAAACCTTCTGTTTCAAAGAAAGTTTCCAAGCTTTAACCCTTCTCTGAGGCGGCGCTTGCTCAGTGGGTTCATCCCCCTAGGCTGGATGCACCTGTCTCCAGGCTATCTAAGTTCACTGCCTTGCCAGTTGCTGATGCTTCCGCTCTGAAAGACTGGACTGACAAGAAACTTGAGGCCTCCCTCAAGTCCATTTTTGCCACTGCTGGTACTGCCATTCGTCCAGCATTTGCTGCGGCATTGGTGAACCAGGCCATTGCGGTCTGGACTGAACAGCTCACCCTGGCTGTCCGTCAGGGTGCTCTTACTTTGGATATGTTGCAGCTTCTTGCCAACATCTCTGAGGCCCAGCACTATGTTTCTGCTGCCTTATTTGATGCCATCCGTTTGGTGACAAGGGTTTCCACCATGTCTGTGGTTGCCAGACAAGCTCTTTGGCTCAAGATCTGGTCTGCTGACACTGCTTCCAGGAAAGCTTTGCTTTCATTCCCTTTTCAAGGCAGCTCTTTGTTTGGGTCAGATCTTAAGTACCCTTCTGCCTATGGTCCCCAGGAAGAAGAAGCCTGTCAAGCGTAATCTGGTTTTTCGTACCTTCCAGACTGAGACACGTCCAGCGAGCCAGACTGTTCCCTCAGCTCCGTATTCCTCCTCCAAACTCAAACAACAATGAAAGCCCAAGGTCTCCTCCAAGCCCAAGGCTTCCAGGCCTTCTTCAGCATGACTCACCAAACCCAGGTCCCCACTCGGCTGTGGGTGGCAGTCTGCGTCACTACCACAATGTCTGGGAGGATTCAGTGGAGGACCTGTGGGTTTTGCAGGTGGTGGCGGACGGGTACAGGATCCCTTTCACCTCTCTTCCTCCCTTTCTGTTTTTCCCCTCTCATACGCCCCAGGGTGTAGAGAAACTCCATCTGTTCAATGGAGCTATTCAGGCTCTTCTAGGCAAGGATATTCTGGAACTTGTTCCAGTTCAGGACTGAGGTATAGGTTTTTATTCAAACCTCTTTGTGGTGTCCAAGAAGGACGGCGGCCAATGTCCCATTTTGGATTTGAAGGATCTCAATGCCTTTGTGATCAAGACTCATTATCATCAGGAGTCCCTAAGGTCCGTGATTGCTGCTATGTCCCCGGGGGAATTCCTTGTCTCTCTGGATCTTCAGGACGCGTATCTACACATCGCCATTCATCCAGAGAGCCGGCAGTATCTCAGATTTGCATGCGGCCAAGGGCATTTTCAGTTTTCTGCTCTTCCCTTTGGTCTGACTACAGCTCCTCAAGTCTGTCCTGGGAACCTTAGTATTCGTCCTCCATTGGGACGGCATCAGAGTCACTCCATACATGGACGACCGGCTTCTTAAAGCCCCTTCTGTGGACCTTCTTCATCAGCAGGTTTGGGACTGCATTCATGCACTCACCCATCATGGGTGGATCCTCAATATGGACAAGTCGAATCTTGTTCCGTCCCAGCGTCTGGTCTTTCTGGGCCTTCTCTTCGACACTAAGCAGAGCATGGTGTTTCTCACAGAGGAGGTGGCTCGCCAGATCGCCCACAGGGTCTCGGCTGTTCTGGCTCGTGATGCAGTTCCAGCCAAGAAGCTGTCCTCTCTAGTGGGGATTTTCATTTCCACCATAGATGTGGACCCGTTTGCCATGGCCCATACCAGGGAACTCCAGAGGTTTGTGATCCAGGTGTGCAGGGGTCAGCCAGACCTTCTGAAGACGTCAGTGTGGAATGAGTTTGTCGTGGTGGCTTGACCTCTCCAATCTGCTGAAGGGCAAGTCCTTCCTGGTATCCTTCGAAGGATGCCACCCTCTCCGTCTGGGGAGCGGTCCTGGGTCGCCTGAGTGCTCAAGGTCAGTGATCTCTGGAGGAATCTATCCTTCCCATCAATGTGTTGGAGGTTCGGGCGATATTTCATGCCCTTCGCCACTGGACACGCCAGATGGAGGACTGCCCAATCCGGGTCCAGTTTGACAACGCCACGGCAGTGGCCTACATCAACAAGCAGGGTGGAACAAGAAGTCTCGCTGCTTTGTTAGAGGTCAAGGCTATTTTGTCCTGGGCAGAAGAACATGTTCCTGCCATATCCGCAGTTCACATTCCCTGTGGACTTCCTCAGTCAGCACATGGTGGACAGCGGAGAGTGGGAACTGCACCCAGATGTGTTCACCCACATTGTTCAGAAGTGGGTCTTCCTTGCATCGACTTGATGGCGACAAGACACAACCAGAAGGTTCTGATGTTCTGCTCTTGCCTGAGGGATCCTCTAGCTGTAGCGGTGGATGCCATGTCCATTCCTTGGTTATTTCCTCTGGCTTACATCTTTCCTTCCATCCCCATGTTCCACAGGGTGTTAAGGAAAATGAGACTGGAGTGCTGTCCAGTCATTCTGATTTACTCCATACTGGTCTTGGCAAGCTTGGTTTCCAGAGTTTCTGGATCTGTCAGTGGTGGGGCCATTCCGGCTCCCTTGCTGTCCAGATCTTCTTCTACAGGGTTACCTGTGGAAGGAGGATGTTCATCATCTGGATTGGATGGCTTGGAAATTGAATCCTCAATACTGAAGAAGAATGGTTTTTCTTCTGGTGTGGTAGCTACTATGCTTAGTGCTCACAAACGTGTCTTTTAAGGCCTACCATAGTTTCTGGTCGACCTTTCTCACTTAGTGTGCTGACAGGGACCAGTCTCAGGATTTTGATCTTCCTACAGTCCTGGCCTTTCTACAGGACGTCGACGTTTCTGTCTTGGTGTGCTGACAAGGACCTGTCTCAGGATTTTAATCTGCCTACGGTCCTGGCCTACTTGCAGGACGGTGTGGATAAGGGTCTCCGTTTGAGTTCCCTTAAGGTTCAGACTTTTTTTGCTCTCTTGTTTTCTTTCAGAGGCACATTGCTATTCTTCTTGATGTCAAGGTTTTCTTCCAGGGCGTTGCTCATACTCGTCCTGTTTTCAAGTCTCCCGCTCCTCAGCGGGATCTTAACTCTGTTTTGGGCATCCTTCAGCGTCCTCCCTTTGAGTCCTTGGCTACTATTACTCTACTCCTGCTGCGTGAAAAATGGCCTTTCTCCTGGCGATCGTGTCAGTTCGCTACATCACGGAGTTGCATGCTCTGTCTTGTAGACCACCCTTTTTTGTGTTTCACCAAGACAAGGCGGTGCTTCGCACTTCTCAGGAGTTTCTCCCGAAGGTGGTTTCTGAGTTCCACATTAATCAGGAGATGTGGTGCTTTCTTTCTGCCCTGACCCTACCTCTGACAATGAGAGGGATCTCCACTTGTTAGACATGTTGCTTTGTCTCAAGTTTTATGTACATCGCACTGACTCCGTTCGACAGTCTGATGAGCTGTTCATCATTCCTGAGTGCCCCAGGGCAGGGAGACCCGCATCCAAAGTGACCATTGTGTCTTGGATTAAGTCCACTGTTCGTAAGGCTTATGAGCTAAGGAAGAAGCCTTTTCCCTTTCGGGTCATGGCTCATTCTAGAAATCCATTGGGGCTTCTTGGGCTTACAAAAATCAGGCCTCAGCTGATCAGTTGTGCAAGGCTGCCACTTGGTTGTCTGTGCACACCTTTTCAAAGCACTACCGTGTTGATGTGCTGGCATCGGCTGACGCCAGCTTTGAGAGAATGATCCTGGAGGCAAACTTGCCTGTCTAGGATCTTCTTCGGTTCTTTGGTGCTTCCTTCACTTCCAAGTCCTTTTTATCTTTCAATTCTTTGGTTTATGTAAGGTACCACTCTTAGATATTTTTACCGCTGTCTTTTTCTATTTATATTCCCTTTTTCTGAGAGCTTGAGTCCTACATATATTGATACATAATTAAGCACTCAGTGTGTCTCTGAATAGTATTCAATAAATGGATTGTTTTTACTACTGCATGGGTTTTGTCTCTGCCTAGAGTGCGGTTGAATATTGGTGGAGATCCTGTCATCCAGCACTGGAGAGATGCCAGGAATGGTTATAAGTGATTTTTATTGGATTGCCCTTATATTGATATACTGTAAATGAATAGTGCACTGTCTTTTGTTTTTTTTTTTTAGAAAGTCTTCCATGAAGTCACTGGTGTCCCTCCCATTCTTGCCCGTTCTTGAGGCAATTAATTATTTGGCCCAGAATTGAAGGTGCTTATGAGCCATACTATGGGGTGTGGTAGTTAGTTCTCTATTATCTCATTTTACCCCCAAGCATTTATTTTTTTCCCACAGACAAAGAGTAGTTTTTGTTTTTCCTGCTATTACGGGTATATGACCAGGATTTCTACTCCTACACTGGCCCAGGTATGCCCTATTGAGAAACACAAATAGGCTTGAGCAGACAAGAGGCCTGCACAGAAAAACTCAACTGGCAAGACTACCTCTGTGCCTAGACAGTCGAAGGTCATCTGCATTTCTCACAATATGTGGTCTCTCTCTGTGGCAGACCAGTGGGGGTTTGCTGGTGATCATGAAAGAGGACCTCAGACTTCAGATCCCTTGCTCCCCATTGCTTTTCCATGTCTATGGTTCTTCGTTATTTGGGGACGGGCTGTCTATTTTGAGGTGCAGTTTTTCCCTGTTGGAAATGCAGGGCTTGAAGCCTGTTCCTCCTCAGGAAAGATTCATAAGATTGTATAAACATTTCCCATAGTTCCAAAAGAGACAGTGGATGCTGTCCTATTCTGTAGTTGGAGCATTTCAACCCTTTTGTTCTTACACCTCGGTTTAAGCTGTATTGTTTTCTTTTCTGTTATCACTAATGTGTTCCAGAAACTAATTTAATTTAGTTCTTTCTGTTTGGCCATTTGATTGTTAATGGTGTGATGGTATAAACAGTAAAAGTGCAAATGTTTACCTAGTCATTGACAAAACGCTTTCCAGAACATGGAGAGTAATTGTGTGCCTTTGTCTGAAACAACCTGCTGAGGAAGATAACTGATGTTTTACATGTGCCCCTTTTTGAGTAAGTGCAGTTATAGAGGCTGTCACCTTAGATACATTGCATTTATTTCATAGATTACAAATCCCAAGAAGCATTGAATGCCTTGTAGAGCAGTTTGAAGAGGTCAGGAAATAACAGCCAACACTTTATTCATGTCATATGTCACCCAATGTAAGCTGCCTGAAACTGTACTCTGTGAAGGAGCAGAGCAAGGGCACTCTGAGATAAAAAAAAAAAAAAAAAAAAAGCAACTAGATAACAGCAGGTAATAGCAGGGGAGTCCCAGTAGGTAAGATGCTGGGGTATGTAGAGTGGGGTATGGAGCTGGCTGGCATTGGCTACCCCTCAGGCAGCTTTGCTGTGGCCTAGTCCGGATTAAAGGTGCTGACTGCAATTTCAGTTTAGCGCCTACATGAGGAGCCAGCCTGCACCCAGGATGACTCCCTAGGTGATAGTTGCTACCTACTGGCTTCAAGGGAGGGCGACAGACAACAACACAGGTTTTGCCTGCAGTACCAGTCAAATGTTGCTGAACACAGGAGATGTTGTTAGTGAACAGGAATATTTGACCTCCGAAACAAAAGTATCTCAGTCAAAGGGTTTGACTGTTTGGGCTGGTATTTGACTGAAGGTAGAATGGAAGGATAGGAACAGGACTGACAGAAGGCTGAATAAGCCGACCTCCAACTGCTTCCATGAATGGGAAGGCAGACGAGTTGAACAGCTGGCTGGATCAGCTGGTTTGTTGGATGGTCTGACTAGCAGGGTCGGTAACAGTTAGGCGATCAAGAAGGTGAGTAGTCGTGAATGAAAGCCTGGGTCGACAACGGAGAATCAATCAAATGGAGGCATGGTGCAAAGTCCAAGAGTAGTAGGGAAAAAAAGCTAAGGAACTGGCTCTTGATAAAGGCTCAGGACTGCGCATAAGTCCAGGGCAGGAAACAAGGATCCGGCAAACAGAATGAACCAAGACAAAAACCAGGCAAGGAATAAGAGAAATGTGCATAACATAACAATTGGGATCCTTTTGAAGTCCAGTTTTTGAAAACAGAAAACCTAAGAATGCCAGCTGCTTCTTCACAAAATTGCACTTCTTTGCCTTAACTTAGATGGTATGGTTCCAAAGACAGTGCAGAGCAGCCTGAAATTGAAGCCTATGGAGCTCCAGGGTAGGTGAGAATATAAAAATATTGCCCAGGTAAATAACTACGTAGGAAAGAAGCATGTCTCGAAAAATGTTTACAAAATTCTTGAAAGTTGATTTAGGGTTTTAAAGAAATAGGTACTGGAACTACTAAAATATATTTTGTGGTAGAATCTACTATGTCCTTAAAAAGATTTTTTGCTGTGAAAACTTAAAAGAAAATAGATTTTGAAGCTATTCTTATAATCATCATTGATCCTATTTACAATTATACCAATCAGGAGGTTCTTCCTATAGTAGATTCTACCACAATATACACATATATATATTTTGGAAGGTCCACTACCTACTTTTTTAAAACCTAAGTCAACTTTTTTTTCAAACTTATTATAAAGGTAGTCATGTTAAGATTTTCACTTCCTTGGTCATGGAAGATCTCAAGAGACTAATATCTCTACAGAAAAATATAGAGAAAAATATGAAGCTATGAGTAATCTGAGAAAATGTACCAACATCATCATAATAAAACCAGCAGACAAAAGGGTGGGTTGTAATTTAGAATAGTGAAGACTATAAGAAAGAGTAGAGTATTATGTCAAACTAAAGTCTGACCCCACCACTAAATTTAAGAAAGAACTATGTTCTTTGGTGGATGATGCCCATATGATGGGTATGCTCGGTAAGGCCAAGTGGGACTTTACTTGTGTTACAGAACCACATATGACTCATTCGTATCCTTTACCTAAAACACACAAGTCCTTTTTGGATCTGCTGGGCAGACCCATCATATCAGGCATTGATTCTTTATCATGCAATTTATCAATTTATATTGCGTATCATCTCCAAAGACTGATTATTGGTTTACCTTCAATTGTTAAGGACATATTATCGAAAATATGAGAGATTTAATTTGGAAAGAGGACCACTGCTTCATACTCTGGAAGTAGTATCACTATACTCCAATATACCCCATTTGGGAGAGATTGAAGCTTGTAGAGCTTTTTTTTATTAGAGGATATGTTAATGTCCATCAATCAAATTGAGTTTCTTTTGAAGGCAATAGAATGTGTATTAAAACATATCTTCTTTGAATATGAGGGTGATGTCTATTTGCAAGTGAAAGGTTCTGCAATGGGCACCAAGTTTGCACCCAGCTACGCTAATCTCTTTATGGGCCATTTGGAACAACCATATGGTATATGGCTCGGATTGCCCAGGAGCAAACTTGGTGACTTACCATAGATACATAGATAATATCCTTATAGTGTGGAAGGGCAATAAGTCTAATACCCCAGTTTATGAATCCTCTTAACTCCAATCTGCAGGGGATACAATTCACTAGTATGATCAGAGACCGTAATATAGAGTTTTTGGATCTAATATTATCAGGTCAGATTGGACGTAAGATTGTGACTAATACTTACCTCAAGGAAGTTGATGTGAATAGCTATTTAAATTATAACATTTGCCATAATAAAAGATGGCTATGAAATGTGCCATATGGGCATTTTTGCAGAATAGCTAGAAATTGTTCTTTACTTCAAGACTATGTTGAACAATCTAGAATACTGACAAAGCAGTTTGTACAAAAAGGGTATCCTAGGGACTTAAATTTGAATGCACAGACAAGGATAATAGATGGTTTCCAAGCACAAACAAAAGAGAAGAAAGAGACCCCTTAGAGACAATTATAACACAAGGGTATGACATGGATGTAAGCGATGGGAGAGACAAGGATAGAAAGAAATATAGTCAATAATTTCCTCCGTTTATAATGAAATATAATATTAACATTGAATGGATAAATAGAATCTTTAGGAAACACTGGAGAATCTTGGATAAGAATTCCTTGTTAGCTCCCATCATCCCTAAATATCCAAAGATAGTTTACAGAAGGGCTTTTACTCAAAAATATTCTAGCTCCAACGAAGAAGAGGGATATTAGGCAAAAATGTGTAAATAGAGAGAACCAACTAATCCTTATAAGAACATCAAATTATAATAAAAATAGTAACACTGTATTGAAGCGTGTTTACAAATGTGGCAAAAGTGTTTGCCAAACATTCAGATTTATAGGGAATGGAACTAAATATTTCAAATCGTCTGTTACTAGAGAAACCTTTGAGATCACACAGTTTATGAATTGTTGGTCAAGATTTGTGGTGTATCTTCTGTCTTGTGGATGTGCCCACCAGTATGTGGGCCGTACAACTCAATTTATGAGACTGAAGTTTGGCCATCGTAGAGGAAACATTGAAAAGGGCTTGGAGTTACATACGTGTAGTTTCTCTAGGCAGTTTTCACTGTCGTCCAATACAGGTCACTGGTACAATGGGAGGCGATCCGCCCCTTTAATAGGCAGGAACATTCATTCAAATGTATGCAGGGGGTGGAGCCTCCCCTCCTTCTTAAGCTGCCTTCAGGCCAGAGCCAAGCTAGATTGATTTGTTCCTGTGTGCTGTGCACACCAGGTGGAGAACATCTCTCATTCAACTTTAGTTTTTTTATTGTTTTTCTTCAAATATGGAATACCACCATTAGGCGCGTGACCATGGCTGTGAATTGCCCTCTCCAAAGTGGCTAGTGCAGCTTCCAGGGATTTTCTGGTGGACCTTATGCCCTGAAGAGGGAACAACTTGAGTCAAGTAGCTTCCCTGCTGGGGAATTTTCCTCTGGTTAATTCCCTTTCAACATGGTTACCTGAAGAGAGAAGTCCTGCAGAAAGGTGAGCCACCCTTTGAGTGCTGAAGGTCCACTTGTCCCACAGTGTCCCTTCCTTGGGCATGTATTTGGGAGTTCTCATTATGCACTCCAGCACTCATAGGGTGTTTTTATTTCTATTGCTTGTATTTATGCAATGTCTGTGGTATTCCCTGGGCTTTGGAGCTTTGGGTTATTTTCTCATGTTTCACATGTGCTAGAAGTATGTTTGGTGAACTTTTTCCCTCAGGAATAATTTATTAATATTTAATGTTCCGCGCCTTTAAGCACGCTTTTACCCGCATAGACGCCATTGCTCCTTTACTCTCTATGGCTTTACACAGTGTGGGACATATCTCTGGAACCGCTTGTCACAGCAACTTCAGAGAGGGCTCATTTTGTTGGTCTTCCCCTGCTCTATCATCTGGTAGCTAGATTCGGTGTGTTGGGAGTCTGGGGGGGCTTCGGTCACTGTTTTGGGGTACTTTTGAGAAAAACTACGATTCCCATGAGCGCCCGTTTCGCGCTCATTTTCTGATTGGCTACCGTCGCGGCAGCCATTTTGTGGTGTTATTCTCAGCGAGTATACTACGCAGGGACCGAGCCTTCTCTCCTCTCAGCAGATTAACCCTTCGCTGGCCAGATAAGTTCGATTTTAGACATTTCTGGGGTGAAACTTTAATCTTTCACACTTCTACTGGGTGATTTATCTTAGTGGAGTATATCTGACGCTGTGAGCATGTCTACTCCACTGGAGTCAGGGGCTAGACCCAAGACTAAAGAGGCTGGGGTGTCCATTTCCCCCATTGCGTTTTGCTCCTCTTGTCACTCTGGGCTGCCTAGTGAATTTTCAGGTCATTTATGCCCAAAATGTGCAGAAAGTCATGATAGCAACCCTGGGCTTCCCAGCCACGCTATTGAGCCAACTTGGGTAAAATAGTTTAAAGCTGCCACTAGGGATCTCAGATCCACTCTCCAACTCTTTCCCTCTCAGGTTCAGGGGGCTCTGCAAGTCTGGCAGACCCCCTCCACAATCAGGACCTCCCTGCCTAAGCCACAGGGGGCTCCTGATGTGTCTGATTCTTCTGAGGAAGAACTTTTGCAGGATTCTGATGCTGAGGAAGGCACTGTTATAGAATCTAATAGGTCCATTGGTGACCCTTATGAATGTGACCCTGAAGTTTCTGCTGAGGGTTTGATCAGAGCTGTGCTAACTACGCTCAACCTTCCTCTGACTCAGGAATCTACTCATGATTCAAATGACGTTTTCCAAAAACCATCTAAGGCTGTGGTTTGTTTTCCTAATAACCCTACTCTTGCTCGTTTAGTCTCTGATGCGTGGAGGAATCCTGAAAAATCCTCTTCTGTGTCCAAAAAGTTTGCTAAACTTTACCCTTTTCCTGAGGCTGAACTGGCAAAATGGGTTCATCCTCCTAAAATGGATGCTCCTATTTCTAGGTTATCCAAATCTACTGCCTTAGTTGTGTCAGACGCCTCGGCCCGGCAGGATTGGACGGACAAAAAGTTAGATTTGTCTTAAATCCATTTTTGCCTCTATTGGCACTGCCATGCGTCCAACCTTTGCAGTGGCGTGGGTTAATAGGGCTATTGCGGCCTGGACTGAACAACTGACTGAGGCAGTTCGCCAGGATGCACCAGTGTCTGAGCAGTTGCAGCTTCTTGCTAATATATTAGAAGCTCAAAATTATGTTTCTGCTTTTGATGCTGTGCGCATGATGGCAAGGGCCTCTACTTCCTCTGTGGTGGCTAGACGTGCTCTTTGGTTGAAAATTTGGTCTGCTGACACTGCCTCTAAGAAAGCCTTGCTTTCTTTACCTTTTCAGGGGTCCTTACTGTTTGGATCTGAACTTAAGGAGATGATTAGTGAGGCTACTGGTGGCAAAAGTACTCTTCTACCATCAGTCTTCAAGAAGAAGTTTCCAGCCAAACGCAATCGGTCCTTTCGTTCCTTCCAAACTGAGACACGCTCCACGTCCCAGACGGGTCCGTCCTCCACGCGCTCCTCCTCCAATCCCAAACAGTCCTGGAAGCCCAAAGTTGCCCCTAAGGCCAAGACCTCCAAGACTGCTTCGGCATGACTCACCGAACCTGGGTCCGCATCCGGCTGTAGGTGGACGTCTCTGCATCTTTCGCCGGGTTTGGGAGGAGTCAGTGGTGGACCCTTGGGTTGTTCAGGTGGTATCAGAGGGATACAGGATCCCTTTCTCTTCCCTTCCTCCTTTTCGGTTCCATTTTACTCGTCCTTCTCAGGAGCCTACAAAAAGACGTCTGTTCGACGACGCTATTCAGAATCTTTTGGACAAAGAGGTCCTGGAATTGGTTCCACCAGAGGACACAGGTTCAGGATTCTATTCCAACCTGTTCGTTGTGGCCAAAAAGGACGGAGGTGCTCATCCTATTTTGGATCTCAAGGATCTCAATTCCTTTGTTGTGAGTTCCCACTTTCGTCAGGAATCTCTGCGTTCTGTGATAGCAGTAATGTCTCCAGGGGAGTTCCTTGCTTCCCTGGACCTTCAGGATGCATACCTTCACATCCCTATTCATCCAGAGAGCAGACGGTATCTCAGATTTGCCTGTCACAAAGGCCACTTGCAGTTTTCAGCTCTTCCCTTTGGTCTGACTTCAGCTCCTCAGGTCTTTCAGAGGGTATTGGGAGCTTTGATAGCTGTGCTTCATCGAGATGGAGTCAGAGTGATTCCCTACATGGACGATCTGCTCCTGAAAGCCTCATCTGAGGAGATCCTCCACCAGCAGCTGCAGTTGTGGATACAGACACTCAATCGCCACAGCTGGATTGTGAATCTGGACAAGTCAGACTTGGTTCCATCTCAACAGCTCCTCTTCTTGGGTCTCCTGTTCGACACTCAGCAGTGCATGGTGTTTTTACCGGAGGAAGTGGCTCATCAGATTGCTATCCGGGTGTCCAAGATCCTAGAACTGGACAGGGTTCCAGTACCGAAGTTGACCTCCAGTAAGCTGGAGAGATATCTCATTGGCTAGATATCGATCTCTGCCAATGAGATCTCTCTCCAGCTTACTAACAGAACGCCTCCATCATCGGAGGATGCTGGGTCAAGTGAAAGGAGCTGAGGCTGTGGGAGTGTCTTCTGCACCATATGGTGCGCGGCTGTGCGGCTGCTAACATCATCAGGTACAAAATTCAAGTACCTTTTTGCTTCATTTAAACATATTTTTAGGCAAAAAGAAACACCGCAATGTACAGAGGGGACACAAAGGAAGCAATACAACAATGATAATGCGGAGGTGAAAGTTCCCTTTTAACTAGAAGCCACTGGGCCCTATTGAATTGAGGCTAGTAGTTACCGCTCCATATACTATTCTATACTATTCTAATAACCTACATATCTTGAGAAAATCGCTGATAATGCTGCGAAATGTAATTTTACATTTTCATGTATCAATTGATACTGATTTTTATTTTAATAAACATCTTTGAAGAACATTGAAAACTGTATCTGGAGCGGATCCTGTTTGTTTTTCCCCGTTGGCACTGACTAGAGCATCTGGGAGTAAGCACAGAGTAGAGACTGTATAAAGTTCTTTGCAAGCCTATACTGCTGTATATGCATATAGACAGCTATTATATTATTTGAGTGCTATATATTATTTATTTATTTCAGTGTGATAAGGCACTCTTGGCTCCCCTTTTTTTTCTTGTTTTCTATAATGCTGGAATCAAAAGTTAGATGATACTTGTGTTTAATAGGGCTTGTTATATCCCCTGTAATCCACACAGGGTCTAAGAGATCCATTCTTTTTTTGCTACTAAGTATCCGGCCCCATAAGGGGATGAAGACATCTTGATAAATACCTTGGTTAGTTTTCCCTTGATGTAGTTAAGCAGAGCCTGATCTTCCCACTAGGTGGCATAGTCCAAGGTAACAAATCAATGGAACAATCATAAGGACCATGTGGGAGTAGCTTATCTGCTTCTTTCATGGAGAAGACATCTGGCCCCAGTACTTCAGGAACCTTCTCAAGGACACTTCTGTGTGTATGAATACCACAAGTGGCCCAACCCGAAAGACATGCACTCATTCTGACAAGTGACACTCCATGCTGTGATTTGCCCAGAGCTCCAGTTGATGATGGTGTTGTTCAGGCAGTGCCAAGATACCCCGAAGAAGACTGACACTGTGGCTGACTCTCAAACATTGAATTTAGCCTCTTCTGCATGCAGTAGACCATTTCTGAGGTTCAGCCTGATTATCTCGTACGACACTGCCCCTCTACCCAAAGGCTTAAAATTCACTATAGATACATTAAATCTGTCGTCTTAACCCTCAAACGAATATCATATATGGACGAGAAGGTTGAGTCTACAAAGAGACCCATGGGTCCTTAATCAAAGAAGTCATGAGTGGAAACTGAGCCTTCTTTCCATGACATCTGGATGGGTACCAAAAATTGGCTGGGGATGATTTGGGGGGGTTGAAGTCTGACTTGAGAAAACATCTCCACTACTTCTCAAGCCTTGGAGTTTCCTGGTAGTAGATGCCCCTTTTTATCATCAGTAGATGCAGAGTCCTAAGGTCTGGTGTCTACATTTGTCCTCTTCAGATGAACATTATGACCCCTATATCCATGGATTCTTCTTGAGAAGTACAATGTTCTGGGACTGATGCTAAAGTAGGAGGTTTAAAATCCCCCCACCCCCCCAAAAAAAAGTAAATAAAAATAAAAATCGGGATCACGCCCTCTCCTTCTGGCCCAGATCTAAAAAAATATTTAATCCCTCCAGATCCTATGAAATTTCCTGGCAAGTCAAAGCATCTTTCAGTGCATTAGTGATTCCTTTATGGAAAGCAGCCTTGAGTGCCCCCATATTCCAATCAGCTTCAGTTTCTTTGGTGGAGGTCTAGCAGTGCTGCTTTAGCTGTTGCCTTTCATCTGGGTATGTCAAGGACTGAATCCAAATCTCCCATAAAAGTCAGAATCCTCCAAAACTGTAGACCTGTTCTCTACTAGGTATAATGCCCAGGCTAATGCTTCCTCCATCAGAAGGGAAATTATAAAGACCATAGAGTATAAAACAACTTCAGTAAAGTTTGAAAATGCAAAGTACACTGATTGATATATATACCCTGCACCCGAGTGGATGATAGGAAAACCTCTCAGGAAGGAGAACCTTCATGACTTGTACCTACTAGGAGCTCTATGAGGATGTTCCTAGAGGTGGAGCAAATAGGGCACTCTGCAAAGGACCTGTAGACAAAGTGGTGGAAAGCAGCATGTACAAAACTGTATCGTATTTTGCAATTGCGAAAACTGCAAAGTTAGTACCTGCTCCTGATATTCCTGGTAAGTGAGCAGTCATGACAAATATGCTAGATCCATAGCGTATCGTATTTAGCATTTCTGGGGTGAAATTTTAATGTTACACACTGTAATTGGCTGATTTGCTGTACAGTTGGTTATTTTGACACTGTGAGTATGTCTATACCGCTGGAGCTTTGGGCTAGACCTAAGACTAAGGAGGCTGGGGTTTCAGTTCCCCCCATTGTGCTTTGCTCTTCCTGTCACTCAGGGATACCTAGAGAGGTCTCTGGTCACTTATGCCCAGCATGTTCTGAAGTTCCTGACAGCAACCCAGGGACCTCCAGCCATGGTACTGAGCCAGCTTGGATGCAAGAGTTTAAGGCTGCGACTATGGACCTTAGGTCCAGACGGTCAAGAATGGGGTTAGGAGGAAAATAAGTAAGGGGCTTAGCAGGCTCCTGAAAACATCAGAGGGATCAGAAGGAACTTCCTGAACCAAGGGGATGTTAAGGGTGGTTAAGACGGCCCTGATCAGACCCTCAGCAAAGAGGTCAGGATAAGCCTCAAAGGGGTCCCCAAGACACCTAGAAGACTCCAGAACCTAACAATCCTCAACATCCGAATCCAAAAGTAGTTCCTCCTCAGAGGAATCTGACACATCAGGTGCTTGACCTGATGTCTGGTTCCTGATGAGTGGAAATCACCGGACAAGACTGCTTCTGTGTCCAGGAAATTTGCCAAGCTTAACCCCTTTTCTGAAGCTGGGCTTGCTAAGTGGGTTTATCCCCCCCAGGTGGATACACCTATCTCCAGGTAATCTAAGTCTACTGCCTTGCCAGTCTCTGATGCTTCTGCTCTGAAAGACTGGACTGACAAGAAACTTGAGATTTCTCTCAAGTCCATTTTTGCCACTGTTGGTACAGCTTTGCGCCCAGCGTTTGCTATTGCGTGGGTTAACCAGGCTATTGCAGTCTGGACTGAGCAACTCACTACGGCTGTCCCTCAGGATGCGCCTACTTTGGAGAAATTGCGTCTCCTTTCCAATATCTCTGAAGCACAACACTGTTTCTGCTGCTGGAAAAAAAGATTGTGAAATTGTGAAGCGCTCCAGTGATTCAGTAAAAAATGGCAGAATAAAGCAGTATGAACTAAATATATAATACCAAAGAATTTATATATATATATATATATATATATATATATATATATATATATATATATATATATATGTGTGTGTGTGTACATATATATATACACATATATATATACAAACACATATAATGGTACAAAGATTTGAACAATATAATATTAAATAAGACAAGTATAAGAATCAAAATAGATAAAGAAAAACAATACTGAGTCTTATCTTGTATAGAAATATGAAGATGATGATGAAATGGAAGTCTGAATGAAGATGAAATGGAATCGAGAGGAATCGATCTAAGTGTAGATATTTATTAGTAAAAGGAATATATTAAAACGAGGTATTTCACTCACATTTGCCCTTCTTGGGCTTTATGCACATCTTTGGGTCTTTCTCCCGTTAGCTAGCTTTCTGTGTTCTCCCGATCTCCTATCCGTGTCACCTGGTCCACTTTGGTCCTGGGGGTTTGGTCTTTGACCCGATGGAAAAAAGCACGTATTGATAAGCACAGTCAAGATGAGCTGTACCGATCCCTTAGATGTATAAAAGAGTGTAGCTGCAAAAATATTTGCAATTCTGCAAATTGAGTGCCTCGTGCGAGAGTTCCCTTTAGGACGCAGCAGCGACTCATACCTTCTCAAAGTTGCGAGATACTCAGGGAAGGGGTGGAGCGGAGAATAACCACAGGGGGCATGGAGAAAGACCCGTCGTCTGCTGGAAACACAGACCGGCCCAAACGTTTTCGCGGATTCCTTTCTGCTTCCCCAGGGGCATACAGCGAGATGTTTCCAATGTACATTCTTATATAGTTACCATCAAATTGCAGTATAATCAAATGGTCATGCATACTTTCAACATCCTGTCATATTAAATAGCAACAAACTCTTATCACATCCCTTATGAAACGCTAAAAAAAGTGTTTATAATGAATGTAACAAGAACAGTATATAACGAGTAAAAAATACTTCAAATACGATTCAATAAAAACATAAGAAATTTAAAAAAATGTAAAAAACATAAGGAATATTTAAAAAACTGTAAAGAGAATTATATTAGAAGGAGAGGAGCCTTAATAAAAAAAAATTTATAAAAAAAAAAATATTAAGATATTTTGACAAAATAAAAGTGAAAAGCATTATTTGAGATAATGTGATGAACTTATACAACTGTGTGCTGTTTATCAGTGATTAATCATCTGAGAACTTTAGAATGGGAAAACAGTGCACGTGATAATTAAATACAGGGTGTGACATAATATGATGTAGGATAAAAAATTAGTTTAAAGGGATAGTAATGCATAGTTTTGTCCATGCGAAAATATATGTTATGCTCAATATTAATAAAGTTGAATATCTTCTTTCTGTTCTAAAATAGGTTTTCCAAGAGATATTTAACTTTTTTCTTACCTCCGTAACCAAATTTGTCGGCCATATTTATTATTCCCTTGAGAAGCGCGCTCTCGCCTGTATCCCGTAGTTCAGCGCGATCCTGATACATTTCTAGTGGGGAGGGGGTGGGTACGTCACTTGCAAGGAGCAGGGAAGTCCCACAGGAGGAAAATGCCTATCGCATAGGTATCAATGCGCACTTAAGTGCCGGTTGGCAGAAGGGACCTCAACAGGCAGCAAATAGATGTTTTCTTTGACCAGTTAGCTCGTACACGGACTTTGCACCACAAACACTAGATCTTTCTTGTAGCTCATGAGTTACCCCAGTACCAATGAAACTCTCAGCTATACCACTGCCCAAAGTGTTTTGTGTAAATCAAGAGATTTCTGAATCTACATTTTAATATTTAACATAATAATAATCTGATATAATAACATAATAATAACAACATTTCTGCTATAGCAGCTCGTTTGAGTTCAGAGAGACACAGCTATGCTTAACCCTTTAAGCACCAGAGGGGTACGATGCATTGCTTTGCAATGCGATCTGTACTCCTCTGGCACTCAAAGGGTTAAGATATGCGGCCAATAAAAGCTGTGTGCCTCCGACCTGAGACAAGGCACTGCAGCAGAAGAGATCAGAGCAGAGGTCTCAGTGTAAAAGTTATCAGGCTGCTGGAAATGAAGTGTTCGAGAGAACTGGGGCAAAGAGGCACACAGTAAAGATATTCGTTTAGGCTTTACAAATATATCAGTGTGCTGTGTTATGTTAGGCACCACTATGATACACTCCTCCTCTGTGACGCTTGTCAGGGGTTTACCTGGTAGAATCAAGTTCCGTTGCTGGTGGGAGGGAACTATACAAAGGATTTCCATAGACTACGCATCTCTAGGGGGCGGGGTTTGTGTGCACGTACCGTGCTTTTTGACCCTCTATGCAATCTGTGTGGTCAAAAGACCAGATTTCAGATCTAACACATACAGGTATGACGTTAAGAAAAGGGGCGGTTAGGGGAAACTGAAAATCCAAATTGTAGACAAACCAGAAGCTTTTAGGAATTTAATAAGCATGCATTGGGAATAACTTTTAAATACAAACTAAACTCTAAGTAGTAAATATGAAGTATTACTATCCCTTTAAGTAGAAGCGGAATGTATAAATAGTGCAATGATACTATGTGAAAGGAAAGTGAGGTTGGTGGGAAACATTGTTGCAGTAAAAAAAAAAAAAACGTTTACATGCAACAACATTGTAACCACTAGATGGAACAAAATCTGTATCAAGTACAGTGAATACTATGGTGATATTGATTGGAACATTTTCAGTGATTAAATTGTGAAAGAGGTCTGTAGACCATGCTAAAAAATGTTTGAGTTGCGTGTGCTATATATGCCTATCCTCTTAATATTGATAAACTAAAATTGTTATTAAGAAATAAATGTGTTGTTGAACATTAAAGATAGATTGTACAAAATCATAATTTTAAGGAATGATGGATAATAGATTGCATACAGCATATAACATTATAAAATTGATACGTCAATCAAGTCCCCCCTCACCCTGTGAAATGTAAAACATGCGAAGTGCATATGAGGGGGTAGTCTAGAAGTACGTGCTTACCGAATACACCCACTAAATGTGGGTGCATTCAGCAAGAACGCACAACTTGGAGACAGGGAAAATTATCCCTTGTTATTAAGTCCACATATATATATAAATAGAATAAAACAACATATACAGTATATACTTAAGAGTATGCTGACCCCCTAATTGAAAATATGCAAATTGCATGCATCCACTTCATGAGAGGAAACACAGTATGTTCATAAAAAGCAACAAAATCAAAATCAATGTTAAGTCCCCTTGGATATAGGGTTTGGAGTTCATAGATCCAAAAAGACTCGTCTGAGTCTCAACAATCTGTCCCCTCCCCTATAGTTCAAACCCACTTCTTCAATGCCTATTATGGATAGTTGTTGTTGTTCACAATTGTGGGCTGTCCAACAGTGGTTGGACAGACTGTGAGTCTCGAGTCCCTTCCTAATATTATTGAGATGTTCTGAAAATCTGATTTTGAATTTCCTTTCCGTACGGCCCACATGCTGCAAACCACATACACAAGTTATAAGATTTACCACAAAACAAGTGTTACAATTAATAAAAGATTTGATTTTATATTCTTTTTTTGTGGTATGTGATGAAAACTGTGTACATTTTCTTGCCCTTAATATGTTTACAACAACTACAATTCTGTCTGGCACGCTGAAACATGCCTATTGGGGGCGGTATCAAACTATTTGTAATTCTTGATGTTGCATTTTTTTTGCGTATGTCACTTGGAGCCACAAAGTTCGCAATATTTCGATTTTTTTCGGAATTTAACTTTTGGTTGTTTGCCTAATTGTATTTGGAGGATTGGGTCCTCGAGTAAAATATGCCAGTGTTTCTTTAAGATATGCTGTATATGTGAGCTATGACTGGTATATTTGGTGATAAAAGAGGGTTCTTGTGAAAAAGTGGAATTCTTCCTAGATTTGTACTGTAAAATATCCTGTCTTTTGAGATTTTTTGCCTTGTTTCTAGCTTCTTTTACCAACTCCGTATTATATTTTTTATTGTGGAATTTTTTTGATAAAATTTCTGATTTCTTATCAAAATCTGAGTCACGTGTGCAATTGCGTCGCAGTCTTTGAAACTGACTATAGGGAATATTGTTCAACCATTTTTTACTGTGATTACTAGTGGCATGAAGGTAACTGTTGGTGTCTACTGTTTTTCTGTGATTACTAGACAAAATATTATCTTCGTCTTGAAATAGGACAATATCCAGGAATTCGATATGGTGAGGGTCAATATATATCATATTTTTTATATATATTTTTTTGATTAAGGCTCCCCTCCTTCTAATATAATTCTCTTTACAGTTTTTTAAATTTTTTTAAATTTATGTTTTTATTGAATCATTGTATTTGAAGTATTTTTTACTCGCTATATACTGTTCTTGTTACGTTCATTGTGAACACTTTTTTAGTGTTTCATAAGGGATGTGATAAGAGTTTGTTGCTATTTAATATGACAGGATGTTGAAAGTATGCATGACCATTTGATTATACTGCAATTTGATGGTAACTATATAAGTATCACGGTGCCCGTGATTGCTGCACTTCCTTGTCTGTCACCAGTAGGGGGCTGCTATTGGCTGTCTGCAGATAGCCCGCCTCTCACTGCCTATTTAAACCTGGATTGGGCACCCTTTGGGTGCCCTTTCGTGTTGTTTCTGACCTTCTTGCTATCACTATGCCAGTGATAGCTGGGCCTCTGTTCCAGTGTTCCTGAGTTCCTGTTCTCATGTGTTCCTGAGTTCCTGATCTCTACTGTTCCAGTGTTTCCTGCCTGCTGAGTTGTTCCAGTCCTGGTTCCGGCCTAGTCTCTGGTGTTGCAGTTCCTGCGGTTCTTCTTCTCTGCTGTTTCCTGACCTGACTGATCGTTGCTGGTTCCTGTCATCTCATCGCCTGTCTCCTATCCTGGCGACCTCCTGCCCGGTCGCGTCTGCGACATTGTTAGTTACTCCAGTGTGCGGTCACTGGTTTGCTGTACAATCCTGTGTTGGTCACAGCGTGCGGACGCTGGTTTGCTCCTAAGCCTTGCGGCTATACAAACTCGCTTGTTACACCAGTGTGCGGTCACTGGTTTGCTCCAAAGCCTATCGGCTATACAATCCTGTGTTGGTCCCAGCGTGCGGACGCTGGTTTGCTCCAAAGCCTTACGGTTATACAAACTCGCTTGTTACACCAGTGTGCGGTCACTGGTTTGCTCCAAAGCCTATCGGCTATACAATCCTGTGTTGGTCCCAGCGTGTGGACGCTGGTTTGCTCCAAAGCCTTACGATTATACAAACTCGCTTGTTACACCAGTGTGCGGTCACTGGTTTGCTCCAAAGCCTATTGGCTAGACAATCCTGTGTTGGTCCCAGCGTGCGGACGCTGGTTTGCTCCAAAGCCTTGTGGCTATACAAACTCGCTTGTTACACCAGTGTGCGGTCACTGGTTTGCTCCAAAGCCTATCGGCTATGCAATCCTGTGTTGGTCCCAGCGTGCGGACGCTGGTTTGCTCCAAAGCCTTGCGGCTATACAAACTCGCTTGTTACACCAGTGTGCGGTCACTGGTTTGCTCCAAAGCCTATCGGCTATACAATCCTGTGTTGGTCCCAGCGTACGGACGCTGGTTTGCTCCTAAGCCTTGCGGCTATGCAAACTCGCTTGTTACACCAGTGTGCGGTCACTGGTTTGCTCCAAAGCCTATCGGCTATACAATCCTGTGTTGGTCCCAGTGTGCGGACGCTGGTTTGCTCCAAAGCCTTACGGTTATACAAACTCGCTAGTTACACCAGTGTGCGGTCACTGGTTTGCTCCAAAGCCTATCGGCTATACCAGTCAGTATTGGTCCCAGCGTGCGGACGCTGGTTTGCTCCAAAGTCTTGCGGCTTTACTACTCCCTGTTGGTCTCAGTGTGTGTGTACACTGGGTTGCTTGCGATCCTGTCAATTTGCCATTACCATCTGACTGCTGCTACTATCTCTGAGCTGCCCTGCCCGGTATTGGTAAGGCCGGTAGAACCTTTCGCCACATTCCATCTGAGGTTGCCTTACCCGGTATTGGCAGGGCCGGTAGAGCCTAACATTCTGCTTCTTCAGACTGTCCTGTCCGGTATATTGACAGGACCGGTAGAGTCTGCATTCTGTCTTGTTATATTCTGTATGTATCTGTATGTATGTGATTGCCATCCTACGTTATCAATTTATTATTTCAATAAAATTGATTTTTACCTAAAACTTGTGTCTGAGAGTCATAATAAACCGTAACAATAAGAATGTACTTTGGAAACATCTCGCTGTATGCCCCTGAGGAAGCAGAAAGGAATCTGCGAAAACGTTTGGGCCAGTCTGTGTTTCCAGCAGACGATGGGTCTTTCTCTATGCCCTCTGTGGTTATTCTCTGCTCCACCCCTTCCCTGAGTATCTCGCAACTTTGAGAAGGTATGAGTCGCTGCTGCTGCGTCCTAAAGGGAACTCTCGCACGAGGCACTCAATCTGCAGTATCGCAAATATTTTTGCAGCTACACTCTTTTATACATCTATGGGATTGATACATCTCATCTTGACTGTGCTTATCAATATGTGCTTTTTTCCATCGGTTCAAAGACCAAACCCCCAGGACCAAAGTGGACCAGGTGACACGGATAGGAGATCGGGAGAACACAGAACGCTGGCTAACAGGAGAAAGACCAAAAGATGTGCATAAAGCCCAAGAAGTGCAAATGTGAGTGAAATACCTCTTGTTTTAATATATTGCTTTTTACTAATAAATATCTACACTCTTCTCTCTTTTTATTTTGCGCTGTCATTGAGCTGTTACAGGTACACTGTTTCTGCTGCTGCCTTTGATTCCATGATGGCTAGGGTTTCCACTACATCTGTGGTAACCAGGCGAGCCCTTTGGCTCAAGATCTGGTCTGCTGACACTGCTTCCAAGAAAGCCTTGCTTTCTCTGCCCTTTCAGGGTATCTCCTTGTTTGGGCCTGATCTTAAGGAATTGATCAGCGAGGCCTCTGGGGATAAGAGTACTCTTCTACTCTTGGTCCCTAAGAAGAAATTGCCGCTTAAGCGTAACCGTTATTTTTGTTCCTTTCAGAATGAGACATATCCGGTGAACCAGGCAGTTCCCTCAGCTCTGCGTACCTCCCCCAAGCCCAAACAGCAATGGAAGCCCAAGGTCGCTTCTAAGCCCAAGGCTTCCAAGACTGCTTCGGCATGACTCACCGAACCCAGGTCCGCACCCTGCTGTGGGTAGTCGTCTGCGACTCTTTCACAGCATTTGGGAATATTCTGTGTCGGACCCATGGGTTTTACAGGTGGTGAAAAAAGGATGCAAGATCCCTTTCTATTCTCTTCCTCTCTTTCGTCTTTCTCATACTCCTCAGGGTACTGAGAAACGTAGTCTGTTCGGCGCTTTTCAGGCTCTACTATACTAGGGTGTCCTGGAGCCGGTGCCTCTTCCAGACAGGGGTTCTGGGTTCTATTCGAACCTCTTTGTGGTCTCCAAAAAGGACGGCGGATGTTGCCCTATTTTGGATTTGAAGGATCTAAACTGCTTTGTGACCAGGACTCACTATCACCAGGAATCTTTGCGCACAGTGATTGCTGCCATGTCTCTGGGGGAGTTCCTTGCTTCTCTGGATCTACAGGATGCTTATTTACATATCTCAATTCATCCGGAGCTCAGGCAGTACCTTCAGTTTGCCTGCGACAGAGGGCATTTTCAGTTCTCAGCTCTTCCATTTGGTCTGACGACGGCTCCTCAGGTTTCCCAACGGGTTCTGGGGGCCTTGATATCTGTCCTCCACCGGGACGGCATCAGAGTGACTCCTTACATGGACGACTTGCTTTTGAAGGCCACATCTGCGGACCTTCTTCATCAGCAGGTTCAGACCTGCATCCAGGCTCTCACCCATCACCGATGGATCGTCAACCTGAACAAGTCAGATCTTGTCCAAACCCAGCAACTGGTCCTCTTGGGTCTTCTCTTCGATACTCAGAAGAGCATGGTGTTCCTTCTGGACGAGGTGGCTCACCAGATCGCCCACAGGGTTTCAGCGATTCTGTCTCAGGATCCGGTTCCAGTTCAGAAGCTGTCTTATCTGGTGGGGAAGTTCATATCCACGGTAGAAGCGGTCCCATTCGCCATGGCGCACACCAAGGAACACCAGAGGTTTGTGATCCAGGTGTGCAAGGATCGGCCAGATCATCAGAGGATGTCTGATTCTCTTCCTCTTCATGTGGAACTGAGCATGGCGTGGTGGCTGGACCTTTCCAACCTGCTGAAGGGGAGATCCTTTCTGATTCCCTACTGGACCATCTTGACTTCATCTCAAGAGCTTACTATAAATGTGTCAATTTGATGATACATTGATGAATGGATTCCAGACACTAGCTACATCAGTAACAATGGGCGTTTGTATTTACATTGTATCTCTAGCGTAAGACTCAGATTACGATCATCTACCTCCTGATAGGTTTGGGCATATGAGCGTCATAGTGTTTATAACGAGAATGTGATTGGCAACAGTAGCAGTCCATCACAGGATGATGGGAGGCTCTTCCGGCTTAAATAGCCAGCTTTTTGGAACATCGGGGTGATTAGCCTAAGAAATAGCCAGGGAGAAACGCGCGTCGCGTTCTTACTTTATTAGAGCAGGATGTCTCTTTTTTTGTTTTTGTGGTGATTACTTTAGGGTTTCTATCTATTTTGAACGTAGATTCAGTTTTAGACAGGTAAATCTTGCAGCACAGATTCATCTACGAATTTGATTAGATTGCTTAGCTCCATATGTAGCCTCTATTCACAACGACCCTTTCAAGGGCTGGTAACAGGGTGGTAATCAAAGGTCCTTTTCAGGGCTGGTATTAGGATTTTTGGTATCAAAGGCCCTTTTTAGGGCTGGCATGGTATTAGATGGGCAATTACTATATATTTTTTTGAACTTTTTGGCAACCCGGATTGTGCCCCGGTGTTAGATCAGCACTTTTTATGTCAGAACAGCCGGATGTTTTTCAAAAGATATACTGGTTGATGGTGCTCCGCATATTTACAGCTGAGCAAGGTTTTCCACTAACAATGGTCCTTTTCAGGGCTGGTAATTAGGTAGAGTGGTTACAGCTGTTTATATCTGCAATGCTCTGTTTACTACCTATTTTACTATTTCTATTCCCTAGAGCCCCTTTTTGGGACTGGTAATTAGGCAATCTTTTTGGTTCTTTTTAGGGCTGGTAATTTAGAGATCTAACTCAGGTTGTCATTTAGGTGTATTTCTCTAATACTAGTTTAAAGAGATCTACATTCTAAATAAGACTTACCCAGAGGTGGTTTATAAAACTTTTTATTTTCCACCCAGTGCTGACTACAAGTTACATTTGACTCTTAGGAGTCATTTTGTTATTCAGCCATATTTTCAAAAAGGTGTTGTCCCAGCAATATGATTTCGCCTCTTTTTTGTTTTTAACCACATGTTCAATAAAAGTTAAGTTTTATCCACTATCACTCATGGTTCCATCAGTATTATAGACTCATATCTTTGAGTGCTATTTAGGCAGGTTATCTGTTTGTCTTTTTTGGAACGTAAACATCCAAAGGAAAAATATACTATTAAGGGGTGCTGTGCTGTCAGAGACAACAGAGAAAAGAGATTTGGGAGTAATTATTTGTAATGACTTAAAGATAAGCCGGCAGTGTAACAAAGTTATGGGGAATGCTAGCAGGGTGCTGGGTTCTATAGCTAGGGGCATTAGTAGCCTATCACGGTGCTCGTGATTGGTGTTATACACTGTCTATCACCTGCAGGGCTCCTATTGGCTGTCTATTGTCTGCCCGCCTCTGACTGCCTATTTATACTCAGCTCAGGCACCCTTTGGTTGCCCTTTCGTGGTGTCTCTGACAGTACCTGTTTGTTCTTCCTGTCATGCTGTTGGGCCTGTTCCAGTGTTCCAGAGTCCAGAGCTACAGAGTCCTGTGTTCCAGTCTGTCTCGCTGCTTGAGGCCTGTTCCAGTGTTCCAGAGTCTTCAGCTACTGAATCTTGAGTTCCAGTGTTCCTGATTTCATCTGTTCCTGTTTCAGTCTGCTTGCCACTCCGGTTGGACCTCTCCGTGACGACTGATGCTCCGGTTGTTTCGTCTGGCTTGTTCCGGTTGCTGTTCTATCAGCGGTGTTCGCGGTGCTCCACCTTCACCTAGCCTCAGAGTTCCCATCCGGTAGTCGCTTGGCGACATTGCTCACTCTCTCGCCTGGGCGATATTCTTACTGTTGGTCCCAGCGTGCGGACGCTGGTTAACTCCATTAAACCTGGTGGCATATTATACTGTTGGTCCCAGCGTGCGGACGCTGGTTAACTCCATTAAACCTGGTGGCATATTATACTGTTGGTTCCAGCGTGCGGACGCTGGTTAACTCCATTAAACCTGGTGGCAGATTATCCTGTTGGTCCCAGCGTGCGGACGCTGGTTAACTCCATTAAACCTGGTGACAGATTATACTGTTGGTCCCAGTGTGCGGATGCTGGTTAACTCCATTTAACCTGGTGGCATATTATCCTGTTGGTCCCAGCGTGCGGATGCTGGTTAACTCCATTTTAGCTGGTGGTAGATCATACTGTTGGTCCCAGCGCGCGGGTGCTGGTTTACTCCATTATACCTGGTACATGTTATACTGTTGGTTCCAGCGTGCGGACGCTGGTTATCTCCGTTTAACCTGGTGGTCTCCTCCTTTGGGGCTGTCCTGCCCGGTATTGGTAAGGCCGGTAGAACCAGTATATTCCATCTCACGGTTGCCTTACCCGTTATAGGCAAGGTTGGTAGAGCCTGCTATTGCTATTCCTTATAGCCACCTAGGTTGCCTTGCTCGGTACTATAGGCAAGGCCGGCAGAACCTGTTCTATTTCTCAGTTGCTAAATATTGTATGTATATGTATGTGAACCCTATGGGGAGTGCTTTAACTTTTTAATAAAGTTATGCTTTTACCTAAATCTATTGTCTGAGTGTCTTAACAAACCGTGACATAGCCATAATGCCGCTCTACAGATCTCTAGTTAGACCTCACCTAGAGTATTGTATACAGTACTGGGGACCCCATCTCCAGAAAATTCAGAGAAGGGCTACTAAAATGGTGACTGGTTTACAGGAAAAGAAATATAAGGATAGACTAAAGGATCTGAACATGTATAGCTTGGAGAAGAGAGAGAGGGTATATAACAGAAACATTCAACAAAGTGTAGGAGGGAAGTACATTTCAAAGGAGTAAAAATGTAAGGACAAGATAGTAGATAAGTGGAATAGCCTACCAGCAGAACTGGTAGAAATTAATACAGTGACAGAATTTAAGCATGCATAGGTTGGGCATAGTGGCGTAACAATAGGGGTCACACCTGCGACTTGGCCTGTCACTCCAGGGACCCGGCCCCTCCCTGTGACCCAATGACCGCAAGAAGCAAGCTGAGGTCTTTGCCTTCTTTGGCACAGACCTGTAGCAGCTGAGCTCCCTCGTTGACACTCTAGTAATACTCTGGGAGATGACATAAGTTCTCAGAGCTCTGCATTACTGAAGAGAGGACCGTACAGGAGCTCCAGCTTCTGAGGTCTGTGCAGAAGGAGGCACAGACCTCTCCTGCCATGCTGCTGGACCACCAGGGAGGTAGAAGATGGACACGGGGGGGGTGTCAATAGAAGCAATGTGGAGGTGGAGACTGGGAGCAATGTGAGGGCAATGTGGAGATTGGGGGCAAAGCGGAGATGGCCAGTGGTGGTGGCCAGTGGTGGGGCAATGTGGTCAGGGGGGCCATTGCAATTTTTGCACCAGGGCCCTGTGGCTTGTAGTTACGCCTCTGGATAGGCATAAGGCTGTCCTGAACATGAGACAAGACCAAGGACCAAACAAGGTTTGAGGTTTTTACAGTAGGAAAATGGGCAGAGTAGATGGGTTGAATGGTTTTTATCTGCAGTTAAATTCTATGTTTCATCTAACAGACAGGAGCAGGAGCTTCATCCTTTGGATGTAGTTAGCAATTTAAAGTAGAGAAGTTCATCTCACGCAGCCTTTCTGGTAATTGTATACACTTGTCAGTCCTAAAGGCCCTCGTGGAGTCCAAGCTGCCTCTAAGGTGACAGTGGCATCCAGGATTAAGGTACCATATGCCAGTCTTATGTTCTCATGAGGAAGCCTGTGCTCTTTAGGGTCACAGTTCACTCCAACAGCTCAGTAGGTGCCCTGGGCCTACAAGAATCAGGCCTTTGTGTTGCAGCTGTGTGATGCATTGATGTGATTATTCCTTCACATATTTTGTAAACACTACAGTGTTTATGTTCCGGCTTCAGCGTAACCCCTTAACCCCTTAAGGACCCATGACGGTCCTGGACCGTCATGGGTTGTTATCCCCTTAAGGACCCATGACGGTCCAGGACCGTCATGGCTTAAATGATGGCATCGTGCCTCTGTGCACGCTGCTGTCATTAATTCCAGGCTGAGACTGAGCGTTCCGAGACCGGGGCGTTCAGCCTCAGCCCTTCTTGCTTGTGCCGGTTCATGTGATCGCCGTAGCAGCATTCACATGTACCGGCATTCAGAGAAACAAAGGCAACATGCAAAGCATGCTGACTCTGAGTGTCTCCTCTACCTCTGTCTCCCTTGCTATCAAAGTAAGGGAGAGAGTAGTAGAGAGGAGACATCTAGAGGTAAAATAAAATACAGCAGCTGGGGTATTAACCCCTTCACTGCTGGTGCAGGAGGCTGGCTAAATGCAGGTACATTTTTGACCTGCAATGATATACTTTTTTTTTTTTTTTTTTTTTTTTTACAAAAAAAAAAAATTTATTAAAAAAAAAAAAAAAAAAAAACATATCATTAAACAATATTGGAAGTGTGATTGTTGTGGAGCCATGTAATACACTTATACACACCGCCAAATGTCAGGGATAAAAAAGTGTCAAAATAGGGTGGGAAAAAGGGACATGGGGATTTTCATCCAGGGGGGACAGTGGCCACTTTAAACTGCGCATTTTGTAGGTATGACTGACTGGTCATACTTTTCATGCAGTCTCCATAAAAATATAACCCTTTGTGACCAATTGATCCCAAGAGAAAAAACAAAAATTGTGTTTTTTTTACATTTTCATAAAGTAAATGGTGGGTTATCCATATATGTGGGGTATCAAAAGGAAGCCCTATTTGTGCTTAAAAAAAGAGTATATAATTGTGGTCAGGGCTTCCAGCGATTTCGGTCAAGTAAGGTATGCCAAACCTCGAGCTTACCGCAAGCTCGAGTGCCGTTCGACGAGGTAGGCCTGAATGGAGGCCCCCTCTAGATTTTTTTAAAAAATGGGGGTGCTGGGGGGGGGGCACGCTGATGGCGCGTCCCATGGGAGATACTGCTGGCTGCTTATGAACCTGCAGCCCCTCCCACAATTGCAGGCCCAGCCTTTTATTTGTGGTCAGGGCTTCCAGCTATTTAGGTCAAGTAAGGTCTGCCAAACCCCGAGCTTACCGCAAGCTCGGGTGCCGTTCGACGAGGTAGGCCTGAATGGAGGCAAGAAAGACACTTTGATACAAGCAGTTTATTACGTTAATACAGAAAAAATACATTACTTTGCTAATTCAGTAATAGCTTTCCGAATTTCTTCTGATGGATTATGGACATAGCTTGAATAACAAGAAGACTGCCACCTGCCTAAGCGTTGAATGATGTGAACCGGGACACCATTCTTAGAGGCTGAAGAAGCTGCCCTAATCCTGAAGGAGTGCCCAGAAAATTTGTTCGGGTTTAACCCTAGGCGGGTAAGGATAATGCGAACATATGACATGAATTCTGGTGTGGTGAGAGGGCCCGAGTGTAGAGGAAGAAGAGGACTGTCCGCGGCTTCATGCTGATGAAGAGTAGTGAGATTAACCAAGGCTTGGTAGGGACACCAGGGATCGTGAGTTGCAAAGTATGGAATGTGCACGCCTCCTCGAGCTTGGTCAGTTTTGGAATGGGCCAAAAAAAAGGGTGAAGTGACTTGTGTGCTGAACGAGTTGATCCCGGCGCACAAAGACATCAGACTTAGAGCGGCAGGAGAATTCGCCCTGCTTTAGAAAGCCGAAGAAGGCCAGGCAAATAGCAGCTAGGAGAGTGGTATGAGTATGGTGTGAAAAAGGTGCTAATTTCCACAGGTTATACATTTCCTTAAATATCTCTCCCGTAATAGGCAGCCTAGTACGAGTAGCCGAAGGTTGCAGGTGGGCCAAGCCTCTAAGAAAAAGCTTCACGCTATACAGTGAGAGAATAGAAGGAGACAAGGGGTGCATTAGTGCGTGATGGTGCTGAATACCTGCTAAATATGTTTTGATAGTGGTTGGTGACAGCTTAAGACCTACATGGCAGTGAGACGCGAAAGCTAGAATAGTGGATTGTGAGAAGGAGAGGGGTGAATTGGTGAAGATTAAGAAAGATTGAAAGGATTTCCAGGCTTTGTCATAAGACCTCCTAGTATTGGGGGCTAGGCCATGCTGCATAATAGAAGAGGCTTCGGCAAGCAGGAAACTTAGATTGTAGTTAGCTCCGTAAATGACAGAGGAATTGTAGCCTTCTGATGAGGTTCAAAGGGGTTCTGTAATTGAAGTTGGGAAAGGTAATTAGAGGCTGCGTTTTCCTGACTAGAGGTATATGAGGGATGTACAGTAAATTTGTTTATGAGAGACAGCCAATTTAATTTCTTTAACAATTTATTGATGGTAGGTGATGGGGATCTACCTTTTTGAATAAGTTTAACAATGATATCAGAAGAGTAATAGAACCTTACCGCCTGTCCTAACCATAAGTGGGACCAAGAGGCAGCCACAGCTACCATGGGGTAAATGTCGGTTAGACCTAAGGTGGTCAATAAGTCAGCAGAAGAACTAATTTCTACTGGCCACCTGTTGCACAACCATTTATGATCCCAGGAAGCGGCAAAGCCAAGATTGACTTTAGCCTCCGTAAATACCGCTGGACTAGATGAGGAGGGGTGGGGGGGGAACATGGTCCTGCCATTCCAGTTAGACAGGAATTTAGCCCGCATAGTTAATTCAGCTCTGGCTTCAGCATGGATCTGAATGAGTGAATCGGACTTTGGGGCGGATGGGAGAAGAGAGAGTAATTGGGAAAGGAATGCCCTACCTTGGGGCAAGATTCTCATGGCGAAACTTAAATACCCAATCAATGATTGCAGTTCTGTTTTGGTCAAGAATTCTGAATTAGCCCCGTTACTTATAATAGGGATAATTCTATCCAATTTTGCTTTAGGGATTCTGGCTTCCAATAGTACCGTATCTAGAATGATTCCCAGAAACTCTAACTCTTTGGTAGGGCCACATAACTTACCCGGGGATAATGGGATATTGAGATATTCAAACAATTCCTGGAGTTTGCGAAGGCTATTAGGAATGGAAGAGGAATTTTCAATGAGGAGAAAATCATCCAAGTAGTGAAGAACTCCTGGACAATGGCAATGATTCAATAATAGCCAACACAAAATTTCCGCAAAACTATCCAAAATTTTTGGGCTGCTACGGGATCCAAATGTCAAAGAAGTGGCGAAGTAATACTGCCCTGCCCATTTCAAGCCTTGTAGATGCCAGAGTGATGGGTGAACGGGAAGTAATTTAAAGGCATACTTAATATCAGATTTGGAGAGCCAGCAGTGAGGGAGTGATTGTTGGATAAGGCAAATAGCGTCATCAATAGTAGCATACTGGAGAGAATACGATTCGGGTGGAATTAGGGAGTTTATGCTTGGCAAGAGGGTAGAGTGGGGAGCTGATAGGTCAAGAATCAATCTTTTCTTATCTGAGAATTTATGCTTGGCTAATCCAATGGGGTTTATACGCCATACGGGAAAGGGTGGGGAAGGGAAGGGGCCAATGATAAATTTTTTCTCAGCTTCTTTAGCCAGCAAGGAAGAGACTATTTCAGGGTCGTCCAAAGCCGAAATTAAATTAGGGCATTCCAGAGATGTAGCTGGGCAGGCTACGACACCTGTGTGGAATCCTTCGGAAAGGCCCTTGACAATATAATTCACTAAAGACCTGTCGTGATGATTAGTAAGAAGACTCTGGAGCCCCGGCACATAGATTCCACCATGTTTTTTATTAAAGGACCCAAGCTTTGGACAAATGGCCCTGGAATGGGAATCCCTGCAGTTAGAGCAGATATGCAACATCCTACATCCACCAAAAAAACAACCCCTAGAATTTAAATTGTTACAAATAGGGGTGTTCCCTTGATAGTATATAGGCCTCCCTTGCTTGTCATAGGTCGGGCGGGATGAGGCTCTGGCCAGGGGAGCCAGCTGGGGGAAAGCCTCAGCTTGTTGTAGACCCGAAGGGCCGGCCACTGGGGGGGGGGGTAGGACATAAACCTGTGGAATGAAAGGATGATTGACAGTTTTGGCACACAGGGGCCTTAAGTCCGGCGAAGTGCCGGCAGAACAGCTCCATATCCAAACAGCTCCAATCAGTCACGAAATTGAATTGTGCAAGCGCGGCAGCTGCCTTAGCAGAAAAGGACCGGTGGTAATCGTAGAAAGTATGGCCGCCGTACTTATGCGCTAGATCTACCACCAGATGTAAATAATGATCCAACTCCTGGCGCCTATGCGGGAAAGCCGAGCAGACGATGTCCCGATAGACGCCAAAAGCCAGCACAAATTCCGTGACTGAAAGCTTTTTATTGAGCCGTGGATCTTTAGACTTGAGAGTAACCGACCCTTGGCCGCAGTTAATGACTTTACTTTCTGCCAGATCCTGTGATGCAATGAGCAGTGAAACCAAATTAACATCCTTGCCTTCTATAATGTCTCTGCGGATGTTAGCAGGAATGAGATGAGCAGGTGAAACTCTGGGGGCTGCAACTACTGTGTTACCTGGAAGAGGAGCATTTGACATCATAACGGCAGGTGTAAGTGGACGAGGAGCGTTTTCAAGTGAAGCTACTCTGGCTTGAATGTCGGCCAGCATATGTGTAATTTGAGTGAACTGGTCTGGCGCTGTGTTGGCCGGGAGAGGGGGAGATAAGGATAAAGAATGAGGGGACGATTGGGCTGGGGAGGGGTTGGGGAACAGGAGCTTGAACAGCTCTGCCTTTCTAGCTGATGCGGGAAAGGGGATGTGCAAGCAGGTCAGTTCTGCCATCAGCTTCCCCACAGTCCAGCTTCTTAAGGAAGGGCTCCTGGGCGTAGGGGCTGGAACGGCCGCTTGTGGAGTCTCATTGCCAGACTGGGCCACTTGATCGTTGTTCTCCATGATAATCTAGAAGAAAAAAGATAATATAGGGCCTAAGATTCTATCCAAAGTGAGAGTAATAGGGACCTTGGTCTACCAGAGGGGAAAAAAACCCAGCTCTTGAATCTTACCTTCTACAATGAGAGAGGTAAAGTACAAGGCAACGGGCGACTTCCTAGAAGAGGGAAAATGAGACGGTAGGGAACCTACCGCCACTACTAAGAGGTAAGAACTAATACGGAGGTCTCCTGCCTCCCTGATGAAAAGGTCTAATACTAGGATACCAACACTGGGGTGCCCTTTGCCACTTCTTCTAGTAAAGGGGCGAATCTAGTGCTCCTACGTTCCCTACTAAGGAAGGTGAGCTGGAGACGAACCTTCGGCCTCTACGAAGAGGTAAGGCAAGAATCTTACGGGTGCCTTCAGCCTCCGCAAAGAGGCAAAGCTTTGAACTAAGGTGCCTTCGTCCTCTACGAAGAGGTAAGGCATAAACCTAAGGGTGATTTCTGCCTGTACGAAGAGGTAAAGTATGGACCTAGGGTGCCTTTGGTTTCTATGAAGGGGTCATGGAAGAGGCTAAGGGTACCTTTGTCTTTACGACGAGGTAAGGCATGAAACTAAGGGTGCCTACGGCCTCTACGAAGAGGTAAGGCATGAAACTAAGGGTGCCTACGGCCTCTACGAAGAGGTAAGGCATGGAACTACGGGTGGCTTCGGCCTCTACGAAGAGGTATGGCATGAAACTACAAGTGCCTTCGACCTCTACGAAGAGATGAGGCATGAAACTAAGGGAGCCTTCAACGAAGAGGTAAGGCATGTAACCAAGGGAGTCTTCGGCCTCTACGAAGAGGTAAGACATGAAACTAAGGGAGCCTTTGGCCTCTATGAAGAGGTAAGGCATGAAACTAGGGGAGCCTTCGACCTCTACGAAGAGGTAAGGCATGTAACCAAGGGAGTCTTCGGCCTCTACGAAGAGGTAAGACGTGAAACTAAGGGAGCCTTCGGCCTCTACGAAGAGGTAAGGTATGAACTAAGGGGGCCTTCGACCTCTACGAAGAAGTAAGGCATGAAGCTAAGGGAGCCTTCAACCTCTACGAAGAGGTAAGGCATGTGACCGAGGGGGCCTTCGGCCTCTACGAAGAGGTAAGGCATGAAACTAAGGGGGGCCTTCAGCCTCTACGAAGAGGTAAGGCATGATGCTAAGGGGAGCATTCAGCCTCTACGAAGAGGTAAGGCAAATACTAAAATATCGAAAAATATACAAACAAGGAGAGGTAGAAAGCATGCATACAAACTAAGAACTACTGATATTTGGGACGCACAAAAAAGGGGGGGGGGTTACTTGGTCTAACGAATTACAGAGTGCCGTGAACCTACCTCTTGCAATATGTACAGGAAAAAAGGGGGCCTTTGCTTTTACTGGGAGACAGCACCGCTAAAAAAGAAAATAGCAGAGAATAGATCTGGACTCTGACTCCCAGCAGAGGCAACATGACCGTGCCTAGTGTGTACTTACCCAAAGTGAGAGGAAAGCAACCTAATATCCTTACTGGAGTGCGAGAGAACGCAACGTGCGCACCGGGCGCGAGAAAAGCATGACAAATAGGCTTCTTAGTATACAACAGTGATGGAAAGGTGAGGACCGGAGCAGGACTCGGCATGGGGAAGAAGTTCCCCTAGGAAGAACCTTAAATGCAGATCCTGAGGCGGCGTGACAGTGAAATTGAGAGAAGAAACTGAACACTTGTGCAGAGTGACTTATAACCATAAAACTTACCTTTGAGTGAGCTTGACGGACTATTACAGAGAACATAGGATATAATTAGGACCTGACAAAACACCGAAATGCCAAAAAACAAGCGGGAGCTGTAGCGGGTCCTACCTGGCGGAGAATTAATCTTGCCAGATGGATTCTTAAAGAAGCTGGGAAATAATTTCGAGATACCCCTAGTAAGGCTGGACTGATTGGCTGCTGGAATTAACAGAACCTGCTAGGGAAATCAGGTCAGGGAGAAGAAGGAAGGGAAATATGAGGACAGAGAAGTTACATTGAGGAGTCATGAATATAGCTTTTTTTTTTTTTTTTAAGTCATTAGAAACTAAATTGCAGAAGACAGGCGACAGGGGAGTAAATTGAGCACTTGCGAGGAAGTAGTAACTGCGCTGAAACCATTCCTAGGAAGAACCTTTAAACAGGAACCTGTTTATCATGACTGTTGAATAAGACTATACCAAATAACATGGAGCTGATCAAAGAAAAACATAATGCATGTATGGCTAAAGCAGGCTTGGGAATAATAGACAGGCACTGGAAGGGTTAATTGAGCAATTGCTTAAGAGTAGACACTCACATGACCTTAATATCATTGTATTTGAATTGCTACATAAGCAGAAAGTGTCCAAATCCAACTTCCAGAGATGTTCAGCAATCAGAGGGTTAATATTACCATTTAAATGAAATTGACTCAATTTGTGAATTGCACAGCTAATGAGAAGATTAATCCCCAATAAGCCTTCTCTTGCAACTGGAGGTTAACCTAAGCATAGTCTTTGTAACAGTTAATAAAAACAAAAAAAAGAGAGGGGAAGTGTTCAACATAAATTTTTTTAATATGCACAAACCTTGACATGAATGAGCAAACAGAAGAAATACCCACAAATGAATGATGAAGCAACTGTACCATAGCCATGACCAGAGACATGGAAACCTGAGATTCCTGCCCAGTAGCTCGTTTCACCCCCAACGCTTGCCCGCATTGACTGGTAGTTGAATCGGAGGAGGATTCGCTTACCTTCCTCGTGACGATCGAAACCGGAAGTGACGAATCTGCTTAACCGGAAGTGAGGAATGAATGCTTACCGGTGACGGCCGAACACAACGAACTGCACACACGCTGATGGCGCGTCCCGTGGGAGAGACTGCTGGCTGCTTATGAACCTGCAGCCCCTCCCACAATTGCAGGCCCAGCCTTTTATTTATGGGGTTGGAATAAAAGGCTTAGAGGGAAAACACTGTTGAACAAAGACATAGTCAAAAAGGTCAGATTTTCCCTGTCCTTAAGGACCAGGGACCATTTTTTTTTTTTTGCGAATCCAATTCCGGACTCCCCAAACGGCGTGCCCAGAATACCATGACGTTCTAGGGTCCTCAAGGGGTTTTAACCCCTTCAGTGCCAGAGGCTCGGGCCATTTTCTGAACCCTGCAGGCCAGACACTTTTTCAACATTTTTGCTATCCTTCTGTTTAGGCTTGATTTCCTCTGGGGATTTTTAGTTAAATATGGAAAACTATATATTGTTTTTTTCAGAACGAATTGACCTTTCTCGTGATACCTTACATGAAGAGAATTTTACATCGTTGAAAAAGCTATGATGTCATAATGACAAAAAAAAGTGAAAATTTACTCATTTTGCTAAAATCACATACTATGTATCAAAAACATTTACCTTGATTGAAAAAGTTTCAATTATTTGAAAAAGCCCAGAGTCCCCCGAGTAAAAAAATACCAAATTTGTATAGTTTTACCTAAGTCCAAGGCTAGCGCAGAGCCCTAATCACCAGCAGCGCAAAATGACATTTTCAACTTTATAAACTAAAATGCACATTCTAGGGTTTTTGTGGTAAAACTACCCTAAAACAGTGGAATAACTATATAAAACTATATATTTCTGAAAAGTAGACAACCTGCCGCATCTAATGAGGGGTAACTTGCCTTCTTGCCCCAAGCCTGTGGTACCCAAATGCTTCCAGAAGGTGGCACTATAGGAAAAAAATGGCATTTTCTTACATTTCTGCCCCTTCAACTGTACTGAAATCTGTGAAAACCATGGAATTTACAACTGTATTCATTAGCTAGTGCTCTTGGGAGAAAAATTACACCCCATTGGTTTGGGTTCACCTACCACAGGGGATGCTAGAAGTGCAAAAAGACACCTACTACAACCTCTAAATTTTCTAACATTTTCTCAAACATTACTTGTCTATACAAAAATGGTTATAACAACTAGAGAAGTAAAGAAAGGCTACACAAACCATACCATTTTGGAAAGAAGACAACCTGCCGCATCTAATGAGGGGTGAATTGCCTTCTTACCCCAAGCCTGTTGTGCCCAAATGCTTCCAGAAGGTGGCACTATAGGAAAAAAATGGCATTTTCTTACATTTCTGCCCCTTCATCTGTATGGAAATCTGTGAAAACCATGGAATTTCCAACTGTATTCATTAGCTAGTGCTCTTAGGAGAAAAATTGCACCTCATTGGTATGAGTTCCCCTACCTTAGTGGGCGCTACAAGTACCAAACTACACCTATTGCAACCACTTATTTTTCTAACATTTTCTCAAACATTACTTGTCTGTACAAAAATGGTTATAACAACTAGAGAAGTGAAGAAAGGCTACACAAACCATACCATTTTTGAAAGAAGACAACCTGGCGCATCTAATGAGGGGTGAATTGCCTTCTTACCCCAAGCCTGTTGTGCCCAAATGCTTCCAGAAGGTGGCACTATAGGAAAAAAATTGCATTTTCTTACATTTCTGCCCCTTCATCTGTATGGAAATCTGTGAAAACCATGGAATTTCCAACTGTATTCATTAGCTAGTGCTCTTAGGAGAAACATGACACCCCATTGGAATGAATCGACATACCTTAGGGGTGCCAGAAAAGCATAACTACACCTACCTGTTTGCTTCTTCGAAAATGGCTGCTTGTACTAAAATGTTCATAACTGTTAGAGAAATGACGGAAAGGTATAAAAGGTATACCATTTTGGAAAGTAGACATTCTCCCGCATCAAATGAGGGGTCACTTGCCTTTCTACCCCTGGGCTGAAGTGCACAAATATTTCCAAAAGGTGGCGCTATGGGAATAAATACATGTTTTTTTTACATTTCCACCACTTCAAAGATACTAAAATCTTTGAAAACCATAACATTTCCTGCTGTATTCAGTACCTGCTACCAACATGAGAAAAATGGTAGCCCATTTGTGTGGCTTAACATACAATATGTGGGTGCTAGGAACACGTACGTAAACCTGACACTTTTGTTTCTTAAATTATCTGCTTGCACTAAAATGGTTATAACCATAATAGATATGCAGGAAAGGTAGAAAACAATGCCATTTTGGAAAGAAAACAACCTGACGCATCTAATGAGGGGTCACTTGCCTTCATACCCAAAGGCTGGCATGCACAAATGCTTCCAGGAGGTGGCGCTAATGAAAAAAAAGGCATTTTCTTACATTTCTGCCCCTTCAAATGTATGGAGCTCTGTGAAAACCATGGAATTTTCAACTGCATTTGTTAGCTAAAGCTCTTAGGAGTCAAACGACACCCCATTGGTATGAGCTGAACTACCTTAGGGAGTGCTAGAAGTAGAAAACTACACCTACTACAAACTGATGTTTCTAACATTTTCTCAAACCTGACTTGCCTCTACGAAAATGGCTATAACACCTTCAGAAGTGAAGAAAAGGTAGATAAACTATACTATTTTGGAAAGAAGACAACATGCCGCATCTAATGAGGGGTCACTTGCCTTTTTACCCCTAAGTTAGTTGGCACAACTATTTCCAGAATGTGGTGCTACAGGAAAACAAACAAACATTTCTTTTACACTTCAGTCACTTCAAAGATACTAAAATGGTTCAATGGCGTGGGATTTCCTAGGAGGACTTCTTGCCAGCCTAAGAAAAATGGTACTCAACTGCTGTGGGTTGACATACCAATTTGAGTGACAGGAGTGTAGCTACCAGTGAAATAGGAATGGGAAAGCAAACAGTGTATGTGTGATTTTATGGCTAACAGATGAAAGAAGCTAGGGCGTCAGCCAGTGTACGCGCGGACCTGTGACTACCAGTGTAACAGTGTGGGAGGGTGAGGGATTAGGCAGTGTGTGTGGGTATGAGCAGAGGAGCAAGGATGGTGGAGATGGTGGGGCAGTGTCTGAGAGTGTGTATGGGAGATCTGTGACTACCAGTGTGCACTGTATGTCCATACAAAGTTTGATTCCCAGCCTGAATCTAGTGCATACTGGTACTTTGAGTCTACCAATAGGCAGTGGAAACAGGCTGGGGGTCAGGCTGGGGAATGGGACTGCCAGTTGGCTGTGGAACCAGGCAGGGGAATACGGTACATGTGTATGTGGGGGGGGGAATCGGAGGCATTTTTTGTGCATGCCACAAGGGTGCCCAATGCACTGCAAAGCAATGCGTTGGACCCTCTGTTGCACACAAAGAGTTGTTTTTTTTTAATTATTATTTTGTATTCATACCTCGTTGGGGAGGCGGTGTCAGGAACATTCCTGGTGTCCCCCATCCAGGTCTAAAAACAGAATAATAATAAAAAAAAAAAGTGTGTGTGTGTTACAGGGGGTCCAACGTATTGCAAAGCACTGCGTCGGACCCCCCTGTGGCACGTGCATTTTTTGGGGCTTTTCCCCCAATATTTTTCTGTAGACCTCGTTGGGGGCATCAGAACCCATACAATGAGGTCTAAATAAAAAATAAAAGGGGAAAACAAAATAATCCTTTGGGTGCCACAGGGGTGTCCAGTGGATTGCAAAGCAATGCATTGGGCCCCTGTAGCACACAAAGGGTTAATTTTTTTATCGTTACTTTGTATTCAGATGGCCACCAAACAAGCTCTGATCACAAAGTAATGATAAAAAGTCCTGTGTGTGTGCCACAGGAAGGGGGTCTGCATTGAACCCCTATCCCAGTGGCACACACAGGGTTACATTTTTTTTAATTTATTTTTTTTTATTATATACCTCATTGAGGGGCATCAGGACCCCCTGATCCCTCCCCAATGAGGTCTTAGTAAAAAAATATATATATGTCCACAAACGGAGTGACCCTGTGAGTGCCACAAGGGTCTCCAGCGCATTGCAAAGCAATGCATTGGATCCTTGTGGCACTCAGAGGGTTAATTTTTTTTCTATCATTACTTGGTAATCAGAGCTTGTTGGGGGGCCATCAGGACCAATCCTGATGACCCCCCCAACAATCTCTGATAACAAAGTAATGATAAAAGCCCTGTGTGTGCCGCAGAAGGGGGGCTGCATTGCCCCCCCCCCCCCCCGTGGCACACACAGGGTTAATTTTTTTTTTATTTACTTTTTTTTATTATAGACCTCATTGAGGGGTATACAAACCCCCCTGATCCCCCCCAATGAGGTCTTACAAAAAAAAAAAAAAAGTTATCAAAAAAAGTGTCCCTGTGAGTGCCACCGGGGTCTCCAGCGCATTGCAAAGCAATGCATTGGACCGTTGTGGCACTCAGAGGGTTAATTTTTTTTTTATCATTACTTTGTAATCAGAGCTTGTTGGGGGGCCATCAGGAGCAATCCTGATGGCCCCCCAACAATCTCTGGTAACAAAATAATGATAAAAGCCCTGTGTGTGCCACAGGAGGGGGGGGGTGCATTGGACCCCCACCTGTGGCACACACAGGGTTAAATTTTTTTTATTTTTTTTTTCTAATTATAGACCTCATTGAGGGGCATCAGGATCCCCCCTGATCCCCCCAATGAGGTCTTAAAAAAAAAAAATCCCCCCCAAAGAATAGACCCTGTGAGTGCAACAGGGGTCTCCAGCACATTGCAAAGCAATGTGCTGGGACCCTGTGGCACTCACAGGGTTACTTTAATTTTATTAATTTTTTTTTTTTTTTTTTTTTTTTTCAGACATTTCAGACCTCGTGGGGGACATCAGGACCCCTCCTGGTGTCTCCCCAGTCATTGATCTCCCAGCCGATAGGCTGGGAGATCAATGATGCGGCCGCAGGAGAGCAAGAGCTCTCCTGCCCTTCACTCCTACCACCGGTAGGAGTGAACAGGATCGGGGAAACTTCCCTAACGTCATCTGTGACCATGTCACCGATGACGTTTGGAGGATTCCCCCGGTCCCGCCCACTCCTACCCGGAAGTTCGGGTAGGAGAGAGGGGGAAGGAGAAACTTTGTTTCTCCTTTGTCTTTATTGATCTCCCAGCCCGATCGGCTGGGAGATCAATAACTGGGGAGGCATGAGGAGTGATCCTCATGCCTCCCCATGAGTGCCAGGGGCTTTTTTTTTTTTAATGCGGCCACTGCATGCCGGTTATACCGGCTCATGCAGTGACCGCATTTCACTCTTACGCCGTACGAGCGTGGCACAGCAGGTACAGCTGTGTCCACTCGTACGGCGTAAGTAGCTGGCACTCTAGGGGTTAAGCCATTTTTGATTGAAAATTACTATAGGCTGTGTATGTATCCTTCTTGTCTTTACTTCTATTAACCTGTTTTTTTTTTGTTTTTTTTTACTGTTTCTTGGTTTGTTGTGTATCTTTGTTTGTTGAGGTTCATATTTGTTCCAGTACATCCCTGTTGGAACTGGTCTGTGTTTTTAAGGTTTTTTTTTTTTTAATATCTCCCTCTCCATGATTCCGATGTTCCTTATTGAAGGAAAGAGAAAATATAGTTTTTAGTTTACAGATAAATCGATTTCTCTTAGTCTAAGTGGAACACAGGGCTTCCCTTCAGAGAAAAAAGTTGTTTGAGTTCTGGGCAGGGGGGGTCCATAGGGCCGTACATTAAAACTGAGCATTTCTGGTGGGAATGAAGTATAAGGGGAAGGGAGAGATTTATCTGCAAGTACTCAAAATCCCCTAACAAAGGAAATATACAGGAGGAATAAATCAAGGTCCTAAATAAACCATATGCAGAGCCCTTTTTTGTTTAAAATGGCATTGGCAGTTTTTCTGGATTTTCTTAATGTTTCACAATAAAAGGATACTTTGTCATTCAATTATTCTTGAACTACAACTCTGACAGTGTTGAAATGACACTCTCCATGGCCCAAATACTATGAAGATTAATTGAACCTACTATCACTTTACCACTTGAGGGCCAGAAGGGCTCTCATTGAATTTTAAGCAATGCATTGCACATTCCTCTGGTCCTTAAGTGGTTATATCCATGTTTCTTCAATGCTTTAATAGGAACCTTTGCATTAAAGATCATGTGCCTTTGTCCAAACGTGACTCCTCATTGTATTGCTGGATATGTAATTGCATCTGTGACTGTAATAACTCTTTTTCAAAATAAAGAGAATACACCTGAGGGTGCGCTGTGATCATTAACCCATGATGTGCCAGGATGTCAATGATCCTCAAATGACTGAATTGTGTGATGGTCCTCGCACATCATTGGTCCTTAACCCCTTAGCGACCCTTGACGTACCAGGACCGTCAAGGGTAAATGTGCTCCAACGACCCTTGATGATCCCGGTACGTCAAGGGTTAAACTCTTCCATCGCGGCCGCACGGAGCGATGGAAGAGTTCAAGCCGCTTGTTACTAAGCGTTCCGGTATCGGGACACTTAGTAACAAGCAGTAGAAACATTGTTGCAACATGCGATTCAAAAGCGAATCACATGTTGCAAAACCTGAATGACAGGGACAGTATTTGTAAATACTGTCCCTGTCAGATCTCTCTGCCTCCCTCCACCTTTGCATACTGCTGAGGTGGAGAGAGACATAGAGAACATAGTGTTACAGTGTTCCTGTAAAAAAAAAAAAGTAAAAAAAAAGTTTAAATAAAGAAAATTAACCCTTTGATCACTGTTCTGCAGTGATCAATAAGTTTCCCCCCATCTGATCTCTCTTGGAGTGTTCAATTTGCTGCAGATCAGTGTTTTCTGATCTGTGGGACACCCCCCATCCCCCTTGAATTTTTTTAGATTTTTTTTTAAATTTTTAATTTTTCATTTTTTTTTTTTTAATAGTAAATATAGTTTAGGTATTTTGGTAGGTAGTTGGGTAGGTTTAGTGTAGACGTGTGTTAGGGAAAGTTTTAGGGATAGATTTAGGTTTGGGGGGGGGAAAAACCCAACCCCCCCCCCAAAAAAAAATATATATATATATAATAAGCGCAGTTTAGATAGGTAGTTCAATTGGGTTAGGTAGGTTTAGGATATACGTAGGTTAGGGTAAGTTTTAGGGTTAGATTTAGGTTTAGGGATAGCGTAAGAAAAAAAAAAAACCCAAAAAAAACCCAAACCCCCCCCCAAAAAAATATGTATATATAATAAGTGCAGTTTAGATAGGTAGTTCACTTGGGTTAGGTAGGTTCAGGATATATGTAGGCTAGGGTAAGTTTTAGGGTTAGATTCAGGTTTAGGGATAGCGTAAGAAAATAAAAATAAAAAAAAAAAACGTTTTTTTAGTGGGCAAAATGCAGCGCAGGTACAGCGTTGAAGAGGCATATGCCTTTTTGGCGTCTGACTCTGAGGCAACAGACACTGCGTCAGATTTTGACATAGCGCAGTTTTCAGAAAGTGAGAGCAGCTCTAGTGATGACCCTGGGCCTTCTGTCAAGAAAAGACGCACTGCCCCAAGAGCTGCTCTTGCAACTGCCCCAGCACCTGCCAAAAGAACTGCCCAAAGACCTACCAAAATACCTACCCAAAGAAATGCCCCAAGTGCTGCCCTAAGAGCTGCCCTGGCAACTGCCCCAGCACCTGCCAAAAGATCTGCCCAAAGACCTGCCAAAAGACCTGCCCAAAGAAATGCCCCAACACCTGCCACTCCGGATCCTAATGAATGGGTATCAATTTATGCCCACAAATCTCAGAATTCACAGGCAACCCAGGGATTCAAATTGATGTGGAAGGATTTACCCATGATCATTTTTTTTATTTGTTTTTGGGGGAAGACATTTTAGGTGAAATTGTTTCCCAAACCAATTTGTATGCAGCCCAGTATACTGCCGCCAACCCTAAGTGTGAAAAACGCTGTTTTTTTTTTTTACTTACGTCATGGTTTACGAGGGATTGGTGGTAAAATGGCTGTGTATAAAATTGGAAAACACACCTAAAATGAGAGCCTGGGGTGTCTACTTTCCAAAAATATACACTTTTGGGGGGAAATCTTAAAAAAGAGCACTGTTACACAGCCCCAAATGAGACATGGCACCAGTAACGCAAGCTGTGAAGATTCAAAGTGTGAACCTGGAAACGAGCATGTTCCAATTTGGCCCCCGTAGCTCCCCCAAACCATGAGAAAGCTATGCATATGGGGTATTGCCGTACTCAGAAGAAGGAGCTGAACACTAATCAATTCAGTTTATAAAATCTTCACCTATTCTGTGCTTGAAATTCACATCAACATTGAAGGCAAAGTGTGAAAAATGCTGAATTTTTTTTACTTCCGTCAAATTTTCACAGGATTGGTGGTAAAATGGCTGTGTATAAAATTGGAAAACACACCTAAAACGAGAGCCTGGGGTATCTACTTTCCAAAAATATACACTTTTGGGGGGAAATCTTAAAAAAGTGCACTGTTACACAGCCCCAAATGAGACATGGCACCAGTAACGCAAGCTGTGAAGATTCAAAGTGTGAACCTGGAAACACGCATGTTCCAATTTGGCCCCCGTAGCTCCCCCAAACCATGAGAAAGCTATGCATATGGGGTATTGCCGTACTCAGAAGAAGGAGCTGAACACTAATCAATTCAGTTTATAAAATCTTCACCTATTCTGTGCTTGAAATTCACATCAACATTGAAGGCAAAGTGTGAAAAATGCTGAATTTTTTTACTTACGTCAAGTTTACGAGAAAGTGGTGGTAAAATGGCTGTGTAAAAAATTTGAAAACACACCTAAAATGAAAGCTGGGGGTGTCTACATTCCAAAAATATACAAATTTGGGGGGAAATTCTAAAGTGCAGCACTGGAACATAGCCCAAAATGAGTAATGGCATCAGTTAACCAAGATGTGAAAATTCAATATTTGTTCAAAATTGGGCCCCGTAGCTCCCCCAAACCTTGAGAAACCTATGCATATGGGGTATTGCCATACTCAGAAGAAGGAGCTGAACACTAAACAATGCATTTTTAAAAATCTTCACCTATCCTGTGCTTGAAATTCACATCAACATTGAAGTGCAAGTGTGAAAAACGCTGTTTTTTTAACTTACGTCAAGATTTACGAGCGATTGGTGGTAAAATGGCTGCGTAAAAAAATTGAAAACATACATAAAATGAAAGCCTGGGGTGTCTACTTTCCAAAAATATATACCTTTGGGGGGAAATCTTAGAGTGGAGCACTGTTACACAGCCCCAAATGAGACATGGCACCAGTGATGCAAGCTGTGAAAATTCAAAGAGTGAAACTGGAAACACGCATGTTCCAATTTGGGCCCCGTAGCTCTCCCAAACCTTGAGAAACCTATGCATATGGGGTATTGCCGTACTCAGAAGAAGGAGCTGAACACTAAACAATGCATTTTTCAAAATCTTCACCTATCATGTGCTTGATATCAACAGTAGTATTGAAATGTAAGTGTGAAAACTGCAAAAAAACAAAATATTACCACAATTTTGAAATTTTTTTCTGGAAAAATAGCTGCATGAAAAACTCCAAACTTCTCCTGATTATTTACCTTATGTTGTGTAGTTTTCAGAAACATATACCTTTGTGGGACATTATTGGTTCTGGCACCGTCAGCTAAGCTATGATGCTCACATGCCAATTGTTGAAAAATCACAAGTTGGAAATAACGGCAGCCATCTTGTAATATTTACCTTGTAAATGTGAGTAAAGGACTAAAATACTAGGCATATGGGGTACTCTTATATTCAGGAGAAGCAAATGAATATATTTAGGGGTACTTTTTTTTCATTAACTAATAGTATGCAAATCCTGACAGAAAAATGTAAGCAAAATGTTGTTTTTTTCAATTTTTTTCCTCTTTTTTTCTATTTTAATCAAATTAAACAATGAGGTTTTCATATATTTGTGGTATCAAAAGAAAGCCCTACTTGTGCTTAAAAAAACAGTATATAATTTATGTGGCTGCACAAAAGGAATTAAAGAGAAAATATGGTTGAACAAAGACATAGTCAAAAAAGTCAGAATTGCTCCGGTCCTTAAGTCAAATCTAACTCAGATTTTCCCAGTCCTTAAGGGGTTAAGGGTTAAACTCTTTTCTGTAGTGAGACCTTCATTACAATATATATAGTACACATTGAAAGAGACTCTCTTTTCAGAAAAAAATAGTATCTCTTAAAGTAACAGTAATATCCAATAAAATGTTTGTCTTGATTTGTAGATTAAAAAAAATAAATTGTGGCACAAATCCCATCTCTCAAACCTTTATGGTTTGAGAGATATTCACTTCTAAAGTTCCCCCTCTCCTGATGTCAGTGGTAAAGGTGACAGAAGGAGATCAGTGTCGGCCAACATGAGACTGCTCTTCAGCAGAGCCACACTAGTGATATTGCAAACTATGCACACTTTGTAGACCATTCCAATGAAGTAATTATTTTCCAGTATGGCTATTACGGCTCTGCTGCAAAGCCACCGGCTGGTCCCAGGACCAGGATCTCCTACTGGCAGCAGAGCACTGATATCTGGAGAAGGGGAGGGGGGAACTTTGTGCCACATCATTTATTTTTTTTTAACTCTACAAAACAAGAATAAATTTGTATTGGACATTAATGTTCCTTTAAACTGTGCTACTGCATAAGCAGTTGGGAAATAACTTTTCCAAAATGCAAATTTGAATTCAAGGTGACAGGTCTACTTTAAACAAATTTGATCAGTGTCTTGAGAATGAAAGTATAATAATGTGTTTAATCTGTAATTAGAGTGGGTAGTAATTTTCCTAAAGTAAACTGCTTCAGATCTTATCATCCATTAAAAGTTGTTCAAAACAAATATATAGGTAAAAGGTGGTACCGTGTTAGCCTTAGAAAAAATATAATCACTGGCAATATTGAACAGGCATGCAACTTTCTACACATGCTTTGAAAGCTTTGAAAGCGAAGAATTATATTTCAGGCATGCTAGCTTGGAATACATGAGATAAATGTATATAAATCAATTTCATCATTGGTTTATCTTTTTGACATTACGTCTCTCATTTCCATTTTTTTTTATGTCAAACAGATAAGCCTCATAGAGGAATTCAATCTGCAGAACCCCCTCAAGCGACAATGAGGTGTAACCCAGGAGCAGCCATGTCCAGTACCTGCCAAATCTCCACTCCCCATGAAATGAAACAGACACTTTTAACAACAAGTGACATTGAAGAACAAGCCCAGGGGAAAACGTCTTATCCTGCAGAGCTGAGGAAGGAGACTGTTGATAATGAAAAACCACCTAACATTTATACCTCCTCAGACATGTGTCACATAGAGGAAAAATCACTTGAGACTATTCAGAAACAAGGACCCTGTCCTGAGACTTCATTAATAATGGGCCGGGAAAGGTGAGATAATTGTGAATTAATGTTTTCTAAACCTGTAACTTGCTCGATTCTGTCAGCCCCCATTCCTCAAGTTTCCCCTTACATACATATGTGCCCCAGACTCCTACAATTTCATAACCCTTTTGATGTCTGAGGTTATTTTGAATATTAAAGGGGCAGTGCCACCTAGATGGAGAAAAAATATATATCCTTAGAGAATTATTTGAATTTACCATGACTATATTTGTCAAGGGTAATCATATAACCTCTTAATCATCTCTTATCTAATTTAAACAAACTCAGTTTGACTAGTCTCTTTATAACTCATCCTCCAATCCCTTTATCAGTTTTGTTCAATGTATATATATATGCACCTTTTCCAGTTCAACAATGTTCCTTTTAAAAAAATGGTGCCCAAAACTGTACCCCATATTCGAGGTGAGGCCTAACCAAGGATTTTTGTAGAGGTGGAATTATATTATATAATCCATGTATCAATATCCCTTTTTATACACAAAAGTACCCTATTTGCTCTTGCAGCAGCTGAGTGATACAGCACACTGCTGTGAAGTCTGTTATTTATCAGTACTTGTAAATCTTTCTCTAATGAGGATTCCCCAAGTAGTTTCCCATTTAATGTATATGTAGGGTGCTTGGTTTCTGCAGCCCAAATGTATAACTGAACATTTATCTATATTAAACCACTTCTGCTTTTTCACCCTTTCACTCATTTTATCCAGATCTTTCTGCAGAGAAAGAAACATCCTTGCTCTGTATGTATTTCGTTACACAGATTGTCATCAGCAAAGATTGAGATACTGCTTTCAATACCCACTCCTAGATAGTTAATAAACAAGTTTAAAAGCATTGGGCCTAGGACTGAACCCTGTTGAACCCCTTCACAGCTCTCTTCTATCTATCATTTAAGCAGTTCTCTATCCATGCACTGGTATCACCTCATTTTAATTTATGCAGTAGCCTTTTGTGAAGCACGGAATCAAAGACTCATCAATAGCATTGCTTTTGTCCAAATTACTACTTTTTCCTAAAATGCAAGTAAATTAGTTTGATGTTATTCTTCTAAAAACTATTATTTTAGTAATATTTGTATTAATATTCTTATACAGTCTTCATAAAACCATGCTGGTTCCTCCTAATAATGTTAGTATTCAAAACTACATGATTATCATCAATTAACAACCCTAGTAAAATCTTATCCACTATGAAAGTCAAGCTCACATGTCTTTAATTACCTGGTTTATATCATGCCGCTTTTTAAATAATGATACAACATCTGCTTTCCTCCAATCACAGATTACTATGCATCATGATAGTGAATAAGTACTCATGATAAGGGTCTTGCTATTGCTGAACTAAGGTCCTTAAGTACCCTTGGGTGTATGCCATCCGGTCAAGGTGCTTTATTCACCATAACCTTTTCCAGTCTTTCTTGGACTTTATCGTCATTAAGCTGTGTATATGATGAAGGAAGTTGTGATTCTGTCTGTATGCCCATAGCCTTCCATTCTTGCTTCCTTTGTATATACAGAAAAAGAATGTGTTTTAAGGTGCCAACCATTGCACTGTCCTCACTAATTAATTAACCTGTATGAGTTTTAACAGGACCATTATAGACCTTAATCTTTTTGCCATTTAAATACTTGAAGAATTGTTTAGGATTGTCTATGTTCCTCTTGCTCTGTGGCCCCCACATGGCTCCCAGGCCCTCTAATAAACAGGAGTCTTATGGATTAAGGTATTAATTTCTTCTGTGAGCTATATACCTTCCTCATTTCAAGGTAGTTGAGAATCTTTGTTTCAGGACTGTCTCCCCCCCCCAAAGACATTGCAGCCATTTCACATAGGGAAATTTTCCATAGGATGGGATTCTTCAGTTGAAGAAGAAAGGGACTCTGAGGACTATTTGAATTCGTCCTGCATAGGGATTCTTTTGAGGAAGACCCAGATTCTTCTGCTGAGGGTCTCATCCAAGCTGTCCTGGGAACTTTAAAGATCTCTGAGGCCTCCGATCCCAGTTGTTCTTCCCTTTATATTTTTAAAAGGCACAAAAATGGAGGATCTATTGAGATTGAGAGAAAACCGTCTGTTATTTTTAAAAAAGCTGTAAATTTCCTTTCACATATAGCACGAAGCAGAGCAAAGGTTAAAAGAAGAGAATGGTTTACAACAATCTCAGATATAGGAAATATATCTGAAGGTCTATCTCTGATGTACAAAAAAATATGAGGTAACTATAAATGTGGATCAAATAGATGTTACATATTTCCACTAATGGCCACAGGAAAAAAAGTAATTTTAAAGGTGCCCAAGCAGTTAAAAAAAAAAATATTAAGAAAATGGCTTTAAAAATTGCAATAGTAGATATGTCCTAAATCTTATCCAATATGGATCCAATATACAGTATGTGGGATGGACAACTAGGCAGCTTCAAGATAGAGTGAGCTAATATCAAATGAATGTTGTCAATAAAGATTTAAGACATACAGTATCATGCTGTTTTAATATATGCCCCAAGGGGGGGGGGTATTACCAAGTTTGAAGTAATTCCAGCAAGCTCCAAATATAGGTTTAGATCATTATGTAGGAAAGAGGCCAAGTTGATTTACAGATTGGGCACATTAGTGCCTGATTGTCTCAATGAGAATATTGATATCAGCAGTATAGTGTAACATCATGATTATTCTATATGTAGGGGATTATAGGATGGATTGAAAGTTTTATGGTGTGTATTTATCAACCTCATAGGATTGTCCGTTATGATAGTGTTTTTACTGGTGAATAGAGAAGGTATTTTCTCTTCTCCTTGCTAAATGTGTATGTGTATGAGTATTCTTATATTTGCCCTATATGTTTATCTGACTATAGTTATTTTAAAATGTTATCTATATTTTATTGAGATTTTGCTGCATCATCGGGGTCCAATACCTCCTTATATGATCCAATCAGATTCAAATGGATAGTCATTACGGACTTACCTATACTAATATGGTTCAATTTTGGCTCATGTTCCTAGCCCCAATGACAGTGAATCCCAGTCCACATATGTATTCATATTTAGCCCCAGGATCATAATCGTCTGTCCTTTTAGAACCTAAGGATTGTCAGTTTAGTAAATAAGGGAGAGAGAGACCAGTCATCACCGATACATGAGTTGTAATAATAAGGTTGATGTTCCCCTATGAATGAAACAGATGTTATACTACGGTAAATTTGGACCGATTAGGGATACACTGGGGCAGAAGTTATGGAGTTTGCGGTGATGAGATCTAAGGCGATAGAGATAAGTATGATCATGTTCATATTCTGATCCCTGTGTATGTCCATCAATAGAATGGCTTGCGTGCCAAATGTTACCATGGGGATGAACAGTATGTGTTCCAGATGGGCAATACGAAGGTAAGCAGGAAGCGGAAGTCTAACAGTGTTTTCGGTTGAGTAGGTCCTAACAGGTGTATTCCAAAAGTCGTAAGTTGATGTACCGGTGTGATGCTGCAAAAGGTATAATATCATTTTAATATACCATTTCAGATATACCCCGATGAAATCACGATGGTGACGAAATGCATAGAGCATTTACAAGAATAGCATTGTTTTAATGTTTTTATGTATTATTATATCTTTGTTCTACCTACCAATAAATAGAGGCCTTTTATTAATAGCCCAGGTAGTAGTTTTATCCTTCACTCTGTAACTGAAGTAGTGAAGCGCCGCAGGTCGCAAAGGTGTCTCCAGATATCAAAGTGGTGATATACTGATGTGCGTTTGCACTCAGAGACTGGGTAAGCCTCTATTTCCAGTGAGTACCCATCTGCAAGAGGGGTAGACCCATATATAAGAACTAAACGGATCATACTGCTAAAAGAGATTGCTCATACACTGTGGGCACAATTATTAGGCAAGGGACTATTTTGACCATATCATCATTTTTATGCATATTTTTCAACTCCAAGCTGTATAAACTTGAATGCGTATTGGATTTAAGCATATCGGGTGATGTGTATTTGTGTAATGAGAGAGGGTGCCCCGCAGAAGGCACCTGCCCCTGTAGCGTTAGGGGGCACCTACCATGTCATTTACACCGGACCGGCCTTAGAGGATCACCGGACAGACCTGGTCCGTTTTCCACTGGATCTAGCTGCAAAACCCAGAGGAGGAGTGGTCAGCCAGATAGGAAGACCTCCAGGTGCAGCCAGCCCAATGGAGAGCAGAGACCTGGGTGGGGAATCGCACTTCTACCCACTGGAACAGGTCACTGCAGGGCAGGTATCATCCCCTCTGCTGCAAAGTCTCTGTTGGGCAGGCACTAACCCCTCTGCCTTGTTCTGTGGAACAGGTTCAGTGCCCTCTGCGCCACCGCCTCCTCCAGGCAGGAATTAGCCCATCTGCCCTGGTAAAACAACACCGCCTTTAACAAGGCATTTTTGGCTACAAGGGCCTGGTGTTTTCAATCCCCACCCCCAATAACAGAGCCTAAACATCTGCTTCAGGGGTAGAAACACACACATCTAAGTTTATTGAAATTGAATACCAGGTCTTTCACAGCATACATTTAACTTGGGGCGACAAGAATATAACAAAATATCACAATACACAGAAGAGAAAACATACAACAAACATAATAGACTATCACAATTTTGGGGTCTAGGATGGGGGAGTATAATTAACCCATTGACGAGAAACTGAAGGTACCAGAATGCAACAGTGACATATTTGCATACGTGCATGGGACATAGCAGTGCTGCAATCTATGTCACCAACCAATAAATGCCAGTGCACCGAACAATGCTGCTATGCTTATCGCCAACCAATAGATAGCAGTGCATAGCACTGCTGCAATGCAAGGTTCAACCAATAGATGGCGAGGTTGAGTTCAAAGGACTTGAGATAGGAAAAGTCCATAGCAGATGTATTGCTGTAATGTCTATGTAATCCAACAGTCCTCACATATCAAAGGGACATAAAAGATTAAACTCCTGTTTCTTCACAGTGTGGCCTAAGGAGATGAATACCGTATGTCAAGGTGTGCATAATTATTAGGCAGCTTCACTTCCTCAGGCAAAATGGGCAGAAAAAGAGATATAACTGTCTCTGAAAAGTCAAAAATTGTAAAAAGTCTTTCAGATGGATGCAGCACTCTTGAAATTGCTAAGATATTTGGACGAGATCACAGAACCATCAAACGTTTTGTTGCAAATAGTTAACAGTGTCACAAGAAACATGTTGAGAAAAAAAAGATGCAAATTAACTGCCAGAGATTTGAGAAGAATCAAACCTGAAGCTACCAGGAACCCATTATCCTCCAGTGCTGTCATATTCCAGAACTGCAACCTACCTGGAGTATCCAGAAGTACTAGGCGTTCAGTGCTCAGAGACACGGCCATGATAAGGAAGACTGAAACCCAACCACCACTAAACAAAACACATAAGTTGAAACATGAATACTGAGCCAAGAAATATCTGAAGACAGAATTATCAAAGGTTTTATGGACTGATGAGATGAGTGACTCTTGACGGTCCAGATGGATGGGCCCGTGGATGGATCAGTAACAAGCACAGAGCACCGCTTTGACTTAGACACCAGCAAGGTGGAGGAGGGGTACTGGTATGGGCTGGTATTATCAACAATGAGCTAGGTGGACCTTTTCGGGTTGAAGACGGACTCAAACTCAACTCCCAAACCTACTGCCAGTTTTTATAAGACACTTACTTTCTTCAAACAGTGGTACAGGAAAAAAGTCTGCATCTTTCAAGAAGACCATGATTTTTATGCAGGACAATGCTCCATTGTATGCATCAAAGTACTCCACTGCATTGCTAGCCAGTAAAGGCCTTAAAGATGATAAAATAATGACATGGCACCCTTCCTCACCTGACCTAAACCCTAAAGAGAATTTGTGGGCCCTTCTTAAACAGCAGATTTACGCTGAAGGAAAACAGTACACCTCTCTGAACAGTGTCTGGAAGGCTGTGGTTAATGCTGCACAAAAAGTTGATCGTCAACAGATCAAGAAACTGACAGACTGCATGAATGCAAGGCTTATGACTGTTATTGAAAAGAAGGGTGGTTATATTGGTCACTGATTTTTTTTTTTTTTGGAAATGTCACAAATGTTTATTTGTAAATTTTGCGTTGTTTGTTTTTATCGTTTTTCATTTAGTTGCATAATAATTCTGCACACTAATAGTTGCCCAGTAATTGTGCACACATAGATATTCTCCTAAGAAAGCAAAAACCTCACTTTTACTTTCTTAAATATTCAGGTTTAAGGTTTCTTAACATTTTGGATTGACAGAGAGCAATGTAGTTGTTCAATAATAAAATTAATCTTCAAAAATACAGCTTGCCTAATAACTGTGTACACAGTGTAGATGCGCTGTTATGCTGTTTCTGTGTTTTGTATTTTATCTATATAGCGTATTGACTTCTAAGGGTCACACGATCAGGTGACCAAGATACAGCTGCAACCAATGATAAGAGTGGGGAACATATAAAGGGAGACTTAAAGGGATAGTATTACTTCAAAATTACTGTCCCTCATATTGTATCCCTTAATAAACTGAGTTAAATGACACCAGCGGCATCTCTTAAACCTTTATGGTTTAAGAGATAGCCGCTTTCAAAGTTTCCTCTCCCCTGCTGTCAGCATTCTGCTGCCAGCAGGAGAATCCGGTCTCTGAATCAAGAGGAGGCTCTTCAGCAGAGCCGATATCTCTTTATGAAAGGACAAATGATTAATTGAAACAGTCTTCTACGTGTGCTTGGTAACCAAGCACACTTAGAAGACTGTTAAAATGAATAATTTTTCCTTCCATAACGAGATATTGGCTCTGTTTAAGAGCCTCCGCCTGTCCCGGGACCGGATTCTCCTGCTGGCAGCAGAACGCTGACAGCAGGGGAGAGGAAACTTTGAAAGCGGCTATCTCTTAAACTATAAAGGTTTGAGCGATGCCGCTGGTGTCATTTAACTCAGTTTATTAAGGGCTACAATATGAGGGATAGTAATTTTGAAGTAATACTATCCCTTTAAGGACTCTGTTTTGGACTGACCTAAGTATAAACCTGCCCAATCATTTCAGAATGTTTTTATAATGCATGTTATATTTAGGATAATATTAGGTGTTGGTATACCACTGCCCAAGTTATCCATTTGTCAATAACAGAACCTGGCATCTTCCTCAGATATCTATCTCACAGGCCCATTCATCATCATGACTTAAGCAATCTCACCTTAACGGCGAGGAGCTTGAAACCGAAATCTTGGAAAAATAAGGGGTTGAATGATTGTGTCATACAAACTATTCTTAGAGCCCACAAGCTTCTCTCAATAAAAATATAAAATAGAATATGGATAACGTATTTTTTACTTTCTACGATCAGCACTCTCTTGACCCATTGCTCTTCCCTTTTCCTTCAGTTTAGGAATTTTTTCAAGAGGATCTTGAAAAGGGATTGAGGGTCAATTCACTCAAAGTGCAAGTCTCCGCTCTATCAGTTCTTTTCCAAAGAACAGTTGCTGCCATTCCCGAAACTCAAATGTTCATTCAAGAGGTGAATAGGATACTCTCCCCCACCCCATACAGGGTGCCTGTCCCATCTAGGGATTCGAATCTGGTGTTGGAGACACTCCAGTCATCTCCCTTTGAGACACTATTCTCTGTTTCTATCAAACAACTAACATATAAGACAGTCTTTCATATTGCTATTGTGTCAGCAAGAAGGGTTTCTGAACTGAGGGTTTTATCCTGCATGTCTCCCCACCTAATCAAGAATTCTTCCTTCATTAAGTCCTAACCTAAGAAATTTGAAGTTCTGAATACATTAGATGTACTCTGTGGTCTTCACCAGTATGTTCAATCCACTCAGTCTTTTAGACAGACAGACACATTGTTTGCTATTCCTGATGGCCCAAAGAAGTACAGATCAGCTTCAAAGACCATGATTGCCTTGTGGCTTAAGAGACTGAAAGACAAGCCTACAGACTCATCTATTACAGCTCTTTTCCAGATTACAGACTATTCCATCTTACTGATAAATCATTTTTCTCTTAATCCACTGAGGGATATAGGGCATTCTACCCACAAAAAACTAATTTGGGTAGGGATTCATTGCTGTTACTTTGCTGCTCTTCTCTAGTGTCTATTTCCTTCCTGACTTTGCTATACGATAACCAACTCCACTCTGATTGGTGGAGGGGTATAGACTCATGGGACTGGGAGGAGTTTGAGTTCCCTGCCTCCTGTAGGGAGGAACGCTATACCCCATGGTCCCTGTACCCCTTAATGGACTAAAAGAAAAGGATTTATTGGTAAATACAAAAAGCCCACCTTTTTTGTCTCTTGTAGATCTCAGAATCCTTGGAGGATGACAGCTCCTCAGTAAGTGCCAAGATTTTAGCCCTATATGCTTTATATATAAAACAATACCTGATCATGGTTATAATATGAGACTTTCCAAGACGTTAATCCAAGATCTCTCTTTGTTATGCTTCAACCTATTGTTCATAGGGATGTTGCTTCCATTATCTGTTTTATAGAATGTCTAAAGAAACTCTCACATCAGGGAACAATATTTTGCAGGGCCATCTACCTCTTATCAAGCCTATAAAAAGCTTATTGAAAAGTCTGATTCTAGTTCAGATGATTTATTCAATGGAAGAGAGCTTAGAGAAGACTTATATTTCTTGCTGACTGTATGGATACCATCATTTAAAGTTTATGCATACAGAGGACATTAAAAATGCTGATAAAACAGTGATTGATGAAATTTTGAGATACTAAACAAATTAATTGTCCAAGTCCATGTATAAGCTATTAAAGAAGGATAGTGAAAGCCTTATTCCCTTTTGCCCCCAAAAATACAGTTTTTTTGGGACTATGTACAAGTTGAAGTATATATTGAAGTATATATTGCAAGGTTATCAAAAAAGTCCACTTTCCAGTTGAGGATGGTTCAGGGTTCATAGATATTATGAATAAGAAGGTGGAAATGGAACTGAAGTAAGCGGTTATATACAAAATATCCAGCAAACAAAGTTAAAAATTATTTCTATTCTTGGATTGTTTGAATATATCCCTGGTGCTTCTATGGAATGTATTAGAATTACTCCTAGAATAACTGCTCTTTACACTGCAGGCCAGAGCTCTGTAGCTCATACAGTGGTCAGCTGATTACTTATCCAAATGTAAATGATGAAGGAACTTTCCTTTGAAAATGAGCTGGTTTTTCTGTTGCGTACACGATCCAAAGAGGAAAAATATCCTACTTAAGACATGCCTTTTTATTCTTACAAGCCTAAAAACTTTTTATTCCTGTGGAAGGAAGGTTGCAATTCTTTCTTCCTCAACGGGAATGCGTTATCTCAGATTACTGGGTCTTCAAAATAAGATGTACTTCTCTCCCTCCCTACAACTTCCTTAATACCCAAGTTCTTTGCTGCAGGGTCAGATGTCTATTCTTTCATCAAGTCATTGAAGAATTAGTGGACTTTAAATTCCTGGAGCCTATTCCACAGTGATTCCAGAAGAAAGGAACCATAATACAGTGTTTCTGGTTCCAAAATACACATGTAGTTTCCAACTACTTGTCAGTCTTGCATTTCTAAATCATTTTCATCAGCTGGAACTTTTCTAGATGTAAGACATCTAGTCAGCAGTATTATGCAGCAGATATATTTCATGTCCAATTTTGCAGCCATGCCCTCAGTCTGTCTCCTTCCCCAAGAGTATTTACAAAGGTTATGGTCTTTGTAGCAGCTCATTTCTGGGATCAAGGCATTGCTGTCATTCCTTATCTGAATAATTAGCATGTGAGAGCTGCTACTCCTCAAATTCTAGTAAACCACTCTCAGCAAGTAATCTCACTGTTACAATTCTTGGGGTGGTTAGTCAATCGGAAGAAATTAGACCTGACACCAGAAAATATTTCAAAGTATATCCTAGATTCCACCCTGTGGGAAAACTTTCCTACCTACAAACAAACAATCTGTTTCATCGGGTCAGCTTGAACTATGTGAACAAGACAGCTGATGTCTATCCTGGGGATGATGATTGTTTCCAAAGCTGAAGTAATTGGAGCTTGCCTTACCATGAGAACTCTGCAACAGCTCATTCTAAAGTGGCAGACAAATATGCACAATCTCTCAATCATCAGGTGACAACCTCTTAACGAATTAAACTGTCTCTACTACATGGTGGTCAATGAACAATGTCTCAAAATACCTTTGGTCATGCTCACACTGGAATTAAACAGCAATAATATTTGTATACAAGCAAACAAATACTGTGATATTCTGCAAAGCTTGTCATCTCAATGCATCTGGTCTCTCTTGGAAATCTCTTTCCATTCCTCCATCTGGAACTTTTGGCAGTATGGAGAGTCCTGAAAGAAGCAAAGACAATACTATTATGGTCTCATTCTTTTCCTGTTAAGGCTGAATTAGGAACAGGGCACTACTTTGCCTGTCTAGAATGATTCTGCTGTTGGCAGAAGCCAAAGAGTGTGCAATTACGACAAGCCATATCAGAGGGAATGTTTGGGCAGACAACTTTGTCAGGAAGACAGTCCGACAACTGGAATGATCTTTTAATCGAGAGTTATTCAGTTTTCCTGGCAGAGATGTGTGGACCTCCTCAGGTGGATCTGTGGGCCACCAGAAATAATGTGAACCCATGAGATTTTCTTCATGACTATCCAGAGGCAGTGGACTATTCTACAGATGTGGTAATTCCAATTGGCAATACATATGTCCTTCTTTGAGGCTGACTCCAGTATCCTGGGGAAGATAATTCAGGACAGGGCCTCTTAGTAGCACTTTACTGGCCAAGAATTGCATGGTTTGCCACCCTGAAATATCTGGCAGAGAAGGATCATTATTTCTTCCCTTTTGAGTAGGACCTTCTACATCAAGCACTGGTGCTTCACCAGCAGGCATTCAAAGTTAATCTGGCAGCTTGGTTCCTGGAAGCAAAATGCTGAGCAACAAGGTTTGTTTTCTAAGGTGTACTGATGTGCTTAAATCTAGGAATGAAAATGCATCCGATGCCTACACTGCAAGGAGTTTTTCTGGTATAAAGGTCACAAGACAGAACCTTTAGATCCATCAATACTTTCGCTTGGTGGTTTTACTAAGGTATTGTACCCCAGTACACACCAACTTGTGAAAAGATTAATCAAATCCTTCAAATGTCTGAAACTAAGAATTCATCATTTTTCTTTTCTGAAGGGACCATTTGAACCTGTGTAGTTTTACTTCAAAGATGCTTTCACTTTTAACAGGTTTTTACTTGCTGTGCACATATCCGCTTCAGAACAGTGATTTGAATTTCAAGCTGTTTCAAGCAAATCACCTTATCTGGTGTTCAAACAATAGTCATTTACTCAAAAATTGACACCAAAATTCACACCGAATGTATTTTCCTTTTTTCACAGACATGAAAATATTTGTCTTCCCACTCTGTGTCTTAATCCTTGAAATGCTAAGGCGGAAACTCTACACAAGCTGGATGTACTTTCTTAATAGATATTTTAGGAAGTGTTTCTCTCAGTATGTCACTTTATTTGGTTCTTCAAATGGTATGAAGGACCCCAAAGCTACTATAGCAAGATGCTTATGTTCAGCTGTTTCCAAAACCAAAACTGCATGGGAATAGAATTTACTAAGTTAAATTAAAGCTCATTCTTCTTATGCCATGAGTGCATTCTGGGCTGAAAAAGCAGAGGCTTAGAAGGAACAGATATGTGGGGCCACCACGTGGCGTATCGTCCATACCTTCATTAACTACCTCAAGCGTCAAGGGCAGCTGCTTTTGGCCTTAAGTGTTCTACAAGCAGTTATGAATGAATCCTTATAATGGTTTAGCTCTGATCTGTCTGTGCTACCAGGAGACCCTGAACAAAGAAAGAATGGTCAGTTAAGAAAAAATATTTTTTTCCTTCAGGTCTCACCCTTTTGTTTTTATTTGCAATTAAAAGTATTTCAACATAATTTAGCATCTGGTTGTTTTTTGATCAAAACACTGGGCATGGTGGGGGTGGGAGGTTCTTAAAAGTCCCCTGTCATATTTATGGAGGTTGTGTTCTCTGTGTGCTTTTAGCAATGATGAAGCACAAAAATTTGAAGACAAAGGCCATCATGTGGGCAAAAGAGGACTCAGTCGCACACCCAACAGGTATGAATCGAGATTCATATAGACCCTGCTCACAGCTTAGTCATACAATGGGGGAGATGCACTAAGGTGTGATAAAGCAGCGATAAAGCGGAGTTAACTTCTCCAGTTCCTATGTTATTCAATGGCACCTATGCACTAAGATCCCTAAAGTCTGAGGGATCTTAGTGCATTGGCTCCATAGAATAGCATAAGAATTGGAGAAGTGATATCACTGAAGAAGTCATCTCCACTTTATCACACCTTAGTGCATATCCCCCAATTAATTTTTAGGAGTCTGAGTATCATGAATATCTATTCTTCCTTGTTTCCTACAGGCACAGACCTTGTGTTGATGAAGAACTGGCTCAAATTTGTAAGAAGAGGATCAGGCAAGTGATAGTTGGTGGCAAGTCCACTTAATACACAAATTTACTTATGTGATGGTTTTGCTTCAGTGTCTTTTCACCTTAAATACTCTTGCAATAATATGCATGATCACATATTTACATATAATTGGCTTGGATTTACTAAGGGAAGAGCTGATTTCTACATGTAGAATTATTTAACTTGGTGGCCTTACTCATTTTGTTTCACACTCATTAACTCCTATACAATTTCATACACGTTTTAGTAAATAAAGATTTCTATGCCACACTTTCATCACGTGGATCCACCTTCACCATACATGAATATCTTCACACACATGCTTTTTCTTTCTTTCTCTTGCTTTTCCTTTCTCTCGCTGTCTCTCTCTCTCGCTTTCTCTTTTTTTCTTTCTTTTGTACACTCTACTTTTTAGCCCCTTTTTTTTTTTTTTGTGCTCTCTCTTTTAGTGCTCTTTCTCTCTCTCTCTCTCTCTCTCTCTCTCTCTCTCTCTCTCTCTCTCCTAGTAGGTTGGAACAATTCTTCAAAGACATTGCAGGGGGAGACAACAGCCCCTCCTAGTAGGTGGAAACAATTCTTCAAAGACATTGCAGGGGCGGAGCCTCCCTCTTCTACTTAGCAGGCTACCTAACCACTCCCCTTCCCAGTTAAGATTTGTTCCTCATTCTGGTAGGAAGGTTGTTAACAGTTATGCTTAGTTTTAGTTATTTTATTATTTTTACTTAGATATGGAGTGTCCAAATTCCCCCATTAGGCAGATTACCGTTACTGGCTTCCCCTGGTGGATTGCCCAGTTTACAAGAGCTCCTTGTGGACCCTTTCAGCCCTGGTAGAGAACCATGTAACCCATGTCCCTCTCACAACAGGGAGTATCTCTGAGGCTTTTTCCTTACAATGGTAATCTGAAGAAAGAAGACATGCAAAAAAAGGTGAGCAACTCTTTGAGTGCCATGGTGTAAGCGGTTGCTTACCTTCGAGCCAGCCACCAGACCCTGTGGGCGGTCGGTCACTGCATCCACGCGGGTTGCCGCGTCTGTCGGGACTACCGGTGCGCCCTGGTGTTCATCCAGGAGACCGGCCTCCTTGCTGCTCCCCCTGGCGGCTCCAGCCACATCTGAACTCGGGTGCGCGTCACAGGGATTCCCTCGTGATGTCGTGACCCAGTTCTTAAAGGGACATCACATTATTTGCTCCACCTCTTGGGGGTGGAGCAATTTGTATATAAACTGCCTGGACACCACTTCAGTTGTGTTTCAGTGTGCTCTGTGTATTACCTGGTTTGTCTGACTACCCGATCTGGTTTTGACTTGTGGCTCTGACTATCTGCTCTGTGTATGACCCTTGGCTTGTCTGACATCCAATCTGGTGCAAACCTGTGGCTCTGGCTGACTAACCGCTCCGTGTATGACCCTAGGCTTGTCTGACCATCCTATCTGGTGCTGCCCGTTGGCTCTGTCCGGCTTGTCTCCGTAGGGCCTCCCTCCTGCGGATATCCAGCTGGAGCAGACCTTGGGCTCTGGTAGACTTTCTCCTATACCGACTGCAAGCATGAGTCCGGTATTAGACCTAAGTGGTCCTGACTGCAGGCGAGTCAGTGATCAGCTCCTAGCTAAGTTGACTGCAGGCGTGAGTCAGCTTTCCTCCTACTAGACTGACAGCAGGCGTGTGTCGGTGTTTTCATTTGTCACTGGTCAGTGTCTCCCATCTAATTCCAGTCCTTGTTCCAGTAGAAGACCCTCCGTGGCAGATCCGGTTCCTGTTTCAGTTCGAGTTCCAGTGGTAAAGATCCGAGGGGTTCCTGTTCCTGCTCCTGCCTTAGCTTCTGTAGAGATTTCCAGTGGCTCCGGTCTAGTTTCAGCAGTTTGGTCCAGTCTAGGCTGCCTACTATTCCTGATAGTAGTGTGTGCTTATCTGACGACCTTCTGTCTGTTCCTTTTGTCTCATCCTTTACCTTGTTCTGTGCCTTAATAAGGGTGATTTCTAATTATGTCCTGACTCCTGAGTACTCTGGATTTCTGTGACACATGGTCCACTTGTCCCACTGTTCCCCTCAGCACAGGGGTCTTTCTGGAGTTCGCGCATAACTCCTGCACTCATGCTGGGTTTCATTCTATCTTTGGATCATTTGGGATGTCTGAGGTGTTTAACCCCTTCCTTAACATGCTATGTTGATTTGGGGACATGTTTTTATACTTTTCCGTTGTGATTATGTGTTTTCTGTTTATTGGATGTTCCCTAATTGTTTTAGCACTTTTTACACACTTTTATTTCTTTATTTGAATATTGCACTTTACCACATAGAAGCAATGCTCCATTGATCTCTATGGGACAGTTCACTTTAGAACATATCTCTGTAACTGCTCCATGTACCTAGTTGAGAGATGGCTCATTCTTCTTGCTGCCTTTGCTCTACACTCCGGTGCACATTTTCAGTGTCTTGGGGGGCTCAGGGGGATTCAGGCTCTTCTTTTGGGTACTCTGTAATAGAAAACTACATTTTCCATAAACGCCCATTTCACAGGCTGTTTTTTCTGATTGGCTCCCGGTTCGGTCCTCATTCTTTTCTCTTCACATGAGTATCCTGCACAGGACTTGGATCTCTCTGCTCTCCTCCTCAGGTTAACCCTTCGCTTCCCAGGTAAGTGTATTTATAGCCTTTTCTGGGGTGATTCTTTAATATGGGTTACAGTATTTGGTGTTTCCTTTTACAGTTAGACATTTTATCTCCCGTTGGGATGTCAGATCCGTTGGGACGTGGGACTAAGCCTAAGGCTAAGGATTTTGGGGCATCTTTGTCCCCCATTGATTATTGTTCCTTGTGCCAAAGAAAATATTCAGGACTTTTGTGCCCTTCATGTGCTGTGGCCCCTGCCTCTTCGCCAGAGCTAGAACCATGAACAAGAGCCACATTGTGTCAATGACTTATAATCCTCTATGGCACAGTTTCCTCTTTCTCTTCAGGAGGTTCTTCAGTCTTGAAAACCCCCCACTTCCTTCAGGTGTGTGGCCCCTAAGGTCACAAGCATTCCTGACTTATCTGATTCCTCTGAGGAAGAATTGCTGGAAAATTCAGAGGATGGTGTGTGTTCAGATGGGGCTTCTTCTAAATTTTATGGTGACCCCTTTGAAGCTGACCCTGAACCCTCTAAAGGGTATTACAGAAAGCTAGACACTGTTTTGGAAGCTAACTTAATGGCCATAGATGCGTCCATGAGGCCCACCTTGGCTTCTGCATCTGTCAAAAGGGCTACTGCAGTGTGGACTGAATAGCTGACTACTGCTGTACACAAAGGTGCTCCGAAAGCTGACCTTTTATCCCTTTTGGCCAACATTTTTGAAACTCAGCATTATGTTACCTATGCTCTCTTAGATGCTGTTCGGCTTGAAGCCAAAGCATCTGCTTTCTCTGTGACTGAAGATCTGGTCTGCTAACTTGTTCTCTAAAAAATCATTGATTTCTCTTCCCTTTCAGGGTTCTTCTCTTTTTGGCCCTGAACTGAAGACTGTCATCATTGAGGCCAAAGGAGGTAAGAGCACATTACTTCCTCCTAAACAAAACCCTCAGGTGAAGAGATATTGTCTTTTTCATCTCAAACAAGGCTAAACGTTTAGGGCGAACCTGGTGGCGCCTCAGGCCCCGCATTCCACCCCCAAGCAGCAGTGGAGGTCTAAACAAACCTCCACCAATCCCAAACCTACCAAACCTCCTTCGGCATGACTTGCCGAGCCCTGGTCCGAGACCAGTAGGGGGCCCCCTGCTTCACGTTTTGAGTATTTGGACAGGCTCTTTTGCGGCTCAGTGGGTATTACAAGTGGATTCACAAGGTTACAAGATTCCCTTCAAATCCCTACCCCTTTCAGGTTCTTCCCTACTCGCTCCCCTCAGGAACAAGAAAAGCTCAGTCTTTTCAGTGTGGCGGTCCAGTCTCTCTTGGACAAGGGAGTTCTGGCACCGGTCCCCCAACAGGAGAGAGGTACAGGCTTTTATTCCAACCTCTGTCTTTCCCAAGAAGGATGTTGGCTGCCACCCTATTGTGGAATTCAATTCCCTCCACAAGTTTGTGTTCAAGACCCACTACAAGATGGAGTCCTTGTGCTCAGTCATTGCAGCAATGTGTCTGGGGGAATTCTGGTGTCCTTGGATCTTGAGGATTCCTATCTGCACATCCCTGTGCATTCGAACAGTCAACAGTACCTCAGATTTGCTTGCGAACTGGGTCCCTTCCAGTTCATTGCTTTCCCCTTCGGGCTCACAACAGCTCCTCAGGTGTCCAGTCGAGTTCTGGGTGCATTGATTGCTTTCTTGCACACCAAGGGGATTCAGGTAATGCCTTACATGGACGACTTTCTCCTCAAGGCACCTTCCAATGACCTCCTGGACTGCCAAGTCCAGAACTGTGCCCAGATCCTCCTCCAACACGACTGGATTTTGAATATGGGCAAGTCTACTCTGGTGCCCTCACAGAACCTGGTATTCCTTGGTCTCTGCTTCGATACTCAGCAAAGTATGATCTAACTGACGGAGGACTGTATTCAACACCTCACCTCCAAGCTGACTTCTGTCTTGGACATCAGCTCCAGCAAGGAAGTTCTCCTCCCTGGTGGGGAAGATAATATCCACCATGGAAGCGGTTCCGTTTGCCATGGCTCATGCAAGAGAACTTCAGAGGTTTGATCTGTGTTTGCAGAGGGAACCCGGACCTTCTGGATCAACCTGTCTCCCCTCCTCTGGAGGTAGCACAGAGCCTTCACTGGTGGTTGAACCTTGCCAACCTGGAGACAGGGAGGCCATTTGTGATTCCATACTGGGCCATAGTGACAACATATGTCAGCCTGCACAGTTGGGGCACAGTCTTGGGTCACCGAAGTGTTCAGGGCTGTTGGTCAGAGGAGGAGACTTTTACCCATCAACATCTTAGAGCTCAGGGTTATTTCCCATGCTCTTAAGTATTGGTTCTCTCATCTGATGGGGTGCCCAGTTCGAATCCAGTCCGACAATGCCATGGCCGTGGCTTACATCAGCAAGCAAGGAGGCACCAGAAGTCCTGCTGCTTGGTTAGAGGTCAAGGTTATTGTAGTCTGGGCAGAAGATCATGTACCTGCTATCTCAGCAGTGCACATCCCATGCGTAGAAAATGTTCTAGCAGACTTTCTCAGTCCCCACATGGTGGACCTGGGCGAGTGGAAGCTTCACCCAGTGGTATTTGATCTCCTGGTACAGATGTGAGGTCTTCCTGTAATAGACCTGATGGCTACCAGGGACAACCGGAAGGTTCAGATGTTTTGCTCGAGCTGGAGGGATCCCTTAGCATTATTAGAGAGAGAATTTAAGCACTGGTAGGAAAGTATCCTGGATTATAGCACCTTGGTAGGTGTAGGTTCCTAGTGGAGTACAGACATATAAACAACAAGAACAGAACCACTTTAAATGGAACTCTAAGTTAATTCTCTAATATTACTTACTACCTCAGCTCTAAAGGCAACATATAAAAACAAAAATCCTTTATTAATATATTAAAACCAAAGAGAAAAGAAGGAAAGAAAAGAAAATCATGAAGTAGGGGAATGATAGTGTGTGTCTTTTGACTATAGCTAACTTAATCCAAGAGGTATTCTTAACCCATTCAGGGTCCTCTTCGAAAATCACTGATTGGATCTATCACTAAATTGACTTAACTTAATTCCCTCCCATTTGGGTAATTTGTAACCTTGATTAGCCACACAATGATATCCTCTGTATCTCTCAAGAGCTATATTATTCTATCAAAACACAAATTTCTTGCACCCACACTATCTGTTTAGACATGTCACTCGTGTTCTATGGGTGACCGCTATTAATTAATTAAATTATATAGAGGATTGCCATTCCCTGCTAATCATATAGATATATGAGTCTGTTTAAGGACGCTGGTGCCTGTTACTTCTTACTCCCTTATATCACCACATACATGGCTATACACACATGCCATGAAAATCTGTATTTCATTCAAAAGTAATCTTACAGGCAACATAGATGAATCTCTGTGAGAGCTTAAAGTCTCAAACAATCTAATCATATCACTGCCTATAGACAGAAGTTAACAGCAAGCTATTGCTTGCGTCCGCAGTCTCATATCTGCTTTTTCACTCTCTAAGGAGGATTTAGTTTAAATTAGTAAGTCGATGATATAGCTCAATCGTTTCTTTTGAATAACATTCTTAAAGTCATCAGTCGGCTTGTTGCAGTTCTACTAAACCCCAACTATCATCCATTCCCACATTCTAAACTAGCTTAACGTGTTTTGCTCTGGTGACTGTCCTTCATCAGAGGAAAAAAAATTCAGTGTTTTATAGTACAGCTCATACCTACCTCTCAGTGGGATCACCAATAGGATTTGAGGTTTAAACATGATGTAATCTCATTGAAATTCCTCAAGTGAATCTCTCCAATCATTATTCAAAAGATAGCGAAAACATTTTTTGTATTGACTACTAAAATATAAGCCTCGGCCTACTTGTATATGGAATCAAAGGATTCTCTAGCAAAACAGAAATTACATCCATATATATAAGATAGCTAAAAGAGAATAAAGGTACCCACAACTAGGGAGTAGATAGGAAAAATTCCCTCCATTCATCTAAATTAACATACAAAGTTAATAAGGAATTACATTTCTACTCCCATGTTGGTGTATTTGCAATGAATGCACAATTTCAGTCTATGCATAGTTCATCCCAAAGAACACCCTTCGCAATCCAATGAGAACTAAAAGAAGAATGTAATTCATAAAGATATATTAACCCTTACGGTTATCATACATATCCATATGCGATCCAAAACTAAAAAAAAACAAAACAAAACACATTTTTATCACGGTGCCCGTGATTCGTGCTGTTCAGTGTCTGTCACTTGCTGAGTAATCATGATTGGCTGTCTGTGATTAGCCTATCACGGTGCCTGTGATTCGTGCTGTTCAGTGTCTGTCACTTGCTGAGTAATCGTGATTGGCTGTCTGTGATTAGCCCTCTTCACACAGCCTTTTTAAACCCAGGCTGAGCACTTCCAGGTTGCCCTTTCGTGGTGTTTCTGACTTCACTCTGCCTGACTTGCTGATCAGGCTTCTGGGCCTGGTCCTGCTGTTCCTGCTGTACTTGCTGATCCTGTGTTCCAGTGTTCCTGGGTGCGTGTATTCTAGTGTTCCAGCACCTCGCGGGTTAATCTTACTGAGTTCCTGAATCTCCTGCTCCAGCCGTCTCTCCGGCGACATTGTTCTTCTCGCTGCTGATCATACATTGTTGGCTGCAGCGTGCGGACGCTGGTTTACTCCACTAAACCTGGTTGCGATTACATTGTTGGTTCCAGCGTGCGGATGCTGGTTTACTCCACTAAAACCTGGTTGCGATATACATTGTTGGTTCTAGCGTGTGGACGCTGGTTTACTCCACTAACCTGGTTGCGATATACATTGTTGGTTCCAGCGTGCGGACGCTGGTTTACTCCACTAAACCTGGTTGCGATATACATTGTTGGTTCCAGCGTGCGGACGCTGGTTTACTCCACTAAACCTGGTTGCGATTACATTGTTGGTTCCAGCGTGCGGACGCTGGTTTTCTCCCCTAAACTTGGTTGCGATATACATTGTTGGTTCCAGCGTGCGGACGCTGGTTTGCTCCATTAAACCTGGTTGCGAGATACACTGTTGGTTCCAGCGTGCGGACGCTGGTTTACTCCATTAAACTTGGTGGCGACATTTACTGTTGGTCCCAGCGTGCGTACGCTGGTTTACTCCATTAACCTGGTGGCGACATCTATTATTGGTCCCAGCGTGCGGACGCTGGTTTACTCCATTAACCTGGTGGTGTTATTTACTGTTGGTCCCAACGTGCGGATGTTCGTTTGCTCCTGAATGATCCAGTACTTTGGCCAGGTCGCTGTCCACTCCTATGCAGTCATCTGATTATCCCTGGCAATAGACTTCTGCTGAGTAAGACCATAATTCCTATTTCTCTCTGCTGTCTTAGCCATCTGACAGCTGGTCTACTCGCTCAGGCTGCTCTGCCCGGTATTGGTAAGGCCGGTAGAACCTTGTACGTTACCATCCTTAAGGTTGCCTTACCCGGTATTGGCAGGGCCGGTAGAGCCTACTACAGTACTCCTTTGGGCTGCCTTGCCCGGTATTGGTAAGGCAGGTAGAACCTTGTACATCACCATCTTGAAGGTTGCCTTACCCGGTATTGGCAGGGCCGGTAGAGCCTCTATTCCGCATTCCTTGGGCTGCCTTGCCCGGTATTGGTAAGGCCGGTAGAACCGGTATATGTCATCTCACGGATGCCTTACCCGGTATAGGCAAGGTTGGTAGAGCCTGTCATTTTTACTGTCACTTGGGTTGCCTTGCCCGGTATTTAGGCAAGGCCGGTAGAACCTATTATATCTGCTAGTACTGCTGTATTGTTATGTATGTTTACCCTACGGGGACTGCCTTTAACTTTTAATAAAGTTAAGTTTTTACCAAACCTTAAGTCTGAGAGTCTTCAAAAACCATGACAGTACGAAAGGGCCATGACCTCAGACAGTAAGTGTGACGGTAACGCACAGAATATCCATTGGAGGATGGATACGCTCGAGCAACGTTTGGATCAGCTAGCAGTTGCTATCCAAACTATTCTTGAATGCAGTACGGTACTTGCTGATAAGTCCGGTTCTAGCCCGGTGGTCTCGCCAATTCAGACACCGGAGAATGAGTCTAGGTCCCCAGGGACCGCAGTCAAAGGGTTAACGGCTTCTGCACCCTTGCAGCTGAGATATGACGGTGACCCTCAACTATGCAGAGGGTTTATCAATCAACTTGAAATATTTATGGAATTGACTGCACACGCATTTCCTAGTGACCGCAGCAAGGTTGGGTTCATGATATCCCTGCTGACTGGCAGAGCATTGGCTTGGGCTAACCCACTTTGGGAAAACGCAAAAAATTTCTGTGATTTTGGGCAATCCTTTCGAAGAGTATTTGAGCCTCCTGGTAGAACTACCTCTGCTGCTAAACGTCTCATGGAGATACAACAGGGCAGGCGCACGGTTGGCGATTATGCCATTGAATTCCGCACCTTGGCAGCAGAGGTAGGATGGAATAACGAGGCCCTGCTGGCAGCCTTTGCTCAAGGATTGAGTAACCAGATTAAAGATGAGATCGCAGCAAAAGATTTACCTACTGACCTAGATAATTATATCGAATACGTGATTCTAATTGACTCCAGAATACGTGAAAGATTAACCGCCAGAGAGCGACGAGTACGGTTAAAAGATAATGGGTCTAGTAGCATATTTTGCCCACCCAACCCTCCCTCTGCATCCAAACATAGTGAACCCATACAGGAACCAAGTGAACCTATGCAGGTGGGTTTCACTAGGTTAACTAAGGAGCAGAGAAGGTATCGCAAGACACAAGGATTATGTCTGTATTGCGGTAAAAATGGTCACTTGTTAAGATCTTCTCCGGTACGTCCGGGAAACGAACACACCTAGGGTACCTTGGGGGACAGGCCCTAGGTGGTGTCCAATCGTCCCCATTGTTGGGCACACTTAAACCCACCATACAGGTGGTATTGTCATGGGCACAACGCTCAGTTGAGGTTTTGGCCTTGGTTGATTCTGGTGCAGCTGGGTATTTTATGGACAATACCTTTTCTGAATTGCATGGGGTACCACGGATTCAGAGAGAAACCCCTCTTGCTATTGAAGCAATTGATGGCAGACCTTTGGAACCCGCCCAAGTTACTTTTGAAATGATGCCCTTGTCCATGACTATTGGGGCTCTTCACAAGGAAGAGCAGCATTTCCAATTGATTAATTCTCCTCACCATGCCGTGATTTTGGGCTTTCCTTGGTTACATTTGCACAACCCACAATTTGATTGGCAGAAATGTGAGATTGCTGCTTGGTCTCAGTTCTGTATGAATAATTGCGTTACCCACTCTGTTAAGCTCTTGTGCACCTCCCCTTCACTACCGGATGTCTACCGGCAGTTTAGCGACGTTTTCAGTAAGGGAGAGGCTGGCGCCCTGCCTCAGCACAGACCATACGATTGTCGCATAGAACTGAGTCCTGGAGCAGTGCCACCGAGGGGACGCATGTATCCATTGTCTTGTGAGGAGAACCAAGCTATGGAGGAATACATAGCAGATGCCCTCAGTAGAGGGATCATAAGGAAATCTACTTCTCCGGCTGGCGCCGGGTTCTTTTTTGTTAAGAAAAAAAGTGGGGAACTGAGACCATGCATAGACTATCGTGGGCTGAATAAGCTGATGGCAAAGAATGCCTACCCAATACCACTCATCACCGAGCTGTTTGATAGACTTAAGGGGTCCTCGATTTTCACCAAATTGGACCTAAGGGCAGCCTACAAATTGATACGTATCAGAGCCGGCGAGGAGTGGAAAACTGCCTTCAATATGAGATCTGGGCATTATGAATACCTAGTCATGCCATTTGGTCTATGTAATGCTCCTACAGTATTTCAAGAACTGATCAATGACGTTCTTAGAGATATGTTACAATCTTGTGTTGTAGTCTATCTTGACGACATACTTATCCACTCCAAAGACCTGTCACAACACATCAAGGATGTGTCTGAAGTCTTGCTGCACTTACGAAAAAATAAGTTAATCTGTAAACTGGAGAAATGTGAGTTCCACAAAACCAGTGTACCGTTTCTGGGGTTTATAATTGGCAAAGACGGCATTTGCATGGATAAAGAGAAATTGACGGCAGTCTTAGAATGGCCTAAACCCAAGAGCCTCAAAGCCATCCAACGGTTTCTGGGCTTCGCCAATTATTACAGGAAGTTTATTAAAAACTTCTCCTGTATCGTGAAACCTCTGTCTGACCTTATGCATAAGGGCGCTAACCCATCCCTCTGGCCGGTGGCTGCTGAAGAGGCCTTTGTGAAGTTGAAGGTAGCCTTTGCTGAAGCGCCTGTGTTGTCCCACCCTAATCCAATGCTCCCCTTTACTTTGGAAATTGATGCCTCAGATATTGGGGTCGGGGCGGTGCTCTCTCAGCGACAGGTTAAAGGCGGTACACTCAGACCCTGTGGATTCTTCTCAAAAAAATTGACTAGTGCTCAAAGTCATTACGAGATTGGTGATCGAGAATTACTGGCCATTATCCTCGCTGTCAAAGAATGGCGTCATTTACTTGAAGGCACAAAAAACCCCGTTTTGATTCTAACTGATCACAAGAATCTGACGTATCTTTCTGAGGCCAAGAGACTGTCTTCTCGCCAGGCCAGATGGGCACTGTTTCTATCCCGATTCAATTTCGTTGGATCATACTTGCCGGGATCAAACAATGTTAGGGCTGATGCTCTGTCTAGACAATTTGAAGCAGAGGTTTACAGAGAAGAAGTACCAGCACCTATCATTCAACCTGATCGAATATTGGCTACCATACGTACTAGTATTACTTTAGCATTAGGGAAGGAGATTTTGGCATGCCAAGCCTCTGCTCCTCATGAGACTCCAGTGGGCAAATGTTTTGTCTCTGAGCTATTCCGTACTCGATTACTTGAAACCTACCACTCCTCTAAGGCTGCGGGACATATTGGTAGAGATCAATTGTTCTGGTCTCTCTCTCAGCTATTTTGGTGGCCTTCTATGAGAGCAGATTGTGCCAATTTTACGAATGCCTGTGCCACCTGTGCCCGTGCCAAAACCCCTAGACATCTCCCTGTGGGCTTGCTTCAGCCGGTGCCTAATGGTGAACGCCCTTGGTCTCACGTCTCTATCGACTTTATGGGAGAATTGCCCAGGTCTAGAGGGTACTCCTTCATATTGATGGTGGTAGACAGGTTTTCTAAAATGGCACACTTCGTACCCCTCCGTGGCCTTCCTTCGGCCAAAGAACTGGCAATGGTATTCGCTCAAGAAGTGTTTCGGTTACATGGAGTACCCAGGGTACTGGTGTCTGACAGGGGGAGCCAGTTTGTCTCTAGATTCTGGAGGGCATTTTGCGAACAGATGGGCATACAGCTATCATTTTCCTCGGCATATCATCCCCAGACTAACTGGGCCGCTGAGAGGGCCAATCAAGGATTGGAACAGTTTCTGCGATGTTTTGTGACTGACCATCATGATTATTGGGCCGACTTATTGCCTTGGGCAGAGTTCGCCAGGAACTGCGCAGTTAATTCTTCCTCCGGGAGCTCTCTGTTTCTGATCAATTATGGGTTCCAACCCTGTCTGCTCCTGGATTCCTTTCAGACACAGCAGATTCCAGCTCTGGATGAGCATATAGAGCAACTCCGTTCCACATGGGCACAAGTTCAGAGGGCATTGGGCCAGTCTTTTCAGCGACATCAGCATCATGCCAATCGCAGAAGGCTTCCAGCAGTTTCCTTCCAAGTCGGGGATAGAGTATGGCTGTCCTCCAAGAATCTAAAGCTCAAGGTCCCATCTAATAAGCTGGCACCTCGGTTCATTGGTCCGTACAAGATCATTCGCAAAATTAACCCTGTTTCTTATGCCTTGGAATTACCTGCTTCTATGCGCATTCATAATGTATTCCATGTGTCTCTCCTTAAACCCCTGGTTTGTAACCGTTATACTACCACACCTGTGAGGCCAGGTCCTGTTGAAGTCGAGGGGCAGGAGGAGTATGAAGTACAAAATATTATTGATTCCCGTAGACGTAGAGGAGGGGTACAGTATCTGGTGCATTGGAAAGGTTATGGTCCTGAGCATCGTTCCTGGGTAGCCAGTAGGGACCTTCATGCACCCAAGTTACTACGAATATTTCATGCCAAATACCCTCAGAAGCCTAGACCCTACCCTAGGAGAGGGGGTCTTTGAAAGGGGGGTACTATCACGGTGCCCGTGATTCGTGCTGTTCAGTGTCTGTCACTTGCTGAGTAATCATGATTGGCTGTCTGTGATTAGCCTATCACGGTGCCTGTGATTCGTGCTGTTCAGTGTCTGTCACTTGCTGAGTAATCATGATTGGCTGTCTGTGATTAGCCCTCCTCACACAGCCTTTTTAAACCCAGGCTGAGCACTTCCAGGTTGCCCTTTCGTGGTGTTTCTGACTTCACTCTGCCTGACTTGCTGGTCAGGCTTCTGGGCCTGGTCCTGCTGTTCCTGCTGTACTTGCTGATCCTGTGTTCCAGTGTTCCTGGGTGCCTGTATTCTAGTGTTCCAGCACCTCGCGGGTTAATCTTACGGAGTTCCTGAATCTCCTGCTCCAGCCGTCGCTCCGGCGACATTGTTCTTCTCGCTGCTGATCATACATTGTTGGCTCCAGCGTGCGGACGCTGGTTTACTCCACTAAACCTGGTTGCGATTACATTGTTGGTTCCAGCGTGCGGACGCTGTCTTACTCCACTAAAACCTGGTTGCGATATACATTGTTGGTTCTAGCGTGCGGACGCTGGTTTACTCCACTAAACCTGGTTGCGATATACATTGTTGGTTCCAGCGTGCGGACGCTGGTTTACTCCACTAAACCTGGTTGCGATATACATTGTTGGTTCCAGCGTGCGGACGCTGGTTTACTCCACTAAACCTGTTTGCGATTACATCGTTGGTTCCAGCGTGCGGACGCTGGTTTACTCCACTAAACCTGGTTGCGATATACATTGTTGGTTCCAGCGTGCGGACGCTGGTTTACTCCACTAAACCTGTTTGCGATTACATCGTTGGTTCCAGCGTGCGGACGCTGGTTTTCTCCCCTAAACCTGGTTGCGATATACATTGTTGGTTCCAGCGTGCGGACGCTGGTTTACTCCATTAAACTTGGTGGCGACATTTACTGTTGGTCCCAGCGTGCGGACGCTGGTTTACTCCATTAACCTGGTGGCGACATCTATTATTGGTCCCAGCGTGCGGACGCTGGTTTACTCCATTAACCTGGTGGCATTATTTACTGTTGGTCCCAACGTGCGGACGTTGGTTTGCTCCTGAATGATCCAGTACTTTGGCCAGGTCGCTGTACACTCCTATGCAGTCGTCTGATTATCCCTGGCAATAGACTTCTGCTGAGTAAGACCATAATTCCTATTTCTCTCTGCTGTCTTAGCCATCTGACAGCTGGTCTACTCGCTCAGGCTGCTCTGCCCGGTATCGGTAAGGCCTTGTACATTACCATCCTTAAGGTTGCCTTACCCGGTATTGGCAGGGCCGGTAGAGCCTACTACAGTACTCCTTTGGGCTGCCTTGCCCGGTATTGGTAAGGCCGGTAGAACCTTGTACATCACCATCTTGAAGGTTGCCTTACCCGGTATTGGCAGGGCCGGTAGAGCCTCCATTCCGCATTCCTTGGGCTGCCTTGCCCGGTATTGGTAAGGCTGGTAGAACCGGTATATGTCATCTCACGGTTGCCTTACCCGGTATAGGCAAGGTCGGTAGAGCCTGTCATTTTTACTGTCACTTGGGTTGCCTTGCCCGGTATTTAGGCAAGGCCGGTAGAACCTATTATATCTGCTAGTACTGCTGTATTGTTATGTATGTTTACCCTACGGGGACTGCCTTTAACTTTTAATAAAGTTAAGTTTTTACCAAACCTTTAGTCTGAGAGTCTTCAAGAACCGTGACAATTTTAGATGTAAAAATAAATGTAATAATTGAGCCATTCATAGAGGATGTCCATATCCACATGTTCATCCCCTATTCAAACTAATAGCCAATCTCCATCTATTTCAAAATGTATAATAATCTCTTAAAGGAACACTCCATAGTTTTGAGTTTCATTCATACCATATGGCTGTAAAACATTAAGATTAAATATCCATTGACACTCTCTCTTTAGTAGAGCTTGTACCTGATTACCGCCCCTTATAGCTAGAGATACCTTATCAATCCCCCAACATGAGAATGTGTCTAATCATGCAGATCTAGAAAGTAATATGCTACTGGTGATAGTTTCTTCCCGTTCTCTAAATCTCTTTTTGCATTTGTCACATCATTAGCATGTTCACCGATTCTCTAATATAGCCTTCTCTTGGTCATCCCTACATATCTTTTGGGACAACCACACTGCAAGCAATATATAACTGATGTTGTTTGACAGTTTATGTATGCCTTGATCTCATGGGTTTTACTAAAACAATCTTTAACTGAAATAGTACGTTTCATGTATTTACATGTACTGCAGTTATAGCAGGGGCAAAAAAAATAATAATAATTAGCGCCAATGTCTGTAATGAAGCATACTTGATTCTGACTTTTAGGTTTTGGTTTCTGAAAGAGTAAATTACATCTATCTGTATGTAATGCTCCATTATAAGCCTTCTTAATACATGTTGATGAATATCCTCTTTCACTCAGTCTCTTCCTTAAGTTGACACTCTGCATTTTAAATAAATCAATTAGAGCAGTTCCTATGCACTCTTAGAAATCCCCCCACCGGAATATTATTTTTTAACAGACAATGAATGATAGCTGTCATAATGAAGGATAGAATTAGTAGCAGTTAACTTCCTGAAGAGATCTGTGATAATAGAATTGTTCACACCTCTCAAAATAGAAATGTCCAAGAAGTCAACTTTATTCTTATCTCCAGTATAGGTCAATCTCAAATTCAGCTTGTTATTGTTCAGTTTATGCATAAACTGTTCAAACAATACCATACTGCTATCCCAAAAAAATAAGAATGTCATCGATATATTTAAGATACAGCATGACATTTTCTGTATAGATTTCATTCTGGTCATTGAAGACATACTCACGCTCCCACCACCCCAAATACAAGGCATAGGTGGGAGTGCAAGAACTCCCCATTGTTGTTACCCTCATTTGTAGGAAAAACCTATCATTGAAGGTAAAAAAAATTGTGAGAACAAAATTCAACAATTTCAAAAGAAACAAATTGGTTTCCTGCATATCACTAGATTGTGTGCTAAGGAAATACTCTACTCCTATACAACCATCTTTATTATTAATGCTGGTATACAGCGACTCAACATCGCATTTAGATGAACGGAGGGGATTTTTTCTATCTATTCCCTAGTTGTGGATACCTTTATTTCACTGTCGTCCAATACAGGTCACTGGTACTCTGGGAGGCGTAAGTCCCCTTTAATAGGCAGGAACAACTATGCAAATGATTTGCAAGGGGCGGAGCCTCCCCTCTTACTTAAGCCACCTTCTGGCCAGAGCCACTTAGATTGATTTGTTCCTGGTGTGCTTGCACACCAGGTAGAGAACATCTATGCATCTTAGTGTTTTATTATTTTCTTATTCAAATATGGAATACCACCATTAGGAGGGTGACCATGGCTGTGAATTGCCCTCTTTAAAGTGGCTGGTGCAGCTTCCAGGGATTTTCTGTGGACCTTATGCCCTGAAGAGGGGACAGCTTGTGTTAAAGGGATAGTAATACTTCGTTTTAACTTTATTTTATTTTGTAGGCATTAATAAAACATGAAGAATGATATAAGTCTTATCTCTGAAACCTTTATGGTTTAAGAGATATTCACAAACAAAGTATCCCCCCTGTTCAACCAGATCAGAAGGGAGATGCCCAGGTAGACTGCAGAGAGGGACAATCTTCAATTAAGATAATGGAAAAAGCTGAAAAACTTGTCAAGGGGGGAAGGGCTTTCATTGTTTTCATACAAAGAAAATTGTCCCCTTCTGTTATCTGTCCTGTCATACAACCAGACTCACATTTGAGAAGAGATGGCTTACACTAGGAAAAAGGGGCGGGGAGGGGAACTTTGCTTGTGAATATCTCATAAACCATAAAGGTTTGATAGATAAGACTTATATCATTCTTCATGTTTTTTTAATGCCTACAAAATAAAATAAAGTTAAAACGAAGTATTACTATCCCTTTAAGCAGCTTCCCTACTGGGGAATTTACCTCTGGTTCTTTCCCACTTCATCATGGCCACCTGAAGACAGAAGTCCTGCAGGAAAGGTGAGTCACCCATTGAGTGCTGAAGGTCCACTTGTCCCCACAGTGTCCCTTTGATGGGCTTGTATTTGGGAGTTTTAATACACTCCAGCACTCATAGGGTGTTTTTATTGCATTATTACTGTTTTATGCAATTTCTGTGGTATTCTCTGGGTTTTGGAGCTTTGGGTATTCATTTATTTATGTTTCTCATGTGTTTCATGCTTGTTTGGGCACTTTTTAATGTTTTCTTAAACTTTATTAAAAATGGTGTTCTGTTCCGCGCCTTTAAGCGCGGCTTTTTCCCGCTCAGACGCAAGGGCTCCTTTACTCTCTATGAGAATTCACAGTGTGGGACATATCTCTGGAACCGCTTGTCACAGCAACTTCAGAGAGGGCTCATTTTAATGCTAGGCTCCTGCTCTATCATCCGGAATGTGTTTTAATTATGTGGGGTGTTCAGGGGGGCTTCGGGCACTGTTTGGGGTACTTGTAAGGGAAAACTACATTTCCCATGAGCGCTTGGTTCGCGCTCGTTTCTGATTGGCTATCATGACGGCCGCCATTTTGTGGTACTTTTCCTAAGCGAGTACACTACGCAGGGACCGAGCCTTCTCTCTCCTCAACAGATTAACCCTTCGCTGGCCAGATAAGTCCGAATTTAGACATTTCTGGGGTGAAACTTTAATCATTTACACTTTTTCTGGGTGATAGTGTTATTAGTGGGGTATATTGACGCTGTGAGCATGTCTACTTCACTGGAGCTAGGGGCTAGACCCAAGTCTAAGGAGGATGGGGGGTCTGCTACCCCCATGGCGTTTTGCTCCTCTTGCCACATTGGGCTGGCTAGCGATAATGTGGGGGATCTATGCCCTAATTGTACTGGTCAAGATAGCAACCCTGGGCTTCCCAGCCACGCTATTGAGCCATCTTGGGTGAGGGAGTTTAAAGCTGCCACTAGGGATCTCAGATCCACGCTTCAACTCTTTCCCTCTCAGATTCAGGGGGCTCTCCAGGTCTGGCAGACCCCCTCTACCATCAGGACCTCCCTGCCTAAGCCACAGGGAGCTCCTGATGTCACTGATTCTTCTGAAGAAGAACTCTTACAGGATTCTGATGCTGAGGAACGTACTGTTATTGAATCTAACAGGTCCATTGGGGACCCCTATGAGTGTGACCCTGAAGTTTCGGCTGAGGGTCTGATCAGAGCGGTTCTGAATACGCTCAACCTTCCTCTGACTCAGGAATCCACTTATGATCCTACTGATGTTTTTCAGAAAAAGCCATCTAAGCCAGTTGTTTGTTTTCCAACTAACCCTACTCTTGCCCGTCTGGTCTCTGAAGCATGGAAGAATCCTGATAGATCTTCCTCTGTCTCTAAAAAGTTTGCTAAACTTTACCCTTTTCCTGAGGCTGAGCTGGCAAAATGGGTTCATCCTCCCAAGGTGGATGCTCTTGTTTCTAGACTATCCAAGTCTACCGCTTTGGCTGTCTCTGATGCCTCTGCCCTGCAGGATTGGACGGATAAAAAGCTAGAGCTTTCTCTTAAATCTATTTTTGCCTCCATTGGCACTGCCATGCGCCCAACCTTTGCTGTGGCATGGGTTAATAGAGCCATTGCGGCCTGGACTGAACGACTGACTGAAGCAGTTCGCCAGGATGCGCCAGTATCTGAACAGTTGCAGCTACTTGCTAATATCACTGAAGCTCAGAACTATGTTGCTGACGCTGCTTTTGATGCTGTGCGCATGATGGCGAGGGCCTCCACTTCTTCTGTGGTGGCTAGAAGCGCTCTTTGGCTGAAAATTTGGTCTGCTGATACAGCCTCTAAGAAAGCCTTGCTTTCCTTGCCCTTTCAGGGGAATTTGCTTTTTGGGTCTGAACTCAAAGAAATGATCAGTGAGGCTACTGGCGGTAAAAGTACTCTTCTACCCTCAGTCTTTAAGAAAAAGTTTCCAGCCAAACGCAATCAGTCCTTTCGTTCCTTTCAGACTGAGACACGCTCCTCGGCCCAAACGGGTCCTCCCACTACGCGCTCCTCCTCCAAGCCCAAACAGTCCTGGAAGCCCAAAGTTGCCCCCAAGGCCAAGACCTCCAAGACTGCTTCGGCATGACTCGCCGAACCCGGGTCCGCATCCAGCGGTAGGCGGTCGTCTCCGCATCTTTCGCCGGACTTGGGAGGAGTCAGTGGCGGACCCATGGGTTCTTCAGGTGGTGTCAGAGGGATACAGGATCCCTTTCTCTTCCCTTCCTCCTTTTCGGTTCCATTTTACTCGTCCTTCTCAGGAACCCACAAAAAGGCGTCTGTTCGACGACGCTATTCAGGATCTCTTGGACAAAGAGGTCCTGGAGGCGGTTCCTCAAGGGGACACAGGTTCAGGATTTTATTCCAACCTGTTTGTGGTAGCCAAAAAGGACGGAGGAGCTCGTCCCATTTTGGATCTCAAAGATCTCAATGCCTATGTGGTGACTTCCCACTTCCGCCAGGAGTCCCTGCGTTCTGTGATTGCAGCAATGTCTCCAGGGGAGTTTCTTGCCTCCCTGGACCTTCAGGATGCTTATCTTCACATCCCTATTCATCCAGAGAGCAGGCGGTATCTCAGGATTGCCTGCCACAGGGGACACTTTCAGTTTGCAGCGCTCCCCTTTGGGCTGACTTCAGCCCCTCAGGTCTTCCAGAGGGTGTTAGGCTCCTTGATAGCGGTGCTCCATCAGGATGGGATCAGAGTGACCCCCTACATGGACGATCTCCTACTGAAGGCCTCCTCAGCGGAGCTTCTCCGTCAGCAATTACAGATGTGCATGCACACCCTGAACCGTCATGGCTGGATCCTGAATCTGGACAAGTCGGACTTGATTCCATCTCAGAGGCTTCTGTTCCTGGGTCTCCTGTTCGACACTCGCCAATGCATAGTGTTTCTTCCAGAGGACGTGGCTCACCAGATAGCCGTCAGAGTGGCTGTGATTCTGGACATGGACGAAATTCCAGTACCAAAGTTGTCGTCCTTAGTGGGGAAGTTCATTTCCACGATCGAAGCAGTTCCATTTGCCATGGCCCACTCCAGGGACCTTCAGAGATTTGTGATCCAGACGTGCAAGAATCATCCAGATCATCAATATCTGTCTGTTTCTCTTCCTCCTCATGTCGAGTCGAGTCTGCACTGGTGGTTAGATCTCTCTCATCTCCTGAAAGGGAGATCCTTTCTAGTTCCTCATTGGACCACAGTCACAACGGATGCCAGTCTTCGGGGCTGGGGTGCAGTCTGGGGTCGCTTCAGTGCTCAGGGGAAATGGGGTCTGGAGGAATCCATGCTCTCCATCAATGTTCTGGAACTTCGAGCTGTCCGGCTTGCCCTGAGGCACTGGGAGTCTCAATTGACCGGTCTTCCGATCAGAGTGGAGTCCGACAACGCCACGGTGGTGGCTTACATCAACAGGCAAGGCGGCACAAGAAGCGGTTCCGCCTGGTGGGAGGTCAAGGATATTTTGTCTTGGGCAGAAGATCACGTGCCTGTCATCTCTGCAGTTCATATTCCAGGCGTGGACAACGTCATGGCAGACTTCCTCAGTCGTCACACCGTCGACAGCGGAGAATGGGCTCTTCATCCAGAGGTGTTTCACATGCTCACTCAACGGTGGGGGATGCCTGTGGTGGACCTGATGGCTACCAGACACAACAGGAAGGTTCCGGTGTTTTGCTCCCAGTTGAGGGACTCCCTTGCTCTAGCAGTGGATGCCTTGTCGATCCCTTGGGACTTCTCCCTGGCTTACATCTTCCCTCCTCTTCCTCTATTGATCAGAGTTATCCAGAAGTTGAAGAGGGAGCGTTGTCCTGTCATCCTGATCGCTCCAAACTGGCCTCGCCAGTCCTGGTATCCGGAGTTGATGGCCATGTCAGTGACGGATCCGATCCCGCTTCCTGCCCGTCCGGACCTACTTCTTCAGGGGTATCTGTGGAAGGAGGATGTTCACTCTCTCCATTTGATGGCATGGCGGTTGAATCCTCGATTCTAGCAAAGAAAGGATTTTCTCCTTCTGTGGTGTCGACTATGCTCAGCGCTCGTAAGCCTGTGTCTTCCAAGATCTATCATCGCATATGGTCAACCTTTGTGACATGGTGTTCTGATAAGAAGTTGTCCCTTGAATTCCATCTTCCCACTGTCCTGGCTTTCTTGCAGGACGGTGTGGATAAGGGGCTCAGTCTGAGTTCCCTCAAAGTTCAGACTTCTGCCTTGTCTGTGTTTTTCCAGGAAAGGATTGCTATCCTTCCTGATGTGAAAGTTTTCTTCCAAGGTGTGACTCATGTTCGACCTGCCTTCAAGAGTCCTGCTCCCCAGTGGGACCTCAATTTGGTGCTGGGAGTTCTCCAGCGACCACCGTTTGAATCCTTGGCTTCCATTCCATTACGTCTCTTGACTTGGAAGATGGCCTTCCTTTTGGCTGTTGTTTCAGTGCGCCGGGTAGCAGAGTTACAGGCCTTGTCTTGTAAACCTCCTTACCTGGTGTTCCACAAGGATAAGGCTGTGCTTCGCACTACCAAGGAATTCTTACCCAAGGTTGTGTCCGAGTTTCACATCAATCAGGAGATTGTGGTTCCCTCTTTCTGCCCTAATCCTTCATCTGACAAGGAAAGAGATCTCCATCTGTTGGATGTGGTGCGTTGCCTCAAGTTTTATGTTCATCGCACCGAGTCTATCAGGAAGTCTGACGCTCTATTCGTCATTCCTGAGGGGCCTAGGGCAGGGAGACCGGCTTCCAAAGTTACCATTGCCTCTTGGATTAAGGCTACTATCCGTGAAGCCTATAAGTTGAGGAATAAGCATGTCCCCTTCCGGGTGACTGCCCATTCCACCAGATCTATTGGGGCCTCGTGGGCCTGTAAGAATCAAGCTTCTGCTGATCAACTGTGCAGAGCGGCCACTTGGTCCTCTGTGCACAATTTTTCTAAGCACTATCGAGTTGATGTACTGGCTTCGGCTGATGCCAGTTTTGGAAGGAAGGTCCTGGAGGCAGTCTTGCCTGTGTAGGTCTTCCACTCTGTGATCCTTAGTGCTTCCTTACTGTCGAGCCCTGTTGGCTCTGGTTTCGTGTGCTGTGTTAGTTCAGGGATTGTTCCCTTGGTTGGTGTCCGTTGACACTTACAGTTTGGGCTATGTTATTAACTGGGTCATAGCAGTTCTAGTGACTTGGGCCTTGCGCCTGGTCCTTGCCTTACTTCCCGCCTCTGGATCAGCTCAATGTTTGTACATCCCAGAGTACCAGTGACCTGTATTGGACGACAGTGAAAATAGGATTTAAGTCTTACCTGTTAAATCCTTTTCACTTAGTCCATACAGGTCACTGGTCTCCCACCCTGTCAAGGGACCAGTCTTGGCTCTCCTGTGGCATCCAGTGGGAGACCGTTCGGGCATGCTCACAGGAGTCTTTCTTTTTGCTTACCTGAGGTCAGTTTTTAGGGTCTCAAATCAATCTAAGTGGCTCTGGCCAGAAGGTGGCTTAAGTAAGAGGGGAGGCTCCGCCCCTTGCAAATCATTTGCATAGTTGTTCCTGCCTATTAAAGGGGACTTACGCCTCCCAGAGTACCAGTGACCTGTATGGACTAAGTGAAAAGGATTTAACAGGTAAGACTAAAATCCTATTTTTCTTTTCACTATCTTATATATGGATGTCATTTCTGTTTTTCTAGAGAATCCTTTGATTCCATAAACAAGTAGGCTGGAACTTATATTTTAGTAGTCAATGCGAAAAGATTTTCGCTTTCTTTTGAATAATGATTGGAAAGATTCACTTGAGAAATTTCGATGAGATTACATCATGTTTTAGTGCATACTATGTTTGCATAGTATAGTATGTTCCCTATCTTCAGTGCCTTACTCTTGTGATTAGTCAGAATGGGGCATAAGACAGCCCAAATCATAAGTTAGTGCAGTGCTTATTGAATTTCTCGCTATGGTGAATACCTTGTCCAATGAATATTCTTAACTTCCAAATATGAATGTGCTCACTAATCTCAATGTTTAAATCTCATGATTAGACAGTCAGAATGGGATATAAGACAGCCCAAATTACAAGCTAGCGCAGTGCTAATTGAACCGCTTGCTCCAAGGCTGACATTCTAACTAGTTATCGCTTCAGACCTGTAATGGGACGTGAAATAGCCCAGATATAGAAGCAGTTTAAATCTGCATTTGCTTGTATCAAACATACTTTATAACGGGACATCGGGCAACCCGTCAGCTATCCTCACTGATTACCTGGTACCAGTACAATCTGGCTTATACTCCTATCCTGGGAGGTATTAACAATCTTGACACAACAGAGTAGGAGTACTGGAATTAAGAATTATAGCACTAGTTACAAGTAAGAAGGGACAGTACTGTATTTGTTTGGTGTTGTCATGGTTACAAGCAAAACAGTAGTCAGATGATATTGTAATGACCTTTATTAGAAATTTAATAATATCAAATATTACAGCAAGTGCATGGAAGGAGCAGAGGGTAATCAGAGAAGTGTCACCTCTATCAGAAATAGGAGGCTGCTCCTACGTTCCCAAACTGCTGAGACTAGGATGAAGCCAATGGTAGTCTCAAATGCGATATATGCCACGATGTGACCCAAAGGATCTCCCCAAGGATAGAAGTGAGAATGAAATGGACTCACGCCTGCAATCAGTAATAGTAAGGTCATCTCCCACAACTGAAGGCACCAGGGAAGACTACTGACTCACGCCTGCCATCATAGATGGAAAAGCTGTCTTCCGCAAAGGAAGGCAACAGGGAGACTACTGACTCACGCCTGCAGTCAGTTATGCTAGAGTCTACCAGAGCCCCAGGTCTGCACCAGATAGGATATCTGACTCCACGGAAGGCCACACGGTGGGGTAGTCAGACAGAGCCACAGGTTAGCACGAGTAGGATGGTTAGCCAAGAGTCAAGGCACGCAACAGGTAGTCAACCAGAGCTGCAGGTCTGCACCAGATTGGTTATCGGACAAGCCTGGGTCATACACGGAGCAGATAGTCAGACAGAGCCACAGGTCAGCACGAGAGCGGGTAGTCAGACAAGCCAGAGGCCATACACGGAACAGGTAGTCAACCAGAGCCGCAGGTCTGCACCAGATTGGTTATCGGACATAACAGGGTCATACATGGATAGTCAGACAGAGCCACAGGTCAGCACCAGAACGAGTAGTCAGACAAACCAGGTCATACACTGAGCGCACAACTAAACAAACAAACTGCACTGGACACTACGAAAGAGTGAATGAGTTCAGTGTCCAGGCAGTTTAAAAAGCCTTGCCCCACAGGAGGGAGGAACACCAAATTGGTAGGTCTCCTTCAAATGGTGCGGACGACCATGCCCTTGGAAGTGCGCCCATAATGACATCACCTGCTGCTGCTGGAGGATAGAACGCAGCTAGCCATGAGGGGGAGAGGCTGCGGCTGAGCCGCCAGAGCAGAATGCTGCCGATAGAGGTAAGAATGCCACCGGCTAGAGCAGCTGCCACACGGACACTCTAACAGGTGTCAAAATACGGTCTATGTTTGGCATACCGTTTGTACCTCTGCTATGCCTCAGTATTGCCCTCTGTAATTGGTGTACATTCAATAGGACAGTGGGAAATACGGGACTACTGGGGTTAATTGGCTTATCTGTGCAAGTGCCGGCTGTAACTAGCAGCAGAGTCTACACATTGAAACAGTGACTCATGATTACTCTACACAGGCATTATTGCCTGGCTGCATATGATCTGCAAAGCTGAATCATGAATATAATTGCTGCTAAACCCAGATTGCAAAACTTGAAGAATGAAAGTCTGAATAAAATGTTACACATTGAGACATACAGACACATTTGCTATGATTGTGTATTCAGCCAAGGATCTACCTAGTGTATTGCTTTTCTTAGATTAAGGAAACCGTAAGAATTGGACAATTAATTCTTATTTGTCCGTCTATCTGGGTAGGAACCAATAAATTGCACCACTAACTAGTTGGAGTAATATTACTTCTAATTACTTATCACTGACTTGGAGTCAATGAAGATAATTGACTCTACATTAACTAAAGATAGAGGATCACACTGATAATTACCACTTTATCAAATATAAATTATCCCTGTGTAATTCAAACAGTGCAATTGTTTGAGACCTATACTAGTAGTGTGTAAAGATACTCTATCTGAATACTTATAATAGGATAAGGTCTGAGAGGGTTACTCACAGACTCCTACATAAGAGTAAGAGAGGCTTTATGTTTTTAATTTGTTTTTTTTTATATTTTCCAATAAAGGTGTATGTTTTATTTTAGTTTTACCTTTCTATTGAGTTCTACAACATATCACTTACTATAGCAATTTCCACCTATAGTCTTTGGGGAATAGGGTCTGGTGCTGATATAGGATTTGCAGAAAAACAAGTCTGCTCAGAAGACTAGGGCTGACAAGCCCACCTCCACATGACTTGCTGAGCCCTGGCCCATTTCTGTGAATTGACCAGTGGGCTTTGCAGGTTATTTCAGAAGAGTAATGCATAGATCTCAAATCCCTTCCACCTCACTGTTGTCCAGGGTTCCTCAAGATCCAGTAGAATATCGCTTCTATTCATAGAAGCAGTGTCCTCCTTATTGGAAAAATAGGTGGTGGTTCCCGTTCCAGCCCAGAAATGTTTCACCATATTTGATTCCAATCTTTCTTTGGTTCCCAAATCTGGACTTGAAGTGTCTCAACCAGTATGAGCTTCACAATGGAACCTCTGTGATATGTCAGAGTTGCCATTTGTTTGGGAGAACTTCTTGCCTCCCTGGATCTCCAGAATACCTATATTCATGTCCCAAGCAGAATGCCTATAATCATGTACTGACCATCAGCACTTCCTACACTTTGCCTTTGAGAACAGGTATTACCAGTTCACTACTCTCCCCTTCGAACTAGCATCTGGTCAAAGGTCATGGCTGCTTTGGTAGCTCACATCCATTCTCAAGCGATTTCCTTTACTCCTTAATTAGATTACTTTTTACCCAAGGCTCCTTCGGAAGCCGTTCTATTTACAGATTCAAGACCGCTTTCTCATCCTGGAGCAACATGGTGTGGTGCTCAGTCTCAATAAATCCTCTCTGGTACTTTCTCAGGTTCTGTACTTCTTGGCCAGTGGTCAGTTCCACATGAGGGAGCTGCAATTGGACATTCTCAGGAGCAGGTCAAGACCACATTTTCACTTGTCTCATGACATGTCTCTGTCTTCACGTACAAAGGAGGACCTTTGCTGGTGGCTTTACCATCCTCATCTCACTTTTTCATTCTGGAATGGGTGGTGGTCACCACGGGCTGCAGCCTAACAGGCTGCAAAGCCTCCCTGGGTCGCCTAAACGCCAGGGTCCCTGGACCAGTGAGGACGGTCTTCTTCCAATCAACATTCTGGAGATACAGGCTATTTGCCTAGTGCTTCTCCTTTCTTCCCATGTGCTGCGGGCCATAACAGTGAGTGCCCAGTTGGACAAAGTGACAGGAGTGCCAAGGAGGAACCAGAATAGAGTATGGGCAGAGATTTGAGAGCTCACTTTGTGAGCAGAAGCTCATGTACCAACCATCTCGGCGGTTCACATCTCAAGCCAGGAAAAAGTGGTTGCAGTCTTATGTAACATGAACATCTGGATCCCAGAAATTGGGAACTCTGAGTGTTTGACCAGATTGTCCACCGTTGGGTTCTTCCCAATGGTGGACAATCCAGGGGTGGAAAACATCCTGGCGGACTTCCTCAGCCATCAAAGGGTGGACCTCAGAGAGTAGGAGCTCCATCCCGAAGTTTTCTACCTGTTGGTGCTGCAGTGGGGTCTTCATCAGATAGATTTGATGGCCACCATGGACAAGAGGAAGGTACAAATGTTTTGTTCCCGTTTGGGGGGGGGATCATCTGGTCTTTGCTGTGGATGCCTTGGCAATTCCATGGAGCTTACATCTTCCCTCCAGTTCCCTTCATGCCCAGGTTACTGCGGAAGATTTGGATGGATGGTCCAGCGGTCATCATGATTGCCCCCATTGGGCCAGGAGGGCATGGTTCCCCGAGTTGTTTGCACTCTCCATTCAGGATTTGTTTCCATTGCCACTCAGACCAGAGCTCCTTCTTCAGGGTTACCTCTGGAAGGAGGATGTGGAGCTCCTGGCTCTGGCACCATGGTTGTTGAAGCCTGCATCCTGAGGAGACATTATTTCTCCCCTGAGGTGCTCTCCACTATGATCCAGGATAGGAAGCCTGTTTCTTTTAAGGCCTACCACAGGGTTTGGTCCTTTTTTCATTCTTGGTGTAAAGCATTCAGGTATAATTACAACAAAAATGATAGCAGGAGGTTATAACATCACACTAAAAATAACCATGTCATTGGAAAACAAATTCTCAAAATTAAAACAAAATTGTGTGCATATGTCACACATGTAATAAGTTGTGGTAGCTCAAAAGCAAAACCCGATAAATGCTCAATCACAAAAAATAAAGTGCAAAAAACTATTAAGGTGAAAAGGAGGAATTTAACTTAATGCATGATAGAATACATACAGGTTACACATGTTTTTAATTGTTATTGTAATTTGTTTTTGAGTCACTGTGTTTATATTTTATTTATATATATATATATATATATATATATATGTGTGTGTGTATGTGTATGTTTTGTTATATATATGTTTTGTTTTATATATATTTGGGTTGTGCACCTTATTTATGAACTTGCTTTTATTGGGGGTTTTTCTCTCTCTCCCTTCTATTTGAAATGCATGTAACATAGTAACATAGTAATTTAGGTTGAAAAAAGACTTGCGTCCATCCAGTTCAACCCTTTTCCTATTCCTGTTTACCATCGTTGATCCAAAAGAAGGCAAAAAACCCCCCCTCAATATAGCAATTTAAAATTCTGCCTTGAATAGGGAGAAACAATTCCTTCTTCATTCCAAATGGCAATCAGATTTCTCCCTGGATCAACAAGCCCTAACTAAATATTAATCCCAATACTAACGTACATAGCCCTCTATGTTTTGCTCTTTTAAATAAGTATCCAGGCCCCTTTTAAAGGCATCTAATGTATTTGATAGCACCACCTCCTCAGGCAGTGAATTCCATACCTTTATTGTCCTTACTATAAAGAAACCCTTCCGCTGTTGTAGATTATATCTCCTTTCCTCAAGTCTAAGCGGGTGGCCCCTTGTCCTGTGTACTGTTCTGTTAATGAGCAGGTCTTTGGAGAGCCCTTTGTATGGGCCCTGAACATATGTATATAGTGTTATCATATCCCCTCTAAGACGCCGTTTCTCTAGTGTGTACAAGTTTAACTTTTCTAGCCTTTCTTCATAACTAAAACTTTCCATTCCCCTTACTAGTTTTGTAGCCCTCCTCTGCACTCTTTCTAGTTCCATAATGTCCTTTTTCAGAAAGGGTGCCCAGAATTGAACAGCATATTCTAGATGGGGTCTTACCATGGACCTGTAAAGAGGCAAAATTATATCTTCCTCCCTTGAGTCAATACCCCTTTTAATACATTCCAATATCTTATTGGTCTTTGCAGCTGCCAGCTGGCACTGCATGCTACTATTAAGTCTATTGTCTACCAAAAAAAAAAAATAATAATAATAAAGAATTATTATTTATTATTATTACTCTCAAACCCTTTTCATTAGTAGATTTCCCCAGAGAAACACCATTTAAACTATATGTTGCATTTTTATTATTATACCCAAAATGCATAACTTTATACTTGTCTATATTGAATCTCATTTGCCTGCCCAGTTACTCAATTTGTCCAAATCCTCTTGTAATGAAGACACCTCCAGTTCAGACTTTATTACCTTACTTAATTTTGTGTCATCGGCAAACACTGATACATGGCTCCCTATGCCCTCTGGGAGGTCATTAATAAACAAATTAAAAAGAAGAGGACCCAGGACAAATCCCTGAGGTACTCCACTTTTATCCAACTGGAGAACTTGACATTTACTACCACTCTTTGCATTCTTTCTTTCAGCCAATTTCCAATCCACACACACACATTTTCCCCTAGGCCTATTTCATTCAATTTGTACAGTAACCTCGTGTGGAACCGTATCAAATGCCTTGGCAAAGTCTAAATAGATCACATCAACCGCCGCTCCCGCATCTATATTATTACTCACTTTTTCATAAAATGCGATGAAGTTAGTTTGACAAGACCTGTCTTTAACAAAGCCATGTTGGCTATAGCTAATGATATTCCTGTTCCAGCAGAATTCTTGAATATATTCCCTTAGCAACCTTTCAAACAGCTTCCCTACCACAGATGTCAAGCTTACAGGTCTGTAATTTCCTGGCTGTGACTTTGATCCCTTTTTAAATATGGGCACCACATCTGCTTTACGCCAATCCGTGGGCACCATACCTGAAATAAAAGAATCCCTGAAAATCAAATATAACGGTCTGGCCAGGGTCTGGCTTAGCTCTTTAAGTACCCATGGGTGTATACCATCTGGCCCGGAGCTTTGTCTACCTTAACACCATTCAGTTGTTTTAACACTTTTTCTTGTGTTAGCCAATCCCATGCTTGCTGTGACTGTTCTGTAAAAGTAGTTTGCAGATTCTTGTCCATTGGGTCTTCCTTGGTAAAAACAGAAGAAAAGAAATTATTTAAAATATCTGCCTTCTCTCTGTCCCCTTTGACCGTCTCACCCGTTTCAGATAACAAGGACCCAACATTATCAGACTTTAATTTTTTGCCATTAATGTATTTAAAGAATTTTTTGCGTTGCTTTTGCTCTCCTTAGCAATATTTTTTTCATTCTGTAGTCTAGCTAATTTAATAGCCTTTTTACAAGTTTTGTTGACATTTTTGTATTCTGAAAATGCCTCTGCTGATCCCTCAGCTTTGTAATGTTTAAATGCCGCTTTCTTGTTATTTATTTCATGAATTACTTTACTGGTTAGCCACATTGATTTTAATTTGCTTCTTTTGTATTTGTTTCCAACAGGGATACATTTATATGTGTATTTTTGTAATGTTATTTTGAAGGCATTCCACTTATCTTCTGTGTTTTATCCTGAGAATATTTTATCCCAGTCAACAAGACCAAGGGATGAATTAAACCTGCTAAAGTTGGCCTTTTTAAAATTCAGTGTTTTGGTGGAACCCATACCAAATTGCTTTTTTGAATTAATCTCAAACGATACCATGTTATGATCACTATTCCCCAAGTGCTCCCTAACTTGGATGTTAGAGATAAGTTCTTCATTGTCAGTTATTACCAAATCCAGACATGCATTCCCTCTGGTTGAGGTCTGCATTAGTTGAGACAAAAAATTGTAATTCAACAAGTTCAGAAACTTGCTGCTTTTAGCAGAATTAGCTGTTCCATTTTTCCAGTCTACTTCTGGATAATTAAAATCCCCCATAATTATAGTTCTCCCTATTTGAGAAGCCTTTTCTATTTGCATTAATAGCTTTGATTCTTCAAGGTCACCAATGTTTGGTGGTTTATAACGAATACCCACTAATATTTTCTGGGCAGTTTTACCCCCAGTGACTATTCCAACTCACAGAGATTCCACATGTTCCCTACTGTCATCACATATATCTTCCTGCAATTAAGGCAATAATGCTGGTTTGACATACAGACAGACCCCATCACCTCTTTTGTTTGACCTATCTTTTCTAAATAACATGTAGCCTTCCAAATTGATTGACCAATCATGTGTGTCATCCCACCATGTTTCTGTTATGCCTATCAAGTCATTGTTTTCAATTTCAGCTACCAGCTCCAGTTCCCCTATTTTACCAGTTAAACGTCTGGCATTTGCAAGCATACAATTTATGCCACTGCTGTGTTCCATTTTGATGTGGTTTATAGGCTTCTCCCTATCATCTGTACTAACCCCGCCCCCAGATCCTCCCACCTGGTTATTAACTACATCGCCTTCCCTTTCTATACTGTCTATCCCAGTATTTATTGGCCCCTCCCGCCCTTCCTAGTTTAAAATCTCCTCCAACTGTCTAGTCATCCTCTCCCCAAGCACTTGAGACCCTCTTGCATTCAGGTGCAATCCATCCCTGCTATAGAGATTGTACCCCAAAGCAAAATCAGCCCAGTGCTCTAAAAACCCAAAGCCCTCCTTCTTACACCAAGACTTCATCCATGCATTGAGCTCCCTGATCTACCTCTGTCTTTCTGGCATAGCGCATGGCACAGGTAGTATCTCTGAGAATACTACCTTGGAGGTCTAGTTCCTAATCTTACTGACTAAAGCCCTAAAGTTACCTTTTAGGACTCTCCACCTTCCTCTTACTTTGTCATTGGTACCAATATGCACCAAGACAGCTGGATCCTCTCCAGCCCCTCCCAATAATCTGTCCATCCTGTCTGCAACATGCCGAACCCGGGCACCCGGGAGACAGCAAACCATTTGGTTGCTGCGATCAGAGCCACAGATTACCCTATCTTTTCTCCTAATAATGGAGTCCCCTACCACCACAACCTGCCTAGGCTTCACTTTCCTCTGGATCCCCTCTGTGCTAGAGGAGCTGTTCACCCGGCTGTTAGGGAGAACAGTCTTCTCCACAAATTCCACCTCTGGGTTTGCCTCCCCAGCATCTTCACTTAAATGAGCAAATTTGTTGGGATGGAAAAACTCAGGACTGGCTGCCCTCTTCCTCTTCCCTCCCCCACTGCAACCACTTCTAACTGTCACCCAGCTATGTGCCTGGTTCCCTTCTAGCTGATCTCCTCCCTCTTTGCTAGGTGACCCAGCTAGACTCTGCTCAGTTAGCAAGAGACTCCTCTCAAGGTTGTCAATATCTCTGTGTTGCAATATGACTCTCTAGAGCTCCAATCTGAGCTTCTAGAAGGGCCACTTGCTCACACTTGCCACTGGAACTGCTGTTCCAAGCATGCATACATGTGGCAAGATGTGCACTGAGTGAGATCTCCAAACTTGCTCATCATGTATGGTGCAAATGTGAGTTCTTACAAAATGCAAAAAATTAATTTACCTTTGTTCCTCTACCTCCTGTGTTGCACTTACTGCTGTGTTTCACTAACTGTGCACTTATTCCAGAGCACTTAATAAAGAGCACACTCTATTTGTCATTATCTTGTATCAGAGTACACCATGCTAAGTAGCTACCATTTCCCAAATTCGCTCTCATTATTACTTGTGCTCGCCACTGTCTATATACCTGTCTAAGAGCCTAGTCATTCCTGTGCCTTACTGTTCTTTAATTGTTGAGCCCAGTGGGCTCTTGTTCTTGTGTGCTGTGCTTTTGTTATCAGTGTCCGTTGACAGTTATGTCTGGGCTGTTCCTGTTCTGAATAGTCCTAGGGAACTCTGGTATCATGGGGACTGGCGCTTGGTCCTTTCCTTCTCTTCCCACCCTGGGAGCTTAATGTAGGTATGTCCCCATGGTACCTGCATGTAATTTTGGATGACAGAGATAAGAGGATTTTACCTGTTAAATACTTTTCTCTTAGTCATTATGACATACAGGTCTCCCACTGTCACGGATTTGAAGACTCTCAGACTTAAGGTTTGGTAAAAACTTAACTTTATTAAAAGTTAAAGGCAGTCCCTGTAGGGTAAACATACATAACAATACAGCAGTAATAGCAGATATAATAGGTTCTACCGGCCTTGCCTAAATACCGGGCAAGGCAACCCAAGTGACAGTAATAATGACAGGCTCTACCGACCTTGCCTATACCGGGTAAGGCAACGGTGAGATGACATATACCGGTTCTACCGGCCTTACCGATACCGGGCAAGGCAGCCCAAGGAATGCGGAATGGAGGCTCTACCGGCCCTGCCAATACCGGGTAAGGCAACCTACCGGCCTTACCAATACCGGGCAGGGCAGCCCAAAGGAATGCGGAATGGAGGCTCTACCGGCCCTGCCAATACCAGGTAAGGCAACCTTCAAGATGGTGATGTACAAGGTTCTACCGGCCTTACCAATACCGGGCAAGGCAGCCCAAAGGAGTACTGTAGTAGGCTCTACCGGCCCTGCCAATACCGGGTAAGGCAACCTTAAGGATGGTAATGTACAAGGTTCTACCGGCCTTACCAATACCGGGCAGAGCAGCCTGAGCGAGTAGACCAGCTGTCAGATGGCTAAGACAGCAGAGAGAAATAGGAATTATGGTCTTACTCAGCAGAAGTCTATTGCCAGGGATAATCAGACGACTGCATAGGAGTGGACAGCGACCTGGCCAAAGTACTGGATCATTCAGGAGCAAACCAATGTCCACACGTTGGGACCAACAGTAAATAACGCCACCAGGTTAATGGAGTAAACCAGTGTCCGCACGCTGGGACCAACAATGTAATCACAACCAGGTTTAGTGGAGTAAACCAGTGTCCGCACGCTGGAACCAACAATGTATATCGCAACCAGGTTTAGTGGAGTAAACCAGCGTCCGCACGCTGGAACCAACAATGTATATCGCAACCAGGTTTAGTGGAGTAAACCAGCGTACGCACGCTGGAACCAGCAATGTAATCGCAACCAGGTTTAGTGGAGTAAACCAGCGTCCGCACGCTGGAGCCAACAATGTATGAACAGCAACGAGAAGAACAATGTCGCCGGAGCGACGGCTGGAGCAGGAGATTCAGGAACTCAGTAAGATTAACCCGCGAGGTGCTGGAACACAGGAACACAGAATACAGGCACCCAGGAACACTGGAACACAGGAACGCTAGCATACAGGAACACTGGAGCACTGGAACACAGGATCAGCAAGTACTGCAGGAACAGCAGGAACAGGCCCAGAAGCCTGACCAGCAGGTCAAGCAGAGTGAAGTCAGAAACACCATGAAAGGGCAACCTGGAAGTGCTCAGCCTGGGTTTAAAAAGGCTGTGTGAGGAGGGCTAATCACAGACAGCCAATCATGATTACTCAGCAAGTGACAGACACTGCACAGCACGAATCACGGGCACCGTGATACCCACCCAATGAGAAGGGACTTTGCTTGGTATCACTTGGCTGGACATGGGAGTCCTATTGGGTCTTATTACTCACAGGAGCTTACCTTCTTCTTTCTCACTGTCCTATGTAGTGAACTTGTCTCAAGTCAAACTGGAAGGTGGGGCTAAAGGGTAGCCTGATGAAGAGAAGGGAAGGCTCCACCTCCAAGATCTTGTCTTGAAATGTTCCAACCTACTGGGAGGAGCTGTTGCCTCCACATGGTACCTTTATGTCACATGGGTGTGATTTATTAGATAGATCTTACAAATCTCTAGTTTCCAACTCAGTAAAGATTTGAATATGTGCAGATATGATTACTGGAGGTGTGAATTTTTTATACTTATGCAGGGCCGGCGGTACCATTAAGGCAGCACAGGCAGCTGCCTTAGTGCGCCGCTTCAGAGGGGCGCTGGAAAGGGAGAAGCTGAGAATTTTTTTTTTTTTTTTTTTTTACTATATCTGCCGGGAGGGAGCGCTCATTTACACGACCAAGTGCTCCCTTGCGGCGTCTATGGGACGCTCACAACACAGAGCGACCCAGGCTCTGTGGTAATACAGAGCGCTGGGAAATGACAGCATCTCCCAGCGCTCTGCATTACTGAGAACAGCGCTGGGAGGCTCACTCTGTGCCGAAGGAGGCACAGAGCTCTCTTATGGCTAGACCACCAGGGGCTCAAGGTAGGGAACATTATGGAGATGAAGGGGCATAAAGGAAGGAGCAATGTGGAGATGAAGGGGCATAAAGGAAGGAGCAATGTGGAGCTGAAGGGGCATTATGGAAGGGCAATGTGGAGATGAAGGGGCATAAAGGAAGGAGCAATGTGGAGATGAAGGGGCATTATGGAAGGGGCAGATGAAGGAGCGTTATGGAAGGGCAATGTGGAGATGAAGGGGCATAAAGGAAGGAGCAATATGGAGATGAAGGGGCATTATGGAAGGGCAATGTGGAGATGAAGGGGCATAAAGGAAGGAGCAATGTGGATATGAAGGGGCATTATGGAAGGGCAATGTGGAGATGAAGGGGCATAAAGGAAGGAGCAATGTGGAGATGAAGGGGCATTGTGGAGATGAAGGGAGCATTGTGGAGATGAAGGGAGCATTGTGAAAGGGGCAATGTTGAGATGAAGGGAGCATTGTGGAAGGTGCAATGTGGAGATGAAGGGAGCATTGTGGAGATGAAGGGAGTATTGTGGAAGGGGCAATGTTGAGATGAAGGGGGCATTGTGGAAGGTGCAATGTGGAGATGTGGAGCATTGTGGAGGTGAATATGTGGGCGGGGGCAGGGGACTGTGGCAAGGTCGGGGTGGGCAGGTGGATTGTGTCAGGGGGGGCATCAAAATGCACCTTCATCTGTGTATACAAAAATCCTTGCACCGGCCCTGTACTTATGATCCGTAAAGGGTCCTGTGATACTATCACTTATATTTTCATTCTCTTCTCAAACCCCCCCCCCCCATATTTTGAGATGGTACAAACGTTAGACCCTTTAGCAAAACCGATACGTGTTTATCACTTAAAGGGACACTAAGGTCCCATAAAAAATGTTTAGAGTTTTGTAGATATAAAAAATAAGCTATATGCCACAAATCTTATCTCTCAAACCGCTATGGCTTGAGAGATATCCTCCGCTAAAGTTCCTCTTCTCCTGATGTCAGCTGTAAAGCTGACAGAAGGCGATCCAAGTTGGCCAGAGCCACAACAGCGAGATTTAAAAAGAATTACTTCTTTGGAACGGTCTAAAAAGTGTGCTTGCACCAGGCTCATTTTGTAGACCGTTCCAGAGAAGTATTTAGTTTTAAAGTATTAGTAATACTTCATTTTACCTTTATTTAATATTGAAACCATTAAAAAAAAACATTAAGAACGATATAAGTCTCATCTCTCAAACCTTTATGGTTTGAGAGATATTCGCAAGTAAAGTTTCCCCCTCTCTGTCTGTTTCTGTCAAGTCTTCCATCTAGCTGACAGACTTGGAATCCGGTCCACAGACAAGCGGGGGGCTCTTCAGCAAAGCTGCGAGTGCAAGATATAAAAATAACTATTTCATTGGAACAGTCTACAAAGTGTGCTTGCAAACCAGGCACACTTTGTAGACTATTCCAATGAATAGCGATCTTGGCTGTGCTGAAGAGCCACCGGCCGGTCTGCAGCCCGGATTCCAAATCTGTCAGCTACAGCGCTGACATCAGTCAGGGGGAAATTTTACTTGCCAATATCTCTCACACCATAGTGGTTTGAGAGATAGGATTTGTGGTGTTTATCTTATTTTTTAATCTCTACAAAACTTGAAACATTTTTTATGAGACATTACTGTCCCTTTAAAGGAAATGTAGTTACATTTATATTTTTTCAAAACTATCTATACTCTCAAAGTTGTAGCTCTGGCTCCTATTTGCTCTTGTGTGCCCCCCCCCCCGGTATCCCCAGATATTACAAATTCTGAGGTTGTAAAGCCTAGTGGTTCCTTTCTTGATTCCTTGTCTGTTGTAACAAAGCTTCTTAACCCCTTAAGGACTTTGTGACGTACTATGACCGTCACGGTCCTTATACCCTTAAGGATCGGTGACGGTCATAACACGTCACATACTTTTTTACTTACAGCACTCTACCGGGAGCGCTTTAAGTAAAAACGGGGCCTAAAATTGACCGCTCCAAGACCGGCGCTATCTCTCTTAAGCCTGAAAGCGGTGCGCCGGTACGTGTAACAGGTCACGTGTACCAGTGCGTTGGCAAGGATCAAAGAGGTTCTTAAGGGAAGGTAACTTCCCTGGACCGCTGGTCCTTAAGGGGTTAATTAGTGTATGTTTTTGTTTGATTTTGCTTATTTTTCCTTTTGAACCACCTGTTTCTCTGTGATGATTAATTAGAGCAGTGGTTCTCAACTCCTGTCCTCAGGACCCACTAACAGGCCAGGATTTGATGATTTCCTTGTTAGAGCACAGGTGAGTTAATCAATCTGAATGAGCCTGTGATCGCCACACCTGTGCTCTAGCAGGTGAATTCCTAAGTCCTGGTCTGTTAGTGGGTCCTGAGGGCAGGAGTTGAGAAACACTGGATTAGAGTCTACATCAGAGAAATCTGTGTCTGATTCAGACCAATTATGTATGTTGCTTTTGATCATTTTTTGTAATTTGTTATAAACTTTCCTTACCTGGAAGGCTTGTTTGCCCCTTTTAAACTTTTTGGTTTTTTTTTAGATTGTTGGACAACTTCTTTATGTTCTGTTTCAAAGAGCTCTCAAAATCAACACGTTTGGGGCCTGGTTTATTTTCTAAAACGATCTTCAGTTGTTTATCCACTTTTACATTGGTTGCCTTTAGAAATCCATTTTCTCTATCCACTATGAGTGGATTATCAATAAAATGTAACTTCGGATTATCATTGATACAGTGATTGGTTAAGATGAAGTGATCGAGTAGTAGTAATAAATGAATGCAGCATCTATTGAGAATATAAGAAAGAGATCCCAAAACGGCTAAGGAGCTCTATATTTGACAGAAAAGAAATATATATATATTCCATCCAAAGAATATCGAGATTCAATTTATTGACTCTCAGAGGTTTACTGTATGAAAGCAGCAACAAGAGTTAATTTCTGGATGAAATGCCCTTTACCCTCCCCCTATGAAGTAGTGAGTAGTAACCACGCTGCTAGAGGGGAGAGGAGTATAAATTGGGCTGAATTATGGCAGTCTGGGACTGTAGACCCCCTGGTGAAGCCGCGGATGCACCTTGACACAATATTGAAACAGATTTTTGTTCTATAGTTACCGAGCATTATGCATTACTAGAGGTTGGAATTGATTGTCAGGCTCCAGTTTTGTGGCACACCGTTTTCAGGCGGCCACAAGGGAATAGAGATAGGGACCCTCTGCTGTAATCTATAGCTCAGTAGATCTTTAAACCAACATTCTCTATTTTTGGATATTAATAGGTGCTTTCATTTATTTAAAGTGGGAGAGAACATATATATATATATATATATATATATATATATATATATATATATATATATATATATATATATATATATATATAAAGAGCGAAAGCAGTCAGACAGAGACAGGTTAATAGTTGCTGATACTGGGATAGATTCTATTACCAGCGCTAAAAGTAAAACAGGCGTTGTTTTTTTTAAGTCAGTTTTTGGTATCCTATTACCCAAGTTGTGAAAACAAAACCAGCAATAAGTATACTTTCCGCCAGTCAAAAAAAAGCCCGTAGGAAACAACTAAAAACAACGTGCAATTAGTATCCTATTACTCACGCTCAGTATTACCGCCTGTTTTGTGGTTACATTTAAGTCTGAAATTCTGTGCCTCAGAGGTTGAGGCATAGAAGCCATAACAACAGTTTCAAAACCATCGTTGTTCGAACAAAAGCAGTGCAGAATACAGTATACAGCATAGAAATCCGACATAAAGTGCCCCCCTTTGACATATTAACCCCCCCTTTTAAAAATTGACTACAGTGCTTTTCTTTTCACCACATTAATTCAACAAATATTGTTCATAGTCAACAATTTAACTCTTCCCCTTCCAAATCCGACTTACAGTGCTTTTCTTATACCACATTAATTCGACAAATATTGTAGTCAACGTTTTACCTCCCTTTAAAATCGGACTTACAGTGCTCCTATGACTTTCTTTCACCAACATTTTTCTTTTCCTATTTTTGTTTGACATGCCCTCGTATTTTGTATTGCAAGATTAACCCTATGAGAACCAGAGAGGTAGCAACGCACTGCAATGTGTTTGCTACCCCTCTGGTACTCATAGGGTTAATAGGCAAGGTATGTGCGGTTGCATACTTTGTATGTATATGTGTAAAAAGTATCGCCTCTTTCTTAGTTTAAAAATTAAACATGACTAGTGGCTTATCTATCAATTTAGGACTCAGATATGTCAGAATCTAGTTAATATATGAAACGTAAGATGTGCTAAACGTTTCATATATTAACTAGAAAGAAGTGGGTTACAGGGTCATCTTGGGTTAACCCAGACAAAGTATATGAAGAAAATCTTCTATCATCGACTTAGTGACATAACCTTATCGGCTGTTACCATCGCTCACCTCTGGGAACACATCCATTTTGGTGAGCGATGGTATTTCCGTATTTACAGCTATATTGTACTGTCCTCATTTCATTTAGACTTCGGGAAAGTGTGAACATAAGTTACATTCCTCTGTCGTCCAATACAGGTTACTGGTATCTCAGGGAGGCGATCCGTCCCTTAGTAGGCAGTAACATTTCTCTAAATGTATGCAGGGGGAGCCTCCCTTCCCTCTTTGGCTTTAGCTAGCCAGTCAGCTCCAGAAAGATGTGTTCCTTCGGTGCGACAACACCAGGTGGAGAACAGTTCTGTTATAGTTTTAGAATCTTTTTTTATTTTCTGTTAGATGTGGAATACCACCATTAGGCGGATTACCATGACTGACAATTTCCTTCAATGTGGCTAGCTCCGTTTCCAAGTGCTTCCAGTGGACCTTGAGCCCTGAGGGGGAAAATCTTGACTCCAAGTGCTTCTCCAGGAGTTACCCACTGAGGTACTTTTTGCTGCATGGTAATTTGAAGACAGTAGATCTGCAGGAAAGGTGAGCTACCCTTTGAGTGCTGCTGGTCCACTTGTCTCACAGTGCCCCTCTGCACAAGGTTTGTGTTGTGGAGTTCCTATTGGTACTCCTGCACTCTTTGGGTATATTTGTATGTCTGTTGGGTGTTTGAAGCAGGTTTATGTGGTAACTTAACCCTTTCACTTCTGGATTGACATATTATTGTGGGGTTTTATGGCACTTTTCCTACTGGACTAGTGTTTTCTAGGTGTCCACACATGTTCCCTTGATGATTTACACCTGTTAATGTTTTAATTTTATTTTTGGTAAAATTGTGTACTGCGCCTTTAAGGCGCGCTTTACCGCATAGATGCCATTGCTCCATTCACCTTTATGGGACTACACTGTTTGGGACGTAGCTCTGTAACCATTTAACCTAGCGACTTCAGAAATGGCTCATTTTACTTGTCTACCCTTACTTTATCATCCGGTTTATAGTTCAAGTGTGTTGGGGTACTCAGGGGGCTTTGGTCAATGTTTGGGATACTTTTTTGGGAAAAACTACATTTCCCATGAGCACTTGCTTCGCGCCTATTTTGTAATTGGCTCCCTCCGCGGCAGTCATTTTGTGAACGTTTCTAGCGAGTATCCTATGCAGGGCTTGGACTCTTCTTCTCTCCTCTGCAGATTAACCCTTCGCCTGCCAGGTAAGTCTGTATTTAGCATTTCTGGGGTGAAATTTTAATCTTACACACTGTAATTGGGTGATTTACTGTACAGTTGGTTATTTTGACACAGTGAGTATATCTATACCGCTGGAGCTTGGGGCTAGACCTAAGACTAAGGAGGCTGGGGTCTCAGTTTCCCCCATTGCGCATTGCTCTTCCTGTCACTCAGGGCTACCTAGAGAGTTCTCTGGTCACTAATGCCCAGCATGTTCTGAAGTTCCTGACAGCAGCCCAGGGACCTCCAGCCATGCTATTGAGCCAGCTTGGGTGCAAGAGTTTAAGGCTGCGACTATGGACCTTAGGTCCACATTGCAACTCTTTCCATCCCAGATACAGGGGGCCCTTCAGACATGGCAGACCCTCTCTAATATCAGATCTTCCCTGCCTAAATCTCAGGGAGCACCTGATGTGTCAGATTCCTCTGAGGAGGAACTACTGTTGGATTCGGATGTTGAGGATTGTTCGGTTCTGGAGTCTTCTAGGTGTCTTGAGGACCCCTTTGAGACTGATCCTGACCTCTCTGCTGAGGGTCTGATCAGGGCCGTCTTAACCACCCTTATCATCCCCTTGGTTCAGGAAGTTCCTTCTGATCCCTCTGATGTCTTTCAGGAGCCTGCTAAGCCCATTACTTATTTGCCTCCTAACCCCACTCTTGACCGTCTGGTTTCTGAGGAGTGGAAATCACCGCACAAGACTGCTTCTGTGTCCAGGAAATTTTCCAAGCTTTACCCCCTTTTCTGAAGCTGCGCTTGCTAAGTGGGTTCATCCCCCCCAAGGTGGATACACCTATCTCCAGGCTGTCTAAGTCTACTGCTTTGCCGGTCTGTGATGCTTTTGCTCTGAAGGACTGGACTGACAAGAAACTTGAGATTTCCCTCAAGTCCATTTTTGCCACTGTTAGTACCGCTATGCGCCCAGCATTTGCTATTGCGTGGGTTAACAGGGCTATTACAGTCTGGACTGAGCAACTCACTACAGCTGTCCGTCAGGATGCGCCTACTTTGGAGAAATTGCGTCTCCTTGCCAATATCTCTGAAGCGCAACACTATGTTTCTGCTGCCACTTTTGATGCCGTCCGCATGATGGCTAGGGTTTCTACTACATCTGTGGTGACCAGGCGAGCCCTTTGGCTCAAGATCTGGTCTGCTGACACTGCTTCCAAGACAGCCTTGCTTTCTCTGCCTTTTCAGGATACCTGCTTGTTTGGGCCAGATCTTAAGGAATTGATCAGCGAGGCCACAGGGGGTAAGAGTACTCTTCTACCCTTGGTCCCTAAGAAGAAATTGCCGCTTAAGTGTAACCGGTATTTTCGTTCCTTTCAGAATGGGACACATCCGGCGAACCAGGAGGTTCCCTCAGCTCCGCGTACCTCCTCCAAGCCCAAACAGCAATGGAAGCCCAAGGTCTCCTCTATGCCCAAGGCTTCCAAGACTGCTTCGGCATGACTTGCTGAACCCGGGTCCGCAACCTGCTGTGACTCTTTCACAGCATTTGGGAGGATTCTGTGATGGACCCATGGGTTTTACAGGTGGTGAAAGAAGGATACAAGATCGCGTTATTCTCTTCCTCTCTTTTGCTTTCGTCTTTCTCATACTCCTCAGGGTACCGAGAAACATTGTCTGTTCGACGTGCTGATCAGGCTCTACTGGACAAGGATGTCCTAGAGCCGGTGCCTTTTCCAGACAGGAGTTCGGGGTTCTATTCGAACGTCTTTGTGGTCGCCATAAAGGACGACGGTTGTCGCCCTATTTTGGATTTGAAAGATCTAAACTCCTTTGTGACCAGGACTCACTATTGCCAAGAATCTCTGCGCATAGTGATTGCTGCCATGTCTCTGGGGGAGTTCCTTGCTTCTCTGGATCTACAGGATGCTTATTTACACATCTCAATTCATCCGGAGCAGGCAGTACCTTCGGTTTGCCTGTGACAGAGGACATTTTCAGTTCTCAGCTCTTCCATTTGGTCTGATGATGGCTCCTCAGGTTTTCCAACGAGTTCTGGGGGCCTTGATATCCGTCCTCCACTGGGACGGCATCAGAGTGACTCCTTACATGAGCGACTTGCTTTTGAAGGCCTCCTCTTCGGACCTTCTTCATCAGCAGGTTCAGACCTGCATCCAGGCTTTCACCCATCACGGATGGATCGTCAACTTGGACAAGTCGGATCTTGTCCCATCCCACCAACTGGTCTTCCTGGGTCTTCTCTTCGATACTCAGAAGAGCATGGTGTTCCTCCCGGATGAGGTGGCTCACCAGATCGCCCACAGGGTTTCAGCCATTCTGTCTCACGATCCGGTTCCAGTTCAGAAGCTGTCTTCTCTGGTGGGGAAGTTCATATCAACGATAGAAGCGGTCCCATTCGCCATGGCGCACACCAGGGAACTCCAGAGGTTTGTGATCCAGGTGTGCAAGGATCGGCCAGATAATGCGAGGATGTCTGATTCGCTTCCTCTTCATGTGGAACTGAGCTTGGCGTGGTGGCTGGACCTTTCCAACCTGCTGAAGGGGAGATCATTTCTGATTCCCTACTGGACCACGGTGACGATGGATGCCAGCATCTCGGGCTGGGGGGCTATCCTGGGTCGCTTCAGCACTCAGGGGAAATGGTCCATGGAGGACTCCCTCCTTCAGATCAACATCTTGGAGCTTCGGGCGATATTTCATGCCCTGCGTCATTGGGTGTCTCAGCTGGAGGACTGTCCAGTCCGAGTGGAGTCCGACAACGCCACAGCAGTGGCCTACATCAACATGCAAGGCGGAACAAGAAGTCTCGCTGCTTGGTTAGAGGTCAAGGCTATTTTATCCTGGGCAGAAGATCATGTTCCTGCCATATCCGCCGTGCACATTCCAGGCGTAAACAATGTCATGGCAGACTTCCTCAGTCGTCACAAAGTGGACAGCAGAGAGTGGGAGTTACACCCCCAGGTGTTCCAACTCGTGGTTAGAGGTGGGGGATGCCCCATGTCAACCTTATGGCGACAAGACACAACAGGAAGGTTTCGGTGCTCTGCTCTCAGTGGAGAGACCCTCTAGCTCTAGCTGTAGATACGTTGTCCATCCCTTGGATGTTCCCTCTGGTCTACATATTTCCTCCACTTCCCATGTTGACAAGGGTGTTACAGAAATTGAAGATGGATCGTTGTCCAGTCATCTTGATTGCTCTATATTGGCCTCATCAATCCTGGTTTCCGGAGCTTCTGGCTCTATCTGTGGCGGAGCCCTTTCAGCCCCCCTCCCGTCCGGATATTCTTCTGCAGGGTTACATGTGGAAGGAAGATGCTCATCGGCTCTCTTTGACGGCTTGGAGGTTGAATCCTCGATATTAAAGAAGAAAGGTTTTTCTTCTGGTGTGGTGGCTACTATGCTTAGTGCCCGTAAGCCTGTTTCTTCCAAGATCTATCACCGTGTCTGGTCGACTTTTGTGTCTTGGTGTGCTGACAGGGATCTGTCCCTTGATTTTGATCTACCTACTGTCTTGGCTTTTCTGCAGGATGGTGTGGATAAGGGACTCCGTTTGAGTTCTCTTAAGGTTCAGACTTCTACGCTTTCTGTCTTCTTCAAAAAGCACATTGCCATACTTCCTGATGTCATGGTTTTCTTTCAGGGCATTGCTCATGTTCGTCTTGCCTTCTGGAGTCCCGCTTCTCAGTGGGATCTTAATTTGGTCTTGGGCGTTCTTCAACGCCCTCGCTTTGAGTCTTTGGCTACTATTCCTCTACGTCTCTTGATGTGGAAAATGGCTTTTCTCCTGGCAATTGTGTCTGTTCGCCTTGAGGCGGAGTTACAAGCTCTTTCCTGTAAGCCACCATATCGTGTTTCACAAGGATAAGGCGGTGCTTCGCACCTCCAAGGAGTTTTTACCTAAAGTTGTCTCTGAGTTTCACATCAATCAGGAGATTGTGGTGCCCTCTTTCTGCCCTAACCCCTCCTCTGACAAGGAGAGAGATTTCCACTTGTTGGATGTGGTGCGTTGTGTCAAGTTTTATGTCCATCGTACTGAATCTGTCAGGAAATCAGACGCTCTGTTCGTCATACCTAGGGCAGGGAAACCGGTGTCCAAGGTGACTATTGCATCATGGATCAAGTTCACTATTCGTAGGGCCTACTAGTTGAGGAATAAGCATGTTCCCTTTCGGGTCACGGCTCATTCCACCAGGTCCATTGGGGCCTCTTGGGCCTATAAGAATCAGGCTTCTGCTGATCAGCTGTGCAGGGTGGCCACTTGGTCCTTTGTGCACACCTTCTCGAAGCACTACCGTGTGGATGTGCTGGCTTTGGCTGACGCCAGCTTTGGGAGGAAGGTCCTGGAGGCAGTCTTGCCTGTCTAGGATCATCTTGGGTTCTTGGTGCTTCCTTATTGTTGAGCCCTGTTGGCTCTAGTTCAGTGTGCTGTGTAGCAGTTCCTGGGGTGTTTTTACCCCTGTTCAGTGTCCTTTGGCACTTCACTTTTGTTGGGCTACCTCTGACCTGTTTGTCCATAGCTGCACTGGTGACTTTGGGAGCCTTGCGCCTGGTCCTTGCCTCCTTCCCTCCTCTGGGGAACTCAATGGTTGGACATCCCAGAGTTAACAGTAACCTGTATTGGATGACAGAGAAAAGAGGATTTTAGTCTTACCTGTTAAATCCTTTTCTCTTAGTCCATACAGGTTACTGGTCTCCCACCCTGTCAAGAGACCATGCTAGGCTCTCCAGTGGTAGACAGTGGGTGTCCTTCAGGGTCATGCTCACAGGAGTCTTCTTCCCTTCTACTATCTAGTCATAGTTAGTGTCTCAAATCTTTCTGGAGCTGATTGGCTAGCTGCACCCAAGGAAGGAAGGGAAGCTCCACCCCCTGTATACACTTAGAGAAATGTTCCTGCCTACTAAGGGGCGGATCGCCTCCTAGAGTTACCAGTAACCTGTATGGACTAAGAGAAAAGGATTTAACAGGTAAGACTAAAATCCTTTTATTGTACTAATAATGACATTTACCAAAAACATCAAAACATTAAAAAGTATAAAGTAGCCACGTCGCATATCATTTGGTGCTGGGTATGTGAACCTGCCCGGTCACTTCAGGTCAAAGCACCGACCAGGATTCTCAAACCCAGTACCCTAGCAACAGTTTGTTAAAGACACCACAAAAACCTTCATGTATAATCATTTCACAGGAGAAATGCTATGAACATAATGGAACATGAAAACATTTACTAAAGGCACCACCAGGACATATACGATCACTAATCTCACAGTGTAACAAATAATCCATGTATTATCCAAACTGAGACTCAGACTATAAATCTATCTGAATCTATGTGTATGAGTCAAATGAATATCAGTGTAGCTATCGTTTATACTGTATAATGTATAATAAGATGCAGACAGTGATCGTGTACCTGGAGTAACCGGGATTCCCCTAGTGGATGCTTTATATAATTAATGATGAATTGAACCAGCAATATGGAACTCTAATGATTCGGACATATCTGAGTCCTAAATTGATAGATAAGCCACTAGTCATGTTTAATTTTTAAACTAAGAAAAAGGCGATACTTTTTACACATATACAGGCAAATTATGCAACAGCATACCTTGCCTATTAACCCTATGAGTACCAGAGGGGTAGCAAACACATTGTAATGCGTTGCTACCTCTCTGGTACTCATAGGGTTAATCTTGCAATACAAGATACGAGGGCAATTCGAACAAAAATAGGAAAAGAAAAATGTCGGTGAAAGAAAGTCATGGGAGCACTGTAAGTTGGATTGTAAGGGGGGGGGGGTAAAATGTTGACTACAATATTTGTCAAATTAATGTGGTGAAAGAAAAGCACTGTAAGTCGGATTTGGAAGGGGAAGGGTTAAATTGTTGACTATGAACAATATTTGTCGAATTAATGTGGTGAAAGAAAAGCACTGTAGTCGACTTTTAAAAGGGGGGTTAATATGTCGAAGGGGGGCACTCTATGTCGGATTTTTATGTGGGGAACACATCTAACACTGAACTTGATCTTTCTGTTGTCAAACATACGCCTTTTTCCATGGAGTTTGACATTTTGCTCGTTTTTTTAGGAGGTAGTCGAATAAAAGCAGACAGCGCCAGTTTTATTAGTTCTCTGAAATGTGCTGTCTGCGCCAGTTTTATTAGTTCTCTGAAATGTGCTGTCTACGCCAGTTTTGTTTTATTGTAGTTCTGCAATAAAATACCAACGTAACACATGTCTGCAAAATTCACATTGCTTGTTTTTCTTGTAACGCCGGTTTTAGCGCTGGTAATAGAATCGAGCCCACTGAGAGGTATACCAGTAATGCGATAGAGTGGATGACTGGTGATTATAATCACAACCACTACTGAGACATTTATTGCAACATAGTCTATCGCATTGTACTCAGAATACTGAAATATCATTTATATTAAGGAGGTTAGCATGTTGTATATATAATGAGAGGAAATTCTAATAGAGTTGTGTTCACTCCTATGAATATAATAGCTCTCTGTTATAAACGTAGTGTTTTAGTGCTCCGTATACTTCGTTGTAGAATAAAACCAAACAAGTCCTTGTTTTTAAATGGTTTTTAATGACTATTAGGTTTCTAAATCCGTTCACTATCGTGAGATTTTTTATGAAAACATAAATAAAAGTTAAGTCTTGGACTGCTTGTTCACAGCCGTCTCCTGTAGTCCTTAACTAGTCTCATTTGGAAGCCACCTCCACTATAATTGTTGTAATGAGCTTGGGGGCATATGGTGTGCTTACTAAATTCTATACCTGTGTCTTTAGAATGTATTTTGGACTAGCAGTACATTATTTTGTATATAACCCTCACATTTGTAAAATTTCCTGGGGGCAGCTTTGGTCAAAAGGTCCTTGAGAAGGTAGTGCCTATTTAAGGACTTCTGTTTTTCCTCTACTACCACATCCTGTTCACTATTTCACAAGGAACTCCATATTGACTAATTGGCCTTATAACAGGCAATTAATGCAGATATCTATCTTAAAGGCACAGTACCACTGTTAGCAACAGTTCACAGCAATATATTTTTTTCTTCTCCTCCCCCCTTCAGTGGCCGTTTGTAGAAATTTCAATACCCGCAGACAAAAATTCTTGCCTTCATTCTCCACCAAATTGTGATATTTCACTTAAGAGGGGTGCCCACTCATTAGCAATAAGCACAGTCCTCTAGGGTATAAACTGAACGACACAGAGTTATTGTATCCAACTTTCTGGTTTATTTGCATACAACAGCCACAGTCTGCATAGCTTACACAGTTTGTAGTAGCAGGTATATTGTTGCATATTGCTAATGGTAATGTGGTCAAAATAGTTTGTATCTGCTTGTGCATTTTTTGGGGGATATGTGGGGGCGGAGGAGAGGAAGAAGCTTGGTGCGCAGTTGGGTACCATTAGTGTCTATGCACATCAGGATTCTCATATGGGGAGTTGAGGCTTGGAGTGCAGTTGCATTCCAGAGAAGTGTTGCACGTGGATGAACCTTTAAAGTACTTAGGCTGGCAGCTATGGCATTTGGGTTCTCTATATGTGGCATGCAGGCTTTGATTGCAGTTGCAATCCAGAGGAAGCTTCATGCTTGATTGAAACATGCGCAGGAGTAGTTTCTACTTGCAATACTGAAAAATCGTGGATCGGTTTTGATGAAGACCTAATATACAAGCGTAGTAATGTTTAAATATGGAAAGCAGATGCATTCCAATTGAGGGGAGAAGTTTCAGGGAAGGAGATGGAAGGGTTAAAGAACAGATCTTTCATTTGGTACAAAATCCAAGGAGTACTGGAATAAGGTCAGTAATGGAAGTGACCACTTGATAGACCCCTGAAGAAGTAGAGTTTGCTAAGAAACGCATAGGGTATAGAGTATTTTAGGCATATAGTGCATTCCATCATATGTGCATATATTATTATTATTATTATTATTATTATTTGTGTTATTAATTGCTTTTTACATTTTTATATTTTTTTTATATATTAAACATATTTTTTTCTATTGGAATATGTTGCTAGTTCAACACATTATTGCTAGAAGGACATATGGCTCTAGGAAAGGTCTCACCACATCCCATCAAGTCCAGAATATCCCCTAGGTATATATAGCTTATAAGGACCATACTGGTAGCAGCAGATTAGACCTACCACTAATAAGGACGTCTCAGTGTGGCTTAACGATCCCCGAAGGGTGGGAGTCAAGATTTATGCTGATCCAATGGATGCAAGAAACCTAGAGAGGAAAAGGATGAGGTTACTGAGAGAGATTTGTGGTGATACCCGCATTGGAGGTTATCCAGTTGAGGCCAATAAACTACGAGGCTGGTGTATGCCTCCTCCAAATGTGAATAGTTCGATATAGCACATAAGAAGGTGTTCTCAACAGTGGTGGCTATTATATTGACGCAGTCTTCACTTAAGACATATGCACCCTTTGTTTTTCTTTTACATGTAGTAGCAGATGGTCGTTTTAGTAATTGTAGTATAGCCCAGCTTTCTCTGATCTGTCCCTGCTTCCAGCAGATCAAACTCCCCTTCTGGCCAACACTCTACAGTCTTGAATTTAAAGCAAGCTTCTACTTAATTACAGGTGGGGGGATAGAGGCTCTGGGTCCTAAGTATCTGCCCTCTACTATCCTTCCATACACACTTGTCACAATATATAAATGAATGTATGAGGATTGTTATTGACATTCTACATAAAGTTCCAAAGTGCAACTGACATTTTACTCATCAGCTCAGTTTTATTCACTGAAGCAGACAAGTGGGAATTTATAGTCATGGTAGTTTTGGTGCTGTAACAAATAGTTGAAAAATCAATTTTGCCCTCTGCTCAATTACATGTGAGTTTAGGCAATCCATGTTTGTAAAACTGTACATATGTTTCATTGTACCCGGGTGTGCAGATTTAAAAAAAAAAAATAAAATAATAATAATGATTGTACATTATATTTGCTTTAGATATTGTTTGATATTAGAAAAATGTCACAATTATTCTCATATTTGACATTGTCTTGTCATATGATGCAGAATTTACTGTGAGGTCAATGTAAAGCAGAACTAAAAACAAAAAGCAGACTCACAAAGTCAATATAAAGTTTGTACTCAATGAGTTGCAAGAGATTAGTAATATATTGGATTTTCTGTTAATCATATGAGTCTAGTCACTTTTTTAAAACCCTTCCATTCATTCCTGTTTCAGCAATATCAGCTCCTTCATTCATAATGAACTGACTGTTTGATTAATCAGACATCGCCAACAGAGCTAGAATAGCTCTGGCATCCCTACTCACAGTTCAGTCCAAGAAAGATATTTTCTTTGTATGAATCTGTTTACCAAATCCTGATCCCTAACTTTCTCTGGTTATGTGAAATCATTCAAATGAGAGAAATATCTCCCTTGCTCTGAATGCTATGTAAGGTTGCCATAGCTACCTAGCTCCATGGGTGGTGTCTGGTTGATTGACTAATGGCTTCTGCTGAATGTAATAGGTGATGTCATTGAAAAAGGCAGTTGGGTGAAAATTTACATACATTTTTCTAATGAATCAAAGTTTATAAAGTGTGACTGGTATTATTAGCTCTAAAATCATGTACTATGTTTTAAGAAAAAAGATAAAATCTTAACCCCTTAATGACCTCGGAGGCTTTTTTATTTATTTATTGCTCCAATGGATTCTGGGGCCCCCGAACAGCGTGCAGCAGCGTGGGGACCCCTGGATTCCATGATGTACATAACCATCAAGGGTCATTAACATGAGTTTTTCCCGTGATGGCTATGTACATCATAGGTCCTTAAAGGGGAACTATAACTTTTTTTTTTCCTCTGTATTTTTTTTTTTTTTAAATGTACTAAATAAATCCTGAGTTACATTATTGGCTTCGGCACGGCGGCACCATGTGTGGGAATGTATGTCCACCTACCACCTTCCCCTTTTCCTCCAGCTGTTTGTATAAACAACTGCCTGCAGGCAGCATCGACGTGAAGGAGCAAGCCAGGCAATGAAAAGACAGTAAACAGCAATGTCCTGCACTTATAAGCGCAGATTGCTGCTTTTTACAGTGTATTTATTGCCCGGCTTGCTCCTTCATGTCTATGCTGCCTGCAAGCAGCTGTTTAGACAAACGGCTGGAGGAAAAGGGGAAGGTGGATGACTGGGAGAGTGCTCCACGTCATCTTAGACTGAGTAAAGATGGCTACGCTCTCCCTCTTCTTCACATAACATTTGGCTTCTAGTTTCATCTAAAGTACTACTTTAGTTTCATCTAAAGTACTACTATTATAGCAGGTGAAACTGGCCTGCTTATTGTATCTGTAATATAAGGAATAAGGGGTTGCATATTGTGATAGTTCTGCTTTAAGGTGTTAAGCATTACTATTTATTGAAGTCTAAAAGGAAGTAGAATTGATTTGCTCAGTTGTCTGTAAAACAAAAGCTTCACTGTTGAGGAACAAATCAGATGCATGGTTATCATATAATCAGCAACTATATACCAAGCCTCCTCTAACAGTGTGCATGCACACACTCATTATAAAAAGATAGCTTTAAGTGTAACCAATAATATATATTTTACAGGAAAGCCACTCCAAATGAACTTCTTCTATGTGAAATTGATGGCTGTGGAAAAATTTTTTCTAAGCGACAGTACTTGAATGTAAGTAAAGACTGAAAGAAAATCCTCTTTTAAATAGAAGAGGGAAATTACAGATCAGCGATGTAAAGGATACGTTTGGAATATACACTCCAATATTGGGAGGCAGGTGGGGAAAGAGACTTTACTGAGGTAGGAGAAAATTGATTAGTTAGATTTGAATGTATTAGGAGACAAGCATTTCTTTCTTTTAATTTATTATTGTTTCCTCAGTATCACCAGAAATACCAGCATATGAACCAGCGTACATTCTGCTGTCCCGTGCCAGACTGTGGGAGGACATTCAACTTCAAAAAACACTTGAAGGAGCATGAGAAGAGGCATAGTGGTATGTACTAACTGCGTTTTCTTATTACTCCCCATGCAAAATCTCACAATATTCTATAACCATCTAATATTTAATCAAGCAATATATACTCATCAAGTAATATGTGTAAGGCTTGGCCTGTATTTGTGGGAGGGGCTGCAAGATCTTAAATATGGGCAACAGCCCTTCCCACTGGAGCTCAATTTGGTTGAGCTTTGATGTACGGGACACTGATTCACAGCAGTCTCCTGCCGCATTTCTGCTTTATACCTCTATGGATGTAAGTTACAGTTTTGCTACCCTTCTCAGCTTTTGTTTATGTACATCCTTCTAGTAACACAGCCTTTTCCTTTCCTGCTCGATCCCTCCAGAACATACTTATATCGTTACAAGCTCCGACCGACATAATACAGATACTGGCCGTCAGCCAGATTGATCCAGTATCCAGCCGTATTTCATAATATTCGCCCTCATGTTCCAAAAAAAAATAAAAAAAATAATAATAATTGTCCATATGACATACAGGTACCATGGGTTGATAACTCCTGGAACAATTCTAGAAGAACTGTGGGTGGAGCCTCCCCTTCCTTCTTATTAGGCTATCCCACTAGCCCTGCTTCAGATAGACTTGTTCCAGTAACCTGTACAGAGGCTGAGAACTTTTCTGCTTAGTTCTTAGATTATTTTATTCTTTTCTTTTAGATATGGGGTGTCAAAATTACCATTCCTGGCTTCCCCTGGAGGATTTCCCAGCTATCAGGTGCTGTTGTGGACCATTGTAGCCCTGTGGAGAGAATTATGCAACTCCATGTTTCTCTCTGTTGATTGGGTCTCTCTGAGTCTCTTTCTTTTAATGGTAATCTGAAGAAAGAAGTAAAGTATAAAGGTGAGCAACCCTTGCCATGGTTCACTTGTCCCCTCTGTTCAACTCCATAGAGGGGTCTCATAAGAGTATTAAACTCCTGCACTCATGTTGGGTATCTTATTGGTTTGATCCCTGGGTTTTGGGAGCTTGGATGTCTGCATTTTAGGTATTTACCCCCTTCCCTGCTGATTTATGTAGGTTATGGGGCATATTTTGGCTTATCTTTCTAGATTCATAAGTTTTTATTAATCTCTACATATTCCCTTGGGTATTTGGGTACTTTTATTCACTTTTGAAAAATTCTATTTTTTTGAGTAAAGGCACGCATTTTACCGCTCGGCCGCACTTGTTCCATTGACTTCTGTGGGACATACTGTTTTGGGACATATCTCTGCAACGTTTTGACTTACAGAGCTGAGAGAAGACTCATTCATCTTGTCACCTCTTGCCCTATCATCCAGTTCACATCCCTAGTATCTTTGGGGCCCTGCGAGTTCAGTTTCAAGCAATGCTATGTAACAGCAAAGAGACAAAACTACAAATCCCAGAATATCCATTTCGTTGGCTTTCTTCTGATTGGCTGTGATTTTGGAAGCAATTTTCTTTCTCTGTTTGCTAGAGTATCCTACTCAGAGGCTTGACTCTCCTTACTCTCCTTCTCAGGTTAACCATTTGCCTGCCAGGTAAGTAATTTTTTGGGCTTTCTGAGGTGATATTTTAATCTGCGACACAGTATTTGGGTTTCTCATACTGTCTAGACACTTTTTCTGTTAGGATGTCGGATACAAAGGGACATGGGGCTAGACCTAAGGCTAAGGACTTAGGGGAGTCTCTGACCCCCCTCACTTACTGTTCCTTGTGCCAAATGGGGCTCCCTAAGGAATACTCAGGACACTTATGTGCCTCATGAGCTGTGGCCCCTTCTATTCCACCCGGGACCTCCATCATTGAGCCACTCTGGATAAAGGACTTTAAGTCATCTATGGCACAGTTTCCTCTTTCCCTCCAGGGGGTCCTCCATTCTTGGAAACCGCCCACTTCTTTCAGGTTTGTGGCCCCTAAGGCCCCTGGCATTCCTGATCTCACAGAAACCTCTGAGGAGTATTCCTTTGAGGATGATACAGAGGAAGGGGAGTGTGAGGAAGGGGCTTCTTCATATATATATGGCGCCCTCTTTGAGGCTGACCCTGCTCCCTCTGCTGAGGGCCTCATTAAGGCGGTTTTAATGACCTTACAGGTCACTACTACCACTTCTGAGGGACAAACTTCTTCTGACAGCTTTCAACAGCGTAAGAAATCCCTCATGGTTTTTCTGCCCAATCCACTCTGGACTAGGTTATCCTGGATGACTGGAAAGTACCTGACAGGCGCCTTTCTCTTTCCAAGAGGTTTTCCAAGCTGTACCCCTTCTCTGAGGCAGCTTTGATTCAGTGGGCTACACCTCCTCAGGGTGATCCTCCTATTTCTAAGCTTTCTAAGTCTACTGCTCTACCCTTGTGGGACGCCACGGCACTGAAGGATATAAATGATAGGAAGCTTGACATATGTCACTGATGCTCTTTTTAATGCTGTCATACTTGCAGCTAAGGCTTCTGCCTTCTCTGTTTCTGCTAGGGACACATTGTGGCTTAAGATTTGGTCTGCTGACTTTTCATCTAAGAAGTCGCTGACTTCTCTTCCTTTTCGGGGAAAGTCCGTTTTTGGGCCTGAACGGAAGCAGATTACCAGTGCTCCCCCTGGAGGGAAGAGTACTCTATTGCCACAGATTTCCAAGCTCCCCAACTTGGCAAGGAAACAGAGTATTTTTTGTCCCCACCAAAACGAGGTGCAAAGGCCAAATCCGAGCATGTCTCAGGCCAGCCTGTGCCATTTTTCAGACACCTGGGCAGCCTCTGTTGCGGATCAATGGGTCTTACAGGTGGTTTCGGAAGTATACAGGATTCCCTTCAGATCCCTTTCTCCTTACAGATTCTTCAAGTCCAGAACTCCTCTGGGACAAAAAAAGCTGCGTGTTTTCAGCGAGGCGGTTCAAGCTGTCTTGGACAAGGGTGTCCTGACTCGGATTACTCCTCAAGAGAGAAGTTTAGGTTTCTATTCAAACTTATTTATGGTGGCCAAGAATGATGGTGGCAGTCATCCTATCTCGTACCACAAAGACCTCAATTCCTTTGTGGAGACTGTGAGCTTGCCCTCTGCCATCGCAGCTATGTGTCCAGGACAGTTCCTGGCTACTCTGGATCTGCAAGATGCTTACTTGCATGTCTCGATTCATCTGGACAACCAGAAGTACCTCTGGTTCACTTGCGACTTGGGGCACTTACAGTTCAGTGCTCTGCCTTTTGGGCTAACGTCCGCTCCTCGGGTGTTTGCCAGAGTCTTAGGGGCATTGATTGCCTTTCTGCACACCCGGGAGATTCAGGTGACTCCCCCCTGTGTGGACGACCTTCTACTGAAGGCGCAGTCCAGGGAATTCCAGGAACAGTATCTCCAGGACTGTGCTCAGATTCTCCTCCACCATGGGTGGATTTTGAATATGAAGAAATCTGCTCCAGTCCCCTCTCAGATCATGATTTTCCTGGGCCTCAGATTCGATACTTGCTAAGAGAAGGTCTTCCTGACCAAGGATTCTATCCAACAGGTCATGCAGAGGTGTCCAGAGCTCTGGAGTGGCCATCAGCTCTGGTACGTAAATTCTTGACTCTGACTGGCAGCATGGTGTCTACCATGAAGGCATTTCCATATTCCATGGCTCACACCAGGGAGCTCCAGTGGTTCACTATTTGTCCTTGGCATGGGAACCTGGATCTTCTCCTCCGGAGGTAAGGCAGGACCTGCTATGGTGGCTGGACAGGTCCAGCCTGGAGAAGGGGAAACCCTTTGTCATTCAGGACTGTACCCTGGTGTCAATGGACACCAGCCTCAGGGGTGAAAGAGATGTCCTGGGGATATCAGGGCAGATGGACTGCGGAGGAGACGCTTCAGTTCATCAATGTTCCAGAGCTCCAGGGCGATTCACCATGTTCTAGTGTACTGGTCCTCTCCACTGAGGGGTTGTCCAGTCCGCATTCAGTCAGACAAAGACACGGCTGTGGCGTACATCAACAAGCAAGGAGGCACAAAAAGTGATTCCGCTTGGTCAGAGGTTAAATCTATACTGGCTTGGACAGAAGCTCACGTTCCAGCTATTTCCTCCATGCACATTCCAGGGATAGACAGCATCCTGGCGGACTTCCTCAGCCGTCAAAGGGTGGACCCAGGAGAGTGGGAGCCACACCCAGACATTTTCGATCTGTTGGTGCAGCAGTGGGGTCTTCCTCAGATAGATCTGATGGCCCCCAGGGGCAACAGGAAGGTTCACATGTTTTGTTCCCGCTGGAGGGATCCTCTGGCCTTCTCCATGGATGCTCTGACAATTGCATGGTGCTTTCATCTGGCCTACATCTTCTCTCCACTTCCTCTCATTCCCAGGGTTCTGAGGAAGATTCAGATAGACGATCCGGCGGTCATCTTGATTGCCCCTTACTGGCCCAGGAAGCCCTGGTTCCCAGAACTTGTGGCTCTCTCCATTCAGGATGTTTCCATTACCACTCAGACCGGATCTCATCCTTCAAGGTTATCTGTGGAAGGACGATGTGGAGCGCATGGATTTGACGGCATGGCTGTTGAAGCTTTCATCCTGAAAAGGAAAGGGTTCTCCTTTGAGATGGTCTCCGCTATGATCCAGGCTAGGAAACCGGTTTCTTCCAAAGCCTATCATAGGGTATGGTCCATTTTTCAGTCTTGGTGTGTTAACAGGGACCTGTCATCACAAACGTTTGATCTCCCATTGGTCCTGTCTTTTTTACAGGACAGTGTGAACAAAGGGCTCAGCCTTATTTCCTTAACCCCATCCCTTAGTCACTTAGTGGTCCTTACTCATAGGCATAGGTTGTTGTTTCTATGAGTTTGTCACCAAACTTCAAATAAATCTGTGATTTTTTTCACTTCAGTCTCTGAGTTCCACATCAATCTTGAGATTATTGCGCCTTCCTTTTGTCCTGACCCCAAATCTGACAAGGAGAGGGGTCTCCACTTGTTAGATGTGGTATGCTGTCTCAAGTTCTTTGCGCACCAAATGGAGTCTTTCCATAAGATTAATGCCTTATTCGTCTTCCCTGAGGGTCCTAGGGCAGGTATGACTGCATCTAAGGTCACTATTGTGGCTTGGATTAAGTCTACCAAGGCTTATGAGCTCAGTACAAAACCTGTTCCCTTCTGCATTACAGCACACTCCACCAGGTCTGTTGGGGTCTCCTGGGCCTACAAGAATCAGGCTTCTGCTGAAGAGCTGTGAAAGGCGGCCACTTGGTCCTCTGTGCACACCTTTGCAAAGCACTATAGTGTTGATGTTCTGGCTTCGGCAGGAAGGTCCTGGAGGCAGTACTGCCTGTTTAGGACCTCTTCCTTCCTGTGCCTTACCGTTCCTTAACTGTTTGAGCACAGTTGGCTTTTGTTTTTGTGTGTTGTGATATTGTTATTCAGTGTCCGTTGACAGTTTAGTGTGGAATAGTCTGTGGGAACTCTGGTATCATGGGGACCAGCGTCCCACCATGGGAGCTTAATGTTGGTACATTCCCATGGTACCTGTATGTCATATTGGATGACAGAGAAAATAGGATTTTGGTCTTATCTGTTAAATCCTTTTATCTTAGGCCATATGACATACAGGTATCCCACCCAGTAAAAGGGACCATGCTTGGTCTCCAAGGGCTGGATGTGGGAGTCCTCTTGGGTCTGCTGCTCACAGGAGTTTTCTCTTTGTTCGTTCTTGCTGTCCTACTTAGTATGCTTGTCTCATGTCTATCTGGGGCAGGGCTAGTGGTATAGCCTGATAAGGAGGAAGGGGAGGCTCCACCCACAACTTCTTCTAGAATTGTTCCAGCCTACAGGGAGGAGCTGTTGCCTCCCCATGGTACCTGTATGTCATATGGACTAAGAGAAAAGTATTTAACAGGTAAGACTAAAATCTTCTTTTGCGTACCACAATCACCCAATACCTTTCCATCCTAGTCTTTCTGTCTGTCACCCACATCCTGTTCAGGCACGGAGCACATTCATAGCCCTGCCCTCTTCTGTCACATCCTCATACTTTCTCCCCAGGCCAGCTCAAATGGCATGGCTGTAAAAGGAAACTAACATGTTCCAACTGGGCCCAGTAGCTCCCACAAACACTGACAAACCTATGCATATGGGGCATTGCCATACTCAGAAGAAGGAGCCGAACACTAATCAATGCAGTTTATAAAATCTTCACCTATCCTGTGCTTGAAATTCACATCAACATTGAAGGCAAAGTGTGAAAAATGCAGGTTTTTTTTACTTACATCAAGGTATATGAGGGATTGGTGGTAAAATGGCTGTGTATAAAATTTGAAAACATGCCTAAACTGAAAGCCTTGGATGTCTACTTTCCAAAAATATACACTTTTGGGAGGAAATCTTAGAGTGGAGCACTGTTACACAGCCATAAATGAGATATGGCACCAGTGACGCAAGCTGTGAAAATTCAAAGTGTGAAACTGGAAACGCGCATGTTCCAGTTTGGGCCCCGTAGCTCCTCCAGACCTTGAGAAACCTATGCATATGGGGTTTTGCCGTACTCAGAAGAAGGCGCTGAACACTAAACAATGCATTTTTAAAAATCTTCACCTATCACATGCTTGAAATTCACATCAACATTGAAGTTGTGTGAAAAATGCTGATTTTCTTACTTACGTCAAGATTTACGAGGGATTGGTGGTAGAATGAAAAAAATGAAAGCCTGGGGTGTCTGCTTTGCAAAAATATACACTTTTCGGGGAAATTTTAAGGTGGAGCGCTGGTACACAGCCCCAAATGAGACATGGCACCAGTGACGCAAGCTGTAAAAATTCAAAGTGTGAAACTGGAAACTGCAAAAAAAAACTCCAAAATATTACCACAATTTTGAAAAATATTTCTGGAAAAATAGCTGCATAAAAAACTCCAAAATTCTCCTGATTGTTTACCTTATGTTGTCTAGTTTTCAGAAACATATACCTTTGTGGGACAATTTTGGTTCTGGCACAGTCAACTAAGCTATGATGCTCACATGCCAATTGTTGAAAAATCACAAGTTGGAAATAACGGCAGCCATCTTGTAATATTTACCTTGTAAATGTGAGTAAAGGACTAAAATACTAGGCATATGGGGTACTCTTATATTCAGGAGAAGCAAATGAATAAATTTAGGGGTATTTTTTGTAACGAACTATAATGGTATGCAAATCCTGACAGGAAAATATAAGCAAAATGTTGTTTTTTTTAATTATTATTTTTTTTCCTCGTTTTTTTCTATTTTAATCAAATTAAATGATGAAGTATTCATATAATTGTAGTATCAAAAGAAAGCCCTACTTGTACTTAAAAAAAAACAAAAAAAAACCAGTATATAATTTGTGTGGGTGTATTAAAAGAATTAAAGAGAAAATATGGTTGAACAATGACATAGTCAAAATTGCTCCGGTCTTTAAAGGGATAGTAAAACTTCGTTTTAACTTTATTTTATTTTGTAGTCATTAAAAAAACATGAAGAACGATATAAGTCTTATCTCTCAAACCTTTATAGTTTGAGAGATATTCACAAGCAAAGTTTCCCCTCCCGCCCCTTTTATCTAGTGTAAGCCATCTCTTCTCAGATGTGGAATCCAGTCCATAGACCAGACAGATAACAGCAGGGGACAATCTTCTTCCTATGAGAACAATGAAAGCCCTGCCCCCTTGACAAGTTTTTTTAGCTTTTTCCCTTATCTTAATTGAAGATTGTCCCTCTCTGCAGTCTACCAGGGCACCTCCCTTCTGCTCTGAGTTGAACAGTATTACATCAGTAAAAGGGACGGGAGGGGGATACTTTGTCATTGAATTACTCTTGAACTACAACTCTGACAGAATTGAAATAACACTGTCCAAATACTATGATTAATTAGAGCTGCTTTTATTATGAAACATTACTATCCCTTTAAGTGAAAACGACCTCAGATTTTCCTGGTCCTTAAGGGGTTAAAACCCTCATTTTTACTGTGAATAATATTTCTGTTTATTCCCAGGTGATTGTTTCCTCTTATATCCCTTCTCTCTTAATGCGCTACAGCAGTGAGCTACCCCTGCCCAGCAGCTGATCCTCAAATTTCTCACCTTTCTAAGTTTACACTTTGCCACTTGTGGATACAGCTGCCCTTAAAGACCAGGAAGATAAGTGCCTAGATTCCCTTATTAAGGTGAATTTTGAGGCCTCTGGTATCATTTTACAACCAAACTTCGCTGCTGGTTTGATTACTATGGCAATTGGTGTTTGGGGAGAGCAACTTTTTGGAAACATATACACGGACAGTCCCTAAGAGGACCTGGTTCTTGCTATTACTATGATCTTGGAGGCTAATGTGTATTTTACCAAAGCTGCATTTCACAAACCAGTCCTCTATCAAAGTCGTTGGTGTCTTTTCCAGTCGTGGTCAAGCAGCTGTTTCTCCCAGAACTGGAAAAGGTCTCTTTTGCCTTAGACCTAGGAGCGCCCTTCCCTGAAACCCTAAAAGGCCTGGGCAGGCAAGAAGCCTTTATTTTAGAAGTGTTTGAAGAAAAGGAACTTCAAATCAAGAGAATCCTGTATTACTGGCACCCATTTAATAAATAAAAAAAAAAATTCCCCCAAAAAATGCCCCAGGATCCTTAACGGCTGTCCACGATCCATGCCGGCCAGACATTAAGGGGTCAAAGTCACATTTAAAATGACACCTCCTCAACAAATTTTCAACAAGCTAAAAGGTACTGACTTTGTACAGCTACGGCTCTTATAATTTACTTTTGTGTCCCATATCCCTACCAGATCTCTAGCACTATATTCTGCACTTGACCTTTATATACTCTGCATATCTCTTTACCACTTTAGATTGTTTGCTTTCAGACAGGGACCTCACATCCACTTTCACTTTGGAAAGCACTTCTAATCCTGTGTTGTCTAAACCCTTAACCCCTTAATGACCCTTGACGGTCATAGTACGTCATGGGTAAGTCTGACTGAACGACCCATGACGTACTATGACCGCCATGGAATTCCGGGCTCCCACCGCGGCTGCATGCCATTCAGGGAGCCCAGAAATGGAAAGAGCAAAAAAAAAAAGCTCCGTGGTCATTAACTGACTGCGCTGATCGGCCGGTCGTTAAGGGGTTAAATTGTAAAGAGCACTGTGTACACTTGTGGCTCTATATGTCACTGTTTGGCTGATCTGCTCTAACACTCTGCTGTTGTTTACTAGCTGCTTTTCCTTCCCTGGGTCAGGCTGACTCAGCTGATGATTAACAAACTGCCTTTACTCACCTGACTGTTATCTGCCAACCCCTTCCAGACTGTGCCTTTACTCACCTGACTGTTATCTGCCAACCCCTTCCAGACTGTTTAAAGTTAAAGTAATTTTTCATAATAAAAGCAGCTCCAAATAATCTTCATAGTGTTTGGACCATGGAGAGTGTTATTTCAGTACTGTCAGAGTTGTAGTTCAAGAGTAATTGGATGATAAAGTATCCCCCTCCCGCCCCTTTTTCTGATGTAACACTGCTCAGCTCAGAGTAGCAGGGTGGTGTCCAAGTGGATTGCTGAGAGGGACAATCTTCAGTGAGCATAAGAGAAAAACCTGTCAGTGGGGTCAGGGCTTCCATTGTTCTCACAGTAAGAAGATTGTCCGTTGCTGTGAGCTGTCTGGATTGTGGACCACATTCCACATCTGAGGGGAGGTGGCTTACACTAGTAAAAGGGGTGAGAGGGAGAAACTTTATCATTGAATTACTGTTGAACTACAACTCTGACAGTATTGAAGTAACGCTCACTATGGCTTAAATACAATGAAGATTAATTGGAGCTGCTGTTTTTGTGAAACTTTTCTATCCCTTTAAAGCAGTTAGGCTCACTTCCTCTTTGCCCTTGTGTTTCTGGCTTCAAATGCATCTCCTGTGTTCCTGATTATCTGTGCATAACCTGGCTTCCTCTGACATCCCTTCTGGCTCCTGACTCCTGGCTTGTTCCTGACATTGCTGACCTCCGTATTCCTGACCCCAGCTTGTCTGAGTAACCATCTTGGTTCCTGACCCTGGCTTGTCTTTTGGTTTACGCTCCTGGATCACAGTTTTGCTTTGTTTGCATTGGTTATTTTAATAAATGTTTTTGCACTTCACATTTTTGTGTTTGTCTGGTTCCTGGTCCTAACACTATATAAATAAACATTAATTCATTCCCTTCCTCCATATTGCTTCTTTTTGCCGAAGGTTCCCTTGAACCCAGAAAAGGCACATCTTTTCAAGGATTTGATCTCCTTGAGAAGCAGGTTCTGGTACTCGTGCCAGCCAAAGAGTGCTTTTCAGATTTTTAGTCCAACCTTTTTGTGGTTCCCAAAAAAGAACAGAGCCTTCCCAAAAAAGAACAGAACCTGCCTTCCTATTTTGTATTTGAAAGGTCTCAACCAGTATGTGGTTGCTACGTGCTTCTAGATGGAATTCTTGCATTCTGTCATTACACCGATATGGCAGGGAATGTTTTTAGACTCCCTGGATCTTCAGGACACATATCTACATACTCCGATGCACCTGGGCCACCAGCTCTTCCTTTTCCTGGATGTTGTTCATGTGTTAAATACTACGTGCATTGCACCCGGCCTTTCCTCAAAGCTGACTCTGTTTTGTCATCCCTGAGGGTCCTAGGGTGGGTGAGGCTACATCCAAGGTTACCACTGCCTCTTGGATTAAGGCTACCATATGTCAGGCATATGTTATCAGTAAAAACCCTGTTCAAGATCACAGCAGACTCCACCAGATCTGTTGGTGCCTCCTGGACGTGCAAGAACAGTCCACCGCTTAACAGCAGTGAAAGGCTGAGGCATGGTCCTCCTTGCAAACATTCATCAAACATTATCGTGTCAATGCTTCCTTCGGGCAGTTTAGCACATCTTAGGACCCTCTTTATTCTTTTTCATCTACTGCTCTGTTTGTTGTTCAGTAGTTTGAGCCCTGTTGGTTCTTGTTTGATATGCTGTGCTAATTTAGTGTTCATTGATACCTACAGTTATACAGATGCTGTTTAGTCCCAGGGAACACTGGTATACTGAAGGAAGAGAGAGTTTTTCTCCCACCCCCCCCACTGAATCTTTGGAATGTTTTGGTATATCCCCATGGTTCCTGTGTTCCATATTGGATTCAAGGGAAAATAGGATTTAGTGTCACTTATCTGTCAATCCTTTTTTTTTTCTTTAGTCCACAATGAACACAACACTCCCACCTGGAGAAAAAACAAAATGGAGTATCATTTCCTGGGTAGAGGAATCCTTATATGGTCTTAGTCTTCAGTCCTTTCTTTTTCTTCTTTCCCACTATGGTTCTTTTCTCTTACCTGCTTGTCGCACATGAATCTTGTAGGCGGGGGTTGATCTGGAGGAAGAAGGGGAGTCTCCGCCTCAAGGACCTTGTGTTTTGTGATGTGCTCTGCTCTCCTGGAGGATGAGCTCAACCCCCATGATTCCTGTTTCCAATATGGACTGAAGGGGAAATGATTTATCAGGTAACTGACACTAAAATCCTAATTTCTATCTTTCCAGTCCTTCTGCCTCAGGACCCTTTATGTCATCCAGGTAGAAAGATTAGCTTGATGCCAGCATTCTGAAAAAGGCTATCTCTAATTCCTTTGATAAAAGACAGAAAGATTGTTTCATCTAACTCATACCATAGAGTATGACACATATATGGTGTGAAGATCGGGGGTCATAGTCGTGTTTCTTCAGTTCTCCATCTATTTTTGCTTTTCTTCAGGATGGGCTTCTGAAAGAACTTAGTCTACTTTCTATCAAGGTCTGTCGGGCCTGGTTTGCAGACACTCTCAATCTGTCTATTGATTCTGAGACACGACCTTCTGACTCAGTGTCCCATCTTATACCCGCAGGTGGAAAGGTTAACCTTGACTGCATGGCTTTTGTGGCCAAAATCCTGAGAAGAAACCGTTTCTTAAAGGATGTTATTTACACCATAATCCCGGCTGTGGATATGCCTTCTCAGACCTTGCAGGATCGTTTGAACGAAGGTCAGTTGGAGCTCTATCAAGGTACATATCTCGGCTCTTTCAGTCCAGAAGTGTTGCCCTTTTGCCAGATGTTAAGATTTGCCTACCTTTAGGGATCCCATACCCCTGGGGGACTTAAACTTGGTCTTGGGCATTCTACATAGACTTCTTTGTACCTCTTTCATTGGTTTTCTTTCAGTTTTTTGATGCTTAAAATGTTTTTTCTTTTAGCCATCTTTTCTGTATGAAGGGTTGCTGAATTACAAGCCTTGCCTTCTAAGGTATTCTGGTATTTGGCCATGACAGGGTGGCACTTTGTAATTCTCTCTAGGTTTGTTACCTAAAGTAAATTCTGACTTACACATGAACTAGGAAATTGTCCTTCCTTCCTTTTGTCCTGACCCTTCCTCCAAGCAGGAAACAAATTTTCATTTGTTGGATGATGTTCAATGCCTGAAGTATTATGTGCAAAGTACACAGCCTTTTCGTAAGGCTGATTCCCTCTGTCATTCCTGAGAGCCCCAGAGAGATCAGACGGCCTCCAAAGTCACTATTGCTTCTTGGATTAAGGGTACCATACAACAAGCTTATGGGATCAGAAAGAAACTTGTTCCCTTAAGTGTCACTGCACATCCAAAGTCACTATTGCTTCTTGGATCAAGGCTACCTGTTACGGTTCGGTAGGTGTTAGTAAAACACGATTTTATTGGAACACACAAGGAATTATGTAACCCTCACGGGTCCAGTAAATAGCAGTAAAACTGACACAGGACAGGTTACAGGCATGTTAACCCACACGGGTCCAGTATGGTATACAAACACAATACTGACACAGGTCAGGTAATTATCTTGATACAGTGTATGAGAGTCCAATATGTACAGTGAAGCCACTGGCTGTGTGGCCAGAAATAGCAGAGGCCCAAATGTCACTGAAGGCAGCAGGAGGCGACAATGACAGGACTGCAACGGTAGACAAGCAAGGAGCACCTGCACGGGTATACAACGGTGGACGCCAACCGTGGACTACACAAGGCTGGTCAGAACTCGTGCCAAACCGGAGGCCATACGTAGCTGTCAACACCAATGCTCTTGCTACCCACAAAGGGTTAATGTACGTCTAGATAAAATGGGTGGCAACCGGAATCGCCCAACGGACCTATGGGATCAGTACGCAAAGAGTAACGGGCCCAAACCACACTGGTGTAGCAAGTCGGTAATGAGGCACCACCCCCGATGGGGTTAATGATCACAAAGGTCTGGATAACAGCAACCACGGGATGCGCCCAACTGAACCCAAGTGAAGACCAAGCGATCACAGCACGGTGTGAAAGAATACTGGCACACTGAGACTCTGAACCACCTGAGGATTGAGCAAGGTACCGGAGTACCGGAGCAAAGAGACACCGTATTGAGAGAACCGTGCAAGTAGTAAGCAGTCGGGCATGCAGGAAGCAGGAACCACCACCAAGCCGAATGTCAGCCAAGCTGGGTCGGTACATGGAACAGGAACGTCAGTCTCGCTGGGTCGGTACATGGAGCAGGAACATCAATCTCGCCGAATCGGTACACAGAATCAGGAACGGAGACAATGGCGTGGTCAGGCAGTCTGGGGTCATTCACTGGTATCAGAATAGCAAAACTAGCACTAAGCATCAGGTACACCATGAATGGGCAACAGCAAAGTGACAGGTCAGGGTATAAGAAGGCTGTCAATGGGAGGAGCAGTACAGCGCAGCCAATAGGACAGCAGCAACACAAGATAGACAGAATGTCGCCTGATCACTGGCGCCGTGATACTACCATACAACAAGCTTATGGGATCAGAAAAAAACTTGTTCCCTTCATTGTCACTCCACCTGATCTGTGGGGGCCTCCTGGGCCTACAAGATTTAGACCTCTGTGGAACAGCTGTCCAAGGCAGCTACGCAGTCTGCACACTCACCAAACACTACTGTGTCAATGTTCTGGTCTTGGCTGTGGCTAGCCTTGTCCTGAAAGTCCTTCATGTGGTTGTGCTTGTTTAAGGAATCATTTTGTCTTCTAGCCATGTCCTGGTCAGTAGTTTGAGCCCTGCTGGTTATTGTTTGCTGTCCCATAATTCCAGTTTAGTCCTGTGAAATGCTGGTATCCTATGAGGAGAGTTTTCTCTTTTTCTCCATGGAATCTCCAGGGTGCTTTGGTATTCCCCCATGGTTCTTGTGTTCCATGTTGGACAGAAAATAAAATAAGGAAGAAGGGAAAGAAGAGGAGAGACTTATGGTGTAGTATATTTAGGTGATTTTGGAACAATTTTATACACTCACATTTGAAGTATGTCACTGGTCTCCCAAGTAATGGAATTGGGCTGGAGGATATTGACTCTGCCCCCACACAGATAACAACCTGGGTCACGCTCGATCTTAGATTCACCACAATCCACAGACTGGGCTTTAAAGAAACATACACAAAACAAGATGCAGGGAGGGATGCACTGCTACCAAACATACAAGTATAGTAAACTGTTCAGTATAATCCTGATATACTCACAATACAAAACCGGACTGGGCCCAAAGCTTTGGACACCGGTCAGATAGCCATCGGAGAAGTTTAGCACTGGTTCACCGTGCAACAGAACCTTGCGAATGTGCAAACACCAATTGGATCTGATCAAATAAAAAAACTTTCGTAAAGCAGACCAAAGAAGATAATGAAAAAATATATAAAAATGTAATTACAATTCTTAAAATCCCTCAACATGTTTTGTGGCGTGACCACCACTTCTTCAGGAGAACAAAAAATAAAATAAGAAACTTGTTTTATTTTATATGTAAGTCTGGAGAATACATGGAGGGTTGAGCTGGAGGAAGAGGAGTGGGTCTCTGCCTCAAATACACTATCTTTAAGTGCCCTGCCCTCTGAAGGAAGGGACCTCAACCCCATGGATCCTGTGGTCCATATCTACTAAGAGAAAAAGATTTAATGGTAAGTTCACTAAAGTCTTATTTTCTCTGTTGTCCAATATAGCTTACAGGTACCATGGGGAAGGTGACAGCAGCTTTAAGTAGGCAGGAACAATTCTTGAAATAAGTGCAAGCTGGCTACTAGCCACTCCGGTCTTCAGATAGATTTGTTCCTTTTAAGAGTAAGAGGCTTGAGAACAGTTCTTCTTAATTTTTAGTTGTTTTATTATTTTCCTTTAGATATGGGGTGTAGAAATGTCTGTGGACCCTTCCAGCCCTGTGAAGAGAACCTTGCGTGCTATGTCTTCTCTCCTGAAGGAGTCTCTCTGAGGCTTCTTCCTTGTCTCATGGTAATCTGCAAAAAAAAAGAAAAAAAGGTGAGCAACCCTTTGAGTGCCATGGTCCACATGTCCCACTGTTCCCCTCCACACAGGGGCTTCTCTGGAGTTCCCTCATCAAGAGTCTATGTAGCATTTGGGTTGTCTGTGGAGATTAACCCCTCCTGTGCCAAGCTATAATGGGTTGGGGAAATTTTTAGCACTCTTGGGGATTGTGTCTTTTTCTTTGTCAGTTGGTGTTCCCTTTGTGCTTTAACACTTTTTGGATACTTTTTAATTTTTTAGTTTTGAGTTCCTTTACTGCTTTGCCGCAATGCTCCTTTGATCTCTGTGGAGATAGACATTTTGGGACATATCTCTACAACCACTTCATGTAATGAGTTGAGAGATGGCTCATTCTTCTCTCCTCTTGCCCTACACTCTGGTTCTATCGTTTGATACTTTGTAAAGGGAAACTACATTTCCCATGAATGCCCATTTCACGGGCTATTCTCTGATTGGCTCTCGCTTCCGTCTCCATTTTCCTTCCTCCTTTACATGAGTATTATACGCAGGGCTTGGATTCCTCTACTCTCCTTCTCAGGTTAATCCTTCACTTGCCAGATAAGTGTATGTTAGCCTTTTATGGGGTGATTCTTTAATCTGGGTTACAGTATTTGATGCTTCATTTTACTGTCAGACACTTTTCTCTTGTTAGGATGTCAGATCCATTGGGACATGGGACTAGGCCTGAGGCTAATGGTTCTGGGGCGTCTTTGACCCCCATTGATTATTGTTTCTCATGCCAAAGAGAGTATTCGGGACATTTATGCCCTTCATGTGCTGTGGCCCCTGCATCTCCGCCAGGGCCTTCCAGCCATGAACAAGAGTCACATTGTGTCACTGACTTAAATTCCTCTATGGCACAGTTTCCTCTGCACCTTCAGGGGGTTCTCCAATCTTGGAAGCCCCCCCCCCCACTCTGTTCAGGTCTGTAGCTCCCAAACCACCAGGCATTCCTAACTTATCTGATTCCTCTGAGGAGGGTTCATTGGTAGATTCAAAGGATGCTGTGTGTTTTCAGAAGGGGCTTCTTACCAATTTTATGGCAACCCCTTTGAAGCTAATCCTGAACCCTCTGCTGAGGGCGTCATTAGGTGGTATTAAAAACCTTATGCATTCCTATTACCACTGTAGCACCTCAGTATACTTCTGATGTCTTTCAATGGCGCAAGAAGTGTTGCACTGTTTTTCCGCCTAATCTCATTCTAGATCAGATCATACTTAATGAGTGGAAGACCCCTGATAAGCTTTATCTCCGTCTAAGAAATTCTCTAAGCTGTATCCATTTTCTGAAGCGGCCTTGGCTTAGTGGGCTATACCGCCTAAGATTGATGCCCCTATTTCCAGACTTTCTAAATCCACTGCATTACCTGTAACGGATGCTTCAGCTCTTCAGAACTTAACTGATAAGAAGCTTGAAGCTATTTTAAAGGCTACATTCATGGCCATAGGTGTGTCATTGCGACCTACCTTGGCTTCTGCATGGGTGAATAGAGCCATTTCTTTTTGGACTGAACAGCTGACTGACGCTGTCTGTAAGGGTGCCCCTAGCCCCTAAAGCAGACCTTTTGGCGCTTTTGCCTAATATCTCTGAGGCTTAGCACTATGTTACAGATGCTCTATTTGATGCTCTTAGGCTTGAGACGAAGGCTTCTACCTACTCTGTGGCTGTTAGGCGCTCGCTATGGCTTAAGATCTGGTCTGCTGACCTGATCTCTAAGAAATCACTGGTTTCTCTTCATTTTCAGGGTGCACCTCTTTTTGGCCCTGAATTGAAGAACGTCATTAGCGAGGCTACTGAGGGTAAGAGTACTTTTTACTCTTCGTCCCTAAGCACAACCCTCAGGCATGAAAATGTCATTTTCGTGCCCGCCCACTGTGAAGCGCAAAGGGCATACCATGTGGTACCTCAAGCCTAAGCGGCAGTGGAGGCCTATGCATTCCTACACCAATCCACACCAACCAAACCTCCTTCGGCATGACTTGCCGAACCCTGGTCCGCATGTACCTGTGGGTGGTCGCTTGCAACACTTTTTGAGTGCCTGGAAAGGCTCTGTTGCCGATCAGTGGGTATTACAGGTGGTTTCCGAAGGTTACAGGATTCCCTTCAATTCCCTGCCCCCCTTCAGGTTCTTCTCTTCTCGCTCCCCTCAAGGACTGGAAAAGCTCAAGCATTTCAATGACCTAAGGTTCTTAATTTGTTTATGATCAAGACTCACTACAAACAGGAGTCCATGCGTTCAGTCATTGCATTGATGTGTCCAGGGGAATTTCTGACGTCTTTAGATCCGCAAGATGCATACCTGCACATTCTTGTCCATCTGGACAGTTGGAAGGCCTCAGGTTCGCTTGCTTCCAGTTCTCTCAGTACACTTTGGGCTCACCTCAGCCCCTCAGGTGTTCAGTCGGGTCTTAGGGACCCTGATTGCCTTTCTACACACCAAAAGGATTCAGGTGATGCCATACACTGATGACCTTCTCCTGAAGGCTTCTTACAGGGAACTCGTGGACCTCCTGGTCCAGGAGTGTATTTAGATTCTCCTCCAGCATGGTTGGATCCTGAATATAGATAAGTCAGATCTGGTTTCCTTCCAGACCCTGATTTTTTTTTTCTTGGCCTCCAGTTCAACTCTCTCCAGACTATGGTCTGTCTGATGGAGGATGGTTCAGCATCTCTCCCACAGCGTGTTTTGCACTCTGGACTTCTTGTCAGCTCCGGCAAGGAAGTTCTCTTCTCTGGTGAGTAGGATGATATCCACTATGGAAGCAGTGCCATATACTATGACCCATGCAAGGGAGCTTCAGAGGTTGTGATCCCGGTTTGCAGGGCGAACATGACCTTTTTGGATCTACCAGTATCTCTTCCTGCTGACGTGGAATTGAGTCTTCATCGGTGGTTGGACCTCTCCAACCTAACTGAAGGGTTGGACCATTGTGACAACGGACGCCAGCCTGGTAGGTTGTGGTGCAGTTCTGGGCCACCTGAGTGTTCCAGGTCGTTGGTCAAAGGAGGAGACCCTTCTTCCTATCACCAGCTTGGAACTCAGAGCGATTTTTCATGCTCTGAGGTATTGGTCCACTCACCTATTGGTATGCCTGGTCCGCGTCATGTCTGACAATGCTACAGCTGTAGCTTACATCAACAAGCAAGGCGGCATCAGAAGTCCCGCCACTTAGCTTGGGCAGAAGAGCATGTGCCTGCCATCTCCGCTGCACACATCCCAGGCATAGAAAACGTCCTGGCAGACTTTCTCAGTCACCACACAGTGAACTCAGGAGAACAGGAACTGCACCAGGAGGTGTTCAGTGTCCTGGTGGAGAGATGGGGCGTTCTTTGCATCAACCTGATGGCCACGAGGGACAACCGGAAGGTTCAGTTGTTTTGCTCCCGCTGGAGGGATTCCCTGGTGTTTGCAACGGATGCCCTGTCGATTCCCTGACAGTTTCATCTGGCCCACATCTTTCCTCCTCTTCCCCTCCTTCCCAGGGTGCTGAGGAAGATTCAGATGGATGGTGCATCCGTCATTCTAATTCCTTCTTATTGGGCCAGGCAATCTTGGTTTCGAGAGCGGTTGGCTCTGTCTGTTTGTAACCCATTTCCTCTGCCACACAGAATGGATCTCTTTCTCCAGGGTTACCTCTGGAAGGAGGATGTGGAGCACATGGCTTTGACGGCATGGAGGGTTGAAGCCCCTATCTTGAGGAAAATGGGCTTTTCCCCTGAGGTGGTCTCTACTATGTTTCATGCTAGTAAACCAGTTTCCTCTAAGGCCTACTACAGGGTTTGGTCTATTTTCCATGCTTGGTTTGTGGACATATCTCACAGGAGTTTGATCTCCCTACTGTTAGCCATTTTGCTGAACGTCAAAGTCTTCTTTCACGGGGTTGCTCATGCCTTTCCTGCCTTTCAGGCTCCCACTCCTCAGTAGCACCTTAGCCTGGTTCTGGGGGTCTTGCAACGACCACCCTTTGAGCCTTTACCTACCATTTCATTACGTCTTTTGACGTGGAAGTTGGCCTTGCCTTTGGCTGTGGTCTCTGTCCAGAGTGGCTGAGTTGCTGACCGTTCTCCATATCTCTCAGGAATTTCTTCCTAAGGTGGTCTCTGAGTTCCACATCAATCAGGACATTGTTGTGCCTTCATTTTGTTCTGACTATACATATGACAAGAAGAGGGATGTTGGATATAGTGCTCTGCCTTAAGTTTTATGTGCACTGCACTGAGTTTGTCATTGAGACTGGTGCTTCGTTTGTCATCCCTTTTGGTCCTGGGGCTGGTAAGGCGGTATCCAAGGTGACTTTCATCTTGGATTCAGTTTACCATTCGTAAGCCTTACGAACTCAGGGAGAAACCTGTTCCCTTTCGCATCACAGCGCATTCCATTAGGTCTGTTGGGGCCTCCTGGGCCTACAAGAATCAGGCCTCTGCTGATCAGTGGTGCAAGGTGGCCGCTTGGTCTTCTGTGCACACATTTGCCAAACACTACTGTGTCAATGTTCTGGGTTCAGCTGAAGCTAGATTTGGCAGGAAAGTCCTGGAGGCAGTCTTTCACTGTTGACCCCTGTTGGCTCTTGTTCTCGTGTGCTGTGTTGCAGTTATTCAGTGTCTGTTGACACTTTGTTAGTTGGGCTAGTCTATGTCCTGCTTAGTCCATGGGAAATCTGGTCATGGGGACCGGCGCTTGGTCCTTTCCTTCTTTCCCACCTAGGGAGCCCAATGTTGGTACATCCCATGGTACCTGTAAGCTATATTGGACGACAGTGAAAAGAGGATTTTAGTCTTACCTGTTAAATCCTTTACTCTTAGTCCATATAGCTTACAGGTCTCCCACCCTGTCAAGGGACCATGCTTGGTATCCTTTGACTGGACGTGGGAGTTCATTTTGGGTTCATGCTCACGGAAGTTTTCCTCTTTTTCCTTCTTACTATCTAGCTAGGTAGCTTTATTGTCTCAAATGTATCTGGAGAGGGGAGTGGCTAGTAGCCAGCTCAGTGGAGAGGAAGGCTCCACCCTGCACTTCTTTCATGAATTATTCCTGCCTACTTAAAGGGGCTGTCGCCTTCGCCATGGCATCTGTAAGCTATATGGACTAAGAGAAAAGGACTTAACAGGTAAGACTAAATTAATCTTTTATATTCAAGGGTCTCTTCACAGTTTTGACAATACAATATTCTGGTCTCTCTTCTTGTAACCATGTACTGAAGTTGAGTGGATAGCTTATTTTTTTTTGCTCACTTATTTTCATTTTGAAATACCTGCCTTTATCTTGCAGACCGAAGAGACTTCATTTGTGAATTCTGTGCCCGTGCTTTTCGTAGTAGCAGTAACCTGATCATCCACAGACGCATACACACTGGCGAGAAACCACTTCAGTCAGTACTGAGATTCCCTTCTACCTATTTTTGTTTTTCCTTCATTTTCTTTTATTTCCCTGTCTGTTTTGTCTCCCTCGACACTGCCCTTTTCTTATTCTTTTACTTCTCCAAACATTTCCTCTCTTCTCCATTTTCTTGTCTCCCATTTCTTGATTTCCTCTTTCTGTTTTCCCATATCTTGTTCTTGATTTCCACTGTTCCACATTTTACCCTCACCCATTTTTCCTCAACACATTTTTATGTCCTCCTTTGTTCCCTAACTTTACGCTTTTTCAAGGGAAGACTATTATTTTGGCCTGAGGGTGATATCTATGTACTGTGTTGTATAAATATCTTATTGTCAGACCTGTATTCCTATATGGAAATATGCCTGCCATGGATGGGCTATTTCAAAATGTCATTGATCAGTCTGGCATTTGCACATGAATATACAGAAATTCTTTGGAGTTAATGCTGACCTGAATGTAACCAGAAAAGCCCTGCAAAGGTGTATGAGAAACACACAGTATCCAGTCAGGCTAGTGATGTTTATACTATACAATAGGAAAAAAGAGAGTGACTATCTGACCCAAGGATATCCTATATAATAATTTGCCAAATCGTGTGTAACGCCGCGACATGCGCAGTAGACACTACTGCGTGTGCTGCAGTAGACACTACTGCGCGTGCTGCAGTCATGCGCAGTAGAGACTACCCGCGCCGCGGCTGATACAGAGCTGGAGCGGCCAGTCTGTACTGCGCGTGACTGCTCCACGACCGGGTGGCAGTGGCACTGTGGCCCGTGTAACGGGCTGTTCAACTAGTATGGAATAAAAAGAAGTACGTAACTGAAAACTAGTATTAAAAAGTATATCAAATTTTATTATAGAAACATATATATATACATCTACAAATTAGATCACAATATATGTTAAAAATACCTATACATATTAGGGCTGCAACAACTAATCGATATTATCGATAAAAATCGATTATGAGAATCGTTGTCAACGATTCTCATAATTGATTAGTTGCAGCCCCAGACTGCCACCGCCGCCGCCAGTGTCAATATGACAAGATCCATCCGCCCGCATCATCACGCGCCCCTGCGGGCTGTGATGACATACAGACAGAGAAGAGGAAGAGGGCAGAGGCACCGGAAGAGAAGCGCTTGCTGCCAGCAGACTGATCGTTACTGTCTGGCAGCAAGCGCTTCTCTTCCGGTGCCTCTGCCCTCTTCCCCTTCTCTGTATGTATGTCATCACGGCCCGCAGGGGCGCGTGATGATGCGGGCGGGCAGGAGGGAACTCAGAGCCAGCCAGCCACAGGGGACCGGATGCCACTCAAATTACCCACTAGCCCGCCAACTCAACGCAGCCAGAGGAGTGCAGCAGTGAGAAGGAGAGCGACAGTGACAGTCTAGAGGAAGAGGGGTACAAAGGGGAGAAAGAGAGGTGCAAGGGGGGAGAAAGAAGTACAAGGGAGGAGAAAGAGACACATGGGGGAGAAAGTACATGGGGGAGAAAGAGATGCACAAGTGGGAGAAAGAAGTACATGAGGGAGAAAGAGAGGCACAAGGGGTAGAAAGATGTGCAAGAGGTAGAAAGAAGTACAAGAGGGAGAAAGAGGCACATGGGGGAGAAAGAAGTACATGGGGGAGAAGGAGAGGCACAAGGGGGATAAAGAAGTACAAGGGGGAGAAAGAAGTATATAGGGGAGAAAGTGAGACACAAGGGGGAGAAAGTGAGGCACAAGGGAGAGAAAGAAGTACATGGGGGAGAAAGAGAGGCACAAGGGGGAGAAAGAGAGTTACAAGGGGGGAGAAAGAGACACATGGGGGAGAAAGAAGTACATGGGGGAGAAAGAGAGGCACAAAGGGGATAAAGAAGTACAAGGAGGATAAAGAAGTACAAGGGGGAGAAAGAGAGGGACATGGGGGAGAAAGAAGTACATGGGGGAGAAAGTGAGGCACAAGGAGGAGAAAGAAGTACATGGGGGAGAAAGTGAGGCACAAGGGGGAGAAAGAGAGGCACAAGGGGGAGAAAGGTACAAGGGGGAGAAAGAAGTGCATGGGGGAGAAAGAGAGGCACAAGGGGGGAGAAAGAAGTACAAGATGGGAGAAAGAAGTACAAGGGGGGAGAAAGAGAGGTGCATAGACCCCATAGTAAAATAATAACAATGACGCATGTTAAATGTGTAAAGTTTTTTATTCTGCTGTTTGTTTTTAACACTCAGTTTGTTCATTAAATCATTTTAAATAATGAAAAATTAGCATATTGGTTTTTTTATCCGATTAATCGAAAAAATAATCGGCCAACTAATCGATTATCAAAATAATCGTTAGTTGCAGCCCTAATACATATATGTCTGTACAAAAATATATTGGAGGAGTAATACATACACACAAAAAACAGTATGTGCGAAATACAAATATACGTGTATATATATCTACAATGTTGGTTCACACTTCACTCCCTGTGTATATAGTAATCCAACTGCTAGTCAAGGGTAGAAAACTACTAGCCTGCAGGTATATCTTAATATTAAAGGGGAAAGATCAAAAACAAAATAATCCCATTCAAGGAAGATAACATGTAACAAAGTACATTAGAACACTTACATAAGCTTTTATAAACTGATCCACCGTCAGTCGTCCCCGGCCAGGAAAAAACAACTTAGCAACATGTTTCACACCACAAGGTGCTTTTTCAAGCCAAACATGTATATAGTGGACCGTCTACAATGGATATTTAAATAGTGAGTTCTAATCCCATTGGATATCTTTCTAGATGTCCATTCTGTACAGGTGTTCCATTCTGCTTCAAAAATCCTATCTTTAACATTAACTCCTTCATCCTACTACCAGCATATTCTGAAGGCTCAATACAGTTGCTATGTGAAAACACCTTTCTTCCCCAGTCTCAAAAAAACAAGATATCGATATTTCTTAATAACATAAAATTTTGTCAATGTATCGAGTCCCCCATAGTGGGGGCACAGATATTTATTATTAACTCTTTATATGCTAAATTACTTTTAGATACATTATACACAATATAATCCAACGTTTGAGCAGGGATTTACACCGCTTAATCACAAAGCACATTGTATAATAGAACAAAGACAACATGCATGATTGACTCACAAATCCAAACAAAAATCCAAAAATAAAAATTATGTATTTAAACAAAAATATAATAAAGTTAAATTTAAAATTACAATACAGTAATTTTACATATTTAACCAATATCTTAACCTAACTCTAGGATGATATCCAAACTGTACTTAATTCCGATTGAGACCATTGGCTCAAAGAATCCAAAACAAAGATTCAGTGAGCTTCCCTTTTGTTCAGCAGTCTCTCCAAAGTACCTCCCCTAGGGCCTAACTGGACTAATTCAATCCCATGGACTAGAAGGCCCTGGTGGTCTTTATTATGGGCAATCAGATCGTGTCCAGAGTTTCTAGTGATTCAAATAGCCAATTTTGATATATCTGACATGTTCATACAAACGTTGTTTAAAACATCTCTTTGTCCTTCCGACATAATATAGTCCACATGGACAGGACAAAACATAAATAACCCCCTGTCACAGTGGGTACCTGTTAGTTCCAGCGTCACTTAGCGGACAACGCTGGAGACATGGGTTCGGATATGACGCTTCGGCGTCAGTGGTCGTGTCTCACTGGGCTCCCGGCCGTGTCTCTCCTGCTGCCCCTAGCGACTGTCCGTGTCCTCTCCCCAAATGGTATGGCGGCACTACTTGACTCACGGCAGGTTGCAAGTTTGGACGCATCTCCAGTTCTCTGCGTCAATTTCAGTCACAAACCAGGATAAGTGACGCAGAGACCAGTTTTATACCTGAGGAGGCTGTGACTCCACCCTCCTACTTCCTGGCTGGCTATTTAAGGGCTCTGGACCTTGGTTCAGTAGCTCTTACTTTTTTGTCTCATGCAGTTTATCTTCTTGGCATTTTCTGTGTATAACTGGTTATCTGGCTGACTACCTGCTCTGTGTATGACCTAGGATCTGTTGACCATCCATTCTGGTGCTTACCTGGGGCTCTGTCCAAATATCCATTCTGTGTTGCCTCGTTCTATTGGATACCCTATCTGGTGCAGACCTGTGGCTCTGGCTGACTACCCACTCCCTGTATGACCTATGATCTGTCTGACCATCCATTCTGGTGGCTTCCCTCATTCTCGTTGGGACTACAGGCGGCCTAGTGCTTGGTTCCAAACAGAGAGTTATTGTAGAAGTGGTCTCCTATTTCTGATAGAGTATCTGGCTTCTTCGGTTACCCTCTGTCTTACTGCTCATATTTTATATTGGCTTAATAAAGGTGATTTTACATTCAGTACTGACTCCTGGTTTATTCCTTCTTGACCGTGACAGTACGTAAGAGCTACTGAATCAAGGTCCAGAGCCGTTAAATAACCAGCCAGGAAGTAGGAGGGTGGAGTCACAGCCTCCTCAGGTATAAAACTGGTGTCTGCGTCACTTATCCCTGTTCGTGCCTGAAAGTGACGCAGCAAACCGGAGATGCGTCCAAACCTGCAACCTGCCGTGCGTCAAGTATGTGGGACATACAATTCGCCCATTAAAAGTATGTTTACATGAACATCTCTACAAGATAGATATTGGTAATCGAGATGCAGCAGTGTCTAGACATATATTAGATAAACATAATGGAAATATATCTTTAGTTACATTCATAGGGCTCTTTGAGACTGCTTTTCAAGTGACTGCATTCAAGTGAAGAGTTAGGAGGAATCTGGTTAAGTACATGAGAGTGTGTTTGGTGTTTTAGTGGTAAGGTTTTAAAAAAAAATATATTAATTTTGTCTGAGTATTGCAAGAGTTACAAAAAACTGTTTACTGGGATTTTCTCTGGCCTGTGTGATTAGGGGTGATTGCTAAGGGAATTCACCTGGCTGCAGAGTTACCATAAGTACAGTCCATAAGCTCATTGGAACTGGCTCTTTGAGACTGGTTTCCAAGTGACTGCATTCAAGTGGAGAGTTAGAAGGAATCTGGGGCTCAATTCTACTACTAGCGCTAAAACCAGCATTAGAAGAAAAACAAGCAGAATGAATTTTTCAAACGTGTTACATCGGTATTCTATTGCAGAACCACAGTAAAACAAAACTGGTGTAGACAGCACATTTCAGAGTACTAACAAAATTGGGGCTGTCTGCTTTTATTTGACTACCGCCTACAAAAAACGTGCAAAATGTCAAAGTCCAAGGAAATAGGCGTACATTTGATGACAGAAAGATCAAGTTCAGTGTTAGATGTGTTGCCCACACAACAAAATCCGACATAGAGTGCCCGCTTTCGACATATTAACACCCCCCCCCTTTTAAAAGTCGACTACAGTGATTTTTTTTCACCACATTAATTCAACAAAAATTGTAGTCAACACTTTAACCCCCCCCTTGAAAATTCGACTACAGTGCTCCCATGACTTTCTTTCACCGTTTAAAGTCGACTAATATTGTTCACATTACACATTTTTACTCCTCTCCCTTGAAAATTCGACTACAGTGCTCCCATGACTTTCTTTCACCATTTAAATTTGACAAATATTGTTCACATTCAGCATTTTAACCCTTCCCCTTTAAAATTTGACTTATAGTGTTCCTATAACCTTCTTTCTCCATTTTAATTCGAATAATATTGCTCCAATTCAGCATTGTTTACTCTCCAATTTTACTGCAAAATACAGACTCTTTGTGTCACAGTGATTCCTGTACAAGAATGTATAACTTGCTGTGCTAAGTGTGAAAGACCTCTCACTCCTACTGTATGATGGCTAAACCCATTTGATGTGTTAATGCTACAGTAAGAAGTGATACTAACCCCTCCTTTACTTTTGTAAGGAAGGTTACAGAATAAGTGTGACCCAATTTACATAACACTAAGTGAAGCTATTCTAAAAAGGAGACACATCAAATGGTAAAGACTTCAAATTTAATTTTATGCAAGAAGTATGGTAGATAAAATAGGAGAACTACAATTGCTGGCAGTTAATGAGCAATTGGACATAATTGGTATAACAGAAACATGGTGGAATGGTGCACATGACTGGGCTGTAAATTTAGTGGGCTATTCCCTGTTTAGAGGAGACAGTATTAACAGAAAAGCGGGAGATGTGTGCTTATGTTTGAAACCAGAGCTAAATCTAGTTTTGCGGGGTGATATTACTGAGGAAACTGGCCGAATTGTGGAGTCCTTGTGGGTAGAAATCAAGACTAAATGTGGTGTAAAAGGTAAAAAAAAAAGTGGTGGGTATATGCTACAAACCACCAAATATTGATGACAATGTTGGGGCCCAACTGCATTTGAAAATGAGGAGAGCTGCCCAGCTTGGGCATACTATAATTATGGGAGATTTTAATTTTCCAGATATCAACTGGAAAAATGAGACCTGTCAGAGTGCTAAGGGAAACAGGTTTGTGAGCATGCTTTGGGAAAGCTACATCACAAATGGTGGAAGTGCCGACAAGAAAGAACAATATATTGAACCTAGTGATAACTAATAACACAGAAATGGTATCCAATATTAAGGTAACAGAACATTTGGGAACCAGTGATCACAACATGGTTACATTTGAGATTAGTCTGGCAAAGCAAAACTGTATAGGTTCAACCAAAACTCTGAAATTTAAAAAAAGCTAACTTCAAATAGTTAAGGGCTTCAATGCAACACGTAGACTGGGTTATTTTATTTAAAGGCAAAAATACTGAGGAAAAATGGTCAGAATTCAAATTTAGGTTGCAAAAATGTACCCAATAGTATATACCAATGGGAAACAAATGCAAAAGAAGTAAGTCACAGCCAATGTGGTTAAATGCACATGTAAAGAAGGAAATATCAAGGAAAAAAAAAAAACATTCAAATTATTTAAGTCTAAAGGAACTGAACAATCTTTCTTAAAATACAGGCAAAGATTGCAAAAAGTCAATTAGGGTAGCAAAAATAGATAATGAAACTTGAATTGCAAGGGAAAGCAAGACTAATCCAAAAACGTTTTTCAAATATATAAATGGCAAAAAACTTAAGAGGGAGTGCATTGGACCATTCAAAAATGAGATGGGTGAGTTGATTAGTGAGGATAAGGAAAAGGCCGATGTTTTAAACAATTTCTTTACATCAGTATATACAAGTGTCACAGTACCTTGTTTCCAGCGCCTCCGCTTCAGCGATGCTCGGCATCTTTCCATGCATCATCTGCAGGCAAGAGGCTTCAAGCATGTTGTAGGCCTCTGTTTTATGTGTTTTTGTTTCCTGTAGTCTCCTCCTACCTATTTCCTCCATCTAGCTGCTCCTCCTACCTACTTCCTGTGGAGGGGTTTAAAGGGCAGACTGAGTCCTGACTCAGTCACCCTTACATTATTGTTCTGAGCAGTTCATTTTCTAGTATTCCTGATTCCTGTGTATGATCCGGCTTGTCTCTCCAACCATTCTGGTTTTGACCTGTGGCTCTGTCAGACAATTCTCCTTGGTGTTCCGATTTGTCTCAGATATCCTTTCTGGTGCAAACCTGTGGCTCTGGCTGACTACCTGCTCCGTGTATGACTTTGGCTTGTCTGACTATCCTATCTGGTGCTTACTAGAAAGCTTTGTCTGTTCGCTCAGTTTGTTGGTTCCGTTATTCAGACATCCTTCCTAGTACTGACCTGGGGCTCTAGCAGACTCCTAGCTACTGACTGCAGACTGAGTCAGTATCTCTTGGGAGTTACCTTACCACAAGACTCCAGTGGGCTCAGGCCTAGTCTCGGACAGTGTGGTGCAGAGATTGGGAGACTGCTATTCCTGATACAATGCTCGCCATTTCAATCACCCTCTGTGTGTATATTTATATATTGCATTACTGTCATTCAGTGGCGTCGCCGGGGGGGGGGCAGTGCCCCCCCTACATTCTACTGTGCCCCCCCAAAAAATTTTGTACACCTCCCAGTGCTTTTTTTTTTTTAATATATATCTGCCGCGAGGGAGCGCTGATTTACGCTACCAAGCGCTCCCTCGCGGCGTCCATGATGTGACACACCTCACCGTCCGCAGACTGACAGCCAGGGCGGCAATCCAGCTGATCTCCCGGTGGCAGGCACTCTAGTAATACAGAGCGCTGGGAGATGACATCATCTCCCAGTGCTCTGCATTACTGAGCACCGTGCGCAGGAGCTTTATCTCTGTTTGTGTCGGAGGAGGCACAGATCACTTGCCACACCGCTAGACCACAAGGGACTCAAGGTAGGGCATCAAGGGGCAATGTGGAGATGAAGGGGCTTTAAGGGGCAATGTGGAGATGAAGGGGCGTTGTGGAAGGGGCAATGTGAAGATGAAGGGGCATTGTTGAAGGGGCAATGTGGAGATGAAGGGGCATTGTGGAACGGGCAATGTGGAGATGAAGGGAGCATTGAGGAAGGGGCATTGTGGAGATGAAGGGAGCAATGTGGAGATGAAGGGAAGGTGGCATTGTGGAGATGAAGGGGGTATTGTGGAAGGGGCATTGTGGAGATGAAGGTAGCATTGTGGAAGGAGCAATGTGGAGATGAAGGGGGCATTGTGGAGATGAAGGGAGCATTGTGGAAGGGGCAATGTGGAGATGAAGGTGGCATTGTGGAGATGAAGGTGGCATTGTGAAAGGGGCAATGTGGAGATGAAGGTGGCATTGTGGAGATAAAGGTGGCATTGTGGAAGGAGCAATGTGGAGATGAAGGGGCATTGTGGAACGGGCAATGTGGAGATGAAGGGGCATTATGGAAGGGAGCATTATGGAAGGGGCATAGTGGAGATGAAGGGAGCATTGTGGAAGGGGCATTGTGGAGATTGGCAACAAGCCAGCGTAGTGCCCCTATTTAAGAAGGGAAGTAAAACAGAACCTGGGAATTATAGACCTGTGAGTTTGACCTCTGTAGTGGGAAAACTGCTAGAAGGGATAATAAGGGGCTATATTCAGGATTACAACACAAACAATAAGATCATTAGCACGAATCAAGATGGTTTTATGAAGAATAGATCATGCCAAACTATTTTCAGCTGCTATGAGGAAGTGGGAAGCAACCTTGAAAATGGCAAGGCAGTAGATGTAGTATATCTAGACTTTGCAAAGGCATTTGATATAGTGCCACACAGAAGACTGGGGTATAAAATAAGGCAATTGGGGCTAAGAGATAACCTTTGCAATTGGATACAAAACTGGTTGAAGGATGGGGAAGTGTGTGTGGTTGTAAATGGAAAATTCTCAAATACATTTAAAGTGGAGAGTGGAGTACCTCAGGGTTCAGTATTAGGTCCGCTGCTTTTTAACATGTTTATAAATGACCTGAAAATAGATGTAGAAAGCAAAATATCAATATTTGCAGATTACACTAAATTATGCAAGGTCATTAATTCAGAACACGATGTTTCTCTCTACAGAGGGACTTACATACAATGTCAGATTGGGCAAACATATGGAATATGAAGTTTAATGTGGGGAAGTGTAAAGTCATGCATTTGGGAGGAAATAATCCCAAGGCTACTTATAAACTTAATGGAATCATTTTAGGGGACTCATTGCTAGAGATAGACCTGGATATCCTTGTCATCTACAAACTTGGAAACATTGACAGCAGTAACAAAGGCAAACAAAATCCTGTCTTGCATAAAAAGAGGTATCAAAGCAAAAGTGGATAACATTATTTTGCCATTATACAAATCATTGGTAAGACCTCACCTTGAGTATGCAGTGCAGTTTTGGGCACAAGTTCTGAAAAAGGATATACTAGAACTAGAGAGGGTACAGCGAAGAGCAACACAATTAATTAAGGGAATGGAGGACTTAATATGAGGAACGACTAGACAAACTTGGTTTATTTACTCTAGAGAAAAGACGACTAAGAGGAGACCTTATCGCATTGTACAAGTATATGAGAGGTCAATACAAGGATCTCTGTGGTGAGCTATTTATTCCAAGGCCTGATCAGGTGACCAGGAGACACCCTTTGACATTAGAGGAAAGGAGGTTTAGACTTCAGCAGAGGAAGGGTTTTTTACAGTAAGGTCTGTTAAATTGTTGAATTCCTTGCCCAAGGAGGTGGTTATGGCAGATACAATGGATACATTTAAGAGAAGATTAGATACATTTCTTTCAAAAGGGAACATACAGAGTTATACTGTTTTTTAGTAGGCAGATCAGGAAGGTCTGATAAAGACTAACTTAATTGGTAGCAGGAAAGCTATAAAATTCTCAGTCACTGGGGTATTAGGAGAAGCTTGAACTTCATGGAATTGTGTCTTTATTCAACCTAATTTACTATGTTACTATGCAAAAGTTGTTACTTCTCCACGAGGAGGGCAATATTGTGGATTTGATTTCCGGCAGGGAAGCCTATTGGATATTTAAACTCGATAAGCAAGTTCTTAATTGGTTAAACTCGGAGTGGGATATCAGTAACATAATATAGCCTCAAACTTACCTGTATAGTGTATACTGTTAATAGGCTGGTTCTGTATGTATTTTGTCCCTTGTGGGTACTTGTATTTTGTATTAATTAGTACACCTGCTTTGTTTTTTATTTCATCCAATCAAGTGTGTTGATTGTTTTATACGTAGGATTTAAATATCCATTACTAAGATATCATGACCAGCTATGATTAAGTACCAATAGGTGCAAAACACGTTAGAGTGTTAGCGTGCGTATTCATATGCCTCCGGTGTGATCAACTTTTTTTTATTTTTTGCTACAATAAGGTACTTTGTTATTATCATCAAGTTGCCTGGCTATAGACGTGATTTTGGTTGAGTGCCAAGCATTATCTATATTGTATGTATATTCGGGACCTGGATTGTCTCTTCTTTGAGCACCTGCCAGTTTGGTTTACAGACCGGATAGCACAGCAACATGTGTCCCTTCTCAGTTTTGATTGTATGACCAACACACAGTGTAGAAGTTGGCTGAGTGGTTGTCACTGGCACTGTGTTTGCCCAGGCCGCGTCTTCCTTTGCGGCGGCTCTTCCGGGTTCCTTAGTTGGGCGCGCATGCACGGTCCGCATCAGCCTTCAGCTTGGTGGATGCGCATGCGCCCTGCTTGCTCCCCTACTGGCTTCCACTCCTCCAATGTTACTTGGCTCACAGACGAGCCTCTGTCTCCTAGCTCTCTCCATTGGCCAGTCTACCTATTTAAATGGGCTGCCCCAGGCTTAGGGCGCCCGTTCCACAAGCTACCCTTAGTTTGTTCATGGGCTCTGGACATTTTTTCTACTTCTTACCTTGCTCCTGGCTTGACCCTTGGCTTGTCTGACCACGTCTGCTCTACGCTCCTGGCTTGACTCTTGGCTCGTCTGACCACGTCTGCTCTCCGCTCCTGGCTTAACCTTTGGCTTGTCTGACCACGTCTGCTCTACACTCCTGGCTTCACCCTTGGCTTGTCTGACCACGTCTGATCTCTGCTCCTGCTTGAACCCTTGACTGCGCCTGACCTTTGCCGTGTTCCCTGTTTCCCGCCTGGTGTCCTGCTGGCCTGGTTTTTCTAATGGTTCCTAGGTACTCCTATCCTGGTTGCACCTTGGCTCAATCGGGGATGGAACAATCTGGTTTCACGACCAGCACCTTTAACCAGCTTCGGCTGCAGCAAGGAAGTACCTAGCACACCGTCACCGCTCACATGCTCTTGTCGTCTTGTGCGTGACAGTGGTTTCCTTATATGCACCACATACTTTGTATAAGTGCGTCAAGTAGTGCAGCCGTGCTGCTTGGGGAGAGGACACGGACGGCCACTAGAGGCAGCAGGAGAGACACTGCCGCGAGCCCAGTGAGACGCGGCCACTGACACTGAAGCGTCATACCCGAACCTAGGCCTCCAGCATCGCCCCGCTAAGCAACGCTGGAACTAACAGGTACCCACTGTGACACCCCCTTACTCTTATAGGAGATAAACTGTTTTATAGGATATTTCTTTTTAAATTTATCCACAAAATACTCTAATTTCTTAGGACAATTGGCGCATGTGGAACATCGTACACACTTGTGCCAGCCCGTCACCTGTGACTTAGTAAGTTCTAATTTATTAGATTTAGTATCAATCCACCTAATTTTCTGATTATTATTATGCATTCTTAAAACTGTTGGAGCCAGAATTCTTTTAAGATTTTGGGTCTTCCATCATATTATTTTAACCTTTTCAGGAATTCGTTTTTCTCTGTCATCCAATACAGGTTGCTGGTAACTTTGGGTAGGCTATCTGCCCCTTTAAATGTAGGCAGGAACAATTCTAGAATCGTATGCAGGGGGTAGAGCCTTCCCTCCTTGGCTGCAGCTAGCCAGCCAGCTCCAGTGCTTTTTGTGGACCTTAAGCCCTGGGGGGGAAATCTTGGCTACAAGTTCTTTCCTCAGGAGTTGTCCACTGAGGCTTCTTCTTAATACATGGTAGTCTGAAGACAGAAGATCTGCAGGAAAGGTGAGCAACCCTCTGAGTGCTTCAGGTCCACATGTCCCACAGTGCCCCTCTGCACAGGGGTTTACCTTTGGAGTTCCTATTGCACACTCCTGCACTCATTGGGTCTATCTGTATGTCTGTTGGGTGTTTTGGAGCAGGTTTATGTGGTACTTTAACCATTTAGCTGCTGGTTTTGCATCTTTTGGAGGTTTTCTAACACTTTTCCAACTGGTTCAGTGTTTTTTGGGTATTCTAATATGTTCTAGGGATGTTTCATGCATTTTTATTTTACTGTTTCAACTTTGCAAAATTTGAGTAAAGGCACGCTTTACCGCATAGGCGCCATTGTTTCATTCACTCCTATGGGATTGTACAGTTTGGGACATATCTCTGCAACCTAGCTACTTCAGAGATGGCTCATTTTTCTTGTCTGCCCTCTATCATCCGGTTCATGTTTCTAGTGTGTTGGGGGGCTCAGGGGGCTTTGGGCACTGTTTGGGTACTTTTTCTGGGAAAACTACATTTCCCATGAGTGCTTGCTTTGCACGCTCATTTCTGATTGGCTCCTGCCATGGCAGCCATTTTGTGCTTTTTCCAGAACAAGTATCCTACGCAGGGCTTGGACTCTCCTTCTCTCCTGTGCTGATTAACCCTTCGCCTGCCAGATAAGTCTAGCTTAGCAATTTCTGGAGTGAAACTTTAATCCTACACACTGTACTTGGTGATTTCTTTTATTATAAGGTTAATTGACACTGTGAGAACGTCTATACCGTTGGAGCCAGACCTAAGACTAAGGATTCTGGGGTCTCTGTATCCCCTATTGTGAATTGCTGTTCCTGTCATTCAGGGTTACCTAGAGAATTCTCAGGTTTTTATGCCCAGCATTTTCTGATGTCCCTGAGAGTCTTCCAGGGGCCTCCAGCCATGCATTAGAGCCAGTTTTGGTGCAAGAGTTCAAGGCTACTACTAGGGATCTTAGGTCTACATTACAACTCTTTCCATCCTAGTTACAGGGTGTCTTCCATTCCTGGCAGACCCCCTTCTCTGTCAAGTATTCCCTTCCAAAACCACAGGGAGTACCTGATGTATCAGATTTGTCTGAGGAGGAACTGCTGGTGGATTCACATGTTGAGGAATGTTCTGCTGTGGACTTCTCTCCGTTTTTTGGGGATCCCTTTGAGGCTGATCCTGAGCCCTCGGCTGAGGGCCTGATCAGGGCTGTTTTGACTACCCTAAACATTCCCTTAGTTTAGGAGGTTCCTTCCGATCCCTCTGATGTGTTTCAGGAGCCTAAAAAGCCCCTTACTTGCTTTCTTCCTAACCCCACTCTTGACCGCCTTGTGTCTGAAGAGTGGAAATCTGACAGGAAACCTTCTGACTCCAAGAAATTTGCCAAGATTTATCCCTTTTCTGAGGCAGCGCTTGCTGAGTGGGTTCATCCTCCCAAGGTGGATGCTCCTATCTCCAGGCTATCTAAGTCTACTGCCTTGCCAGTTTCTGATGCGTCCGCTCTGAAAGACTGGGCTAACAAGAAACTTGAGGTCTCCCTCAAGTCCGTTTTTGCCACTGCTGGTACTGCCATGCTTCCAGCATTCGCTGCAGCATGGGTGAACCAGGCTATTGTGGTCTGGACTGAACAGCTCACTCTGACTGTCCGTCAGGGTGCTCCTACTTCGGATATATTGTGCCTTCTTGCCAACATTTCTGAAGCACAGCACTATGTTTCTGCTGCCTTATTTGATGCCATCCGTTTGGTGGCCAGGGTTTCCACCATGCCTGTGGTTGGCAGATGGGCTCTTTAGCTCAAGATCTGGTCTGCTGACACTGCTTCCAAGAAAGCATTGCTCTCCTTACCTTTTCAAGGAATTCTTTGTTTAGGCCAGATCTTAAAGATCTGATCAGTGAGGCCACTGTGGGTAAGAGTACCCTTCTACCTTTGGTCCCCTGGAAGAAAACGCCGCTTAAGCGTAATCAGTATTTTCGTTCCTTTCAGACTGAAACACGTTCGGCGAACCAGACGGTTCCCTCAGCTCCGAATGCCTCTTCCAAGCCCAAGGCTTCCAAGCCTCCTTCAGCATGACTCACCGAACCCAGGTCCCCACTCTGCTGTGGGTGGCCATCTGCGTCACTTCCACATCGTGTGGGAGGATTCAGTGGCGGACCCATGGGTTTTACAGGTGGTGGCTGAAGGATACAGGAGCCATTTCTTCTCTCTTCCTCCCTTTCTTTTCTTTCCTTCTCATGCACCTCAGGGCGAGGAGAAACACCAGCTGTTCAACAGTGCTATTCAGGCTCTTCTGGACAAGTATGTTCTAGAGCCGGATCCAGTTCAGGACAGAGGTATAGGTTTTTACTCGAACCTCTTTGTGGTGTCCAAATAGGAAGGTGGTTGTCACCCCATTTTGGATTTGAAGAATCTCAATTCCTTTGTGATCCAGACTCATTATCACCAGGAGTCTCTACGAACGGTGATTGCTGCTATGTCCCCGGGGGAATTCCTTTCATCTCTGGATCTTCAGGATGCATATTTACACATCGCCATTCATCCAGAGAGCCAGCAGTATCTCAGATTTGCTTGCGACTAAGGGTTTTCCAGTTTTCAGCTTTTCCCTTTGGTCTGACTACAGCTCCTCAAGTTTTCAACCATGCCCTGGGAGCCTTAGTGTCCATCCTCCACAGGGACAGCATCAGAGTTACTCCATACATAGACAACCTGCTTCTGAAAGCCCCCTCTGCAGAACTTCTTCATCAGCAGGTTCACCTATGCATTCATGCTCTCATCCATCATGGGTGGGTTATCAACATGGACAAGTCAGATTTTGTCCCATCTCAATGTCTGGTCGTCCTGGGCCTTCTCTTTGACACTCAGAAGAGCATGGTGTTTCTCACGGACGAGGTAGCTCACCAGATCGCCCACAGGTTTTCTGAGGTTCTGGCTCAAGATCCAGTTCCAGCCAAGAAGCTGTCTTCTCTTGTGGGGAAGTTCATCTCCACCATAGAAGGGGTCCCGTTTGCCTTGGAGCACACCAGGGAACTCCAGCGGTTTGTGATCCAGGTGTGCAGGGGTCAGCCGGACCTTCTGAAGATGTTAGTGTCCCTCCCTCTTCATGTGGAACTGAGTTTGTCGCGGTGGCTCAACCTCTCCAATCTGCTGAAGGGCAAGTCCTTACTGGTATCCTTCTGGACCACGGTGATGACGGATGCCAGCCTCTCCAGCTGGGGAGTGGTCCTGGGTCGCGTGAGTGCTCAGGATCGGTTGTCTCCAGAGGAATCTCTTCTTCCCATCAACGTGTTGGAGCTTTGGGTGATATTTCATGCCCTTTGTCATTGGACATCTCAGCTGGAAGACTGTTCAGTCCGGGTACAGTCTGACAACACCACGACCGTGGCTTACATCAACAAGCAGGGCGAAACAAGAAGTCTCACTGCTTGGTTAGAGATCAAGGCTATTTTGTCCTGGGCAGAAGAATACATCCCTGCCATATCCACAGTGCACATTACTGCCGTAGACAACGTCATGGCAGACTTCCTCAGTTGACGCACAGTGGACAGCGGAGAGTGGGAACTGTACCCAGAGGTGTTCACACTCATTGTTCAGAAGTGGGGTCTTCCTTACATCGATCTGATGGCAACAAGACACAACAGGAAGGTTCTGAGGTTCTGCTTTCGGTGGAGGGACCCTCTAGCTCTGGTGGTGGATGCAATGTCCATTCCTTGGTTGTTTCCTCTGGCCTATATCTTTCCTCCCCTCCCAATGTTGCACATGGTGTTACAGAAATTGTACAGTCATTCTGATTGCTCTGTACTGGCCTCACCAAGCTTGGTTTCCGGAGTTGCTGGATCTGTCAATGGCGGAGCCATTAACTGCTCCCTTGCCGTCCGGATCTTCTTCTACAGGGTTACCTGTGGAAGGAGGATGTTCATCAGCTAGCCTTGATGGCTTGGAAATTGAATCCTCAATATTGAAGAAGAAAGGTTTTTCTTCTGGGGTGGTGGCTACTATGCTCAGTACCCGCAAACCTTTTTCTTCCAAGATCTACCATCGTGTCTGGCCGACCTTTCTATCTTGGTGTGCTGACAAGGACCTGTCTCAGGAATTTGATCTGCCTACGGTCCTGGCCTTTTTGCAGGACGGTGTGGATAAGGGCCTCAGTTTGAATTCCCTTAAGGTTCAGACTTCTGCTCTCTCTCTTTTCTTTTAGAGGCGCATTGCCCTCCTTCCTGATGTCAAGGTTTTCTTCCAGGTCGTTGCTCATACTCGTCCTGCCTTCAAGAATCCCGCTTGTCCGTGGGATCTTAACTTAGTTTTGGGCATTCTTCAGCGCCCTCCATTTAAGTCCTTGGCTACTATTCCTCTACGCCTGTTGACGTGGAAAATGGCCTTTCTCCTGGCAATCGTGTCCGTTCGCTGTTGCGGAGGTACATGCTCTGTCCTGTAAACCAACTTTTTTGGTGTTTCACAAGGACAAGGCGGCGCTTCGCACTTCTCAGGAGTTTCTTCCAAAGGTGGTTTCGGAGTTCCACATCAATCAGGAGATTGTGGTGCCTTCTTTCTGCTCTGACCCCACCTCTGACAAGGAGAGGGATCTCCACTTGTTGGATGTGGTGCGTTGTCTCAAGTTTTATGTACATCGCACTGAGTCAGGCAATCTAACGTGCTGAGGGTCCCAGGGCAGGAAGTCCTGCATCCAAAGTGACTATTGTTTCTTGGCTCAAGTCCACTATTCATAAGGCTTACGAGCTGAGGAAGAAGCCTGTCCCCTTTCAGGTCACGGCTCATTCTATAAGATCTATTGGGGCTTCTTGGGCTTACAAGAACCAGGCCTCTGCTGATCAGTTGTGCAAGGCTGCACTTGGTCGGCTGTGCACACCTTTTTGAAGCACTACCGTGTTGATGTGCTGGCATCGGCTGATGCCAGCTTTGGGAGGAAGATCCTAGAGGCAGTCTTGCCTGTCTAGGATCTTTTTTGGCTCTTGGTGCTTCTTTCACTTTTGAACCCTGTTGGCTGTAGTTCAGTGTGCTGTGTAACAGGTTAGGGTGTTACCCCTGTTCAGTGTCCGTTGACACTTCATTGTTTTGTTGGGCTATCTCTGATCTGATGGTTCATATCTGCTCTGATGACTTTGTGGGGCCTTGCGCCTGGTCCTTGTCTTCTTCCCGCCTCTGGGGAACTCAATGGTTGGACCTCCCAAAGTTACCAGTTACCTGTATTGGACGACAGATAAGAGGATTTTAGTCTTGCCTGTTAAATCCTTTTCTCTTAGTCCATACAGGTTACTGGTCTCCCACCCTGTCATGGGACCATGCTTGGCTCTCCTGTGGCAGAACGTGGGGGTCCTTCGGGGTAATTCTCACAGGAGTCTTCTTTCCCTTCCACTATCTAGTCAATAGTGTCTCAAATCTTTCTGGAGCTGGTTGGCTAGCTGCAGCCAAGGAGGGAAGGTAGGCTCCACCCCCTGCTTACAATTCTAGAATTGTTCCTGCCTACAATTAAAGGGGCGGATCGCCTACCCAAAGCTGCCAGTAACCAAAGTTACCAGTAACCTGTATGGACTAAGAGAAAAGGATTTACCAGGTAAGACTAAAATCCTCTTTTTCAGGATCCCGTCCTCCAACAGGATCGGCCATAGCTGTTCAACCATCCTTTTGATGGTATAACACTTACTGGAGAAGGGGATACTGATACCAATTCATCCTGCTTCTCAGATTTTTTCTGCCACAGAATGTTATCCACCATATTAATTTTAAATTTCTCATCCTTACCAAATTTAATATTATCTCTCCTTTCTTTATTTGACTTCTTCCTACAATCTCTTTCTTTATTTTTTGCTTCAGTTATTCTAATTTTCTCAATAAGGTCACACTTGACCTTCGCCTCATCTCTGTTAATTTTTAGACCTAATTTCTCGTAAGTATGTGTTCTCGTAGCCTCCAGGTTCAAACAGATGCCTAAATTGGCTGAACGTAAATCACTCAGTCTCAAAACCTCCTCAAAACTTCTATCTCATTACATCTCAATACCTTCAATTTTGGCTGCACAAGTATAGATCTCTCCATATTTAAAACTTCAATAAAATCCTGACACTTTTTCTGGACATCATATCCCCTTTGGACAAATCTTTGTACCAGGAGCAGTCCCTGTTCATAGTAATCATTTACGCAGTTTTTAGAAAACTATATTCATTCTTGTTAATGATACCATCTTTCAGTGCATCATCCAGCAAATTGAATAACATATATTTAAATTTATCCGTTGGATCTTGAGTTAATTTTACATAAAACTCTTTGTCCAACATTAAATTATATGCCTTTTTCATATAATCATCGTAGTCCTGTAGGTCCACCCCCTTCCTTATCGGCTTGCCTTATCACTAATTGGGAATTTCTTTTCAGCTCCCCAATAGCCTGTCTCTCAATCTTGCTCAAATTGTCATACTTTAAAGAGTGGATCATCTTCTGTATTTCCTTTCTAACAAGATGTTCAAAAGCGTTAAGACGAGATCCTTTTTGGGCTATGGGGCAAAAGCTTGATTGAGATTTCACATTTTTATTGAATTTAATCTCCCTTGGTTCTACTGTCCTCAAGTTATAAATACCCTGCAAGCCAACCATAGACAAAATATTGCTGAACCAATGGGAAGCTCACTGGATCTTTGTTTTGGATTCTTTGAGCCCCAGTGATCTCAATGAAAATATTGACTTGGCATCATTTTTATAGAATCTTAATTGCTACAATTTGGGATTAAAGGGATAGTAAAGTCCCCAAAAAAAGTATCTTCTAAATGGTAGCTGCACTAAAAAAACACTTAATGCGCTTAATCATTTCTCTCAAACCGTTATGGTTTGAGAGAAATAAAAATTAAGTCCTCTGTTCCCTCATCTTTCTGCCTGACAAGCTGTAAAGCTGTCAGAGGCAGAATCCGGTCGCCCGACTGTAGGCGGCTCTTCAGAAGCGTTGTCATCGGGATATCTAAGTATAATTACTTCATTGATATGGTCTACAATGTGTGCCTGGCTTGTGATGAAGTAATTATACGTAGATATCTAGATGACAGCGCCCTGAAGAGCCACCATTTGGTCCCGGAAGCAGGATCTCATGACTTTCGCTTTACAGGGGACGCATGAGAAGGGAGAGGGAGCGGAGACCTTTATTTTATTATATCTATATCTCTCAAACCAAACGGTTTGAGAGAGAGGATTAAGCGCATTAAATGTTTTTTTAGTGCAGCTACCATTTAGAAGATACTTTTTTGGGACATTACAGTCCTTTTAAGAACAGTTTGGATATCATCCTAAGGTTAGGTTAAGATATTGGTTAAATATGTAGAATTATTGCATTCTAATTTTATTTTAACTTTATTTTGTTTTAATATATAGTTTTTACTTTTTGGATTTGTGAGTCAATCATGCATGTTGTCTGTGTTTTATTGTACAATGTGCTTTGTGATTAATGCAGTGTAAATCCTGGCACAGAAGTTGGATTATAGTATGTATAATGTATCTAAAAGTAATTTCACTGTCGTCCAATACAGGTCACTGGTACACTGGGAGGCGATCCGCCCATTTAATAGGCAGGAAAATTCATTCAAATGTATGCAGGGGGTGGAGCCTCCCCTCCTACTTAAGCTGCCTTCAGGCCAGAGCCAAGCCAGATTGATTTGTTCCTGTGTGCTGTGCACACCAGGTGGAGAACATCTCTCATTCAACTTTAGTTTTTTATTGTTTTCTTTCAAATATGGAATACCACCATTAGGCGGGTGACCATGGCTGTGAATTGCCCTCTCCAAAGTGGCTAGTGCAGCTTCCAGGGATTTTCTGGTGGACCTTATGCCCTGAAGAGGGAACAACTTGAGTCAAGTAGCTTCCCTGCTGGTGAATTTTCCTCTGGTTAATTCCCTTTTAACATGGTTACCTGAAGACAGAAGTCCTGCAGAAAGGTGAGCCACCCTTTGAGTGCTGAAGGTCCACTTGTCCCACAGTGTCCCTTCTTTGGGCTTGTATTTGGGAGTTCTCATTTTGCACTCCAGCACTCATAGGGTGTTTTTATTTATATTGCCTGTATTTATGCAATGTCTGTGGTATTCCCTGGGTTTTGGAGCTTTGGGTTATTGTTTTCTCATGTTTTACATGTGTTTGGGGTATGTTTGGTAAACTTTTTCTCTCAGAAATAATTTATTAATATTTAATGTTCCACACCTTTAAGCGCGCTTTTACCCGCATAGACGCCATTGCTCCTTTACTCTCTATGGGTTTACACAGTGTGGGACGTATCTCTGGAACCGCTTGTCACAGCGACTTCAGAGAGGGTTCATTTTGTTGGTCTTCCCCTGCTCTATCATCCGGTAGCTAGATTCGGTGTGTTGGGAGTCTGGGGGGGCTTCGGGCACTGTTTTGGGGTACTTATGAGAAAAAACTACGTTTCCCATGAGCGCCTACTCAGGGACCGAGCCTTCTCTCCTCTCAGCAGATTAACCCTTCGCTGGCCAGATAAGTTCGATTTTTGACATTTCTGGGGTGAAACTTTAATCTTTCACACTTCTACTGGGTGATTTTTCTTAGTGGAGTATATCTGACACTGTGAGCATGTCTACTCCACTGGAGTCAGGGGCTAGACCCAAGACCAAGGAGGCTGGGGTGTCTATTTCCCCCATTGCGTTTTGCTGATTGTCTGATTCTTCTGAGGAAGAACTTTTGCAGGATTCTGATGCTGAGGAAGGCACTGTTATAGAATCTAATAGGTCCATTGGTGACCCTTATGAATGTGACCCTGAAGTTTCTGCTGAGGGTTTGATCAGAGCTGTGCTAACTACGCTCAACCTTCCTCTGACTCAGGAATCTACTCATGATCCAACTGACGTTTTCCAAAAACCGTCTAAGGCTGTGGTTTGTTTTCCTAATAACCCTACTCTTGCTCGTTTAGTCTCTGATGCGTGGAGGCATCCTGAAAAATCCTCTTCTGTGTCCAAAAAGTTTGCTAAACTTTACCCTTTTCCTGAGGCTGAAATAGCTAAATGGGTTCATCCTCCCAAAGTGGATGCTCCTATTTCTAGGTTATCCAAATCTACTACCTTAGCTGTATCAGATGCCTCTGCCCTGCAGGATTGGACGGACAAAAAGTTAGAGATTTGTCTTAAATCCATTTTTGCCTCTATTGGCACTGCCATGCGTCCAACCTTTGCAGTGGCGTGGGTTAATAGGACTATTGCGGCCTGGACTGAACAACTGACTGAGGCGGTTCGCCAGGATGCACCAGTGTCTGAGCAGTTACAGCTTCTTGCTAAGATATCAGAAGCTCAAAATTATGTTTCTGACGCTGCTTTTAATGCTGTGCGCATGATGGCAAGGGCCTCTACTTCCTCTGTGGTGGCTAGACGTGCTCTTTGTCAGAAAATTTGGTCTGCTGACACTGCTTCTAAGAAAGCTTTGCTTTCTTTACCCTTTCAGGGGACCTTAGTGTTTGGATCTGAACTTAAGGAGATGATTAGTGAGGCTACTGGTGTCAAAAGTACTCTTCTTACATCAGTCTTCAAGAAGAAATTTCCAGCCAAACGCAATCGGTCCTTTCGTTCCTTCCAAACTGAGACACGCTCCACGTCCCAGGCAGGTCCGTCCTCCACGTGCTCCTCCTCCAAGCCCAAACAGTCCTGGAAGCCCAAAGTTGCCTCCAAGGCCAAGACCTCCAAGACTGCTTCGGCATGACTCGCCGAACCCGGGTCCGCATCCGGCTGTAGGTGGATGTCTCCACATCTTTCGCCGGGTTTGGGAGGAGTCAGTGGTGGACCCTTGGGTTGTTCAGGTGGTATCAGAGGGATACAGGATCCCTTTCTCTTCCCTTCCTCCTTTTCGGTTCCATTTTACTCGTCCTTCTCAGGAGCCTACAAAAAGACGTCTCTTCGACGCTATTCAGGATCTTTTGGACAAAGAGGTCCTGGTACTGGTTCCACCAGAGGACACAGGTTCAGGATTCTATTCCAACCTGTTCGTTGTGGCCAAAAAGGATGGAGGGGCTCGTCCTATTTTGGATCTCAAGGATCTCAATTCCTTTGTTGTGAGTTCCCACTTTCGTCAGGAATCTCTGCGTTCTGTGATAGCAGCCATGTCTCCAGGGGAGTTCCTTGCCTCCCTGGACCTTCAGGATGCATACCTTCACATCCCTATTCATCCAGAGAGCAGACGGTATCTCAGATTTGCCTGTCACAAAGGCCACTTTCAGTTTTCAGCTCTTCCCTTTGGTCTGACTTCAGCTCCTCAGGTCTTTCAGAGGGTATTGGGAGCTTTGATAGCTGTGCTTCATCGAGATGGAGTAAGGGTGACTCCCTATATGGACGATCTGCTCCTGAAAGCCTCATCTGCGGAGATCCTCCGCCAGCAGCTGCAGTTGTGTATACAGACACTCAATCGCCATGGCTGGATTGTGAATCTGGACAATTCAGACTTGGTCCCATCTCAACAGCTCCTTTTCTTGGGTCTCCTGTTCGACACTCAGCAGAGCATGGTGTTTTTGCCGGAGGAAGTAGCTCATCAGATAGCTATCCGGGTGTCCAAGATCTTAGAGCTAGACAGGCTTCCAGTACCGAAATTGACCTCTCTGGTGGGGAAGTTTATTTCCACGATAGAGGCAGTGCCATTTGCCATGGCACACACCAGGGAACTTCAGAGGTTTGTGATCCAGACGTGCAAGAATCATCCAGATCATCAGCATCTGTCAGTATCTCTGCCTCCTCATGTCGAGTTGAGCCTGGAATGGTGGTTGGACCTTTCTCATTTCCTGAAAGGGAGGTCCTTTCGGGTTCCTTATTGGACCACAGTCACGACGGACGCCAGCCTCCGGGGATGGGGGACTGTGTTGGGTCGTTTCAGTGCTCAGGGGAAATGGGGACTGGAGGAATCTCTTCTCTCCATCAATGTTTTGGAACTTCGTGCCGTCTTTCTTGCCCTGAGGCACTGGGAATCTCAGCTGGAAGGTTGTCCAGTCAGAGTGGAGTCCGACAACGCCACTGCAGTGGCCTACATCAACAGACAAGGCGGCACAAAAAGTCTAACCGCTTGGTTAGAGGTCAAGGCCATCTTATCTTGGGCGGAAGCTCATGTGCCCGTCATCTCAGCATTACACATTCCAGGCGTAGACAACGTCATGGCAGACTTTCTCAGTCGTCACACAGTCGACAGCGGAGAGTGGGCGCTTCATCCAGAGGTGTTTCACCTTCTAACCCACATGTGGAGGGTACCTGTAGTGGATCTGATGGCTACCAGACACAACAGGAAGGTTCCAGTGTTTTGCTCTCGGTGGAGGGACCCTCTTGCTCTAGCAGTGGATGCTTTGTCAATCCCTTGGGAGTTCCCTCTGGCGTACATCTTCCCTCCTCTCCTGTTGATCAGAGTCATCCAGAAGCTGAAGATGGAGCGTTGTCCTGTCATCCTAATCACTCCAAATTGGCCTCGTCAGTCCTGGTATCCGGAACTGCTAGCCATGTCTGTGGCGGATCCCTTTCCGCTTCCTGCCCGCCCAGATCTACTTCTTCAGGGATATCTGTGGAAGGAGGATGTTCAGCATCTCCATTTGATGGCTTGGAGGTTGAATCCTCAATTTTAAAGAAGAAAGGGTTTTCCTCTTCAGTGGTGTCCACGATTCTTAGAGCTCGCAAGCCTGTGTCTTCCAAGATCTATCATCGCATATGGTCCACCTTTGTGGCATTGTGTACTGATAAGGATCTATCTCTTGATTTCCATCTTCCCACGGTCCTGGCTTTCTTGCAGGATGGGGTTGAGAAGGGACTCAGCCTGAGTTCTCTCACGGTTTAGACTTCAGCTTTGTCTGTATTTTTCCAGGAACGGATTGCTATTCTTCCTGATGTTAAGGTTTTCTTCCAAGGTGTGGCTCATGTTCGGCCTGCCTTCAAGAGTCCTACTCCCCAGTGGGACCTCAATTTGGTGCTGGGGGTTCTCCAGAGACCCCCGTTTGAATCCTTGGCTTCTATTCCTTTGCGTCTCTTGACCTGGAAAATGGCCTTCCTTTTGGCTATTGTCTCAGTTCGCCGGGTAGCAGAGTTGCAAGCTCTGTCTTGTAAACCTCCTTACTTGGTGTTTCACAAGGATACGGCAGTGCTTCGCACTTCCAAGGAGTTTTTACCCAAGGTTGTCTCCGAATTTCACATCAGTCAGGAGATTGTGGTTCCCTCTTTCTGCCCTAACCCTTCCTCTGACAAGGAAAGAGATCTCCATTTGTTGGATGTTGTGCGTTGTCTTAAATTTTATGTTCATCGCACTGAGTCTATCAGGAAGTCTGATGCCCTGTTCGTCATTCCTGAGGGGCCTAGGGCAGGGAGACCGGCATCGAGGTAACTACTGCCTCTTGGATAAAATCTACCATTCGTGAAGCCTATAAACTGCAGAATAAGCATGTTCCCTTCAGGGTTACTGCTCATTCCACCAGATCAATTGGGGCCTCTTGGGCTTACAAGAATCAGGCGTCTGCTGATCAACTGTGCAGAGCGGCCACTTGGTCCTCCGTGCACACATTCTCGAAGCACTATCGTGTTGATGTACTGGCCTCGGCTGATTCCAGCTTTGGGAGGAAGATCCTGGAGGCAGTCTTGCCTGTTTAGGACTTCTACTCTGTGGTTCTTAGTGCTTCTTTGCTGTTGAGCCCTGTTGGCTCTAGTTCAGTGTGCCGTGTTAGTTCGGGGGTTTGTTTTTCCCCCTGGTTGGTGTCCGTTGACACTTCTGTTATTGGGCTCTATGATTAATTGGTTCATAGCAGTTCTGGTGACTTTGGGCCTTGCGCCTGGTCCTTGCCTTACTTCCTGCCTCAGGGACAGCTCAATGTTTGTACATCCCATTGTACCAGTGACCTGTATTGGACGACAGTGAAAATAGGATTTTAGTATTACCTGTTAAATCCTTTTCACTTAGTCCATACAGGTCACTGGTCTCCCACCCTGTCAAGGGACCATGCTTGGCTCTCCTGTGGCATTCAGTGGGAGACCTTCGGGGCATGCTCACAGGAGTCTTCCTTTTCCTTCTTACCTCTGGTCAGTTTAGTGTCTCAAATCAATCTAGCATGGCTCTGGCCTGAAGGCAGCTTAAGAGGGAGGGGAGGCTCCACCCACTGCATACATTTGAATGAATGTTCCTGCCTACTTAAAGGGGCGGATCACCTCCCATTGTACCAGTGACCTGTATGGACTAAGTGAAAAGGATTTAACACGTAAGCCTAAAATCCTATTTTAGTATATAAAGAGTTAATAATAAACATCTGTGTCCCCACTACTGGGGGACTCGATACATTGACAGAATTTTATTAAGAGATATCGATATCTGTTTTTTGAGATTGGGGAAGAAAGGTGTTTTCAAATGGCAATTGTATTGAGTCTTCAGAATATGCTGGTAGTAGGATGAAGGGGTTTATGTTGAAGATAGGATTTTTGAAGCAGAATGGAACCCCTGTACAGAATGGACATCTAGGGAGATACCAATGGGATTAGACGGTCCACTATATACATGTTTGGCTTGATAAAGCACCTTGTGGTGTGAAACGCGTTGCTAAGTTGTTTTTTCCTGGCCGGGGATGACTGAAAAGGTGGATCAGTTTATACACGCTTATGTATGTGTTCTAATGTACTTTGTTACATTTGATCTTCCGTGAATGGGTTTATTTTGTTTTTGATCTTTTACCTTTAATATTAAGATATACTGTACTTGCAGACTACTAGTTTTCTACCCTTGACTAGCAGTTGGATTACTATATACATAGGGAGTGAAGTGTAAACCGACATTGTAGATATATATGTTTATATTTCGTACGGAGCTTATTTTTGCGTTGTGAGTCTACTGTATTTTATGTGTTTTATAACAAGTTAGCTCAACTCTTCCAATATATTTTTGTACCGACATATATGTATAGGTATTTTTAACGTATATTGTGATCTAATTTGTAGATGTACATATATGTGTTTCTATAATCAAATTTGATATCATTTTTTGATAATTTTTTTGAGTTATGTACTCCTTTTTATTCCATGTATCCTTGGGTCAGATAGTCATTCTCTTTTTTTTCCAATTGTATAGTATAAACATCACTAGCCCGACTGGATACTGTGTATTTTTCATATACCTTTTGTAGGGCCTTTCTAGTTACATTCGGGTCAGCACTAACTCCAGAGAATTTCCATATATTGCTGTTGTGGGAGTGGTTGGACTTCGGGAGGAGTGATCGCAACAGGACCGACTGTGTGGTGACTGGATCCCTGGTTAACAAGCCTTTAAAGAAGCCGTTTGTGTCCAGCATCTTCCGTTTTATCAAGTTTGCACATGAACTTTTCAGCTTTTTTACACAATTACTCCTAGTGTTGTTTATGAATTTCACAGCCTGTGCTTGCTACATCCTGATGCCAGAAATAATGTTTGCACACATTTTTGTCTGCGTTTTGGTATTTGAATGCATTACGCACTTCCCTTTTCTCAACTGGGCCCTGTTACTGGCTTTTGGTGTTTCTACCATTGTGACACTTCTTTGTATTGGCATGACCTTGCTATGCTGAGCTTTGCCTTAGACTTCAGTTCGTTTGTCTAGACCTGTGTTGCTTGCTGTCTGCCTTTGATCTTTGGATTGTCTCTTTACTCAAGAACCTCTGCTGCCTGGCCTGACTCAGACTGCTTGGCCATGTCTTTGTCTACTGATTTGTTACTTTGTTTCTGACTTTCCCATTATCTGTTTCTACAAAGAATTTGAAGAGCACCCACCAAGAATGAACAAAATAAAGTGTCTTGCTCTAAAGCATAGTAGCATCTCCGTGGTGCTAACATTATGTTTTTCACTCCCATTTGCCTCTGAAGAAATTTCCATAACCATATCAGACTGGTCCCACCCGCTGTCAGTCTAGCTCCGAACTGTCAGGCAAATCCTGGGATTGGGCTTTTTTTTTCCTCATACAGACAGTATTTTCCTGGCATTTTGGAACTGAACTGTCTGTGGTTGGGACTAGTCCGATATGGATAAGGAAATTTCCTTTCTGAAATATGATAGTGAAAAACTTGACTTGAGCGGCACTTAAGAGGCTACAGTGCTTTAAAATAAAGCTCTTAATTCTGTTTGGTCTCCGTGTGCGTTCCTCACACTCTTTGTTTTCCAGTATCCTGTTTTTGCCTGCACAAATCTCAGGGAGTCAACCCCTGAGGTTGCGCAATTTCTTCCTTCAAGTAATGTGCCTAGACCCTTATCTACTGTATCCTATTCCTAATTGGTACCCTGTCATTAGATTCCAACACCAGATTATGGCTTTATAACTAGGCCATCTATGGAGTCCTCAGGGTATCTTCAGATGATGACCACACTTACCCAGCAGTTGTCAATCTTCTCCCAGACTGTACTGGAACTGCAACAGAATTATGTCCAGTTCAAAGAAGAGTTGCAGGAGTTATGTTCCACATTGGTATCCCCTGCTACGAAACTCATTCTATCTGAACCCCAGCTACCTTAACCTGAATTCTTCTCAGGGGATATTTCCTGGTCTGAACCCAAAGACTCATCTTTGAAATACTTTGATCTAGATATTCATAATCTGGCTTTACAATTGCTAAGTAATCTGAGAGATTTCAGTAGCGATCACCTAGGGGTATCTCCTAGGACAGGTACTGTCAGACCATCACTCTTGCATGGGAATATGCACGTTGTGGCCGTACTATTCCAGTACATTGTTGAGCAGTTTGGCCTTTGTGGATAAACTTTCTAGCATTCATGCAGTATTATTCATAGTTTTGTACATTATTTATTTTTTTATCAGGCTGTCGTTGCTATGTCCTGATGCCAGTGAACCCATCACTGTTGGCCCTGTTGCTCTCACTCAGCGCTTCTACTATTGGAAGACTTCTTGGCATTGACCTGGCTTTGCTTTTTTCACATCCTTACCTTTTGTTGTTTGCTTTATCTCTCTTCTACTTTGCAGGCATCTGTTCTCCAATGGCAATTTTTCCAACATTTGTAAATCTGCCGTTTGTGAATATAATTTTCCCCTCTTCTGGTGGTGGTTAGTCGCAGCATGTGTTCCTTTACACTTTTCAATCATATGCACAGTCCTCACCCAGGAAGCATTTATACTAGCCCAATGAGGCTTTTCCCTTATGGAAGAGTTCATTTTGGCATTCCTGCGTACTCCTGTCTGTTCTAGTTCTTGTGTTCCAGACATTTGTTTATCCTGATTTATTCAGATTTCCTGTGTATCTTCAAAGTTCCTGCATTCCTGCTTACCAGACCCACAGATTACCTTGACTTCGGTCCAGTCTCCATCCTGAAAACCTCTTGCACTCAGTGTTCTACCTGCTGGACCCATGAATCTCTTACCCACTATCTACTCTCTGTTGGACCTGGATTGTTTATTCTGACCCAGCTCTGACTCAAGGAGATCTGGCTATTCAACCTTGAGGTCGGCACCTTTAGCCAGGCCTATGGCCCTAGTAAGAATTCACGTGCCAGTGATTTCGCTCACCAGCTTTGCTTTCCATCCTCTTTCACAGCCCTTGGTCCCATCACGTACTTTCTGACTTGGGGGTTTAGTTGGCATGACAGATCTTACTACTTCTTGACCTCTGGTACTTTAGACCTCAACTTGTGTATCTGGATGTGTGTTGCATGCCTTTGGCCTTCAGATTGTCTTATCGCACAAGAAACTTTGCTGCCTACCCTGATTTGGATTGCCTGACTCTGCATACTGATCTGGTACCTTGCTTAGGGCTTGCCCAGTACCCTGTTTGTAGTTCCATAAACTTGGTGGCTAAACCCATGGTAAGTTGTTTCTTTTCTTGGGTACCGGGCCCAGCACCTCACTTATTGGTATCATATGGTACTCTACCACTGAACTCGAACACCAGATGCTGACACATATAGTGCCTTTGCTGCCAACCTCTGCCCAGTACATCTGCCTGTTAGTTATACCTATTCCAGGCAAGTAATCAAGTAATGGGGAGGGGGTGTATGTGTGTGAAACAGATGCCAGTTGTGAGTGACAATGACAGAGGGTTACATCAGGCTGCTCACCCTTCTTCTGCAGAGAAAGCCAGAAGTGATTATTTCTCTGTGTAGTAGTAACACTTCTCTGTGTACAGCCAAACAGACTTGAGGGACAGCGCAAATGTGCACATCTGTACTCTTTCCTTTCTTTCTCTTTATCATTCTCTGCTACTTCTACTTTCATCATAATGTATCTTGCTTCACCCATTTAACGTTCTCTTATTTTTTTTTTTTTACCATTTTTTGTAAATCCTCCTTTCCCCATTTATCTTGTTCATCTTCCCTTCCACATTTGCCTTACATTTATTCCTGTCAATTTCAGTTTCTCCCTTTTTTCTTCATTTTTCTACTTTTCCATTTTCTCTCTTCAAGCAATCCTTCCCCCCACTCACTTTCCTATTGCTCTTTTATTTAGCTTATTTCCCTCTTCCTTGTTCCTTTTCCGTAACTTCTCTTTTTCCTCCCATGTTCTCTATTGCTGTGTCTTTCTCATTGCATATTTATTTTCCCTAACTTTCCAAATCTCTGCTTCTTATAGGTGTGAGTTCTGTGGTTTCACCTGTAGACAGAAGGCCTCCTTGAATTGGCACATGAAGAAACATGACGCTGACTCTTTCTACCAGTTCCCCTGTGATATCTGTGGTCAGCGGTTTGAGAAGAGAGATAACCTTTCTGCTCACAGGAGCCGTAAACATCCTGCTCTTCATGAGTGTGCATCCATCACACCTTCTCTCCATGAATTGTCTGATACAGAGAATGCATCGGAGAAAGCCCCCTGCTGTAAGACTTCCCCCACAGACAATTTGTTTAGAACGTCTTTGCAGGAGGTTGAACAGAGATCACAGCAGAGTGTCGAAGAGGCAAACATCCCCAAAATTCTAGATCTAACCGAGAACACAAATGAAAGAACCGAAGGAACCTCTCAAGTCTCTGACAACGTTCCATCTGAAATTTCCCTGGTGATTATTTTGTAAAATGGACTCTTATAATTTTTTTTTTTTTTTTTTTTTTTACTGTCTGAATTATTTTACTATGTGTGTCTATCAAATATTTATTTAATGTGCGTATACATTTTTAATTTAGGAATTATGTAGGAAAGTTAAGAGAGACACCTTTTGATATGAAACTTTCAAAACATTTATCCTTTAATCTACATATCAGTGTTGATGCATTATTAAAGAGAGATAATTTTATTCCCTCTTCTCACCAATGTCCCGCCTGTTTGTAATAATTCTAAGTGCCATCAGCACTATACCTACGAACATCCTTGACTTTAAGCACCTTTAGTACTAAAATGGATTGGGGTAGGAGTGTCCAAATGACATTATTTGTGTCATATTGTGACTCGGTTTAATCTGATGGGATTTAAAATGGAAATCCCACAACTGAAGAAAAGAGGCTCTTAGTGAATTCTGCTTTAATGCTGCATGATAGATGCACAATGTAGAAGTAATTAGGCACTCAAAGTATTCCATGTTCATATTCAAGTGCCTACTTTGCTCCTATTTAGGTGAAGAGTACCCATTTTGGTGTACAAGATTGCTTTTAGCATTGCAAAATGGGACCAGTACAGTGTAGTTCCAGAAATGTGCACTTCTTTTGGAACAAAAAAAGGTGTGCAAGGTCAGCTACAGATACCCTTTTACTCTTAACATATATTATTACAGTAAATTCCCACTGCAGCACATTGCATTATCATCTGTCATAAGCTTTTATGAAATGTTGCTCCCATTAAATTATGAGAATTTTTAGATGTTTAGACCTGTGTCTGAATCTAGTTATATTGCAAAACATATGTGGAAATATTGCCTTTTTATGTATGTATTCTATAAGACAAACAAAGTGCAAAACACAGTATGACTTGTTACATAAACAATCTCTTCCTACATTGTTTTCTAAATATCCATGATGTTTAGGCAAAATATCAGTCTTCCTGAAAACTAACATATACCTGTTGTATCTTAAAAGATAATGTAGGACTGCAACCGTACTCAAATAATATTCCTTTTACATCCACTATGGAACACAGTAACCATGGAGTAAAGTTCCCATCCTCCAGAGAGGAGGGCACTAAAAAGAAAAACGGACCTTTTGAGTGACCTAGCTTCAGGAAATGGGCAAGCTGGCACTGTTCCCTTAGATTTTAGTCGTCTTTTTTTTATTTTCTTCCTTAGATTTGGGGCTGCATAATCTCCCTTTAGGTAGACTTCCATTAACTGGCTTCCCTGGAGTTGGATTGCCCAGTTCACAGATGTATTTCTGGACCATTCCCCTGTCTTTATTAAGTCTATACCTCATTACTGAATTTCTGAGGTTCTGTATTGATACAAAGGGAGTATGACGACACACTGCTATGTCCCTGTTCTTACCTAGCATCCACTATAAAATTGTGACATTGCCTGTTTGGCACTCAGACCTTCATATTTCACATGTTTTATCATAGCTTTTATGCTTGCAAAGGTGGCTTCTTTTAGTACTATGGGTGTTTAAACCGTTCTGCACTGTATGGTATTTTATCCTTTGTAGGCTTCCTCTTCTTTAGAAGGGGTTGGGGGGGGGACAGCACAAATACCCATCTAAGTGTAGTATTTAGGGTAAAAAGAAAATGTAATAGCAGTATTAAAATAAGATAATTAAGACAATAGGAGCACAATATAATAAAATAATAACATAAAACAAGATGTAATGACAATAAAAACACACTTATGGATGCATACAGTGTGATATTCTCTGTGAAAGTGTGTTCATACAGGGAAAATAAAACAAATAAATGGTCAGTACTATAAGCAATAACTGCAATGCTTGTACTGGTGTGAGATCAGACCTGATGGGACTAGTGTTTGTAAAACAGATGGGTCAGTGTTGACGGTCCATGAATGGAGAGGTTTAATAGAGTCAGTTGGGTTGATGATTGGTAAAAAAGGATGGCCACTTACTAGATAGCAGCTTAGAGTGTGTGCTCAAGATACAATGATTGTAGAGCTTCACTCCCAGTTCTCATTAGTGTGGGTGGCTGCTTACTTTAAATCCATGATGTGTCTCTGCATACCATCAGTTTCCCCAGGAGAAGTCTTCCTCCATTAGGTCCTCCTCCGATATCATTTTTTGCTCTAAACTACCCAACCCAGCGTCCGTATCTGCACTTGACAGGAGAGTTCCGTAACGTGTTTTGATGCTCTTTGCATCTTCAGGAAGTGCCTGTTAAGCCCATATTAGCCTCTTTAATTTAATACCTATGCCACCAATTGTGAGGTTCCCACGGTGAAGTATTCAAATATTGTGCGTTCATATGAAAAATGTGTATATTCATACTATATGCATAATATAATATTATTCGATGTAAATAAAAGTGAGAATTGATGAGAAATCTAAGAAATATAAAACAACCACAAAATAAGTAAATTAATCAATTAATGAGTGAATATAATACATTCTAAGTTTCATCTATTTGATATATATATTTGTAATGACAATTAGAATGGATTATTGTGTCAGTAATGAATGTACAATGACACTGAACAAAGTAAGTGTTTGAATGACTGAAACCGTGGACCAGTAGTTGGAACACTGTAAAGGGGGAGGCTATATCTGTGTGGCATTTTACAATGTAAATGGGTTGTGGATAGGTGAATGAATCACTGCCAAATAAAGCTACAGTGATGTTGGAGATATATATTAAATGGATGATCATTCATGTGTATACATATTCAGAGTAGTACCTGGAGGAGGATATTTAAATAGGTGATCATACATACGTGTGTACACATTTCAGGTGCACAGAGTTAAACCTGGGGGGAGGATACCCACAATTCCAGGACATAGATTTTATCCTTAAATCATCTAATGTGTATACAAGATATATAAGCTATGTATATGGAACCATTTATGGTCTCCCACTGGTTATATCTGGCATAGGGGACATTATAATAAATTAATGGCTCGGTTGTTTGGTATCTCACCTTTGTATTATCTTTGTTTGTCACAAATACCCATCTCCTCTCAATCATTATTTATTAGAAGAGCAAATATATTTTCTGGTCTATATGACACTGCACCATAGTGGTGTGAAGCCACTATAATTCAATAAGCACAAACCAGCAAGGAAATTGACGTATAGGATTCATAGAAACATATTGACCTCCATGATCTTGAGAGGAGATTGTATTATTACTGATTTTGAGTGTTAACCAAACATTAGAATAATTACCCTAAAACAAATATTGGTTTTCCAGTTTTTCATGTATGGCACAATTTCACATTGTTCTAGATAACACAATATATGATTTGTATGTTATTGTGTACATAAAAATTCTGAGATTACATCCAAGAAAAAGATTGAATGCACAGTTACATGTAATGGTTAAGAATACAAAGGGGAAATTCACTAAAAGTTGATGCTGTGGCGATGTGATTTTGTCTGTGTTCAAAGCACTTTGACATTTCGATGTACACACACACACATCTTCATATTAACTAAACTTTAGGGATGCGAGGGGAGGAGGAGGTACACATTAGCATACAGGATTATTGAACTGTTGTTGATATGGAAGGGATGCCTAACCCTAAAGCCTAAACAGTCTTGGCAGAACAAGTCTACTCAGAAGCCTAAGTCTGACAAGCCCAACTCCACATTATTCACTGAGACTTGGTCCGTCCTTTTCCATAGGGGGCAGTGTGCATCTTTTTCAAAGCTCTCTGAGGATGGAATAGTGGGTAATTTTTAGAATGGTACCACATAGTGTATACTGCCTGTTAGAGAAACAGGTGCTGGTCCCCTTTCCAGCTCAGGAGCGTTTTACTGGATTTTACTCAGACCTTTTTGTGGTTGCAAAAAAGATGGCGATGCTTTCCGGTTCTGGACTTGAAGTATTTCAATCAATATTCGCTAGCTCCATGCTTCAAGATGGATTCCTTTTTGACTGTCACATGTCCGGGAGAATATCTTGCCTCACTGTACTGTCGGGACACCTAGCTGCATGTCTTCATTTATCCAGACCATCAGCGATTTGTTTACGCTTTGTCTTCGAGCGCAGTCATTACCAGTTCACAGCTCTCACATTCGAACTAGTATCTTCTCCAAGAATTTTTACAAAAGTTATGACTACTTTGGAAGCCCACATCCATGCTCAAGGGATATCCTTGACCACTTACTTAGATTACCTCCTTCTGAAGGCTCCACAGATTCAAGATTGTGTTCATCTTGGAGCAACATAGTTTGTTGCTCAGCGTCAAGAAATTCTCTCTGGTACTTTCTCAGGTTTTGTACTTCTTTGCAAGATAATCCATACTCTCCAAGGGAGGTTATTTCTACCAGATGATAAGTCTCTTCATAGTACTCAAGCAATAATGTTGTTTTTGTCAACAGTAAGGAATTATATGAGAGTTCTAAGTCTTCTGGTTTCGGCCCTAGAATCCATTCCTTGTCTGTCTCATGCCTTGTCCCAGCCTCAACAAATGAAGTTGGATCTTCGCTGGTAGCTTCACCATCCTTGCCTAACGCTGGACTGTACAAGCATGGGTCATAATCACCGTGGATGACAGCTTGAAGGCATGGGTAGACAACCTGGGTCATCTAACAGCACAGGGCTGCTGGACCTGGGAGGAGAGTCATCTTCCAATCAACATTCTTGAATAGGAGCCACTTGACTGGTACTTTGCTGTTGGACGTGCTGTTCAGTGCATCAGTGAGGGTCTACTCGGACAATTTGACACAGTTGTCTATATAAATTGCCAAGGAGGAACCAGAAAGCGAGCCCTCCTGGGAGGAGATCTGGGAAATTCTTCAATGACCAGAAGCTTACAGCCCAGCTATCTCAGCAGTTCACATTCTAGGACTGGAAGAAGTGGTTGCAGACTTTCTACGTCACCAATATGTGGACCCTGGAAATTGGAAACTCTGTTAGAGAGTTCTCAACCAGATTGTACAACACTGGGGTTTCCCAGCAGTGGATCTCATGGTGTCTTGCAACAACTAGAAGGTTCCACTCTTCTGCACCAAGAGGAAGTATGCTATAGCGTTTACAATGGACAAGATGGCCATTCCATGGAACTTCCATCTAGCTTATGTCTTTGTACTGTTTCTCCTGATTCCCAGGGTACTGAGGAAGATGAAGAAGAAGAGGGTTCAAGTAATTTTGATCCCCTCTTTTATGCCCCGTCGGGCTTGGTTCACTGATCTTTGCAGTCTGTTAATTGCAGAAACATTTCATCTTCTTTTCAGGGCGGATCTCTTCAAGCTCCATTTTGTTACTGTCTGGTGGAAAGGTTGGATTTGACAGCATGGCTCTTGAAGCCAACATCCTGAAGAAGGGGTTTCTCTGATGCTGTCTGTTCCATTATGGTTCAGGCTAGCAAGTCTGTTTCGTCCAAAGTTTATCAGGATCTGGGCTGTACCTTACCAGTGGTGCACTGATCAGCATGTGTCCGATTAGTCAATCAGTTTTTCTACTGTTCTGGCCTTTCTTCAGGATGGTGTCAACAAGGATCTCAATCTGAGTTCTTTTAAAGTTCAGATCTCAGCCCTCTCTGTTCTTTTTCATAAGTGAATTGCTTTTCTTTCTGACGTCAAGACATTTTGTTCAGGGGTTGACTCACTTCTACCCTATGTTCTCAGATTTCATTCCTCCATGGGATTTGAATCTCATGTTAGTTCTTCAGGGGCCTCCTTTTGAGCCTCTTTCATGTGATTCTTTGCATCTTATGACTCTAAATATGGCCTTTCTTTTGGCCATTTTCTCTGTTCGCTCCCATTCCCCCATTTCTCTTTTTTCACCAGAATAAGGCAGTTGTTTGTATTCCCGAAGGTTTTTGGGGGGTTTTTGTCCAAGGTAGTCTCAAATTTTCTCATCAGTCAGGAAAGTGTCCTTCCTTTTTTGCCCTGATCCTTCTAACAATCACAAGCTCCATTGGCTGGACTTGGTACTCTGTTTTAAGTACTCTGTTCATTGCACGCGGCCTTTCAGGAAATCGGAGTCTGTCATTCCTGAGGTCCCAAGACACAAAAGTGAAAGGGAGACCTGGATATTCTATTACTTAAGAAGGAAGCAAAATGGATATATGTGCTGGGTACAAAGTCACCAGCAGGCCTAAATGATTTCACATTTCACCCATTCATTAAAGAATATTAAAAGCAGGGCACAGAAAGAAAACCTACAATGTCTCTACATGGCAAACATCTTCAAGAAGGTTAATCTTTATTCCTGACCCCTTATTCACTTTACAGAAGTCAAAAGGAATCTGTATTTCCTAAAATTCTTCCAATAGGCCAACAAAATAATGATATTTATAACCTCTAAGGCTTCTTCAGTTATAAACAAGTTGCAAATTTCTCAAATTAAATGTTACTCATACCCTAAGACAATTATTTTAGATTCAAAGCATATCCTGTAAACTTATAGTAGGAACACCTCTCTCTCTCTCTCTCTCTCTCTCTCTACATTTCCATACCTAAATCGAAACTATATTTTGAATCCATCTAGGACAAATACTAAGTCCAGAGAGTGCATAAAAGTGATATATTTTGGGGATGAACATAGTGAGAAATACAACATGAAGTTCACCCCATAGTTCTACTGGAAACTCAACAGGTATAAAGATTATAAGAGACGAATATAATACTAATATTACTGAAAGCATCAAGTATACTGAATCACAACTGCATTATCTTACATCTGATGTGACTCAGGGCAAGCGTACTGGGTTGGAGCTCCAGCCTAGGAGGTAACATTAGTTCCATACCATCTATAAGGCTCTAGGGACCATTTGCTTTACTATCCCTTCTACTGCTAAGAAAGATTGAGCTATAATTAATTTGATCCTAATTAAAGGGATAGTAATGTTTCATAATAAAAGCAGCTCCAATTAATCATCATAGTATTTGGACTTTGGAGAGTGTTATTTCAATTCTATCAGAGTTGTAGTTCAAGAGTAATTCAATAACAAAGTATCCCCCTCCCACACCTTTTACTGATGTAACACTGCTCAGCCAGAGCAGAAGGGAGGTGCCCAGGTAGATTGCAGAGAGGGACAATCTTCAATTAAGATAAGGGAAAAAAACTGAAAAACTTGTCAAGGGAGGCAGGGCTTTCACTGTTCTCATAGGAATAAGATTGTCCCCTGCTGTTATCTGTCTGGTCTATGGACTGCATTCCACATCTGAGAAGAGATGGCTTACACTAGGTAAAAGGGGCAGGAGAGGAAACTTTGCTTGTGAATGTCTTTCAAACCACAAAGGTTTGAGAGATAAGGCTTATATCGTTCTTCATGTTTTTTTAATGCCTACAAAATAAAATAAAGATAAAACAAAGTATTACTATCCCTTTAACACAAAACAAACTAAACCCCGAAGTGGATATAACATACCCCCTATCACTTTTTTTTCGTACATTCAGGAAGGAGAGGGCAATCCTTCAGGCATGAATATTTTTTAAAAAACTTAAGTAAAAGGTATGTTTTAAGTGCCATAATCTACTCATTGACAAGACAAAACAGAAAGAGGGGTGCTTCCTAGTGTAAAATGTTCAAGGAATATTATCCACCACCAAGAGAAAGGGTCACTGGTCTGGGGGCTTGGAAGAAGGTCACCCGGCATGAGGTTCTCAACAGGGTGAATGCAGTTTCCACCTGTCAGAGAATCTTGGATTCCATCAAGAAGTGATGGGGTGACTGTTAGCGTCTGGTCAAGAACAAGATGGGAGAGGTTGCCATACACTGTTGTCCAATTTCAATTCACAATCCACCTTGCAAAGCTAAACAACACAAATGTGTTGTTTGGCAGTGATGTGGGTTGAAGCTGAACAACTACCCATTAGCACAGTATGTTCCAGACTGTTCCGATTTGGTTCCATTCACTGTTGTGGTTATTATGGTGTTGTTAGCCAACCACATTTTTGGGTTAAATTTCTACTGACAAGATATATCAGCCAAACAAACATATGCTGGGATTAACACTCTGATAAGGGAATTACATTACACAACTAGTAATCCAGTGTTACTGGTTGATCACAATCAACATGAACAGGACAATAATCTGCTCAGTTGATTACACTATGCACGGTGAACATGGAGAGTTTTGCACCTAGGTGTGATAGGCATTTGATGAGGGGGCACTGACTCCCCTAGTGCTATCGCTTCTCCAATTCCTGTGTTATCCAATGGAGTCCATGCTGCAATATATATCAAACTAGAGCAATCTCATTGCGTATGCTCCATTGAATAACATTGGAACTTGAGAGGTGATGCAACTGGAGAAGTCATCTCGACTTCTTCACACCTTGATGAATCTCCCCCATAACTCCTTGCATCAATACATTTCTAAATTAATTTATGCTCCATGTTTGATTGATAGACCCCCGAGTTTAGGGACATGTATTCACGAGTCTAATGGATACATAACCATTTTGCTATCTGGAGATATAGCTAGTCCAACATTAATATCAACAAACATATCATTCATGGTGATAAGCTTCCTTTATTATATTTTGGAATACAATAGAGCATGAACATGTTTGTATAGCCCCATTATGCAGGGGAGACTTCCAGAAGCAAACAAAAACAAAGAGTATGTTTCACATTAATGCATGCTACTTATGAATCCAATTGGAGCTGCTCATACTTTCTAAAAGAGGATTTTGAACACTGAAACAGTATTGCTGTACATATTTTCCCCTTATATATGAGGGAAATATACACATATACTTTATCATGGTTAAAAGTTCTTTCTCTGTTGTCCAATACGGGTTACTGGTAACTCTGGGTAGGTTATCCGCCCCTTTTAATTGTAGGCAGGAACAATTCTAGAGTTGTATGCAGGGGGTGGAGCCTACCTTCCCTCCTTGGCTGCAGCAAGCCAACCAGCTCCAGAAAGATTTGTTCCTTGGTGAAGATAACACAGGTAGAAAACAGTTCTGCTATAGCTTTAGAAGTTTTTTTTATTTTTCTGTTAGAAATGGAATACCACCATTAGGCGGATTACCATAACTGACAATGCCCTTAGATGTGGCTAGCTCTAAGATGCTTTTTGTGGACATTAAGCCCTGGGGGGAAAATCTTGGCTACAAGTTCTTTCCTCAGGAGTTGCCCACCAAGGTGTCTTCTTTAAACATAGAAATCTGAAGACAGAAGATCTGCAAGAAAGGTGAGCAACCCTTTGAATACTGCAGGTCCACATGTCCCACAGTGCCCCTCCGCACAGGGGTTTTCATTTGGAGTTCCTATTACACACTCCTGCACTCACTGGGTCTATCTGTATGCCTGTTAGGTGTTTGGAGCAGGTTTATGTGGTACTTAACCCTTTAGCTGCTGGTTTTGCATTCATTGGGGGGGTTTCTGACACTTTTCCTACTGGTTCAGTGTTTTTTGGGTATCCTAACATGTTCTAGTGATGTTTCATGTCTTAGTTTTACACTTTAAATTTTGTAAAATTTGAGTTCGGCACGCTTTACCACATAGGCTCCATTGCTCCATTCACTCCTATAAGACTGTACAGTTTGGGACATATCTCTGCAACCGTTTAACCTAGCGACTTCAGAGATGGCTCATTTTACTTGTCTGCCCTTGCTCTATCATCCGGTTCATGTTTCTAGTGTGTTGGAGGCTCAGGAGGCTTCAGGCACCGTTTGGGGTACTTTTCTGGGAAAACTACATTTCCCATGAGCACTTGCTTCGCTCTCTCGTTTCTGATTGGCTCCCGCCACGGCAGCCATTTTGTGCTATTTCCAGAACGAGTATTCTACGCAGCTCTTGTACTCTCCTCTGCTGATTAACCCTTCGCCTGCCAGATAAGTCTATTTTAGCGATTTCTGGGGTGAAACTTTAATCCTACACACTGTAATTGGGTGATATCTTCTACAGTAAGGTTATTTGACACTGTGAGAATGTCTATACCATTGGAGCTTGGGGCCAGACCGAAGACTAAGGATGCTGGGGTCTCTGTATCCCCTATTGCGCATTGCTCTTTCTGTCATTCAGGGTTACCTAGAGAATTCTCAGGTCATTTATGCCCAGCATGTTTTGATGTCCCTGAGAGTCTTCCAGGGACATCCAGCTATGCATTACAGCCAGTTTGGGTGCAAGAGATCAAGGCTGCTGCTAGGGGCCTTAGGTCCACTTTGCAGCTCTTTCCATCCCAGTTACCGGGGGTCTTTCATTCTTGGCAGATCCCCTTCTCCGTCAAGTCTTCCCTGCAAAAGCCTCAGGGTATACCTGACATGTCAGATTCCTCTGCGGAGGAAATGCTGGTAGATTCAGACGCTGAGGAATGTTCTGCGGTGGGCTCCTCTCAGTTTTTTGGGGACCCTTTTGAGGCTGATCCTGACCCCTCGGCTGAGAGCCTGATCAGGGCTATTTTAAATACCCTAAACATTCCCTTAGTGCAGGAGGTTCCTTCTGACCCTTCTGATGTATTTCAGGAGCCTAAAAAGCCCTTTGCTTGCTTTCCACCTAACCCCACTCTTGACCGCCTTGTGTCTGAAGAGTGGAAGTCTCCGGACAGGAAACCTTCTGTCTCCAAGAAATTTGCCAAGCTTTATTCCTTCTCTGAGGCTGCGCTTGCTCAGTGGTTTCATTCTCCCAAAGTGGATGCTCCTATCTCCCGGCTATCCAAGTCTACTGCCTTGCCAGTGTCTGATGCGTCTGCTCTAAAGGACTGGACTGACAAGAAACTTGAGGTCTCCCTCAAGTCCATCTTTGCCACTGCTGGTACTGTCATGCGTCCAGCATTTTCTGCATCATGGGTGAACTGTGCCATTGAGGTCTGGACTGAACAGCTCTCTTGCTGTCCGTCAGGGTGCTCCTACTTCGGATATGTTGCATCTCCTTGCCAACATTTCTGAGTCACAGCACTGTTTCTGCTGCCTTATTTGATGCCATCTGTTTGGTGGCTAGAGTTTCCACCATGTCTGTGGTTGCCAGACGAGCTCTTTGGCTCAAGATCTGGTCTGCTGACACCGCTTCTAAGAAAGCCTTGCTCTCCTTGCCTTTTCAAGGCACGTCATTGTTTGGGCCAGATCTTAAGGATCTGATCAGTGAGGCCACAGAGGGGGTAAGAGTACACTTCTACCCTTCGTTCCTAGGAAGAAAACACCGCTTAAGCGTAACTGGTATATTTGTTCCTTTCAGACTGAGACACGTCCGGTGAGCCAGACAGTTCCCTCAGCTCCGCGTACCTCCTACAAGCCCAAAGAGCAGTGGAAACCCAAGGTCTCCTCCAAGCCCAAGGCTTCCAAGCCGCCTTCGGCATGACTCACCGAACCCAGGTCCCCACTCTGCTGTGGGTGGCTGTCTGCATCACTACCACAGCGTCTGGGAGGATTCAGTGGCGGACCCATGGGTTTTACAGGTGGTGACAGAAGGGTACAGGATCCCTTTCGTCTCTCTTCCTCCCTTTCGTTTCTCATACGCCTCAGGGCGCAGAGAAACGCCATCTGTTCAAGGGCCCTATTCAGGCTCTTCTGGACAAGGATGTTCTAGAGCCGGTTCCAGTTCACGACAGAGGTATGGGGTTTTACTTGAACCTCTTTGTGGTCTCCAAGAAGGATGGCTTTTGTCACCCCATTTTGGATTTGAAGGATCTCAATTCCTTTGTGATCCTGACTCATTATCACCAAGAGTCTCTACGAACGGTGATTGCTACCATGTCCCCGGGGGAATTCCTTGCATCTCTGGATCTTCAGGATGCGTACTTACACATTGCAGTATCTCCGATTTGCCTGTGACTGGGGACATTTTCAGTTTTCAGCTCTTCCATTTGGACTGATGACAGCTCCTCAAGTCTTCAACCGTGTCCTGGGAGCCTTAGTGTCCGTCCTCCACTGGGACAGCATCAGTTACTCTATTCATGGACGACCCTTCTGACAACCTTTTCTGCGTAATTTCTTCATCAGCAGGTTCAGCAATGCATTCATGTTCTCACCCATCACGGGTGGATCATCAACTTGGACAAATCAGATCTTGTTCCATTCCAGCATCTGGTCTTTCTGGGCCTCCTCTTCGACACCCAGAAGAACATGGTGTTTCTTACGGAGGAGTTAGCTCACCAGCTCGCCCACAGGGTTTTTGCGATCCTGGCTCAAGATCCAGTTCCAGCCAAGAAGCTGTCATCTCTAGTGGGGAAACTCATTTCCACTATAGAAGTGGTGCCGTTTGCCATGGAGCACACCAGGGAACTCCAGCGGTTTGTGATCCAGGTGTGCAGGGGTCAGCCGGACCTTCTGAAGATGTCAGTGTCCCTCCCTCTTCATGTGGAACTGAGTTTGTCATGGTGGCTCAACCTCTCCAATCTGCTGAAGGGCAAGTCCTTCCTGGTATCCTTCTGGACCACGGTGACGATGGATGCCAGCCTCTCCGGCTGGGGAGTGGTCCTGGGTCTCCTGAGTGCTCAGGGTCTGTGGTCTCTGGATGAATCTCTCCTTCCTAACAACTTATTGGCACTTCGGGTGATATTTCATGCCCTTCGTCATTTGACATCTCAGCTGGAACACTGTCCAGTCTGGGTAGAGTCCGACAACACCACGGCCGTGGCTTACATTAACAAGCAGGGTGGAACAAGAATTTTCTCTGCTTGGTTAGAGGTCAAGGCTAGTTTGTCTTGGGCAGAAGAACACGTTCCTGCCATATCTGCAGTGCACATTCCTGGCGTAGACAACGTTATGGCGGACTTCCTCAGTAGACACACAGTGGACAGCAGAGAGTTGGATGTGCACCCAGAGGTGTTTGCCCTCATTGTTCAGAAATGGGGTCTTCCTTACATCAACCTGATGGCGAAAAGACACAACAGGAAGGCTCCGAGGTTTTGCTCTTGATTGAGGAACCTTCTAGCTCTGCAGTGGATGCAATGTCCATTCCTTGGTTATTCCCTCTGGCCTACATTTTCCTCCTATTATCAATGTTGCACAGGGTGTTACTGAAGTTACAACTGGAGCGTTGTCCATTCATTCTGATTGCTCTGTACTGACCTCAGCAGGCTTGATTTCCGAGTATTCTGGATCTGTCAGTGGCGGAGCCATTTCGGCTCCCTTGCCGTCCGGATCTTCTTCTACAGGGTCTATTGGGGCCTCTTGGGCTTACAAGAATCAGGCCTCTGCTGATCAGTTGTGCAAGGCTGCCACTTGGTCGTCTGTGCACACCTTTTCGAAGCACTACCCATGTTGATGTGCTGGCATCGGCTGACACCAGCTTTGGGAGGAAAATCCTGGAGGCAGTCTTGCCTGACTAGGATTTTCTTCGGTTCTTGGTACTTCCATCACTTTTGAACCCCGTTGGCTCTAGTCCAGTGTGCTGTGTAACAGTTGGGTTGTTGTTATCCCTGTTCTGTGTCCGTTGACACGTCATTGTTTTGTTGGGCTATCTCTTATCTGATGGTTCATATCTACTCTGGTGACTTTGGTGGTCTTGCGCCTGGTCCTTGCCTTCCCGCCTCTGGGAAACTCAATGATTGGACATCCCGGAGTTGCCAGTAACCTGTATTGGACAACAGAGAAAAGAGAATTTTAGTCTTACCTGTTAAATCCTTTGCTCTTAGTCCATACAGGTTACTGGTCTCCCACCCTGTCAAGGGACCATGCTTGGCTCTCCTGTGGCAGATCATGGGGGTCCTTCGGGGTCATGCTCACAGGAGTCTTCTTTCCCTTCCACTATCTAGTCAATAGTTAATGTCTCAAATCTTTCTGGAGCTGGTTGGCTAGCTGCAGCCAAGGAGGGATGGTAGGCTCCACCCCCTGCATACAATTCTAGAAATGTTCTTGCCTACAATTAAAGGGGCGGATCGCCTACCCAGAGTTACCAGTAACCTGTATGGATTAAGAGAAAAGGATTTGACAGGTAAGACTAAATCCTCTTGTTCAGGGGTTGCAAACAAAGTCAGGTATTCCAGAGAACAAACGATCAAGAGCACAGGAAATGAGCTACATGGACCTGTAGACAGGTTTTGCCAGGGTCTCTTAGGCATTCTTCTGTTCCATGCCAAGGATGCCTGTGAGAAGGGATGACAGTATTTGAAACTGCAGTCTGTCAGTCGTGCACAGGATGAAGCATCATTACACATTAACCTGTTGCTTCACAGAGGAGTAGACAATTTCTTTGCAGTGGGTTGTTTACCCCTGGGGAACCGACGAGGTTACCAACAAGAGTATGTCAAGCATCCATATGTATGTGTGACCAGGACATTTAAGCAACACATGATAAGTATGTGAATCAAGCCCCAGGAAGCAGAGGGTGTTGGCATGGCAGGTCATTGAGCTACACACACACACACACTCACACACACACACACCCACAAACAGGTTGGCATGGTGGGCCTTGAAACCTGATTCCCACATAGTTACTCCAATGTTGTAGACAACATTAACACGGTATATTTATCCCTAGTTGTCATGCTAACACCAATAATCCTTTAATTCTTGGAATGCTTGAGAAGTATCCAGTACTTTGCATGTAATTGCATTGGATATCCCTCTTCAAGTCTTGTAGGGTTGTTCAGGTTCTGTTTAACTCAACAGATATTGGTTGCTGTCAGATCATCTAAGGGATCTGAAAAACATGGGCAATGGGGTTTACCTTTGTTCGCAGGGGGATATATGATAACCTTGAAGTGGCAATGTCATCATGGCCGTGTGTACTGCAGATGCTAGGTGAATCCACACCCTCTTTTTGGCACATCCATATAAGAGCTACTGTATGGTTTGTATCCTGTAAGAGCTATGTGGTTGTAGCAGGCAATCCCGGGCTGTATATGACATTCATCCTGTGAAGTGAAACAGATTATTATGTGTTGTGTGAGTGTGTTTACACACATTCCCCAAGCTTGATCGTGTACATACATGCATTGTGTTTGATTCCTGTGTTGCACTCACGGTGTGTGAAGTGGTCCCTGATGAGACTGTCTCTTATCTTCGCCCATCTTTGGGCGTCCTCATCCTGTGCCTGGGGATCAGGGACTTCCAGGAGGTGTTGTGGCTCAAGATCCTCAACTAGCTTAGTGACGAAGTGTCCATTGCTATGCTGTATAGGATTCAACATGACAGGATTATGTTGCAAAGGCATTTTCCTGGTGCATATTGCAGTGCTCCCCCAGAGTGATCAAGGCACCTGAATCTGGTTTTGAGGAGGACGAAGTTGCGCTCAATGGCATTTCTTGTTCTTGCCTCGTAGCTTTCCTGTGCCATTGTTTGTGGATTTGGAAGTGGTGAGAGCCACGGTTTACAACCATAGCCTGCGTCACCCGTGGAAAGAGAGTGACATGTTGTAACAGAGAGCACATTGTGTGGATAATGTACTACTTGTGTGTTGTGACCATGCTAAGCTGTGTTTCCATAATTTGTATGAGTGCACATCTGTAGTGTGATGTCTGTTGTGCTGACTCGCGTAATAGCCATCATCCTGTATAGATCCCCAGGGGTAAAAAGGAGTGTGTGAGGGTATAGGAGTCATGACAGGTGCTGGCACAGACATGGGTTATCCTCATAGTGGCATCACATACCACCTGTACATTGATGGGGTGGAATTTGTTCCTGTTCATATACAGATGTCCCTCTTGTGTTGTAGCTTTTATTTGCAAATATGTTCACAGTCTATGGCACCCTTGACACTGGGCATGCCTTCCCTTGTGTAGAACTGCTGTTTCACATGTGTCCACTCCATGTCAGTGGTAGGGAAGTGAATATAGGTCCTAGCCTTCCTCTTGAGGGCTGCCAACACCTGAGTCAGTGCCCTTGAACACATGGCCTCTGACATGCCACATACATATCCTTCTGTGGACTGGAAGGATCCACTTGACATAAAATGGTTGGCACACATGAGCTTCTGCAATCCGAATAGAGCACGGTTGGTGTTGTAAAAGGGGTCAATGTAATGCACACACACGGATGCGAGGCAAACACAGAGACACACACGCAAATGCACACGCATGCACTGAGATGCTTAAAGAGCGACAGTCATACACACATACATGCAGACACATAGAGTGTGATACAGACATGAAACACACAGGCACACACAGAGACACACACACACAGAAGTGAGTCATAAGGGGTTGACTTATGTGTCATTGTAATGAGTTTGTGTTTGTACTTATGCCTCCACTGTGGCATTCATTCATATAGTTGAAACGCGTGTGGTAATTGCACATACTATGGTGGAAGGTGGATCATGCTGGCTCCCGGGGTGTGAGTGACAGTGAGACTATGGTGGAAGGTGGATCGTGCTGGCTCCCGGGGTGTGATTACGTGTGAGTGATTGCGTTTGAGTGCGAGATTGAGTGATTGCGTGCGAGTGAGTGTGTGTGATTGAGTGAGAGTGTTTGAGTGAGAGTGTGTATGATAGTGGGAGGGTGTGAGTGAGAGGGTGTGAGTGATTGAGGGTGAGAGTGTGATTGAGTGTGAGTGTGATTGTGATTGAGTGTGACTGCGAGACTAAGTGTGAGAATGTGATTGAGTGCGAGACTGTTAGAGCGTGAGACTGTGAGAGTGTGATTGAGTGTGAGAGTGAGACTGTGAGAGTGTGATTGAGTGTGTGAGTGATTGGGTGTGAGAGAGTGAGAGAGACTCTGTGAGACTTAGAGTGTGAGAATGTGAGTGTGAGAGAGTGTCTGAGATTGTGAGAGTGAGAGAGACTTTGAGAGTGTGAGAGAGACTGTGAGAGTGTGAGAGAGACTTTGAGAGTGTGAGAGAGACTGTGAGAGTGTGAGAGAGACTTTGAGAGTGTGAGAGAGACCGTGGAGTGAGAGTGAGAGAGTGACTGTGAGAGTGAGAGAGACTGTGAGACTGAGAGTGTGAGAGACTGTGAGACTGAGAGTGAGAGAGTGTGAGACTGAGTGAGACTGTGAGACTGTGAGAGTGTGAGAGACTGTGAGAGTGTGAGAGAGTGTGAGAGAGACTGTGAGAGTGAGAGAGAGACTGTGAGAGTGAGAGAGAGACTGAGACTGTGTGTGAGAGTGTGTGTGAGTGAGAGTGTGTGAGACTGAGAGTTTTTGAGAGTGAGAGAGACTGTGTGTGCGAGACTGTGAGTGTGCGAGACTGTGAGTGTGCGAGACTGTGAGTGTGCGAGACTGTGAGTGTGCGAGACTGTGAGTGTGCGAAAGACTGTGAGCGTGACTGTGTGAGAGTGTGAGACTGTGTGAGACTGTGTGAGACTGAGAGTGTGAGAGAGACTGTGTGTGAGAGTGAGAGAGAGAGACTGTGAGACTGTGTGAGAGACTGTGAGAGTGAGAGACTGTGAGTGTGAGAGACTGTGAGTGTGAGAGACTGTGAGTGTGAGAGACTGTGAGTGTGAGAGACTGTGAGAGACTGTATGTGAGAGAGACTGTGAGTGAGACTGTGTGTGAGAGTGAGAGAGAGAGAGAGTGTGAGTAGGGTTGCCACCCAGCCGGTATTTTACCGGCAGGCCGGTAAAAAATTGGCTTCTTTCCAATGTTAAATCTATGGAGGGAATGCCTTGGCCGGTATTTTTTTGAAGAAAAGGTGGCAACCCTAAGTGTGAGAGTGCGAGACTGTGAGAGTGCGAGAGACTGTGAGAGTGAGAGACTGTGTGAGACAGAGTGTGAGAGAGACTGTGTGTGAGAGTGAGAGAGAGAGAGACTGTGTGAGAGTGTGAGACTGTGTGAGACTGTGTGAGTGTGAGACTGTGTGAGACTGAGAGTGTGAGAGAGACTGTGTGTGAGAGTGAGAGAGAGAGAGAGACTGTGAGACTGTGAGAGACTGTGAGAGTGTGTGTGAGAGAGACTGTGAGACTGTGAGAGTGTGAGACTGTGTGTGAGAGACACTGTGAGAGTGTGAGACTGTGAGAGTGTGAGACTGTGAGAGTGTGAGACTGTGTGTGAGAGACTGTGAGGTAGAGACTGTGTGTGAGAGACTGTGAGGGAGAGAGACTGTGAGTGAGAGAGACTGTGAGTGAGACTGTGTGTGAGAGTTAGAGAGAGAGAGTGTGAGTAGGGTTGCCACCCAGCCGGTAAAAAATTGGCTTCTTTCCAATGTTAAGTCTATGGAGGGAATGCCTTGGCCGGTATTTTTTTGAAGAAAAGGTGGCAACCCTAAGTGTGAGACTGTGAGAGTGAGAGAGTGTGAGACTGTGTGTGAGTGTGAGACAGAGAGTGTGAGACTGTGTGTGAGAGTGTGAGACTGTGTGTGAGAGTGTGAGACTGTGTGTGTGTGAGAGTGTGAGACTGTGTGTGTGAGAGAGTGTGAGACTGTGTGTGAGAGAGTGTGAGACTGTGTGAGTGAGACTGTGTGAGACTGAGAGTGTGAGAGAGACTGTGAGACTGTGTGTGAGAGTGAGAGAGTGTGAGACTGTGTGAGACTGTGTGAGACTGTGTGAGACTGTGTGAGACTGTGTGAGACTGTGTGAGACTGTGTGAGACTGTGTGAGACTGTGTGAGACTGTGTGAGACTGTGAGACTGTGTGAGACTGTGTGAGACTGTGTGAGACTGTGTGAGACTGTGAGAGACAGTGTGAGAGTGAGAGACTGTGAGAGACAGTGAGAGACTGTGTGAGAGTGTGTGAGAGTGTGAGACTGTGTGTGAGAGTGTGACTGAGAGAGTGTGAGACTGTGTGTGAGAGTGTGAGACTGTGTGTGAGAGAGTGTGAGACTGTGAGAGACTGTGTGTGAGACTGTGTGTGAGACTGTGTGTGAGAGTGAGAGACTGTGAGAGTGAGAGACTGTGAGACTGTGTGAGAGTGTGACTGTGTGAGAGTGAGACTATGTTAGACTGTGTGAGACTGTGAGAGCGTGAGACTGTGAGAGCGTGAGACTGTGAGAGCGTGAGACTGTGAGAGCGCGAGACTGTGTGTGCGAGACTGTGTGTACAAGACTGAGTGAGACAGAGTGAGAGAGAGAGACTGTGATAGTGTGAGACTGAGAGTGTGTGAGACTGAGAGTGTGTGAGACTGAGAGGGTGTGAGACTGAGAGGGTGTGAGACTGAGAGAGTGTGAGACTGAGAGTATGTGAGTGTGTGAGACTGAGTGTGAGACTGAGTGTGAGAGAGAGAGAGAGTGTGTGTGAGAGAGAGCGTGTGAGACTGTGTGTGTGTGTGTGTGAGACTGTGTGTGCGTGTGAGACTGTGTGTGCGTGAGAGACTGTGAGAGACTGTGAGAGAGAGACTGAGAGACTGTGTGTGAGACTGTGTGTGAGAGAGAGAGAGACTGTGAGAGTGAGAGACTGTGAGACTGTGTGAGAGTGTGACTGTGTGAGAGTGAGACTATGTTAGACTGCGTGAGACTGTGAGAGCGTGAGACTGTGAGAGCGCGAGACTGTGAGAGCGCGAGACTGTGAGAGCGCGAGACTGTGTGTGCGAGACTGTGTGTGCGAGACTGTGTGTGCGAGACTGTGTGTGCGAGACTGTGTGTGCGAGACTGTGTGTGCGAGACTGTGTGTGCGAGACTGTGTGTGCAAGACTGTGTGTGCAAGACTGTGTGTGCAAGACTGAGTGAGACAGAGTGAGAGAGAGAGACTGTGATAGTGTGAGACTGAGAGAGTGTGAGACTGAGAGAGTGTGAGACTGAGAGAGTGTGAGACAGAGTATGTGAGTGTGTGAGACTGAGTGTGTGAGACTGAGAGTGTGAGACTGAGTGTGAGAATGAGTGTGAGAGTGAGAGAGAGAGACTGTGAGAGTGTGAGACTGTGTGAGAGTGTGACTGTGTGAGAGTGAGACTATGTTAGACTGTGTGAGACTGTGAGAGCGTGAGACTGTGAGAGCGTGAGACTGTGAGAGCGTGAGACTGTGAGAGCGCGAGACTGTGTGTGCGAGACTGTGTGCAAGACTGAGTGAGACAGAGTGAGAGAGAGAGACTGTGATAGTGTGAGACTGAGAGTGTGTGAGACTGAGAGTGTGTGAGACTGAGAGAGTGTGAGACTGAGAGTATGTGAGAGTGTGAGACTGAGTGTGAGACTGAGTGTGAGACTGAGTGTGAGAGAGAGAGAGTGTGTGAGAGAGAGTGTGTGAGACTGTGTGTGCGTGTGAGACTGTGTGTGCATGTGAGACTGTGTGTGCGTGAGAGACTGTGTGTGCGTGAGAGACTGTGTGTGCGTGAGAGACTGTGTGTGCGTGAGAGAGTGAGACTGTGTGTGCGTGAGAGACTGTGTGTGCGTGAGAGACTGTGTGTGCGTGTGAGACTGTGTGTGCGTGTGAGACTGTGAGAGAGTGTGAGACTGAGACTGTGTGTGAGAGTGAGAGAGAGAGACTGTGTGAGAGAGTGTGAGTAGGGTTGCCACCCAGCCGGTATTTTACCGGTAGGCCGGTAAAAAATTGGCTTCTTTCCAATGTTAAGTCTATGGAGGGAATGCCTTGGCCGGTATTTTTTTGAAGAAAAGGTGGCAACCCTAAGTGTGAGACTGTGAGACTGTGAGAGTGAGAGAGTGTGAGACTGTGTGTGAGTGTGAGACTGTGTGTGAGTGTGAGACTGTGTGTGAGACTGTGTGTGAGACTGTGTGTGAGACTGAGAGAGTGTGAGACTGTGTGTGTGAGAGTGTGAGACTGTGTGTGAGAGAGTGTGAGACTGTGTTTGAGAGAGTGTGAGACTGTGAGAGTGAGAGACTGTGTGAGACTGTGTGTGAGACTGAGAGAGTGTGAGACTGTGTGAGAGTGTGAGACTGTGTGAGAGACTGTGAGAGACTGTGAGAGTGAGACTGTGTGAGACTGTGTGTGAGTGTGAGACTGTGTGTGTGTGTCAGAGTGTGAGAGACTGTGTCAGTGTGAGGGACTGTGTGAGACTGTGAGAGTGTGAGACTGTGAGAGTGTGAGACTGAGAGTGTGAGACTGTGACTGTGTGAGAGACAGTGTGAGAGTGTGAGGGACTGTGTGAGAGTGTGAGGGACTGTGTGAGACTGCGAGAGAGACTGTGAGAGACTGTGAGAGTGTGAGAGACTGTGAGAGAGTGTGAGAGACTGTGAGTGTGAGACAGTGTGAGAGACTGTGAGAGTGTCAGGGACTGTGAGAGTGTCAGGGACTGTGTGAGACTGCGAGAGAGACTGTGAGAGACTGCGAGAGAGACTGTGAAAGAGTGTGAGACTGAGAGTGTGAGACTGTGTGCAAGTGTGAGAGACTGTGAAAGTGTGAGAGACTGTGAGAGTGTGAGAGACTGAGACTGTGTGAGAGACTGTGTGAGACTGAGAGTGTAAGAGACTGTGAGAGTGTGATGGACTGTGTGAGACTACGAGAGAGACTGTGTGAGACTACGAGAGAGACTGTGTGAGACTGCGAGAGAGACTGTGAGAGACCGTGAGACTGAGAGTGTGAGACTGTGTGAAAGTGTGGGACTGTGTGAGAGTATGAGGGACTGTGAGAGTGTGAGAGACTGTGAGTGTGAGACAGTGTGAGAGACTGTGAGAGTGTGAGGGACTGTGAGAGTGTGAGGGACTGTGAGAGTGTCAGGGACTGTGTGAGACTGCGAGAGAGACTGAGAGAGACTGTGAAAGAGTGTGAGACTGAGAGTGTGAGACTGTGTGAAAGTGTGAGAGACTGTGAAAGTGTGAGAGACTGAAAGTGTGAGAGACTGTGAGAGACTGAGACTGTGTGAGAGACTGTGTGAGACTGAGAGTGTAAGAGACTGTGAGAGTGTGATGGACTGTGTGAGACTACGAGAGAGACTGTGTGAGACTACGAGAGAGACTGTGTGAGACTGCGAGAGAGACTGTGTGAGACTGCGAGAGAGACTGTGAGAGACCGTGAGACTGAGAGTGTGAGACTGTGTGAAAGTGTGGGACTGTGTGAGAGTATGAGGGACTGTGAGAGTGTGAGGGACTGTGTGAGACTGCGAGAGAGACTGTGAGAGACTGCCAGAGAGACTGTGAGAGACTGCCAGAGAGACTGTGAGAGTGCGAGACTGTGTGAAAGTGTGAGAGACTGTGAGAGTGTGAGAGACTGTGATACTGAGAGACTGAGAGTGTGTGAGACTGTGAGAGTGTAAGAGACTGTGAGTGTGAGGGACTGTGTGAGACTGCAAGAGAGACTGTGAGAGTGTGAGACTGTGTGAAAGTGTGAGACTGTGAGAGAGACTGTGAGAGTGTGTGAGAGTTTGAGAGACTGTGAGACTGAGAGTGTGTGAGAGTGTGAGAGACTGCGAGACTGAGAGTGTGAGACAGACTGCGAGACTGAGAGTGTGAGACTGAGACTGCGACTGTGAGAGTGTGTGAGAGACTGTGTGCTTTGCAATGCGTTGCTTGCCCCTCTGGCACTCAAAGGGTTAAGTTGAGATAACATAGCAATATAACACACGGTGGCTCTTCAGTTGAGGCAACGTAGCAATATACTGAGGGATCAATTAGAAAGTGGTGTTTGAGGCTTGCCCTCTGTAACATACAGCAAAGCATCTCTCTCCCTTTAAGGAGAAAGGGTGGGAAGCAGGAAGTGGAGGAGTGACAGTTGAGACAGTTAGTGAGGTGACTGAAGAGATTAAATAAGTTAAATAAAAGAGTTGCTATTAAGTTTATCCCTGAGTTTGTATTTTATGGGAACATTACACCCTCGTACTGAAACAGAGTGTATGGAGGGTTACAGTTATCTGTGGGAGGTGAAACAGTGTGTTTGTGGGTTCATGATCCTGAGTGATAGTGTGAGTGGACCAGGAGAAGTTACTGATATCCCTACCTCAGGAGCGAGTGGCAGTTATATATTTTTTTTTTTTGTCAGTTGGATACTGGTGGGCGGGCCAACTCCCTGTATGATAAACATGCCCCCATTGAATCACCCAATGAGAGCAGTAAAGTCCCCATTCAATCACCCAATAGGAGTTGTGTCTCCTAATGAGACATAAATTATGTAATTAGACATTCTGTTCAATGCGAGTTTCTTTTCTGAGGAGACATAAATTATGTTCTGTGTGTGGGGTACCATAAATTATGCAATGAGGCTTATTCTTTTATATATATACTAGCAATGTGGGACGGCGTTGCCCGTCACGATATATAGGGAAATAATGCACACACATGGATGCGAGACAAACACAGAGACACACACGCAAATGCACACGCATGCACTGAGATGCTTAAAGAGCGACAGTCATACACACATACATGCAGACACATAGAGTGTGATACAGACATGCAACACACACAGTGAGAAACACACAGGCACACACACACACAGAAGTGAGTCATAAGGGGTTGACTTATGTGTCATTGTAATGAGTTTGTGTTTGTACTTATGCCTCCACTGTGGCATTCATTCATATAGTTGAAATGCATGTGGTAATTGCACATACTATGGTGGAAGGTGGGTCGTGCTGGATCCCGGGATGTGAGTGACTGGCATTCATTCATGTAATTGAAATGCGTGTGGTAATTGCACATACTATGGTGGAAGGTGGATCGTGCTGGCTCCCGGGGTGTGATTACGTGTGAGTGATTGCGTTTGAGTGCGAGATTGAGTGATTGCGTGTGAGTGATTGAGTGAGTGTGTTAGTGAGTGTGTGTGATTGAGTGAGTGTGTTAGTGAGTGTGTGTGATTGAGTGAAAATGTGTGAGTGAGAGTGTGTATGATAGTAAGAGGGTGTGAGTGATTGAGGGTGTGAGTGATTGAGGGTGAGAGTGTGATTGAGGGTGAGAGTGTGATTGAGTGTGAGTGTGATTGAGTGTGATTGAGTGTGATTGAGTGTGAGAGTGTGATTGTGATTGAGTGTGACTGCGAGACTGTGAGTGTGAGACTGTGAGAGTGTGATTGTGATTGAGTGTGACTGCGAGACTGTAAGTGTGATTGAGTGATTGAGTGTGAGAGTGAGACTGTGTGACAGTGTGAGTGTGATTGAGTGAGACTGTGAGAGTGTGATTGAGAGTGTGTAAGTGTGATTGAGTGAGACTGTGAGAGTGTGATTGAGTGAAACTGTGTGAGTGTGGTTGAGTGTGTGAGTGATTGGGTGTGAGACTGAGAGAGTGAGAGAGACTGTGTGAGACTGAGAGTGTGAGAATGTGAGTGTGAGAGAGTGTGTGAGACTGTGAGAGTGTGTGAGATTGTGAGAGACTGTGAGAGAGACTTTGAGAGTGTGAGAGAGAGTGTGAGAGACTGTGAGACTGAGAGTGTGAGTAACTGAGACTGAGAGTGTGAGAGACTGATACTGTGATACTGAGAGTGTGAGAGACTGTGAGACTGAGAGTGTGAGAGACTGTAAGACTGTGTGAGACTGTGAGACTGAGACTGTGAGAGACTGTGAGAGAGACTGTGAGAGTGTGAGAGAGTGTGAGACTGAGAGTGTGAGAGACTGTGAGAGTGTGAGTGTGTGAGACTGTGAGAGAGTGTGAGACTGTGAGAGAGTGTGAGACTGTGAGAGAGACTGTGAGAGTGTGAGAGAGAGTGTGAGAGAGACTGTGTGTGTGAGACTGTGTGTGTGTGAGACTGTGTGTGTGTGAGACTGTGTGTGTGAGACTGTGAGTGTGAGAGCGTGTGAGACTGAGAGAGTGCGAGACTGAGAGAGTGCGAGTGTGTGAGACTGAGAGTGTGAATGAGTGAGACTGAGAGTGTGAATGAGTGAGACAGTGTGAGAGTGAGAGAGAGAGACTGTGAGAGTGAGAGAGAGAGACTGTGAGAGTGTGAGACTGTGAGAGTGTGTGAGACTGAGAGTGTGAATGAGTGAGAGACTGTGAGAGTGAGAGAGAGAGACTGTGAGAGTGTGAGAGCGTGTGAGACTGAGAGCGTGTGAGACTGAGAGCATGCAAGACTGAGAGAGTGCGAGTGTGCGAGACTGAGAGAGTGTGTGTGTTAGAGTGTGTGTGTTAGAGTGTGTGTGTGAGAGAGTGTGTGTGTGAGAGATGTGTGTGAGAGAGACTGTGTGTGAGAGAGACTGTGTGAGAGACTGTGTGTGAGACTGTGTGTGAGACTGTGTGAGTGTGAGACAGAGAGTGCAAGACTGAGAGTATGTGAGTGTGTGAGAGTGAGAGAGTGAGACTGTGTGAGAGTGTGAGAGTGAGACTATGTGAGAGTGAGAGACTATGTGAGAGTGAGAGAGAGACTGTGAGAGTGTGAGAGAGAGACTGAGAGTGAGAGAGAGACTGTGAGAGTAAGAGACTGTGAGACTGCGTGACAGTGAGAGAGAGAGAGACTATGTGAGAGTGAGAGAGACAGACTATGTGAGAGTGAGAGAGAGAGACTGTGAGAGTGTGGGAGAGAGACTGTGAGAGTATGAGAGAGAGACTCTGAGAGTAAGAGACTGTGAGACTGTGAGTGTGAGACTGTGAGTGTGAGACTGAGACTGTGTGAGACTGTGTGTGAGAGTGAGAGACTGTGAGACTGTGTGTGAGAGTGTGAGCCTGTGAGTGTGTGAGACTGTGTGAGAGTGAGACTGAGAGAGTGTGAGACTGTGTGTGAGACTGTGAGAGAGTGAGAGACTGTGAGAGAATGTGAGAGTGAGAGACTGTGAGAGTGAGACTGTGAGACTGTGTGAGACTGTGTGTGAGTGTGAGACTGTGTGAGTGTGAGACTGTGTGAGTGTGAGACTGTGTGAGTGTGAGACTGTGTGTGAGTGTGAGACTGTGTGTGTGTGAGACTGTGAGAGTGTGAGAGACTGTGCGAGACTGTGAGTGCGAGACTGTGAGTGCGAGACTGAGTGAGACAGTGTGAGAGTGAGAGAGAGAGACTGTGAGACTGAGAGTGTGTGAGACTGAGAGTGTGAGAGAATGAGAGTGTGTGAGAGAGTGTGAGACTGTGTGAAAGTGTGAGAGTGAGAGACTGTAAGAGTGAGAGAGAGAGACTGTAAGAGTGAGAGAGAGAGACTGTGAGAGTGTGAGAGAGAGAGACTGAGAGTAAGAGACTGTGAGACAGTGTGAGACTGTGAGACAGTGTGAGACAGTGTGAGAATGTGTTTGAGAGTGAGACTGTGTGTGAGAGTGTGAGACTGTGACTGTGTGAGACTGTGTGTGACAGTGTGAGACTGTGTGTGAGAGTGTGAGACTGTGTGTGAGAGTGTGAGTGTGAGACTGTGTGAGTGTGAGACTGTGTGAGTGTGAGACTGTGTGAGTGTGAGACTGTGTGAGTGTGAGACTGTGAGACAGTGTGAGACTGTGTGTGAGAGTGTGAGACTGTGTGAGTGTGAGACTGTGTGAGTGTGAGACTGTGAGACAGTGTGAGACTGTGGTGAGAGTGTGAGACTGTGTGTGTGAGACTGTGTGTGTGAGACTGTGTGTGAGATTGTGTGAGACTGTGTGTGAGATTGTGTGAGACTGTGTGTGAGACTGTGTGAGACTGTGAAAGACCGTGTGAGAGTGTGAGACTGTGTGTGAGAGTGTGAGACTGTGTGAGAGTGAGACTGTGTGAGGTGAGAGTGTGAGACTGTGAGACTGAGTGAGAGAGAGACTGTGTGAGTGTGAGACTGTGTGTGAGACTGTGTGTGAGACTGAGAGTGAGAGAGTGTGAGACTGTGAGAGAGTGAGAGACTGTGAGTGTGAGAGAGTGTGAGAGACTGTGAGAGTGTGAGAGAGAGTGTGAGACTAAGAGAGTGTGAGAGAGTGTGAGACTGTGTGAGAGTGTGAGACTGTGTGTGAGAGTGTGAGACTGTGTGAGACTGTGTGACTGAGAGTGTGAGAGAGACTGTGAGAGTATGAGAGAGAGACTGTGAGAGAAAGACTGTGAGACTGTGAGTGTGAGACTGTGAGTGTGAGACTGTGAGTGTGAGACTGTGAGTGTGAGACTGTGAGACTGAGACTGTGTGTGAGACTGTGTGTGAGAGTGAGAGACTGTGAGACTGTGTGTGAGAGTGTGAGCCTGTGAGTGTGTGAGACTGTGTGAGAGTGAGACTGAGAGAGTGTGAGACTGTGTGTGAGACTGTGAGAGAGTGTGAGAGTGAGAGACTGTGAGAGAGTGTGAGAGTGAGAGACTGTGAGAGTGAGACTGTGTGAGACTGTGAGACTGTGTGTGAGTGTGAGACTGTGTGTGAGTGTGAGACTGTGTGTGAGTGTGAGACTGTGTGTGTGTGAGACTGTGAGAGTGTGAGAGACTGTGCGAGACTGTGAGTGCGAGACTGTGAGTGCGAGACTGAGTGAGACAGTGTGAGAGTGAGAGAGAGAGACTGTGAGACTGAGAGTGTGTGAGACTGAGAGTGTGAGAGACTGAGAGTGTGTGAGAGAGTGTGATAGAGTGTGAGACTGTGTGAGACTGTGTGAAAGTGTGAGAGTGAGAGGCTGTGAGAGTGAGAGACTGTGAGAGTGTGAGAGAGAGAGACTGAGAGTAAGAGACTGTGAGACAGTGTGAGACTGTGAGACAGTGTGAGACTGTGTGAGTGTGAGACTGTGTTTGAGAGTGAGACTGTGTTTGAGAGTGAGACTATGTGTGAGAGTGAGACTGTGTGTGAGAGTGTGAGACTGTGACTGTGTGAGACTGTGTGTGAGAGTGTGAGACTATGTGTGAGAGTGTGAGACTGTGTGTGAGAGTGTGAGTGTGAGACTGTGTGAGTGTGAGACTGTGAGACAGTGTGAGACTGTGTGTGTGAGTGTGAGACTGTGTGAGTGTGAGACTGTGTGAGTGTGAGACTGTGAGACTGTGTGTGTGAGACTGTGTGTGAGACTGTGTGTGAGACTGTGTGTGAGATTGTGTGAGACTGTGTGTGAGACTGTGTGAGAGACCGTGTGAGAGTGTGAGACTGTGTGTGAGAGTGTGAGACTGTGTGTGAGACTGTGAGACTGTGTGAGAGTGAGACTGTGTGAGAGACTGTGAGACTGAGTGAGAGAGAGAGAGACTGTGAGACTGTGTGAGTGTGAGACTGTGTGAGTGTGAGACTGTGTGTGAGACTGTGAGACTGTGTGTGAGACTGTGTGTGAGACTGAGAGAGTGTGAGACTGTGAGAGACTGAGAGTGTGTGAGACTGAGAGTGTGTGAGACTGAGAGTGTGAGAGACTGAGAGTGTGAGAGACTGAGAGTGTGAGAGACTGAGAGTGTGTGAGAGAGTGTGAGACTGTGTGAGACTGTGTGAGACTGTGTGAAAGTGTGAGAGTGAGAGGCTGTGAGAGAGAGAGAGACTGTGAGAGTGTGAGAGAGAGAGACTGAGAGTAAGAGACTGTGAGACAGTGTGAGACTGTGTTTGAGAGTGAGACTGTGTTTGAGAGTGAGACTGTGTGTGAGAGTGTGAGACTGTGACTGTGTGAGACTGTGTGTGAGAGTGTGAGACTGTGTGTGAGAGTGTGAGTGTGAGACTGTGAGACAGTGTGAGACTGTGTGTGAGAGTGTGAGACTGTGTGAGTGTGAGACTGTGTGAGTGTGAGACAGTGTGAGACTGTGGTGAGAGTGTGAGACTGTGTGTGAGAGTGTGAGACTGTGTGTGTGAGACTGTGAGACTGTGTGCGAGACTGTGTGTGAGATTGTGTGAGACTGTGTGTGAGACTGTGAGAGACCGTGTGAGAGTGTGAGACTGTGTGTGAGAGTGTGAGACTGTGTGAGAGTGAGACTGTGTGAGAGTGTGAGAGTCTGTGAGACTGAGTGAGAGAGAGAGAGACTGTGAGACTGTGTGAGACTGTGTGAGTGTGAGACTGTGTGTGAGACTGTGAGACTGTGTGTGAGACTGTGTGTGAGACTGAGAGTGAGAGAGTGTGAGACTGTGAGAGAGTGTGAGACTGTGAGAGAGTGAGAGACTGTGAGAGTGTGAGACAGAGTGTGAGAGACTGTGAGAGTGTGAGAGAGAGTGTGAGACTAAGAGAGTGTGAGAGAGTGTGAGACTGTGAGACTGTGTGTGAGAGTGTGAGACTGTGTGAGACTGTGTGACTGAGAGTGTGAGAGAGACTGTGAGACTGTGTGTGAGACTGTGTGTGAGAGAGAGACTGTGAGAGTGAGACTGTGTGAGAGTGTGAGACTGTGTGTGAGAGTGTGAGACTGTGTGTGTGAGACTGTGTGTGAGATTGTGTGAGACTGTGTGTGAGACTGTGTGAGAGACCGTGTGAGAGTGTGAGACTGTGTGTGAGAGTGTGAGACTGTGTGTGAGAGTGTGAGACTGTGTGAGAGTGAGACTGTGTGAGAGACTGTGAGACTGAGTGAGAGAGAGAGAGACTGTGAGACTGTGTGAGTGTGAGACTGTGTGTGAGACTGTGAGACTGTGTGTGAGACTGTGTGTGAGACTGAGAGAGTGTGAGACTGTGAGAGACTGTGAGAGTGTGAGACTGAGAGTGTGTGAGACTGAGAGTGTGAGAGACTGAGAGTGTGTGAGAGAGTGTGAGACTGTGTGAGACTCTGTGAAAGTGTGAGAGTGAGAGGCTGTGAGAGAGAGAGAGACTGTGAGAGTGTGAGAGAGAGAGACTGAGAGTAAGAGACTGTGAGACAGTGTGAGACTGTGAGACAGTGTGAGACTGTGTTTGAGAGTGAGACTGTGTTTGAGAGTGAGACTGTGTGTGAGAGTGTGAGACTGTGACTGTGTGAGACTGTGTGTGAGAGTGTGAGACTATGTGTGAGAGTGTGAGACTGTGTGTGAGAGTGTGAGTGTGAGACTGTGTGAGTGTGAGACTGTGAGACAGTGTGAGACTGTGTGTGAGAGTGTGAGACTGTGTGAGTGTGAGACTGTGTGAGTGTGAGACAGTGTGAGACTGTGGTGAGTGTGTGAGACTGTGTGTGAGAGTGTGAGACTGTGTGTGTGAGACTGTGAGACTGTGTGCGAGACTGTGTGTGAGATTGTGTGAGACTGTGTGTGAGACTGTGTGAGACTGTGAGAGACCGTGTGAGAGTGTGAGACTGTGTGTGAGAGTGTGAGACTGTGTGAGAGTGAGACTGTGTGAGAGTGTGAGAGTCTGTGAGAGTGAGAGAGAGAGAGACTGTGAGACTGTGTGAGTGTGAGACTGTGTGTGAGACTGTGTGTGAGACTGTGTGTGAGACTGAGAGTGAGAGAGTGTGAGACTGTGAGAGAGTGTGAGACTGTGAGAGAGTGAGAGACTGTGAGAGTGTGAGACAGAGTGTGAGAGACTGTGAGAGTGTGAGAGAGAGTGTGAGACTAAGAGAGTGTGAGACTGTGTGAGAGTGTGAGACTGTGTGTGAGAGTGTGAGACTGTGTGAGACTGTGTGACTGAGAGTGTGAGAGAGACTGTGAGACTGTGTGTGAGAGAGAGACTGTGAGAGTGAGACTGTGTGAGAGTGTGAGACTGTGTGAGAGTGAGACTGAGAGTGTGAGAGAGAGTGTGAGACTGTGTGTGAGAGTGTGAGACTGTGTGTGAGACTGTGAGAGAGTGTGAGAGTGAGAGACTGTCAGAGTGAGAGAGTGTGAGACTGTGTGTGAGTGTGAGACTGTGTGTGTGTGAGAGAGTGTGAGAGACTGTGAGAGAGTGTGAGAGACTGTGTCAGTGTGAGGGACTGTGTCAGTGTGAGGGACTGTGTGAGACTGTGTGAGACTGAGAGAGACTGTGAGAGACACTGAGAGTGTGAGACTGTGTGAGACTGTGACTGTGAGACTGACTGTGAGACTGTGACTGTGTGAGACTGTGAGACGGTGTGTGAGAGAGTGTGTGAGAGTGTAAGAGACTGTGAGAGTGTGAGGGACTGTGTGAGACTTCGAGAGAGACTATGTGAGACTGCGAGAGAGACTGTGTGAGGCTGCGAGAGAGACTGTGAGAGACTGTGAGAGTGTGAGACTGAGACTGTGTGAGACTGAGACTGTGTGAGACTGCGAGAGTGTGAGACTGTGACTGTGTGAGAGACTGTGTGAGACGGTGTGTGAGAGAGTGTGAGAGTGTATGAGACTGTGAGAGTGTGAGGAACTGTGAGAGTGTGAGAGACTGTGTGAGACTGCGAGAGAGACTGTGTGAGACTGTGAGAGTGTGAGACTGTGTGAAAGTGTGAGACTGTGTGAAAGTGTGAGACTGTGAGCGTGTGAGAGACTGTGAGCGTGTGAGAGACTGTGAGACTGCAAGAGAGACTGTGTGAGACTGCGAGAGAGACTGTGAGAGACTGTGAGAGTGTGAGACTGAGAGTGTGTGAGACAGAGTGTGAGGGACTGTGATAGTGTGAGGGACTGTGAGACTGCGAGAGAGACTGTGTGAGACTGCGAGAGAGACTGTGTGAGACTGCGAGAGAGACTGTGTGAGACTGCGAGAGAGACTGTGTGAGACTGTGAGAGTGTGAGAGTGTGAGACTGTGTGAAAGTGTGAGACTGTGTGAGACTGCGAGAGAGACTGTGTGAGACTGCGAGAGAGACTGTGAGAGACTGAGAGTGTGTGAGACAGAGTGTGTGAGACTGAGAGTGTGAAGGACTGTGAGAGTGTGAGGGACTGTGTGAGACTGCGAGAGAGACTGTGTGAGACTGCGAGAGAGACTGTGAGTGTGAGACTGTGAGTGTGAGACTGTGAGTGTGAGACTGTGAGTGTGAGACTGTGAGTGTGAGACTGTGAGTGTGTGAGACTGCGAGAGAGACTGTGTGAGACTGCGAGAGAGACTGTGTGAGACTGCGAGAGTGTGAGACTGAGAGAGTGTGAGACTGAGAGTGTGAGACTGTGAGAGAGTGTGAGAGACTGTGCGAGACTGTGAGACTGAGAGTGTAAGAGACTGTGAGAGTGTAAGAGACTGTGAGAGTGTAAGAGACTGTGAGAGTGTGAGGGACTGTGTGAGACTGCGAGAGAGACTGTGTGAGACTGCGAGAGAGACTGTGTGAGACTGCGAGAGAGACTGTGAGAGTGTGAGACTGAGAGTGTGTGAGACTGAGAGTGTGTGAGACTGAGAGTGTGTGAGACTGAGAGTGTGTGGGACTGAGAGTGTGTGGGACTGAGAGTGTGTGGGACTGAGAGTGTGTGGGACTGAGAGTGTGTGGGACTGAGAGAGTGTGAGCAACTGTGTGAGACTGCGAGAGAGACTGTGTGAGACTGCGAGAGAGACTGTGAGAGTGTGAGACTGTGTGAAAGTGTGAGACTGAGAGTGTGAGACTGTGTGAGAGTGTGAGACTGAGACTGTGTGAGAGTGTGAGACTGATACTGTGTGCGACTGTGAGTGTGTGCGACTGTGAGACTGCGACTGTGAGACTGCGACTGTGTGAGACAGAATGTGTGCTTTGCAATGCGTTGCTTACCCCTCTGGCACTCAAAGGGTTTAGTTGAGCTAACATAGCAATATAACACACGGTGGCTCTTCAGTTGAAGCAATGTAGCAATATGCTGATGTATCAAATAGAAAGAGGTGTTTGAGGCTTGCCCTCTATACATACAGCAAAGCATCTCTCTCCCTTTAAGGAGAAAGGGTGGGAATCAGGAAGCAGGAAGTGGAGGAGTGACGGTTGAGACAGTGAGGTGACTGAAGAGATGATGAGTTAAATAAGAGTTGCTATTAAGTTTGTATTTTATGGGAACATTACACCCTCATACTGAAACAGAGTGTATGGAGGGTTACAGTTATCTGTGGGAGGTGAAACAGTGTGTTTGTGGGGTCATGATCCTGAGTGAGAGTGTGAGTGAACCAGGAGAAGTTACTGATATCCCTACCTCAGGAGCTAGTGGCAGTTATATTTTTTTTTTTGTCAGTTGGATACTGGTGGGCGGGCTGGAGGGGGCGGGCCAACTCCCTGTATGATAAACACACCCCCATTGAATCACCCAATGAGAGCAGTAAAGTCCCCATTCAATCACCCAATAGGAGTTGTGTCTCCTAATGAGACATAAATTATGTAATTAGACATTCTGTTCAATGCGAGTTTCTTTTCTGAGGAGACATAAATTATGTTCTGTGTGTGGGGTACCATAAATTATGCAATGAGGCTTATTCTTTTATATATATATAGATAGATAGATTTACAAATACTAATTTATAAACAAATATATTGCCGTTTAAACAAACATTAATGCAAGATTTTTTTCTTTTTATTTTGGAGCAGTATAATAGACTTTTATAAACACCACACCGTCTGGTCACTGGGGTGGGAAAGAGGGACAGTGGGATTTGGGTCTCAAAGAGGAACACTTGGGAGAGGGTATGTAAACGATTACCATCACTTTAATGTGAATATCTACTGAGCTTCTCCGCATGTTAGTCTTGCTTATTTTTTTCTATTTCATGTGGTATTTAGGTTGGGTAATATGTTAGGTCATATTGGCAAAGATCTTAGTCTGTTTGGCATTTTGCGCTATTGTATACGGCGCATTGGCGAACTCTGTAATGTGAAAGCTCGCGTCGTTTTTTTTTTAGTCTACTGAAATTTTGCCAAGTATGAAACGCACTCGATATACGGCATTACGTACAAGTGAACCTCTGCGGTGTTGCTGCCAAAAGCAGTACGAAATATTGGCAAATGTGTAATTTTAGTGTTGAGTCTTTTCATTGCTCAGCCAGTTCAGTTCTTCCCATAGGATGGTGTAGTTATGAAATATCGGTTTCGTATTTATGGCACGTATACACGTCAAAATTAACCCTTTGAGTATCAAAGAGATAACCCGCCTGGTAAACAAATGACATTTTAGCTTAACCCTTTGAGTGCCACAACGTTGCGTACTCCTTTGGCGCTTAATGGGTTAAATAACTATGCTCTCCGGATGTGCTTTTGCCAATGAGAAATGTGTCGTAATCACGTTCTTAATTTGACAGCGGAACAGGAGGAGCTTTGTGCTGGGGCGTCCTGTTGCTGAAGGTGACATGTAGAGTGTTTTAATACAGATGCTTGTTTAATATTTGGAGTTTGTCTGTGCATATAATGGTTAAGATAGGATGGATGCGAGTGGGAGACTGAAGGTCAAGACAATATAAACCGATATAGTAGTTGAATGAGTTAAGAAGGGGTTTGTGGGAACTTTGTGCCAGGAGAAAGGTTCATGGTAAGCGTGACTGCATTTATTGAGGCATATAAGTGGTACATGTAAATAGCCCTCTGTAGCTTTATTAATCGTGTTCTAATGAAATCCCTTATTTGCTGTAAAGATGTGTTGCATAAATTAGTTTCCTTATGATATCAGTGCTAGGTATATTCAGTCTACTGTAAATCGCGATATGGGTGACCTTAGTGACGGACTCTAGCTGGAGGACGTGCAATACTAGGATCCAAGAGTTTTCCCCTAATAATATGTGTTTATTGCATGCATATATGGCACTCTGTCTTGCATGCCCTCCTACATTACACAAATGAAAGCAGGTAAACTCAACCGCATCTTCCATATAACTGCTGTTCCATTATGTGTACTGATTTCTGCGTGTGAGAATTGGGTTAGATAATGTTGAATATCTTGTTTTTCCTGTCGGCTCCCTAATATGTAACCCCAGCTTGTATTTTTAGTGTATGTAGACTATCATATATGAACACCTTTTGGTTATTTGTGTAGAGATAATGCACTATTCTGTTCAGTCACTTTAAAGATACTGTAGAACAAACACTTCCTAGACACAAGATTGCTTTCATAATTTGAGCCTTGTAAAAAACAGAAATGGGGGCTCATACAGAGCATATTTAACATTAGACCTTAGGCTACAGAAAAAATTTGAGAATTTTTATAGCAGTTATCATGGAGTACAGTGTATTTAAGTGTTTATAACTCTTGATCAATTTTGTGTGCTAGTGTTCCTTTAAAGACCAGACAACACACACAAGCTGCATGCACAGAAGTGATCATATGCTTAAAGAAACATTTAGACAATTATCTGGGGAGATAAATACCTTGTACTCCATGATGGCTTCTGTAAAAGTCTAGTTTTAGTGCAGACTAAAATCTACTCTTACATGTGGTCTGTGGAGGCTACTGTTTATGCTTTTTACAGTGTTCCCATTGAATGAATGTTTTTATATTGTGCCAAAGGTATATGTAGAGCTTTAACAATTTAAAGTGGAACTCTCAAATCTATTCTTGCTCCCTTGTGAATTAAAAACAAAACAAAGTATAAGTTGTGCATTTTTTTTATCACTGTCTTATAAGAACGAATTACACAGTTGAGTTTGATGTGAGTCAGAATATCATATATGGTACAAGCTGTACCACAGGCATCTAGTAGCAACGCTGATGGTCCACTATATTGATGCTGTCCACCCCTACAATACAGAGTACACATTGTTGTTAGGGCGTGCTGAGTTCTGGCTTCCAAGAGAAGGGGCAGGTGCAGACAGGGATTAAGAGAGGTGGCAGCCAGAGCTGCTAATCTTTCTCTACATAGTCCAGATGGCCATGCTCTCCATCACTGATGCACTCCAGTAGTAAGTTGCATATAAAAGATTAGAAAATGTGTTTGCACAGAACACTGGCCATTTGGACTCCTGTACATTTACATTATTGGGGGGTGGAGTTAAGGTAGGTGAAAGTTCCACTTTAAGGGTTTAGACAATATAAGGTTACAAGTGCTTTGCAAAGTGAAACACTGGAAGTTGAAGTTACTGCTCGAGAGTTTATAATCTAATGTGGTGAAGAGAGGCGTGCAGAATATGATGCTAGAGTTCTGGTTTGGATAGGTGATGCATAATTCAAAAAATTATACGAGCCTTGTTGAGGAGGTGACATTTTTAAGTGAGACTTGAAGATCACAAGTGCAGTGTCGTAGGCTGGGAGGTAGCGCATCCTACAGAGAGGAGCAATGAGAAAAAAAGGTTTGGTACAATAGAGAGCTGTAGATACAACAGGAGCTGAGAGAAGAATGTTGTTAGTTGGTCGTAAGTGACAGAATGTTGTATAGAGAAGGATCAGAGTGAAAATGCAGTAAGCAGTGTTGGAGGTCTTGAATGAGAGAAGCAGTGTTTTATAACAGATCTGTAGTTTGATAGGCAGCCATTGGGGGAGGAGGGGGCAGGGTCAAACCATTATCATACCTTGATATAGTGACTAGGAATTGATTGATCTGCATGGTCTTGGAATGGACTGTGTTAAGGTAACAGCATTTATGAATCGAAGAATAACATGTTCTAATCTTAATACATTAACATTATCACTGCATAAACAAAAATGTGTGTGTATATAGAATAGCTTAAACGTGTGAGTTCTGAATTTTATTTTTTCTTATGTGGAACACAGTAACTATGTGGTTGAGCTCCCCTCCTCCAGAGGTTAGGGCACTTCAAAAAAGGCAGAGGCATTGAGTCAGAGACTCCCTCATCTTCCTACTGCTTAACCCCCTCGCTATTCCAGATTCAGATGACCTCTCAAGCAAGAGGAGCAAGCCATCACTACTCTTAGGTTTTAGGTCTATTTATTTATTTATTTTCTTCACCTTTAATATGGACTGTATAATCTCTCATTAATTGGCTTACCTGGAGTTGGATTGCCCAGTCCACAGGTGAATTTCTGGACCATTTCCTAGTGGAGGGAGAATGCTCTGTTCGTCTTGATTTGCACCTTTTTGCCCCGTCGGGCCTGGTTTTCAGGCCTTCTCAACCTGTCCATCAAGGAACCATTTAGCCTTTTCTTGAGACTGGATCTTCTGACAAAAAGTCCCTCTGTTACCAGCAAGTGGAAAAGCTGGCCTTGATGGCATGCTCTTGAAGCCAATATCTTGAAGAGGAATGGTTTCTCGGATGTCCTCACCACTATACTCTAAGTGAGAACACCCTTTTCATCCAAGGCATATCATAGGATCTGGTCCATTTTCTACTTGTGGCTATTAAGGATGTGTCTTCTCAGTCCTTCAGCCTTCCTATGATTTTGGCTGTCCTACAGGATGGTGAGTACAAAGATCTTTCATTTCTCTTCATGAAGAGTATTGCTCTTTTGCCAGATGGCAAGGCCTTTGTTCAAGGGGTGGCGCATGCCTTTCCCAAATTTAGGGACCTCATTCCTCTGTGGGACTTTAACTTGGTATTTGGGTGTTCTTCAGAGTTCTCTACTTGAACCCCTTCCATCAGTTTCCTTGTGTTTTGGTACTTAAAATGTTTTTTATTTTTTCTTTCTAATTCTTTTCTTTAAATTTTCAAAAGCTTTATTGGAAATTTACAAAGCATAAAGATTACATAGCACAACGTATGGTAAGCCAAACTAATAGGCTAGATAATATGTTGGTTACATAAACATGGAGAGTTAATTGAACAGAGCCCAAAACAGAATACCGTATAGGGTAAAATAACTCTATGGTTTAGAGAGATGGGGAGTATAAACAACACATAATCTGGTATAAACCTATAGTGTAGCAGTAGATGTCAAAGTAAGGCGAGGAAGTCGAAGAAGGGGGTGGGGGAGGGTAATAGTGAGTTGTCACCCAACTGCAACACCACCTCTCACATCAAAGAAGGAACAATTCCAGATCCAAATGTATATGGCCAGAAGCATAAACATGTATTGCTCAACGTAGGGATCTTGACACATTGGTTAAGAAAAACGACGGAGTTCAGAAGAGGAGTTATATTGTTAGTGATTTATGTCTGGATGTTAACCAAGGAGTGTATTGGATGAGACGGCATGACATCTTTCCATTTGTATATGAGATTCCACCATGGTGAGGAGGAAGGAGTGGAATAGGCATACAAGGGTTTCAGTAGGTATATAGATGGTCATGGTTCTATTAGTTGAATTAATTGATTCCAATATTGAGAAATTATTGGGCAAGGCCACTAGATATGTGGCATGGTGCCAGGGTGAATGTGATCCCTCCAGCATTGGTTAGTTGTCCCTGGCAAGAAGTGAGAAAGTTGAACAAGGGTCCTGTACCATCTGGAAATTAATTTATAATTTAGTTTGCAGCTCTTTGCATCTCTAGCTGATTTGTGCCGTGAGCAAAGTATCAAAGTCCATTGAAGCATGTCCATAGACCAGCTTAGTTCTTTTCGCGTGTACTAAGAAATGGTGGGTTTTGTGTGCTGCTGTTTAGATTATACAAGTGAATAGCAAAAGGACAAGGGACGAAGTGAGGGAAATGGATTAGTTAAGGTTTTTTCCAGCATTATAAGATGTCAATTACGAAAAGGAATGGCACATTTCAGATAGAAACCAATGGTGAACTTGAGTAAAGTGCCACCACTTAATATGCGACAGACCCAATTTGTTTATAAGATGTTCTCTAGACATGATTGAATTATTGACAGAGAGAGAGTGTAATGTGTTCATGGATTTGGTCTTCCATTGTCGAAAGAACTGATTGTGTAAGCCAGCAGGTAAGTCCGGATTACCAACAACAGATTTTAATTGAGAAGGAGAGACTAGAAGGGATTTGTTTAGCTCCTTCCAGTTACCTAGAAGAAATCCCACAATAGGGTGTTTGTGGAAGGTTTTTGTAATGTTTGTTATCTGACCAGCAAATTTGCAAAAAGTCGTATGGTCCAAGTATTTCTTGTTTCTTTGCTCAGTCTTGCCATGGTGTATGACTTGACCTTAACCTCTTAGTGACCGGCTGCACACTCACACGGCCGGCACTTAACGCCTGCCGAACATTTTTTGTCATTTGTTTAAATGACTTCCGGGACGTACATGTACGTCCTTTGTCCACCTGGGACATCTGCTCGGGATGTACATGTACCTCCCTTTTAGAGTGGAGTCTGTAAAGTCAAAAAGTTTGGATAAAGCTGACGCTGCATAATATTGTGGTATATCTGGTAAACCCAATCCTCCTCCTCTATTAATTTTATTAGAAAGGGTCGATAAGCAGATGCTCTGTTTTTTATTTGACTAAATAAAGTCCTTAATTAGAGATTGTAAAGTCTCTAGGAAAAGTTTGAATCTTGATTGAAAGGGCATTGAGTATATAAATCTTGGAGGGATCATCATTTTTATTATATTCTTCACAGTTCAGGAAAGATACAAGGGTCTTAATGAGGCAAGATCAATTTTTGTGTTTTGTATAAGGGAAGGAGGTTAAACTGAGATCAGGTATAGAAATATCAGGGGAAATGTGGTTTCCCAGATAAAGGATTGAGGCTGTAGCTCATTTAAACTTATACATTTGTTGAAAAGATGATACCAAGTCAGATGCACAATTAATATCCAGTTTTTTGGATTTGTTATACTTTATCTGGGCTTGTGAAAAAAAGCAATATTCATTCAGAATGTGGATTAGAGGAGGGAATGATGTGGAGGCATTGGTTATGAGAAATAAGACCTCATCTGCGAAGGCTGCAACTTTGAAATTTTCAGCTCCCTATTGTATTCATGCAATCAACAGTTAAAACAACGTTTCTTTTTCCTGTTTCTTCTGTGTCCCCTCCATGGCTTACAATGTGTCATACAGTAATATGTGGGGAAAATGCTGTAAAGTAAGAATGCTTTCAAAAATAGACATGCTAATAGTTTAAATTCATCAATTAACAAAATGCATAGTGAGGGAATTGAAGAAAAATCTAAATCAAATCAATATTTGGTGTGACCACCCTTTGCCTTCATAACTGCATAAATTCTTCTAGTTACACTTGCACAAAGTCAGGGATTTTGTAGGCATTTAGTCAGGTGTGTGATTAAACAATTATACCAAACAGGTGCTAATTATCAATTTTAATATGTAAGTTGAAACACAATCATTATCTGAACCAGAAACAGCTGTGTAGGAGGAATACATTTGGGTGAGGAACAGCCAAACTCGGCTAACAAGGTGAGGTTGCTGAAGACCTTTTAACCCCTTACTGCCCGAGGACGTACATATACGTCCCGAGCTGATGTCCCAGGTGGACAGAGGACGTACATGTACATCCCGGAAGTCATTTAAACAAATGACAAAAATGTTCGGCGGGAGTTAAGTGCCGGCTGTGTGCGGTGGTCACTAAGGGGTTAAGGTCAAGTCATACACCATGGCAACACTGAGCACAGAAACAAGACACAAGGTATTTATACTGCATCAGCAAGGTCTCACCCAGGCAGAAATTGCAAGGTAGACAGGGGATTCCACATGTGTTGTCCAAGCCTCTCTTGAAGAAGCATAAAGAAATGGGCAATTTTGAGGACTGTAGATGCACTGGTCGGCAAAGAAAACAAATGAGACGCATCATGCTTACTTCTCTTCACAATTGTAAGATGTCCAGCAGTGCCATCAGCTCAAAATTGGTAGAAAACTGTGGGAGAGAAGTGGCCTTAATGGAAAACTTGCGGCCAAAAAGCCATACAACAACCCCAAACATATAGCCAAAGACGTCAAGAACTGTCTTCGGTGTAAAAAACAACAAGCAGTGATGGAAGTGATGGTATAGCCCCCACAGAGCCCTGATAGCAACATCATCTAGTCTGTCTGGGATTACCTGAAGAGAGAGAGAGGCAACTGAGGCTTCCTAAATCCACAGAAGAACTGTGGTTAGTTCTCCAAGACGTTTCCAAGACGTTTTGAACAACCTACCTGCCGAGTTCCTTAAACTGTGTGCAAGTGTACTTAGAAGATTTGATGTTGTTTTGAAGGCAAACGGTGGTCACACCACATATTGATTTGACTTAGATTTTTCTTCTGTTCATTCACTATACATTTTGTTAATTGATAAATATGAGCTATTAACATCTATTTTTAAAGCATTCTTAAGTTACAGGATTTTTTCACACCTGTCTAAAACTTTTGCACATTACTGTGTTTCCATCCCCCAGCTGGCAAGACCAATCAACTCTTGACTCATGGTACAAAGTGCCATCCTCCTGACATGCCTATAGTTTGTGGGTTTTTTTTTTTTTTTGTCCTGTACAGCTGGGTGATGGAGGTGTAAACACCAACTTCTACTAAGAAGAAGATTTAAAGGGATAGTAATAGTTAAAATGTAAAAAAAAAATATGTTGTAGTGTTTATCCCCCTGAGTAAAGCAAGAGTACTCCCACTGCTGAAAGGTGTTTCATTCAAAAGTTATTAATTTTCAAAGTTGAATTTTTTAGGTGCAATATCACAGTGGCCTGAAATTGTACATTGGCGCTGTTGCTACACGATCCTATGGACAGCTCTGGTCCTGGGACCATAAATCTCCATAGGATGGTGTAGCAACAGCGCCACTGTACAATTTCAGGCCACTGTGATATTGCACCTAAAAAATTCAACTTTGAAAATTAATAACTTTTGAATAAAACACCTCTCAGCAGTGGGAGTACTCTTGTTTTACTCAGGGGGATAAACCCTACAACATATATAATATATATATATATATATATAAATTTTTTTTTTTTTTTTTTTTTTTTTTTTTTTTTTTTTTTTACATTTTAAGTATTACTATCCCTTTAAGCACCATTTGTTTTTAAAGTACTCCGCATCGCCAGGAGTGGGAGTCCAAACAATACATACAGAACTCTGAGCTCTCTTCATACACTACGCAAAATAGGGGTCCCATATAGGGAGAATAAAAAAACTTCTTCATTACTGGTGTTGACCTTGGCTTGATCTGCCACACGCACTACCTCCACATGACCCAAGAGCCGCCGAAAGTGCAGCTGAGACTTTTTCAACAGGAAGTTTGGGCCTGTGTTCCGCAGGTGGAAAACATGCTAGAATTTGTATCCTTTTAAAAGGTTGCACGCAAAGGTGTGTGCAACCACATAACACATTAACCATGCCTCCTGGATAAAAATGGTGAAATGAGAATCTTGCACTGCATGACAGGGTGAGATTCTCATGTTGCATACTTGGAGATGAGTGGCCTCTCTTTCGCCACTCTGTCTTCAGTTGTTCCTCCCAACCTCCCTTTTGTCACTCTGTACGTACCCATCCCACCCTCCCTTTCAGCATTTTGACAAATTCACCCTATGACAAATTCAGGAAACCATGTAATTTTCCAACCGATGTGCCCTTCAAACATTCAATAATGTGGAAAGAAAAATGCAGTTCTTTTATTGTCAGATAATGTTCAGACACAAATATTATAGTCTGTACCGATTAACACTTGTACTCCAATACAAATATTCAAAGCAATAAATATTCAAAGACGGAAAATGACTCCCTTAATATGGGACTGCAAAGCTATACATTTCACCCCATATCCACAATGACATCAGACGGAGTGGTCTGATGGTGGAGACAGCTGCTGCATTAACACGCTTGTCTCCAAGTATGCGACCTTTCAGTAGGTGACCTGAAAATCTCACGCTGTCATGTCAATATGTTATGTGGTCGCACACACTTTTGAGTGCGACTTTTTAAAAGTGACCGCTATAATCATGGTATCCTATTGAAATGTTACTCTTTAATTGGCGACCATCAAAAGGGTGAGTTCATAATGCCGCCCACATCAAAAAGGCGAGATTAGAATGCCACCCATATCAAAAGGGGTGACGTAAGGTCAAAAAAGTGCAAAGGGGGTTGCTGGTTTGCAAGATAAAGAGGAACAAACCAACCACATGACAATCTCCCGCATGAAAAGGGTGACATTCTGATGTTGTAGGCTTAACCCTCTGGGTGCCAGAGAGCTATCCAAAGCATTGCAGTACAGTGGATGCTTCTCTGGCAGTCAAATGGTTAAGGGTAGCCCATTGCATTGCAATGTGTTGGATACCTCTCTGGCACCCAAAGGGTTAAACAGGTGGATTATTTAAGCAGAAAAACTCTGGATCCAATAGAGTGGTCACTGAATCAAAGGATATTCAACCTTTATAGCCCAACAGTGGGGGACCTCAATAGTGGATCTCATGGCCACAGAACGCAATTCTAAGTGCAAACATTTTGTGTCAGGATGGAATAACAAAAGGGGAATATCACAATATGCTCTGCGAATCCCTTGGGACTTCGGGCTGATTTATCTATTTCCTCCCCTTCCAGTGATCCTAGACATCGTCAGGAAGATTCAGAAGGAACAAGAGGAGGTAATCTTAATTTCTCCTTACTGGCCAAGGAAGATATGCTTCTAGGAACTAGTGAAAATGTCTTTCCGCCAGCTTTGTTTCCGGATCCAGATCTCCTGTGTCAGGGACCAGTATTCCACTAGAATCCTGCATTTTTTAATCTGGAGGCTGGGAGGAACTCTCTTCTTACGTGTATCTTCAGAAGTAGCCAACACAATTATTACTTGATGCAGAGCTTCCTCTTCAACAATATATCACAGAATCTGGTCCATTTTTTCAAGATTTCCATAGGAAACATTTTGGACTTCCTACAAGAATGTGTCAGGCCTTTATTGAGCCAGTCTTCAATCAAAGTACTGATATTTGCCTTATCAGCCGTTTTGGCCAAGCCATTGGCGAATAATTTTTTTTGCTACACAGATTTGTTCAAGCAATCTCAAAAATCAAATCTACCATTTGCTAAGTAATTCTTCCAAGGGACCTTAATCTGGTTCAAAACCAGCTGGCTTCTAACCCTGCATTTGAGCCTCTTGAATCTGTCTGATTTAAAAACAAACAAACAAACAAAAAAAACGTAAGAAGACCGTTTTTATTGTCAACAGTTATAATTTCTGCTAGATGAGTTAGCAAACGCCAGGCTCTTTCCTGTAAGGTTTTCTCCACCAGGGTAAAGTGGTTCTTAGGACAAAACCCACATTCAGATCTAAGGTTACTTTTGAGTTCCACCTTAGTCAAGACATTGTACTGACCTCTTTCTGTCAGAACCCAACTTATGACACAGAAACAGTTTCATAATCTTTATCTGGTGAGATATCTTACTATATACCTGAAACAATCTGAACCTTAAAGAAAATCTGAATCCCTATTCACTTTTTTTTAAATCCAAGGGAATTTCACCATCAAAACAATCTATTATGCTGCACCTTAGTGGTGCTTTGGTATAGACCCATGGCTCCTATGTTCCGTATAGGACGTAAGAGAAAATAGGATTTTGGTGAATTTACCATTAAATCCTTTTCTCTTAGTCCATAAAGAACAGGACTCCCACTCAGAGAAAAAAAAAACAACAAACTTGTGTTTCCTTCCCTGGGTACAGGAGTCTAGGGGGCTATCTTCTTTCCTTCCTGTTTTTGGTAGGTGTGGTGTTTTTTGTGTGCCGCTCTGCTCTATGTAAATATGGAAAGGCAGGGGTTAAGCTGAACGAAGAGGAGGGAGTCTCCACCCCTAAAGCCTTGCCTTTTTTGATGTGCCTTGCCATCTGAAGGAGGAGAGCTTAATCCATTTTGCCTGTGTTCCATAGGGACTAAGAGAAAAGTATTTAAGGATAAGTTGGCTAAAATCCTATTTTAGGATCCTGATACAAAATTTTATAAATTTTACAGATTGTAGCTGGAAGTATATATTTAATTTTTTAAATAACACTATTTTAGATGTTGGTGGCCCTTTTAATAATGAGATGTTCCTTGTGTTATGATGATGATTTTTTTTGGCCCTGTAAATTCATTCTCATTATACAGTGTGTTTGTTTTTACTATTTTGCCCAAAATTATCTGTTAAATGCAAAATAAATCTAGACTAGCTCAATTTTACATCTTTGCTGAAAAAAGTAATATATTCTTGTGTTTAAGGTACAAGAACATCGTTACTGTACTTAATACAAACTTACACTTGAAGAGAATGGTCTTAATAGCTTGATAATCTTGTATGTATTGAATGCTAAATTACCTCCTTAATCAGATTTAACACCTTTTTAACCATTTAACAGTGAATATGGATTTTGTATATCCAGTTTGTACATCATTCATGAAATGTTTTCTTGTTGTATGCTTAGAGCATCACAATTTTACTGTCATTAAAGGGACATTATCACCAGTAAGTTTGTATTTTTTATTTAAAAGTATGTCTAGGCTGAGGGCTATTTTGCAATGTCTGTTTCAGTGTATTTTATGAAAATGTGAAATCCAGCCACTAAAACACTAGGGTATGCCTGATTCCTAACACTGTATTTCCCCCGGTGTCTGCTGAACTTCCAGTTTCAGAGCCAGAACTCCTTATCCTTAAAGGGATAGTAATACTTCGTTTTAACTTTATTTTATTTTGTAGGCATTAAAAAAACATTAAGAATGATATAAGCCTTATCTCTCAAACCTTTATGGTTTAAGAGATATTCACAAGCAAAGTGTCCCCCTCCCGCCCCTTTTACTGATGTAACACTTTTCAGCCAGGGCAGAAGGGAGCTGCCCAGGTAGACTGCAGAGAGGGACAATCTTCAATTAAGATAAGGGAAAAACCTGAAAAGCTTGTCAAGGGGGGCAGGGATTTCATTGTTTCCATAGGAATAAGAGTGTCCCCTTCTGTTATCTGTCTGGTCTATAGACTGCATTCCACATCTGAGAAGAGATTGTTTACAGTAGGTAAAAGGGGCGGGAGGGGGAAACTTTGCTTGCGAATATCTCATAAACCATAAAGGTTTGAGAGATAAGACTTATATCATTCTTCATGTTTTTTTAATGCCTACAAAATAAAATAAAGTTAAAACGAAGTATTACTATCCCTTTAAAATAAAGATCTTGGTAATAAGTGTTGGCCTGTCCTCATCACTGAAACTTGATGCTTTCCTCATATTGCTGTAGTCCATTTGTGGTCAACATCAGTCCCCCCAGGTGCTCCTAGATTTATTTATTTTTTTATTTTATTTTTTTTTAATATATTTATTTTGCTGGCTGTGTCCACATGGTGCCAGGTTGTCCTGCTGCAGGAATATCATTTCATTCACTTTATATATCCAAAGATAAAAAAAAAAAAAAAAAAAAAAAAAAAAAAATGACACCCAGCACCACCTGCATTCAGTGCCTTGGATTACTGCTTCCTCTACCTACTGCAAATGTTTGTAGGGTGCTTGCGAACCAGACCTGTTACTGGGGCTTTGAACTGGTCAAAAGAATGTCCTTAATCCTACCGGCCTGTGATGACACCATGATGTTGATGGGGGACAGGGAAGCGGACTAGGTCAGTTGATTCTAGGAGAAAATGAAGTTTGGCAACAGCGACAAGTACAAGAGGAAAGTATCTTGTGAGTGATTTAATATTATCTGACACATATTCTAAATTCTGGCTCTGAAACATTACATTTGGCAGAGAAAAGATGCGTAAGGAGTGTTGTTTCCCTAGTATTAGGGATAGGATGTTTTGTTAGAAGTAGTACAGTCTATCTTATAACAATAAAATATCCCTTATGTTCTAATCCTGTATTTTGGAAGTTATTTTTTTCCTTTTCTCCCCTCACCGATTCACTTTATTGTGGCACACTTTCAGTATGGAGCAGGAGAGTACTCTGTCCAGGAGACACCGATGTTGCTTAATGGTTACATAATAATGTAAATTGAGGAAGAAATTGTCCCCCCCCAATTCATGCACTGAATACGTTGTTAGAACAAGGTGCGTCGGTGGAATGGATATACATCCTGACATTAGATGTTGGTATTGTTGCCTTTTTACATTGGCTACTTTGTACAGTTTACTTTATATAGAAGATCTTTAATCGGTTCTTTAACATTTAATCTTGGATAAAATATTTTCTTTTCACTGAACTTGCACATTTAATGCAGTTGGTGAATCGCATATACTGTATATAAAATCTTTACATGTTGTGAAGTTCATGTATTTAATTGTGCTCTGTTGTAATATATGATAAGGTCATCAGATGGAGAATTGAGGGTATATTAATGTCCCTTCCCCCTCTCTCTGTTACCCCTGAGGAAGTGGGAAGCTATCCCACGAAAAAGCATTTGTGTTTCTTCACAATCACTTTAGTGCTGGTCCCATCCTTGCATCCTCAATGAGGTTTCTTACCTGACCGTAAGTGGGCTGTTGTAGTGTAGTTATGTGGCCATTTTATACACTGAAGACCGTAAGAGACTTCAGTAACTCGGAAAAGTGGTTGCAGATCACCGATAACAGAAAAGGGCATGGTTTGTGATTGTTGTAAGACCTTTTTCTTTGTTTTTTTTGTGTGTATTTGGCTTTTTATTTATCCATGGAATAATTGCTACACAGATGCTGTTTTACTTCCTTACTATTTGCTCTGCGAGCTCTGGAAACTACCTGTTCTGTGCTATGAATATACAACGCCACTTATTCTTATCGGCATGAGAAATAGAGGAAATTGCACATTTCTATACTATATTGGTATTTTAAGTTATTTGCTTACTCCATTTCTTTGCGTTCCATGTGGATACATT